>JAVIWB010002358.1:322500-1029561 GCA_031893035.1 Dermolepida albohirtum
AATGCAATTTACAAAAATGTAAATTCTGTTTTCGTTATTGGTAAAGTACGGGTTAGTACGGGTTAGTACAAGTGTATTTACGTACTTAGATGTGTGCATGAGTCGCCTACACTTTCTACTGAATAAATTCAGACAACAGTACAAGTGTGTCCTATTCAAAATAAATTAGTCGCAAATTCTCCGTGTGTGTCAGTTACTCATATAACGTTCTTAAATTTCTGAATTCAACATATTAAATAACTTGTTTTTATATTACTTCGTGATGTTCATACTAAGCTATATAAGGTTTTGTAATAGTTTGAGAGTATCGAAATTTTAATACAATATGTATTTAAAATTATTTAGCACTAATTTTACTAGAAGTTATTCTATTTCTATCTCTTTTGAAATTTCAAAAATACTTCTGAAATCCATTATAACCGTTGAAAATCAATGAAATATTTTGAATAAATAGTTATATGCGCTGATTATTACTATATATTGTATATTACAATTTTTATGGTTCTTCTTTTAACGTTACTGTTGTCATTGATTCTTTCAAATCTGCTCGAAAGCATGGAATAAAGTAGTAAAATAAAACCACTCTTGCATAACAGCTTCTTCAAAATTTATGATTATTCGAGGTTCTCCTAAGGTCTACTTCACTGCGACTTCCTCTACAGTAATGACACAGCCTTCTACATTTTTGTTGGTGTAGGTGAACCTGGTTATTTTCTTGAGGCTTTGCAGAGTTCTTTTCTTACAGTTTTAGAACCTTGTATATTTTTTCCTGGAAGCTGTTCAGCTATAGTAGTCACAGAAACACCACCTCGCACATGTTCTTTTTGTATTTTTGTTTGTTTTTGGATTTTGTCTTCTACTTTTTTAATGCTGTTTTAACCTGTAACGAGGGAAACAATAGATTTCCTATTCCGAGTCCCGTTTAACTGGAGAAATTTATGCCTGGTGTTCTCAGGGAAGCGTTAACGACGGCACTGGGCGTTAGTTCTAGCACTCACAAATTCATTGTGAACCTCTGAGGAGATAAAATCTTCTTAGTTTGAAAGTCATATGTTGAAGAATTGATGTGTTTTTATCCACTGTTATTTCTTTTACATTGGTTCTCGTTTTTAACTGGTTTGTTTCTTTATTTTTGTTGAATAGCTACTGCTTACCAGTCTAAAAAAGTACAGAATATATAATAACAAACAGCAAATAAATAAAAAAAAATAAGCAAACATTAATATTTTTGAATTTTCATTTTTTCTTTGGTGTGTTGACATTCTTTGTCGCAATGAAATATATTCCTTTATTGTTAAAATAAGTTAAGTAATGATGTTTTGATTTACTATATTATCGATAATAATGTATCGAAAACCAGTTCCTATTTTAAAACCATGTATTATTCCTTTCTACACAATTGTGAGTAGAGTTTAAAACAATTATTCTAAAAATAATTGTTTTTGGGAGAGTTATCGAAATTTTGTATCAAGGCATTATGAAATTGATTAACAATAAAAAAATTTTCCTCGATTTCATCTGTCTTTCTTTTTCTAATTCTCTATCCCGTTAATTTATGTTCTCCTTATTATTCTTAGCGTATATTCTCGTATAAGTCTATTACCCTCTATCAGCGCTAGTAGTCGACCAGAAGACTTTTAGTACTCTCTGGGGATAGTTGCTTAAGATAATCTGAATTCCCTTTTGATATCTCTGCCATAAACTTGGTTTTACATTTATACAATGAAACACATTTGGCGTTACTATTGAACATTATTATCTGGTTTTTCGCAAGTTTCCGTACCGTCTTTAATCTCCTATATTCTTTTATTTTCCATATCTTATGATGCAATGGAACATCCATTGGGCTGCACAGTTTAAAGAAATCCTGAATCTCTTTAATCTCTTGCTGATTTATATATAGCTTGTCCTCATCAACCGCAATCACACTTCTTTTTTCTTCTATTTTGCATACATTTGTTTTCTAAGCTTATAAGCGTACATTTCCTTCAACTCTTTGATGTTATGCTGCCTAAAACTGATATTATTCGCATATTCCAAATTTGTCAAATTCTCTATAAAAGGTGGTCCCGCGTTAATTCATTTTCTTTTCTATTGTTCTGGTGAGGGCATAACCTAAAAGTATATTGAAAAATAGGGGTGAAAACATCTTTCTCCCCAAGAGCTCATGGCTAGAGTGTGAGTATCTGTTAATTTTAGTTAATTTTCATCTGGGGACAGAGGACACAATTTTCTTGTATTTAGCACTACACGCTTAAGTAAGGCCTATAGGAATAGTATGGAAAATACACCCATATAAGATGTTCGATCCTATAGATACTAAAGCACAAAAACTGGTTGAGTTAAAAGAAGTCAACTTGCAACAGACATATGCAAAGAAGTCAAGGGAAGAATGCAGAGAGAGAGAGAGAGAGAGAGATCTGAAAAAATCGCAGTGGAATAGCTTTACGATTACCTCCAGTAATCCTAATTCCCGACACACGTATCATTTTAAACTCCTGCTTCCCTTTGTGTGCCTGCAGTGAAATAATATCTAATAAGTTGCTCTATGGTTTGGCTTAGGGTTTTTATCATCTCTGTTAGATTCGAAGGAATTTTAATACGTCCGTTCCAAACAAAATGTTTCACATCCTCCAGTGTTTCATTTATAATCAGTCAACTTTTACTTTAATCAGTTTAGATACTCAGCTTTATTGAAATAGATTAGATCATTTTGAAGTAATGTCAGAAATAAAAGAAAATTTTTTCATACTAAAAATAGTAAAAGTATCGAAAGAACTATGATGTGACATTCAGTTAAAAAAGCTTTTAAATTCTCTTTACTATCGCACCTAGTCACCGGAAGATGAAATATTTGAAAAATTGCATTAGGTTAAAATGTATTTTAAAACTTATTGCTGTATGAAATAGTTCTGTACCTGTTGCATTGTACAATAAGGTTATTTGTCAAATGCTCGCATTAACTAGTTTGCTTTTGTATGAAATACGTAAGGCAACACTTACTTACAACTTGATTCAGTATGTAATTAATATACGGCTATTATAAACTTAAAGCTTATACAGAAAGTTATAGGTAAAATCATTATACGTGTATTTGAATTTAACATTTAAATATTCTTCTATTGTAAAAATGAAATTTTATCTCCCTTGAATTTATATGTCCTTATGTATTTCAAAATGCTTAGTGAAGCTTACATGTTAAAGTTAAATCGCTCACTAATACATATCATTTAATTGTACTAAACTGTACTTCATCAAGAATACATAACGTAATTAGAGATGTAATTTCCCAAAATTATTTTCAGGTTTTAACATCGAAGACGTAAATTCAACGCAATTAAGACAATCTAAATATAATATTAGTGCAAAACTAAATAAAGTGATAATTATTATATAAACCAGGGAAACACAAAAATACGTACAGCTTTAAAAAAACTGTAAAATACAAAGAAACTCCTTTTAAAATGATTTCATCCAATGACGAGGATACAACGAAACAAGATCTAATCAACAATTTGTGGATTCAGATAATTTTCTATCTTCTTTATTCAATAATATTCTTTTTAGGTTTATTCGGAAACATGCTTGTCTGTTACATTGTTTACTCGAACAAGGCCATGCAGACCGTAACGAATTTATTTATAACGAACTTGGCGTTGTCTGATATACTCTTGTGTGCTCTTGCAGTTCCATTTACACCACTTTACACTTTCATCGATAAGTGGATTTTTGGTAGAGTAATATGTCATCTAGTACCGTACGCTCAGGCCACAAGTGTTTATGTATCGACCTTGACATTAACCGCAATTGCAGTGGACAGATTTTTCGTTATACTTTACCCACTCAGACAACGAATGAAATTATCGACTTGTTTTATTATTTTGCTGGGTATATGGATATTTTCTATGCTAGTAACTTTGCCGTACGGCATTTGTATGCAAGTTAAAATGCACGACGGTCGTGAAGTTTGCGAGGAAAATTGGCCCTTAGAATATCTCGAGATCGCGTTCGGTTTCTCTACATTGATCATGCAATTTATAATACCATTTTTCATCATAGCTTATTGCTATTTGCGCATATCCAGACGCTTAAATCAACGAGCGAAATCTAAACCCGGTACGAAAAGTGCACGCAGAGAGGAAGCTGACAGAGAAAAGAAAAAGAGGACGAATCGTATGTTGATCGCCATGGTCACAATATTTGGTGTATGTTGGTGTCCCCTTAACATTGTTAACTTGATCAATGATTTTTACGATTTAGGTGAATTCTTTCATCTGTTCTTTTTTCTAACTCACGCGATGGCCGTTTCATCGACATGTTACAATCCCTTTTTATACGCTTGGCTCAATGAAAACTTTCGTAAAGAGTTCAAGCAAGTCTTGCCTTGCGTTTTGAGGAATACCACGAATAGATATTGTAATGGTGATGAGCATACCTTAGATACTCTATTGCATTCTACCGTAATTACATCGCCAGTTAAACAATTAGAACCTCGTGAACCTACAGCCGAAAAAATAAACCAAACACAAGAATTATAAAAACTAAATTAACAAAGCTATCATAAAAGTCAATATCATTAGGAGAAATTTGTAATGGACGTTTTGTAGCGGTAAGAATTCATTCGGGATTTTCAAAATAAATATAAAAGATTGATGAAGATTTTCCTGTAGTAAAGTCTTGATCAATCAAAGTATGTGTCGTTGTCTTTGTGCATAATTAAGCTCAAATGTGTATATGCGTAATGTATTTTCTAGATCTTTAAAATATGTACATTACGACTTTAAAGAATTATTTATCAGAGTGATGCTATTTAATATATCTTCTGCTTTAAGGTTTCCTGTGTGTGTATGTGTATATAATAGATTAATGAAACGAAAAAACTGAATTTAAACAAATATATATCTAGAATGATTTTGTGTATATATAACTTAATAGTTATTAAGAAAATTTGTGAAGAACTTCAATTAAACTGAACAAACTAAGTGCTAAAAATATATATGAAAAAGTGCTTAAAATGATATAAACCATTAACATCAATGTTACATGCTATAGCTTTTAAAATGGAAAAACTAAATGGTTTCAACAATAGCGTCGTTGTGACTGAAGAACGAAGTTTGAACACCACTTCCGATGATTTGATCGATGATGAAATCATTCAAGTCTTATTCTTCATGTTGTACACATCGATATTTGTATTGGGCATATTTGGAAATGTACTTGTCTGTTACGTGGTTTTTAGAAATAAAGCCATGCAAACAGTAACGAATTTATTCATAACCAATCTAGCTTTATCAGACATACTTCTTTGCGTTTTGGCGGTTCCATTCACTCCTTTATACACTTTTTTGGGTAAATGGATATTTGGAAGCATAATCTGTCACTTGGTCTCTTACGCACAAGGCACAAGTGTTTATATATCAACGTTAACTTTGACATCTATAGCTATCGATAGATTCTTCGTAATTATCTACCCCTTCCATCCTAGAATGAAATTATCTACTTGCATAATAATTATAGTCAATATATGGTTATTCTCAATTTTGATTACTTTGCCGTATGGAATTTACATGAAACATATCGACAATAATGTTACCAATGAAACTAAATACTTTTGCGAAGAAAATTGGCCTGAAGAACAATACCGCAGGATATTTGGTGGAATAACTACGATGATGCAATTTATAATACCATTTTTTCTAATCGCTTTCTGCTATATATGTGTATCTTTGAGGCTTAACGATCGGGCTAAAACAAAACCTGGATCAAAGAGTTCAAGAAAAGAAGAGGCCGATCGTGAACGAAAACGAAGAACTAATAGGATGCTAATAGCTATGGTTGTCATTTTTCTACTATCATGGCTTCCACTTAATGTGATTAACATCGTTAATGATTTTTCGGCGCAAGTTGGTGACTGGCAGTATTATTTCCTCAGTTTCTTCATGGCGCACGCAATGGCTATGTCATCAACTTGTTACAACCCATTCTTATACGCTTGGCTGAATGAAAACTTTAGGAAAGAGTTCAAACAAGTATTGCCGTGTTTTGACAGTGCTGCCAGGAGCGCTGCTGGTGGTCGCTTTGGTAATTGGAGATCAGAGCGTACGTGTAATGGTAACAACGAAACACAACAAGAATCTTTACTACCGTCGGGAGTACACAGGGCATTGTCATTTAAAGAGAAGAAAACACAACCGCCCCCTCCTTTTAAAACCGACAGCGTGGAAGTAGAAAATGTTCTAGTGCCAACGGTGGGTGTAATTTATGATTCCGCTTCGGAAGCTGTTCGACTCAATCTTATTACGGAAGAGGAGCCCCCGCCGTACGAAGTATTCGTGAAACCGGAGACATCATAAGTCGGTAAGTTAGCTGTTCTACTTTCATGTTTTCTTTTTCCAATTTACTCCAGCAGTCTGTACTGTATTTTTACCGTCACTAGTCCTGTAAATTATTGTCGAAGTTGCTGACTGGTGTATATGCATATAGATAGTTTGAAGAATACATCACTGCAAATTTAAAATCATAATTTACATACAATATATGAATTTTTTTATATAGCAATGGATATGACACTTGTAAATTTAAGAGTTTACTATTATTTCTTGTGACGTCATAATTGAACAGTATTGATTTTTCTTGCATTGAAATACCCTTTCACATAATATAGGTTTAATGTACACCTGGAGTAAATATATAATGTACAGTGATTTGAAACAAATTTCTATTTTAAAAAACACTTACCAATTATCAAAAAGAAAGATTTTATCAGTAATCTATGCATACAAATAGTAATTTAATTATATAAATCTAGTTGTTGTATTGATAGGTTAACAAATATTCCTAGTGAATAAAAATATTGAATACCCTTGATAACGACTTGAAAAAATATTTTCCAATTTGGCCGTTATTAAAAGTTGCAAACAATATTTAATAAAATATCTTTTTAGAGACAATTAAAGAGGCCTTTGCTTCTTTTGTAAAATTGTTAAATTTATAAACATAAGCATTTATGTGTATAGTTGAAGGTTTCTTTTGTCAAAGCGCTAATATCTATAGATTATTGAATTATTCAAGATATGGCGCGGTGCCTTTCTTTGCCATAGGAAAAGCTATACCAGAATTTTGGAGATTTTTTAAATATTTTTGCAAATTTAAAAAACATGATAAACGGCACTTGACAAATATTTTTCGCGCTTTTATAAGTTTCGTTACATCTGGTTCTAATTAGTTTCTGCGTTTCTCGCATTGCTACATCACTCGGGTACATTCTTCCACTCTTGCAAGAAAAATTTTTAGAATTGTTGTTGGCCTCGATGTTCTTGCCTCGGAAAACAAACACGGTTTATTGCACTGAAATAGTTTTAGTGTAGCTTCGCTAAGAGGAACAGCAGTTTTGAGTATGTCCCTTGTAAGAATGAACAAAACGTCGGCGAGTGAAGTAGTCCTATAAAAACCGTTTCCATCAATGATCGTGGAAGTTTACAAGACATATTTTCATTGCTCAGTTTGTATTTAAATTAACGTTAGAATAGGCCGAAATGTATTACTAAGTGATAATAATGAAACAGCATCATTTTCCTGTTATTGAAGCAGTTATTTATAGCTTATTTATGCTCAGCTGAATACTTGGAAATTAATTAATTTATGTTAAACTAAACATTGAAACAGAGCCTTAACTTTCACAAAATTGTCGTCAATTCTTAATGTTTATTTTATACGCAATGTATACACCATCAAGAGATAGAAGCTTTTCTTTATCACATACGAAATAAGCATCTACTTTGGGTCAATAATTTCTGTCAAAATAAATTTGAATAGATTTTGTTCAAATGGTAAGTTATAATTGAAGTGAATATTTATTTCAGCTTTAAACACAATATGTAATATTCCTGCATAGCTTTTTTCTAAACAATTTCACTTACATCTTTCGATTATATTTTAGTTATTTTACTGACGATTAAAATTCATTAAGTTTATTACATTTTCTTAGCTATATTTTGATTTAAGAAGGCGAACTCTTAGAGTCGAACTTATTTTTGAAAACGGCTCTGCTAGTCTTTATATAAATTTAGTTTCACCAATTTTTGTATTTGAGTGTTAGAAATTCCAAGTCATCTAACTGTTTACATTTCCCCGTCGGATATCAAATATACTTTTTCTACGTGTTGACCTTTACAGCTTTACGTATCTTTCTCCCCACGTTCCACTCAGAGTAGCAATAAATACCGCCAGTACTTTAATGAGTCATAAAGATATAACTCATCGAAACACATATATTCGAAAAGTATAGAAAATAATTTTCAAACCATGTATAATTTAAGCAAAGGTTCGTGTTCTGTACCAACTAAGAGTGATGGTAGAAAAGCTTTAGCTCAGGTCTCTCAGACGAAACCGTGGCAAGATCAGGAAAATTATTTCTCAGTAGTACTTAGATCGATTTTGCTTTGTTAGGGCATAGAATGACACTGTCAAAGACCTTACCATAGTTTCTTGGTACAACTACCCAAAAATAAACAGGCAACGTTCCTACAAATTATTAATGGTCATATGGGGACCATGTTGAATAGGTGTCACGATCTTTTGGACTTCTAACGAAACATATATCGTGTCGTTCTGTTCGTTAAATTTCTCTCTATAACGAAGATTTACTCGTTCAAAGATAAAATTTTGTAATGTTAACTTGCAAGTTCAGATCTTTTCCAGGAATGTAAGAGATTCTGGACGAGATGTTCCTTTCACGAGACAAGAATGTTTGATTTCTAATCGCGAAGAGTCTAGACGATCACTAATATTAATGGGTATTTTATTTAATGCAATGATAGTGATGTGATTGTGGAATTTGGACCACTCTATAATACAGGGTGTCTATAAAAGAACTCCGGGGTTTTAAGACAAAATATTTTAATAAAGTAAAAAACGTACATACATGTTTTATACATGATTAGAAAGCTTACATTTTCAAGATTTTTTAACAACTTAGTGAAGTTCAATGTGAGCTCCGTGAGTGGCACGGCACACGTCGAAACGGTATTCTACCTCTTCCCATGTCCTGGCGAGCATGTCTGGGGGAACGGACGCCACGCAATTCTCTATTCGTTCCCTGAGATGGCGAACATTTCGAATTTTCTCCGCATACACAAGATTCTTGATATGCCCCCAGAAGAAAAAGTCCAACGGTGTCATATCAGGGCTCCTTGGTGGCCATGGAATAGGTCCTTCCCTTCCCATCCACCTGTTGCCGAAACGAGCGTCCAGTGACTCACGCACACGCAAACTGAAGTGTGGCGGCGCCCCATCTTGTTGGAAGTAAACTAAACCTTTCTCCGCCTCAATGTCATCCAACTGAGGATAAACATACTCCTCTAACATGTCACAATAGACATCACCATTGATATTCCTTTCGGCAAAAATGAAGGGACCTATGACTCTGTCACGCATAAGAGCACACCAAACATTCACTTTGGGCGTGTCACGTTCGTACTCAATAAACTCATGGGGCGGCTCTGAACCCCAAATTCTGCAATTATGCCTGTTTACAGTTCCGTTCACATGAAAAGTAGCTTCATCACTAAAAACCACACTTTTTAAAAAATCATTATCTTCATCAATTTTATCCAGCATGGAAACAGAAAATTCGAATCTCTTAACCTTGTCTGCCGGTTTGATATGGTGTAAAATTGTATCTTGTAGGCAGTTAAACGAAGTCTTTTACGAATTACCTTATGGACTGTTGATCTTGGTAACCCCAAGTCCAGACTGCGTCTTGTTAACGATTTCTTAGGGCTTCGAGTGCATGAAGCTCGGATTCTGTCCACATTCTCTTGAGCCACACGGCCTACCCGGCGACTTTTGCTTCAAAACACTTCCTGTTTCCTTGAACGCACATAACCACTGACGAATTGTTTTGTCTGTAGGCGGGTCAACACCATAGCTACGTCGAAAGTTTCTTTGTACAATAACAACAGAATTAGTTTCTATGAGCCAAATAACACATTGAGCCTTTTGTTAAGGCGTCGCCATAGCGCGGCAGTCCAGACGACACTGACTGCCTGCCGCAGCCGCTACGTCATTTCAAGGTCAACGTTCCGCAGCGCTGCCAACTGTTGAGAGAAACATTCCCAATTGGTATGAGTAAAACTCTTTGAGCTGCTTGTTTCAAAGGAATTGATCAAATTTTGCTATCTTTTAATTTTTTAAACCCCGGAGTTCTTTTATAGACACCCTGTATATGTAAATTGGTGTCACTGAGCGACTACCAAACAAGCAGTGACATGTTATATACAAACGACGATATGTTGCAATAAACTTTCTGACTCATAATTTAGTATGATTGATTGCATATGCCGAATATTTCTTAACTTGCTTGTCAAAACGAAAGTCGACTTTTTACATTTTTTATTAGAAAGAATTTACATAAAGTTATTTTATTTCACATATCTTCTCTAATTATATGTTCAATTTCTAAGGTCTGATATCTGTAAATTTGTCATTTGCGTTTCATGTATTATAGATCAAATTAATAAGTTTTTCTTAGCATCTATTCACCAATTTTTGTTAAGTAGCCAGGTGTTTCGGGCATAAAAATAAATAAACAAAGAAAAGTTATGGACATAATAGTAGAATTTTTAGCTAACTATGGATAAAAAACGTATGAACCAACCAATAATCATATCAACGCACGTAATTTAGGAATAATAGCGCTTTAGCCTTAGAAATTCCAGATCATCTAACTAACTGGGTCTCCTCGTCAAGCATTAGGTCCTTTCTCTACGATATTGACCTTTATGTATCTTTCTACCCTATAGCTCTGATTTATTATTACGTTCCCTTGGAAGGTTCCTGCCTTGCAACCTATTACAAGTGTTTCTTTGCTTTGTACTTTTTATACTGTTCTATTGAACAACGGGAATCAATAAACCGTTCCATAATAGACATACTATTCTCAGCATGTTACCTTACACCTTAGTTTGGGTTTAGTTGATTCCTCAAGAAGGCAATACCAAAATACATTGTAATATAATGTCAACTTTGAGGATTAAGCTACCTGGAGAAGGCCTTCGTTAATATAACTAAACTTTCGATTTTAAATATTATTACGTACAAATATATTGTTTAAATATGTACATACAGTGGCATCACGGTGGCGCGGATGCCATGCAACACACTATATTCTAAAGTAAATCGAGCCTTGCGATCTTCGTGAAGGAAGGACGAAGTCTTATATTAATCTACGGTCTAATGTAGCGATCAAGACGTTGACAGATTGCAGAAAATGTTATTAAATTCTTCGAGGATGGAAATTTACATTTCCTAATAAAATAGTAGCGCCAAAGGAAAAATTTAATGAAAGATGTTAAAATATGACATACATACATAGGTCTACGTTTTAATATTAGCGACGAACTGTATGTTGTTTCATTCTTACTCAAAGTAGATCAACATTATACACGCTCTATATGTTGGCTTAAAATATAAGATTAACACAAGAACTGTGAAGGAACATCTGGTATAAAAAGGACATTCAGATGGCTTTTATATAAATTTACAGATTAAACGAATATGACAATGCTATTCACTTGGAGTATTATGAATATTAATAAAGGAATTTCTTATGTCGTACATTTGTGTTGGGTGGATATACACTAAATTATACCAATCGTAACAAAAACTTCAGTCTAACGAAAGGCGACATTATGCATTGTCACAAAAATTAAAAGTTTGTTAACGTTTTAATAATTATGGGGTATCATGAAAGCGTTTTCCTAATATATGTGTGTTCCCATATATCGATGGAAGACTGTTAGTGTGCAGTATTACTATATACTTTTAGAACGCAGGCTGTGACTGGTTTTGGAGCTTGTCCATCATTTTTGTAATAGTACTCGGACTATAAAGCGGAAACTGTAACTAGGTTTTTCAATAAAAAGGTCTGAGAAGTGCTTTACCATTAATTCCTCGGATTTTAAAATTCTGTGGATTAACGTTCTCATAGGACCGCTATACATAACCCTCTTATATTTAACTTTGTCCGATCAAGTGGGATGCTGATTTCGCGGATTGTTATTTTGTTTGCTGCTGGTGCACATAGTATAAAAAAGGTACGGAGCATATTAAAAAGTCAAAAGCAAAAAATGAACATGGAAAAAATAGCATAGTATGGGAATCATGTATATAAAAAGGTAAGTTTGAGCCATTGTAATCTACACGTGAATGATACATAAAGCTGAGAAGGTCAACACCGTAAAAGAAGAGACTTTTGATATCCGATCTAATCTGGCATATCTAAGATTAAAGTGTAGCTGTCAAAGCAGGACCAAAATTATATACTGGTCACAGTAGCTGTAATGAAGGTCAACTTCAAAAGCTGTATGAAAAGACGCCAAGAAACTTCTGAAGGACACAGGAACTATATGGAAATATTACAGTGAAATAGTTGCTAAGCCCACCTCAATAAATTTGTATATCTAGTCTTCCGCGGCTTCAACTTTATTGCTTTAATGAAGGCTATCACTCAAGAGTTCGTCCAAAGATTCTTCAAACACGGAACTCGAATTATCAATCCAACAAAAGCATATGCTATAGTCTTCATATTTAAGATAAGTCTCATGCAACATTGATGAGCAGTGAAACTTTGGAACATAAATCTTTTGTATCCGTTGCAAATAAATTGATTTATAGAAATTCGATAAATGTTGCTTTAATCGACTTACATTATGACATCACCGCCTGTATTAAATTTTATATTAAGGAGAAAGTATTACAATAGTTTAAATATCCAGACTCTACTAACTTTGCAATTAGTATTAGACAAAAATTTTTCTTAATAATTCTTCAAATGTCTTCTTCTATCATAATTTTAATTATTGAATTAAAGAATCGTTTCCTCGATGAGTGCCTATGAGTATGTTATTCACTAAATACTTGTCGATTTTATTTCTCGAGTGCTTATCAGTATGTTGTTCATTATACATTGTTGTCTTCATTTATGAAGTATTGTCGATATAGTATTAAAGTAAAATAAGTAAAACAAAAAAAGCATAATTTTTCAAATGTGTTAGATTCATTTTCTGTGAAATGGAACATAATTTAATTTCTAAATATCATACTCTCACCTTAATCTCAAATCCTCATACGAAAATAACCGTTGTTTTCAGATATCGTGTTTTTTGGGCTTTTACATTTTCACTTTTACTGTGATATATCGATGATATATGATATTATCTTACTTTAAAATGCGTCCTCATTATGTACCCAAGGTCTTTTCTGTTTAACCAAACAACATCTAGAATATATAATGAGAAATATCAATCCTGAATACGTAATATTCATGGATATGTCCCGTTTTTCTCTACGATCTTAAATTCGAAGCACGTTGGAAATGAATTTTTGATGAAAGCTACATTCCCTATATTTTTAATATAAAATATCGTTATTTAAGCAATATGTTTCTATCTACAACAAAAAAAATTATACACAAATTACGAAATTGAAATTATGAAAAAAAAGTATATTTCATGCAAACAATGGCGAATTTAACTATTTTACAAACTGTTTACACAGTTTACAAATGATTTGTATTGTCTTAGAAAACACATAGTCCAAACTATTGTGGAATATCTGACGGATTTTTAAAAACAAATTATCTATAAATATTAGACATGGTAACACTTTCTTCTCGAATTGTAATGAAGGCAAATGGAATGACGGTTTTATTTTCTTTTAAAGTAAGATTAATGTAATAACCTGGAAAAAAGCACAATTTTCTGGCCTTAGAGAACTTTAAGCAGGAGAAATTACCTGATATTCTAGCTAATAGATTTCACTACCTTTCTAGACTTAAAGAAAATATCTTTCCACAGTGCACACTTTAAAAGAGAATATTGGTTTCTTCGTCTATTACAATTTTTGAATTGATCAAGTAATTATTATTCGAGACTAGTTTTGATATAAAAAGTAATTGCAAAGTTTTACGTAATTAATGAATAACTATTGTTGAACAAAGCATTAAAACTAAGACGCTAATTTTGCTTAATTCCAGAGCTCGTCAGGTATTCTGGTTTTGTCAGCAGTTCTACGTATCTAGTGGATGTCGAAACAATAATACAAAATAATGAGAGAAAACTATACTAAACTATATTTGTTTTCGAACATGTTGATTGTGCAAATAGCTACGTGTGTATTGCATATAAACTTTAGTTGCCATATACAATGAAATTTATGAATAACCACTACTGAACAAAACAATGAACATGACGATCGTTACGCTCAATTCCATTGCTAAGATTGTTGACTGCTTTTTATTCACTCAACTATTTACCTTTCCGTTAGTTGATACCGAATCCGAAGCGATGACCTCTGTGATATTAATCTGCAGACACTTATTATATTTTCTGATGTAACACAATGATGAATGCATAGAAAAATTTTCTACAATAATTTTTCTATATATTCCTCAGTGTGTAATGTATTACAGTGCTTTTGTAACTATCTACAAAGGATACTAGAAAAGTTTTGCAATATGACGCAATAATGAATCGTAGGAAACTGCTCGTTGCTGCATGTTGAGGCATGTTCATACGCGCATAGTAGCCGCCGCTCCATGTCGATGGGCTCAGTTTATTCATTAGTAGTGAAAGTGTAAATTACTTGCGATGGCATCGTGGTCACAAAATGAGATAAGGGCAGTTCTGCGTTATAATTTCGTGCGTCGTTTAAATATAGACCAGTGCTTCGAAGAAATGACTCTTGCACTACGTGATGTTTGTCCACATTGCACAACGATATTCAGGTAGTATAGAGAATTTCAAAGGGGAAATTTAACTGTGGAGGATGCTGAGAGTCTGGAAACGTCAGTTACGAAAGAAAACGTTACTACTGTGAGGAAAATGCTTAGCGAGGACAGGCGAGTGACCTGCCAACAGATAGGGGATACTTCAGGCCTAAATGCACTAGCAATTCATTCGATTCTGCATGATCATTTGCACGGGAAGAAACTTTGTCTCTCTGGGTGCCGCATCGACTGACTGAAGAGCAGATGACACGACGTGTGACTTGGTGCCGGGAGATGCTAAAAAAGTTTAATAAGGGACAATCTCGGTATGTGAACCACATCATGACAGGTGGTCGAGACTTGGCTGTACTATTACGATGTGCCGACCAAAGCTCAAAACAAAGTTTGGGTCTTTGATGATGAGGACACACCCGTAGTTGTCAGAAAATCCTGTAGCTGTATTTTTAAAATCGAGCGGAATTGTGGAACGCATCGTTTTGGACACACAGAAGACAGTCACAGCTAAGTGGTATACTGAACGGCGCCTGCCTAAAGTCATTGGATTTATGAAGAACCTGCGGCCAAAGTCAAGAATGGACACCTGGTTCCTCGATCACGATAATGCTTCAGCTCACCGCGCCAAAGCCTGCACCGAATATTTGACCACGACAGGATTGAAATTTCTCGAGCACTCTCCCTACAGTCCAGATCTTGCTCCCTGAGACTTTGTACTGTTTCCGCATGTGAAAATGAAGCTAAAAGAGAGTCGATTTTCCAGTGATGAGGACCTTCTGCGGACATGGAAAAACGAGTGTGCTTTATTTCCTAGTGAAACTTGACAGAATTGGTTTAAAGATTGGTTTGAGAGGATGGAGAGGTGTATTGAGTGTAGAGGAAATTACATTGAAAAAATTAAATAAACAAAGCTGTATTGCGAAAACCTTCCTAGTACCCTTTGTATATCACTTGTTGAGACTTGTCTGTAATAATGCTTTGTCTTCAAATGTTAACTTCAAAATAACAAATGATTATTATTCGGGTTACTAACTTACCAGTAAAATTAAGGCTTTAGTTATTAATCTGAACATGTTTCGTATAGTCACCTTGGTAATGTAATAAAATTATTTCAACGGTGCTATAAATACCTTGTGAAAAGCATATGTTGAGAGTTTCTGAAATATTAACAGCATCAAATTTTGTTTAAAATTGCCTTTTATTAAATTTTCTTTGCTTCAAGGATTAGATAAAAAAATAACAATAGAAAATTAGTTTAGTATCATTTTGAATTATACTACATTAGATCATCTCCTCTTAATCAAAAAATTTTATGAGTTTTAAATAAAGATTATTTTCTGTGTCCAATAAAATCTATTCCAGTGCGACCTTTCCAGATTTATTGTGATTCATATACCTTTCTGGAGTTTTTCGACTTCTTTGAATATGTCTGTTCAAGTTGGCTTAAGTACGGCTCTTTTGGCTCCTGTTATCTTGATCTAATCATCAGTTTTTGCACTATCCTCTACACAATTTCAAATCATCCCCCTGATAGAATACACCCACCTATCTAGCATCACATTTACGTTGTTTAGGGCATTTGCCTTCATAACTCTATGAATTTTTATTCAATCCTTCCTGGCTTGCTTTTGCCTCATAGAAGATTTTTGCCTGGTAACTTTAGAACCTCTTGCATGTCATTTCCTACTTTTCTAGTATTTTTAGGTTCTTTTCATTTGTACTTTTCCCATACCGTTCCCACGAACACAAAATAATAACCGAGAAAAGCTAAACGCAAGAGGATTGTGGCTGGTGCCCCCAGGAAAACATTAACAACTACACTTCTCGGGAGCTATGCAATTTTCAGTATGTTAATTCATGTCTTAGTTCATGTCTAACTTCATTTTCAATAGTGCTGTTTCCTGTGCTTACATATTAATTGTGTCTTTGTGGGAGTTGCGAAATAATTAAACATGGATCGGCGTGAATAACTAATGCTATACTGTCGATGAGTTCCTCAGTTAGCACACTAATTGGAGCTCTTTAAGACGACCACTTGTATACTTTCATGCTATTAAAATCAAGGATATCATCCATAGATCATTTTCAAAAAAGCGAACACAAAATTTGATTGCAAATCTTTATTCCTTCGTTTCATCCAAAGACTTTTAAAGGCGTGATAATGTCACAAATTTTTAGTTGAGAGAAATAATTTGAAATACTTGTCATTTTGTGAAATAAAAAAGTTTTCTTAAATAATATGTCTTGCTTTTTAGTATCAAGTAGTTTCTCTGACGGGATTGAAATAATTAAGCGCTAGTTTTTCTTAGAGGCCATCGTGCTTTGTCTGGCAATATATCACATTTCGATCTTCGTTAATGATCTTACGCACAACATTGACGTTTTCCTGAGTAACTGCCATTTTTGGTGAACCTGCTTTTGGATCGTCGCTAAGATTAATCCGTTCACGTTTGACTTCTCCATACCAACGAGAAATTGTTAGGATGTGGTGCTTCATTGTCGAAGACAGTAACTAACTCGGCGAGATATTCTTGTTGAGATATTGTCTTCGAATATTATAAATAATTGTTCCGCGAAAATGTTTTCGATTTAATTCCATATTTCAACCAACGTATCGACTTTGACAGTTCGTTGTAGCTACAACACTACACGTATCGCACTGAAACTTTGGATTTACGTTAACTAAAGATGGAGGTTACTTTTTAGTACTGACATTTGGTTAGTGTCGCCCTCTATGTTCCACTATACAAAACACATTCCGGCTAGAACACAAAATTTGATTGCAAAATCTATATCAAATCTATTAGAGACATTGAGTGGTGTGTTAATTTTGAACATGAGTTTAATATTGTACGAAATCAGATTTAAATTAACAGAAATTGTAAAAACGTTATCTATAAAGGTGGTACATAACACAAATTAAAATCTTTTCATATGCATTTCAAACAATACGTAAATTATTAACAATATTTGCATGTTATACTAATTTTGCTTTCCATTATTGAATCGTGACCTAACCAATTCAATTAACTACTTGTTTGCTTGAAAAAGTAGATTTAAATGAAATTATTGATACAATTGCTGGTACTTCCGAAATTAAATTAATTTTACGGAAACAAATTTCGTTGAAGTCATTCTGTTTATATTGAGGTTCCTTCACAAAAATGTCTCCTCTGTGATATGATAAAATCGATTATTATGTTTTACAGATCATCGTGTAATTACTGTTAGGGTGTAGTATAGGAATTGTTTAGTTCACTGAACCGTCCCTTTATACAATTTGAACGTAGGTGTACATGTGAGATATTGCACCTACGTAAAGTACCAGCATACCAAGTACTAGAATAATAGACTTTATATCTGATTATTATTTATATTTTATTATTATTATTGTTTTCTAATATTCTATTTTTAAAGCTCCTCACAGAGTGCTATAACACAAACAAATACTTATTAAAGATTTAAGGCGAAATTAACAAAAGTGATGTTATGGTATATAGATTTAATTACAGTATAAAATGAAAATTGTATTTAAAAATTACGACAAAATATATCAAATTGAATTTGAATTTATCGTACCATGAAATTGAATTAGGACCTCCGCATAAAATTGAATTTATAAAAATGTTTTATTCCCGAAATTATATATTATGTGTTGTGTTATATATTGTACCCATTTTACGCCCAATAACAATTCATCATGGAACCCTCTATTTCTGAACGGGTAGTGAGAGGATGGTAAAAGTAACAGGAAAGACTTCTGTCTTTGTTTATTAATACACGTCTATAACCACTTAACTAATACAATTTTCAAACGAAATGAAACGAAACTCATTATATGTACTTCAAAGAATAAAAACAAAAATGTTTTTGTTCTACTTTTAATTAACCCTACAAAGTTTACCGCACTTTTTATAGTACGTTATTAGGGGAATACAGTGATTACTCGATAACAGCTGGCACATCTTTTTCTATACAAATCCCGACATATTAAGAACATTACAGCAAGCACAATAAAAATCCAATCGGAGTATACAGGAGCTGATAGCTCTAACAAGAGCCTTAAAAACAACAACAAAAAATGCAATTGAGAATTAGTATTAAACTGAGAATTGTATGCATTTTAAAACCAAGAATATCAACAACGAACTAGTCTATCCCAGTATTTAGGTGTTTTGATCAATTACTTCCAAAAGAATATC
Organism: Dermolepida albohirtum; assembly: GCA_031893035.1. Lineage (NCBI taxonomy): Eukaryota > Metazoa > Arthropoda > Insecta > Coleoptera > Scarabaeidae > Dermolepida > Dermolepida albohirtum. The sequence continues at coordinate 341,485 of JAVIWB010002358.1, forward strand.
TCTATATATGTACATATGTATGTACTTAGGATCTTTAATTTCAAAAAAAGATATTTCAAAACTGAGTTTAAATATTTATGCTTAGGAAGTGTTTAAATGAACTATTTGTGAGATATCAACAAAACTACTTAACATATGTACGTGTCATTGATATGGGCTTCACAAAAAAAGAGCCCAAGAATTGTTAAGACGCTTTAAAAAGTTATGGCAGGCGATGTACACGTTATAGTTTTGAATTATATCAGAATTTTGAATTAACCAAAATGAAACTAAAAATGGAAAGATTTAGATGGAGAAGACATTGGGGAAAAGTTGGTTACAAGAACTTTTTCGAAAAAATACAGTTGAAATAAGAGAAATATGTAAACTAAGGATGCGCCTCGTGGAGAACATGTAAGGGGTATGTAAGTGAAATGAAAATTAGAAAATTACTGCGGATTATCTAGAAGAATAAAACAATTCTCCTCAACATATTAGTTAACTGCTGGCTATTACGATTATTGTTTAAAACCATTTGAATGTTTTGCTTTAGAATATTAGCTATGAAATGCTGTATTATATAAATTTTCAAAAGTATTTAGAGTGTAAATGTTAGGTGACATTAATAAAATTTTTTTCTAAAAATATTACAAATACTGGCGTTGGTGCTTTCTGCCTAAATTAAATAGGGTAATAAAATTGCTTATATATCACGTTTGTATTAAATTTTATTAATTGGAAAGTCAAAGTACAGTTCTCCTAGATCTTTTTACTGAACGCTGTTAAATTATTACTATCAGTGGATGTACTTCGTTCTCAAGAATAATCCTCAAAGTAAAAATATTTCGATATTTTAACACATTAAAAAATTAATTTGGAAATTAACAATATTATGTTTTGTCTACTTCTGGCACGCTTTTTTTCTTTTCAAGGTCATCGATTTTTTGGTTGTCTGCTACAAGCTGAACTTCAAAGAGTATTAACATTATCGACTTGATGGACGAAGTGTTGGCATTAGATTTTTAATTGGTCAACACGTTCTCTTGTTTTACGTATACAATGAGTAAAATTTAAGGTATTCGATCAGGTGAAATTAATGCAAGTTTTTCCGGCAAATGTGGTCACTTTTTGACATATTGTAAAATGTGTAAAATCTACTCAAAGCGTTTTCTTTTTCTTTTTTTGAAGACACTTCTACAATATATGATAGTATACGAACTAGGTTACTCATCTTGTAATGAAGTATAGATTATTCATACATACGAATGTACACTAAGGTGACAGTAAAAAAGACAGATAAGTACAGGAAGAGTATATAAATTTTATTATTTGGTTCACCCAGCTATGCTTGCGTGAGTGCTCGAAGCATGGAACCAATTAAGTTCTTTAGCTATTTTTTCCGACGCATTCATTCTTCTATTGCGACCGTTATAACTTAATTTTTGTTACTAGGTTTTCGCGGTCTTTTAGCTATCTCCTGTTGTATTATGTGCTATATACTTTCAATAGAATTGACTGCCCTCACCATGATGACAAGTTCTTGTCACGCTAAGATCCTAATTCCTCCCTCTACGCTGTTGACATCCGTGGCTTCGTAACAAGTCTCACCGCCTACCAAATAACGTTTTCCTTTGCAAGAATGTTGTCGTTGAAAAAAGTCAAAAGTTTTTCTATCAAAATTTTGATTTATTTACCGGCATTAATATTTCACTCGCAGATCATTAGTTATGACTTCCGCCATGAACCTCACATCATATTGATAATACCGTCATATTTCAATGTTTGTAGCAAAAATGCGTCGTCGAATTGTGGAGATGAACGTCTCCGCACCACTATCACTGAACTAATAATATCGACTTTCGTCTAAAAAAAAAAAAAATCGCCGACAGTTGTCTGGTTGTGCTTGAAGCTCTATTGTTCAGTCCAATCGTCGCCTTCTTTGAAATGTTATAAGGAATGTTTTTGTCGACATTCGTGTACATACTGTATACCGGTGCGTTTACTTCTTCGAGAAATTTCTGCCAAGTAACTTGCAGTTATTCGAGGATATTTTATCACACCGCGCAGAAGTGCTCTTTTAGCTCTTACAGATAGACCAGAAACATCCGGCTTCGGGTTGGCTGTTCTTTTGTATTCTGTTCCTTTTTTACAACACAGTTAATAGTGAACAGTGGAATTTATAAAAATTCCTTTATTTAACATTGTGATGCACCGCTTTCAGTCTGACCTACAACGCGCTCACATGTAAAATTATTTATATAATTTCAACTTTGTAATAGTGGCAATGCTATAATAACAGTAATCTCAGACTAAATCCTCTTAATATGTTTAGCCTCTATACACAAGCAAGTAGTTGTCATTCTCCCTCAAAATTTGAGTAATTAAGAATTGGATTTTATATGGTGTTTGCTTTACTCTGTCGCTGTACGGAATACGTATTCCATTTAAATAGTATTGTTACTCAAGCACGATATCCATAAATACAATACAATAGGTATAACAATGATGATTTATTGATTACCCTTAAAGGAATTCTAACTTTATACTTACAGAAGAAAGGCACAAAGCAAATTCTAATGACGAATATTAACGAAATATGGATATGCCTACTTTCTTTGGCAATTGCAGTTATGGAAAGCAATATCATAATTTCAATTACTAATCATAAATGTGAATTCGAATACATTTGTAATATTGTCAAAACGTGTATCCCATTACATAGCAACTAAATTGACCAAAAGAATATTCGAGTGAAAAAAATTAAAAACGAAAAGGTATTTTAAATAAATTACAATAATTAAACAATTGAAATTATATTTTAAAAAATCGTTTCCGAAACCTTAAAGCAAGTACTGATCAACTTTCTAAAATTTATTCATTAATGTAGTTGAAGCGAACTTTAATGACCAATTACATATGAAATGGTGAAGTAAAAAACGATGGCGAGATATTTATTTTACCAAGATTACACTCAATTTCGAGTCGGATATATATAGAGAAAATGGAACCGAAAAATAGTGCTCAAAGAAATAAAGTGAAATAATAAATATTAAATTGAAAATTATACTATACACTTTTATATTAAAAGGAAATAGAATTAGACACAAAAAAAAAGTTTTATCAGCATTAAAAAATATCTTTCGGTTCGTATTCTTCCATTAACTATTTTAAATTTACTTCATGTCACTTCTCAATGTTTTCGTCACTGACACTTGTGCTTTTACTATGCACAGATATTTCTGCAACATTTTTTCCAAAGATGCAACCATCCTTCATTTGTGTTGAAATGAGCAGTAGCAAATACTTTTGCGAATTCAAGAATGTTTTTTTAATAATGTCCTTGATATTTTTGATTACTAAAGGTTGATGTATAACCCATTGCCACATTAATTTTAGTATTCTGTATACGTATTTCGTAAACTAAATTGTCATCATCAGCAGATAATTAAACAGTGACGCACCTGGAAAACTACGGTAAGAATACCCGTACGAAAACAAATTCCGCACGCGATCCGTACTAGTGTACGTTTCGGCTTTCAGCGGTGCGGGTCGCTTGTGGAATTTGTTTTCGTACGGGTATTTTTACCGTAGTTTCCCAGGTGCGACACTGTTTAATTATCTGCTGATGATGACAACTTAGTTGTCGAAATACGTATACAGAATACGAAAATTAAAGTGGCAAGGGGTTATATATCAACCTTCAGTGATTAAGTTAATCAACCACAGGTTCCATCAAAATTACCTACAACGCCCTTGATAGACAAATTATTATTGTTTTTTTAATAATGTCCTTGATGGACATTATTAAAAAAATGTTCTTGAATTCGCAAAAGAATTTAGTACTGTTGATAAATGGTAAATGAAGGATAGTTGCATACTTGGAAAAAATGTTACAGAAAAATCTGTGTATGGTAAAAGCGGAAGAGTCAATGACAAAAGCATTGAGACGTGACAAGAAACCAATTTAAAACAATTAATGGAAAAATACAAACCGAAAGACATTTTTAATGCTGATGAAACTGATTTATTTTTTAAGTGCCTTCCGAATAAAACTCTTTATAAAAATGGAAACTGTTTTGGGATAAAAACTAGTACGGGACGGGTGACAATTATGTTAACTGCTAATATGAATGAATCGGTAAAGCTGCGAATTCTGTTAATTGGTAAAAGTCAATCTGAAGAGTCTTAAATCATTTAGTGTAGATTAGGAAGCTAGCAGATAATCGTGGAAGGAAAGATGTGAATGATTATTGATAACTGCCCTGCTCATCCTCACTATTTAAACGCAAAATTAAAAAATGTAGAATTGGAGTTCCTTCTTCCTAATTTAACTTCGGCTTCAGTTTATTTTCGCCAACGAATGTTGAATATTCTTATTAGCAATATTAATAACATGAAGAAGGGGGTAATGCAAAACAATTTAATAAATTTGATAGATTACATTAGATAAATAAATTTCGTGTCGATTCAAAGAACTGAACAATCAGTAATTGCTTCAAAAACAGATTTTTTTACACTCAACGAAATATGGGATATGAAAGACTCGCGGAATTTTCTACTACAGAAGAAATTACAGAAATAAAATAAAGACATAGAGATGATAATGATGAGACTATCGTTAATCCTCTAAAACTGATATTTATGATGCCATAAAGTTATTAAGAAATGTCCTTCAGTGTTATGAAAGTGTACATGTTTGATGTATGGTAGTCAATAAATTAGATAATCTTTTGGAGAATTATTCGTTAAACACGGCAAAGTAACATAATTTTCCTTCAAATGTAATTAGTTAATTATAATGCAATTATTGACATTATATATGTTTGCATATGTAATCATTTATATGGTCTATAATACGTATATATATATATATATATATACAGTGTGTATCAGCCAAATGGAATAAATTCGTTAATAATTAAATGGAAGGGTGTTCGAAAAAACGCTCAGACACGTCGATTGGGATTTTCATTTGCGTATTTTTTTAAATAAAAAGTTTATATACAGGGTGTGTTATGTAAAAGTAGTCAATACCAACTTTATTCTTTTAAATGGAATGCTCACTTACACCCAAATTTGCCGCCTATATCCCAAGGAACAATTAGTTAAATTTTTAAGGGATTCTAAGTAGAAAATTCCAGACATATTTTAACTACTGCACTGAAACTGTGCTCAGTTCAGTGCAGTAGTACAGCCCTGAAGATGTCCCATACAAATGGGTACGAAACGTCGGCAGATATACTAGTGACGCGGTTCCAGCCCGGAAACCCAGAAGCAGATAGCTTACACTTAGTATATTTGTACATAATTATTCTCTTTCTATAGTGACTGTTTTGTTAGTCAAAAGTACGATCACTATATCTAGGTGCTACTGTATATCATAATGCACTAGTGGTAATATTGCGACTATTGTATAAAAGGTTTGTAGAATTATATAGTAAATGGCATAAACAAAATGTTAATTCTATCAAATGAACAATCAAATAAATTTTGCAGATGTGAATTAGACATTACTCGAATAAGCATAATCGACATTATTTTGTAGAGCATTGTAAATATAAAGATTTAATACTAGCAACAATACGTCTGTCCTTGAAGGCTTTAATATTAAATTTGTGATAATCATCGTTGTAAAAACTTGATTGTCTGCGTTATAAATACACCCACATGGAGAAAATTTTTGTGATTATTGTAATTATAGGAAAAAGGAAAATTCTGAAAGATTTTCCCGTTATTGATACTAGTGTAACGTGACTCCCTACTAAACGCGAAGTATCGAAACAGTTCTGCGTACGCTATTAGGACAAATTTCAACACTTTGATGATATATATATATATATATATATATATATATATATATATATATATATATCATATAAAATTAGAGGTTCTTCATTGCTTTCTTCTGAACTGGACAGATACCTGTTGTCCTTGCGGTGGTATACTTGCAGCTCAAGTCTCTTCGAAGGAAGGAAGCTCTTGGTCGTCCTTTTGGTGTAAGCTTCTTTCCCTAGTCGGCCATTCACTGCCGCCTTCGTAATAGTAAATTCAGTGAGAGAAATCCTCTTGGTCGTCGTTATTATGACGGCTTTCTTTTACCCGACCCGTATACGAGCACATTCCATGACCAATGTGAAAGACAACATGGCCATCACCATCCCGACACCAGCCGTCGCAACGACGTCAGTCTGTAAACGTCCACAAGCGAGGACCCGCTACGGTCATTAGTGCAACCAAACAGCCTCCGCCCAGCTGTAGTTCTTTTTGATTGTTTGACCGCCGCCGCTCTGTGCATCACGCTCACATTTGGCAGATTTTATGAGATGAATTTAGTTGATGTTTTCATACGATTTTCACACAAAATAATATCCGCGTTGTTATTACCTATTTTTCCCTTAATTAATTTGTTAATCTTTTGTGGTGATATTGATAATTACATATAATTTTGTTAGAAATCATTTCTTTCTACTTTGACAGTTTGTTTCTAAACAGATTACAGCCTTTCGTAATTTTAATTGATTTTCGTATCTATAATTTTGTGCGTTTACACCACTGTGTTAACTAAAAGCAATTAAATAGAATGCAATTGCTTTAATTCGTAGAATAAATTTTGTTTCATTTCATTTTACTTGGAAATAAGGATTATATCTATGAAAAATATAAGTTATTTTTTGAATTAACCTCTTCTTTGTATGGCATCGCATAGCTGATATAAAACACAAAGAAAGGCACCTAGCAAAAGAATGAGAAATAAATACTACGAAAATATAACAAAGCCATATATAATTTTCTTAAAACTGGTTTAGCAATAAATACACACGTGTTTGATACATTAAATCAATCAATTGTGGTTAGTTGACAAGTCGGATCGATAAAGTAGAACCCCAAGTTTTAATGTTTATACTTTGGTAATTAACACATGTCACAACCCAGGTAAGTTATTAAATACGACTTTTTTGTTTACTAGCCATTAAAGTGATTTAGACAATTTTACATAGGCAGATTATAAGTTGAAAACTTTACGTACATTTAAACTTAAACCACATTTGTTGTTTCAAAAAGGTTGCATTATATTTCTTAGTAGTTTTTAAACTATATTCCTGCCAACTGCTGAACAAGCGCGCCGACGTTTAAACGTAAATGGCAAGTGTCGACAAAAGTTATAAATTTATACAAAATCGCTTGATAGTCAGATCCATGTTTAGGACAGCTCCATTTTTCAAAGGCATGAAATATTTTATAAATGTTTTTTGAACTAATTCAATCCTTCGAGTACATACTGCGTAACCAGGACGCCATACCAACAACCTATACTTTAGTTTATCTCTTACAAATAATAAAACAACTTCAGTTATTTAATATACTGTCCACATCCTTAAATAATTCGCTATCAACATTGCAGTTATAGATGAAAATCATATTCAGCCTTGAAAATGACCTATATATACCAATACTTAAAAAATACGATTATCTCTACACTGTCATTGTGATTTAATATTAGCAGCGGAAGCAAAAAATCAAATTCGTGTTATTCTGAAATAAATGGTGCGATTACCAATGCTAGATATTTTATGGTTAAGTTTAAATTACCATATCAAAAACAAATAAAAACAAAATTTTACTCAGAAAGCGTTCAAGGAAATATATAAAATATTTTATATTAGTTGAAAGTTTAAAACCTGAAGTAAAATTGTTAGTAAGTATAATATATAATTAGTTAATTAAATAATATATACATAATTAAAGTTGCTGAATTATTACTGAATTACATTACTAAATGCTCTACAGTGTAAAGAAAAAGGAGACGAAGTTCTCTCGTTAAAATTATTGTTACTATTCAATTACGGCATAGTTCACTGTAAGAGTTATTAATACTGGATTCCTCAGTCTGTTGAATGAAATTGACTCTTGTAGAGGGATGACGTCTGTAACAAGCAAGTCTAAATCTAGTTTGTCGACTTGTCTGAATCCTACATGCATATGTATCGTAAGAACCGCTAGTAACAGTAATAACATCTAAAAGCGAGTATAATCAGCATATAGAGTCATTACATTATTAAGTTAATAATTTGCGAAACAGAAATTTATTACTAAATATAAGCTGTATAATTCAGCGGATATTTAGAGTTCTAAAATTCTCAAAATTTTGAAAGAAGAAACACTCACAATATGTGCGCTTTCAAGATTGTAACAATGCTATGCAGCAAAATTACAAAAAAATATCTCGAATAACACTTTGAAGAAAGGAAAATCGAGAAAATGGTAAGGAAAAAACAAACTAATCAAAATAAGGCTCTAGTGGAGTGAAAGTAAACAGAACATCCCAATTAATAATATACAAGAAGACAATACACATATAATTGGCACTTCTACTGCTGACTTTTTGTCTTTACTTGCATGATGATTTACATATCTAAATAATCTATTCTCTTACATCGTTTGTAATTATTTGGTATTTAGTTACTTTCTTTTGGATATGATATAATATTTCAATCGACCACTTTTGAGAAATTAAATTACACTAGACTAGAATTATGTATTTGGAGATTACAACCGCACTGCAAAAGGATCAATGAAATAAAGGAGCCTTTGTAATAATAAGATTTCTATGTGGAAGATTTAATGATTTCATCGGTATAAAAGTTTAGGTTGTTATATAAATAAGTTGAAGCTTTAAAGGCAATAACTTTGAAATACAGAATGCTGAATAAAACGACATAACAACCAAATACACACTATCAGTGAGTATTTGATAGTTGTGCGATTTTATTCTGTGCGAATTCATCATTGATGTGGTAAGAGGTTTTACCTTTTTTGATTACTTCAATCAACTAGTCTCCATTAATTAAATTAATTAAAAAAGGTAAATAAAACCTCTTACCATATTAATGTTCGTATTCTGTATAGGTCTTTCGACAACTAAGTTATCAACGTCACTTAGACAGAAAAATTGCACTCATCCTGCAAAACTAAAACACCCACTTACGTTCGCAAGACTTCTGTAAGCCAATATTTCTTAATCTTAAAAACTATTACTTAGACTAAATTATACCTCTCCCCGCTTCACTTACGAATCCATATTTATAAAAGTCGTGTCTTCCCAGGAACTCATACAGACCAAAATATTGTATCGGACCTTTGTTTATGTTTTACCATACGGTTTTTATTTTTAACGATAAATATAGCTGTGTAAATCAGGGTAATTGTTTATATTTTTTATTATAGGTAGATGATTCTCGGTTACACTATGATTTTTTTCTAGTACGTGTTTCTCTAAACTGGATTTCTCAGGTCAATTAAATTCGATATGTGCCATATCTTCCTTATACCGGATTCCTATTGAACATTTAGTAGACCGATGTATTATTTATTAGAATCTAGGCATTTTATTTCTGAAAATCTGAAAAGATGATCTAGAATTTAAAATCTTCGAATATTGCTAAGCCATTTCAAGAAGTTGTTTATGTTAAGCATAATATTATGCAACGTCCGCTCTTTATTATTATATAATTATAAATCTATGGCAGAATTGTACATATATCGCCTGGATATATTTAAATCTTTCAAGTTTTTACCGATCCCGGAAGCAATATTTTGTAAATTGTGTAAATTATAAAAAATAGAAAACGTAATATACATGCGGGCGCTTGTGATGTAAGGAAAATATTGAAAACGCCATGTACAATTATAATTCTGATATACGGACTTCTTTTGGACCAGCAATTATTAAAAAATTGTGGAACATCCGTGAATAAACTGATGATGGATAGATGAATTGGATAATCCAAAGTGTTGAAAGCCATACTAAAATCAAGTAAAACGATGACAGAAGCTTTAGCTTCATCATGAGCAGATATCAGATTTTCGTTAACAATTAATAAGCTTGTTGTGCAACTACCTCTAAATCTAAACTCAAATTGATTATCTGGCATTATGTTACAAAAGTGCTAACACAATTGGTATCTAATGGGTTTCTCCAACATACATAACGCTAGTAGCAAATTAACTGGCCCTAAGACCGAAACCGAAAACTATTACATTTTAGATTTTTTAGAGACAGGGAATAAAAACTGAAAAATCTGATTAAGCTTGAAAATATTTGATATAATTAACACAGAAAAATATAAGAAGTAAAGGTAGTCCATATATCGCGATCAATAATTTCAAGAAAATATAAAATTGTACATACGATTCATATTCATGTAAATTATAACGCTAACGATGTCAAACAACGATTAAACGAAACAGTTGTTTTCATTTTGTGCCCGTGCTATTTAGATTTTAAATTTATAAATCGTCTTATAACCAAATGTCAATATTTTAATGTCAACGGAAAATGGTAACAAAATTACAGAGGCCATATCAATTAAAACGTCGAAAGTGGCAATTGAAAACTGTAAAGCGATGAAAAATGATATCCAATAAAAGAAGAAAGGAAAATTTGTCTCAAGGAAGCTCGAGAAAAGCGAAGGCAAGAAGAGCAACGAGAAGATATCACTTGTGCGATAAGTAACGGTAACTTAAGAGAAATATAAAGTAAATCATTAAACTGTGAGACGTTCGGTAGAGTGGAAAAGTTTCTAAACCAAACTTGAAATTAATTGAAAGGTATTGAAACTGATGAATAAGAATCCGAAATAATCTCTCTAAATGTTAGGCAGGATCGTATTCACAGTCCGACAACGACAGAACGATGTCGTTAAACTAGTAGGAACTAAAACGTAGCAAAGAAGTAGTCTGTACATATCAAATTCTTTCCAAAAGAAAACTTCGAGATTATTCAAGACGACATAAAATCCCTGGAAGGTATTAATACTTCACGTAATATTAGAGTTCGGAATAATGATTTCTTATTTAGTATCAAGAAAGTAGGTATCAGCTGTAAATGTTTGCTTCAAGATTAAATACTAAAAGTATGGAGTAGGTAATAATTACAGAAGGATATTTTGCTAGGATTTTTGTTTTCCAAGAGTGTCATTCAATAAAATTAAGGGAGCTATTAAATTTTAAGTATTATTTATAAAATGAGAAATTGTTGCGATTGCTATATTTTAAAATTTGTACAAACATATAACGTAAGTTAATTTTTAAAATTTGTAATAAGAAATACATATCAGCAAAGTTCGTATTAATAATTTTTGTTATTTATTAAATAAAATATTATGAAGTAATTTTTGGATCTATACTAATTGTATTGAAATTATTACATTGTATATTATACAAACATTGAAAATAGATAAACATATTGTATCCACAGGTTATTACAAAAATGGTTAATTGGAAGAATACTATCGCAATGCTGAAAGCTAATTAAATAAACTTTGACCAAAATGATAACACAAAATAGTGAGAGAAATATATTTACATTTTTCGGACAAAAATGAAAATATTTGAGAGAAGGAGGCATAGTGGAGCACCTAATATCCCTTTTTAAGTCGCATATTTTTTTGGTGAGGAGAAATCCTTTATGAACAAAGGGTATTCTTCATGACGGATCAAAGAGGCCTCATTCTATGCATAGCAGTAGTATGGGACTCTTCAGCATGCTAAAACTCTTCCGACTTCTATCATGCGAGAGACCTGCAACAATTCTTCAGGAATTTCCTCAGTTTTAGTCGTTTCACTCCATCTCTTTCCTTCACATACAGCACGCACGTTATACTATTATCTTCTCGTTTAACCACGCATTTCCTTTGTACTTATGCCGATAATATTATCTGGATCAAGTTCTTCCTTCATCCTCAGGCGCATCCTATTATGAGTATTTGTCCATCTAGGGCAGGCAAACACAGTGTGTCGAGCGTGTCCATTTCTTCACAATATATGCAATAATGATCCCTAGTTTTGCATATTCTGTAGGTGTACGAGCAAAAAGATCCGTGATCCGTTAAAAATTATATGAGGCTGTAGTCCAGCTCCTTAAATTTGCTCATCCATTCCCCCATATTCGGAATCATTCGTTTGGGCATAACGAATATCTAGATATTTTAGTACAATGACAAATAGTGGATAAACAAATTATTGTTGATCAAGTGTATTGATTAAAGCTTGTTTTAACCTCAACTTAATTGCGGAAATACGTATCCAGAATACAATAAGGTAAGGGTTCCTTCTATTTTCTCAATTTTCTCAATACTACGCGTTCCGTTTATTCACTCGTCAAGTAGTGCCTTGTGCATAAATCACCCCGTCGGTATTAATAGAATAAAAAATGAAAAAAAATATTATTCTATTCAGCACTGTTTAAGTGATTTACATACAGTCGACAAAACGAGGTTATTTGAATAAGGCCAATGAACATCAAGATTGTGTGGTTATTTCAGCAACAAAATGAACTTGCAGTTCCCTTTCCTTTGAGAAAAAAACGTTTGTGCAATCATTTATGCCCAGACTGGGATTATAAGAGGATTGCAACACTAATCAGCAGGCAATTAAAATTCAAACACAAAGTGGTGCTAGTACCAATACCTCTGCAATCAACGAAAACGCTGAGAGAAGCCTGCATGCAGATCGGTAATTACGTTCAAGGAGATTCTTAACGAATGAAACACTTAATAGTCTTGATTAATTATGAAAAGAGTATTCAAAGGCAACCGAAAAAATTTAAAGATGATGAAGAAGAAATATTAAAATACAAACAGTAGGGATTTAAATGAAGCAAAAATGTTTTATGTGCTATTTTTATAATATGGAAGATAAGTGAAAAAATCTAGGGAAGAAGTATTTGTCAATATTTTATAGACTTCGCTGAAGCCCTCGTTGCCATAAAGAGAAACTACATATAAAATACAGAACCAAAATGGGAAGTTAAATATAATAATTAATTGCGATTAATTATGAGTACCAAAAGTCTAGGACGTGTGTGAATCTGAAAGAAGTATTACTGGCAGAAATGAAGGGTGTTCTGAGAGGTACTCATCAACTCTGAAATGAGAAGCGAAGGTTCCAACTGTCGATTTCTCTAGATAACTAGCTCGAAGTAAAACGCTCTTTCCACTGCGAAATCCCAGCGCTTATTACTGATTTTTGTCCTTATAAATAATTTACTAAATTTGCTAATATGCTCAAAGTTTGGGTATACTGATTATTTTAAAATTGAATAATAGCAGCTCAAAAATCTTTGTTACTTATCTCAGTTGGTTCTTACTCGTACCTTTCTTTTTTGAATCATGAATTCTGTACTGTAAATTAAAGCAACAATCTTTCCTAGAAAAATATTTTGTTTTATGTATTTATTAGAAATATACTTATAGGTGTTAATACTTCTACCGATAAATACAGAGTTAAAGTACTGTGTAAACTAACGTTCGAAACTAAACAATAATAGGTGATGCTACAATTTAATATTTCCATTTCGTCGGTTTTTGAATAGTAAACTCTTATTTTTATTGTAAAACTGCGGACAAATGAGGATATAAAAATTATATTTTAACACTGCTACATTTAATTGCGGATTCAATGATAGCTTGGTAAAACAAATTCTTTAAGCCGCATTAACATTTATTGAATTTGGAAATTTCTTTCAGGTGTTTCTTTAATGTCGTACTTTAGAGATTAGAAGCCAAAAAGCCATAAAATCTGGCAACTTAAGTGTCGGTTATACTCAGTAACGTTTGCAATTTTATTCTGAACACTGCAACAATTCTTACGAATTATGCAACTTCATTTTGAAAAAACGTGGCACTATCTTCCATACTCAAAGATTGATTTGTGTATTTTATGATCGACTTAATGGTACATCTTGATAGATTAATGAGGGAACTATCTATAGAATTCGGTCCTTGAACACACTAGCAGGTAACACATAGACGAAAAGTGCGCATGGGAGGGAAGAAAATCTTAATGATTCGGCACCGTATGCAGCGTTTAGACTTGTGTCACTCCGGTTTGTTAAACAGTTATGCAGAAAGATCTTAACCTACATATTTATGAGAAAGAAGAAGAAACACGTGCAAGAACTGAAGTGGAATAGCCACCGCTTGTATCGTACATTTATTGAATCATATCCCGGTTTTCACTGTAAAAGTTTGTTCAGCAATAAGGCTTATTTTTGAATAAATGGTCAACTAAAGTGTCGTATTTAGAATGAAAACAATCTATTCGAACGCCATTACAAATTTACTGTTTAATGCATTCTATGGATTGGAGTCATTGTGCCGCACTTATTCAGAAATGAGGCTACCAATATAGCCATAATAACAAAATACTGTGTTTCCCGATTGCGTGGTATGAATGCTGAGATGTGGTTTCATCGTTCAATGAACAGATTGTTTTGGGAAATTTACTTGTCAACTGGCTAGGTAGTAAGTTGAATCGTGTAATTTGACGCTTTCGTATTTTTCCTTTGTATTATAAAGATTTGAAATTGTCGGTTCGATACTTTGGTGAAAACATTAATTTTGAAATTTAAAAGAAAAATATTATTGATTTGATGTAATAAACATTATTATTCCAATACATGAACAAATAAATGTAATAAATTTTTAATAAATTCTAATCAAAACGTACTTCAAAAACACTTACACATATGATATTGATTCAGTTCGTAACAAACTCGAACAATTTTTTAATTTGTACATATTTACTCATTACAGCACGAGTTTAGTTTATGATCAAAATTTCAACAAAATACTTTTGTTATTCCGTGTTAAATAAACACAGACAACGACGTCTTTTCAATAATTAAATAAATTTTGTTTACTTGTTATAGAATTTATTAAATAAAGTAGCACAAATATTTATTCAATTCTTTTTTCATGCAAACGTTTCTCTATCGATGTCATTTCATGTCTATGTTCTTTTTTATTTTGCTGTATAAAATATTTCAATTTGAATCAAATGAGTAAACATAAATCTTTCATGAGAGGGTAATGGCTGACCATATTTTTTGGCGTTTGTTTTTTTATTATTACGTATCCTTCATCAGAAAGAGCTGTTTTACGGATTTTTTATTTCAGTTTTATTAAATTTCTATCATGTTTTCTTTATATCACAATTTTTATTAACCATATTTAACTGACATCCTTATAACAAACTAGATTTCTAGATATCCTTAACATTATATAATCCATCTATACTAAAGACAATACTTTACAATGAAAAAAACAACGTTAGTAGTATTGAGGAGTGAATCATTTAATGTTTGCATATTTAAACATCGATATATTTTGACTTGTTTTGTACTCAGTAAGTAAAAATGTGTTTAAGAAATCATTTTAATCCCACAATAAAGAGAAAGATTATCTCTAAAGTGCTGTAAATCAGCAAGTGTTTTAAAACAACTTGTTCTTTAGTATACCAATGTTATAAAACAAATATTTTATAGTACTGGTAATAAAAAGTAGTGCAGTTAATATTGCACTTACACTTAGTTCTATAAATTAGTTTTAGTTTAGTTTTTAAACAACACATTCGTTAACACCCAAAGATTCGCCCTTGTAATTTGTAGTGAAGATTTGTAATTTTGAATGTTATTTGAAGTGCAAATACTTATATCACAATCTGTCAGGGATAAAGGCTTAGAAAGTCAGAGGTCAATAGCAAAGTGGTAGAATAAATCATAGTGTTACCGAAGTATTTGCAAAAAGCCAAAACATAGTTAGTGTAACATAGGGATCTGCTAGAGATAAAAGCTTGAAGAGCCATGGATCAATAGCAAAGTGGTAGAATTCAACAGTGTTCCCGAAGAATTCGAAATGAGCTAAAGCATAATTTCATCATCACGATTTGCCAGAGATAACAGCTTTGAGAGCCATTGGTCAACAGGAAAGTGTTCTTGGTTCTGTTCTACCACTTTCCAGAACACAATAAAGTGTTCTCGAAGTATATAAATTGAGCCAAAGCATAATTTTTGCTTTTTTAGAATCACTTTTAGGAAAGTGACGGTGCTTGACGAAGGCAAAGAAATTGACCTACAATAATAACAGGCGATCAATATCTCTTGCCCATGTAGAAATCGTAACCTAGATGCAAAGTGAATTTTCTGAAAGGCTATTAATGCAAACACTAAGAAATCATTTGCATTCATCTGGCTTATACGTCTTGCATTCATCTAGTTTATACGCCTGAAGACCGATGGTTAGCGTTTCTCTTACTGCAGAACATAAAGGAGTCTATCAAACGTGGGCAAATGATATCAATTTGGGTCAAAATGAACGGAGGATTATTCATTGCGAAATCTAGGTTTAAACTGCAGCTAGATAATAGGCGAATTCGGATTTGTTGTAAACCCGACATCTACAAAGATTTAAATGTATATAACTTTATAGATATTAATTAACGAAAACGCTTGATCTGGTAATTTATTTTTTTTTATTCAATGACTTACTATAAGTCATTGGTTATACTATTACATTGAGTTCTAACTTGTGCTTTAAATTTCTCTCTTGTGAGATCATCAGGAACTTAAGAATTGAATCAGGCTTATGAACAGGTTGAAAGCAACTCTAACTTTTATAGCTAATTACAAGTACCTCAGGGCTTGTACAAGATAACCCTACTATTTTCTTATTATGAATGAGGGATACTTTACCCTCTAGAGACGGTATTACATTTATACGTATACAATAAATTTATATTTATATATTTTCTTAACATATAAAGGAAACTAACAATAATTGACAACACACCAGTACTATGTAGTAGTACCATGCCACTATTTGAGTTCTTCTAGAGTAATTGCTATCCAGTTTAATTCATTCTAGCTTTTTCTATCTTAGGAACATGTGCTCAACACCGGGAAAAAAAACAACTAACGTTCTTTCTAAGAATCCTCAAAGAGATAGGGGATTCCTCATCCACAATTAATCCTCCTTCTTGGAAATTAAAAAACCCATAAATCAAGTCTCCTCAATCAATGTAATATATCGACTATTTTTACCATGTAACTCACAAATCGATAAATGTAATCGATTAGCGTTATATTTGATCCGTCATGCAGTCGTAAGAAAATTCCTTTTTTTAAAGAACAACGCTGAATCAAAAGTCCAAAATCCATTCTTGTTTTTACAGAATATTTACGATCTGAATTTAGGTTCACCGAAGAGCGAAGATAACGTTTTTCGCTCATTTTATACAAGAGAGATGTAGATAATTGCAAGTTCATTAATACAACCATTAGCTATAAAAGGCTTAGAGTATTTCGAATGACTTTATTGACCATCCTAAACATGTAAAATAACTCTAAATAATGAAGAATAGAACGACAAGGAGAAATTTATCTCATCTGTATATCTACTTAGGATTGAATAACATATATAGCGTACCGTGTCCTTTTAGAAAAATAAGTATTGCCCCTAACCATAATAACTCGAAAACTTAATTGAGAAAAAGAAATTTAGTGAAATATACATTCATAAATCATGCAAGATAGCGAAAGCTAGTAAGAATTTGTAATTATTTAATATTAATACTCACACCAAATATTTATATACAGCTATGGCCAAAGAATAAGAACAAAGCGTAAAATAAACCCGTAATAACTTCTATTAATACACTGAACTGCAGTCCTTGTAGCATACATAAAACTGTCATCGCATATTGTATTTATATACTACGACGCGAGGGTAGAAAGAGGAGGTACGCAGTTTGAAATAGTCACATGCTCACGCTAGCGCCAAATTTGACTGAATAACAACGACGAGTTTTCTTGTTGGGTAAAATATATCGTCGACATTTTAAATATGTATACATATTACAATTAATCAACAAAATAAACATACGAAAATATGCATATGTGAAATTAATAAAACTAAATATAAATTATGAAAAAATACTAAAGTCCTATATTTAAGTTCTTTGTCGTAACAATGTTATAGACCGACGGTCTTGCTTTACTTATACTTTTACTAATAAGTAATATTCTGTCCTGTCTATTTGCATTTAGCAAGCTATTTGCTATTAAAACGTGTTCCGCAAATTTGCAACTTTCCTAGTATAAGATGTAATACGCAATAAATTTGCAACGAAATTAATTTCCTAGACTTAATATTCCATTTATAAGATGTAATACGTACATTTAGTTACATATTCTGATTTTCAATAAAATTGGCATAATAAATATAGAAAATGCAAAACATACTAAAAAATCATAGTACAGCGTGTTTCAAAAGGAATATAGTATTACAAAGTATTATTTTGTGACTTCTTACTGTGGGGTTTCGTTTAAAATGGCAGAAATCAAGACAACGTTTATGTACCACCACTCCCACAGAACCTGGAAGAGATGAAGAACCGGATCCGTACTGCCATAACAGCAGTGACGAAGGACATGTTTGCCCGAGTATGAGAGGAATTTGAGTATCGATGTGATATTGTTCGTGGTGCTGATGGAGAACATACTGAACATATGTAATCTGAACTTGAGAGGTTCGTAAATATGTTTCATATTCGTATGTCTTAAAGTTTAATAAACATATGCATTCGAAGTACGTATATTCTTCTTGAAACACGCTGTACTTTATTTGCGAAATTCCCACAATTATAAGAGACAACCTAATTATTTAAAGTAACAACCTATTTGTTAATGCTCCTTTATAATGCAAATGATTATTACATGTACAAGTTCTCTAAAGAAACACATTCATTCATAAACACTTTTTGCGTTAATGGTTTCTGGATTTTTCGTTTAGACATCAATAGTTTTTTTACTTATTTACGAAGAGTGCTTTGACTTTGCCATTAATCATCAGTTTTCATTTATATCGAATATCTTTTAGGAGAACTTCTACTGTTCTAAAATACCACTAATTGTGTATTTTGTAGATATATGTGGTTTAAAGAATATCCGCCGCAACGGATCTTCAGAAATGTAATTTAATTTGTTCCTTTTCCAGATACGATTGCTTTTAGGAAAGTTATAATTTGCTTCTAAATAGAAATTTTTATCATTTTATTAAAAAAGCTCAAATAACAGAGGGCTGAAAATGTAGAACAAGTACAAGTAAAAACGGTAGTACAAAAGTAGTAAAATGTATCACGTAAGAGGTAATGCAATTGAAGAAAAAAATTAATCATTCTCCTTCTAAGTAAAGGCCCTGAAGGATAATAAAAGTCATATTTTTTAGAAAATAGTTACCAATTAGTTTCCTTTTATATTGATATAGACTACCCATAAATATTATTACAAGTAAGCCTACTAATAAGTTTTTAAGCTTTCAATCAGTGGAGAAAAAGATAAAAGCATTAAATGAAAATGCACGAGTGTAATATTTCTTTTATTCTGTGGAATACGACAACCGCTTTGATTTTTTTTTTAAACAGGAAGGTAGACGATGTCACACAACTTCACCAAAATTATTCATATTGGCAGTAGAAAACGTATTATATATTACTTTCAAAGTATTTTACTAATACCGCCTTACTTCAATTAAAAAGAACATTTATAAATACATTTATAGTCGGAGTCCTTGGATTAATATGTGTATTGATGTTTCTCATGCCTTAAATTGATTAATCACTCGATTTTAATACACAAATTGTAATTACGGGGCATTGATATATTATAAAAAACTGGTTCTGTTCCTATTTGAATGATAGAACTCAAAAAGTTATTTGTAATAATATAAAATCTGACTATAATACAATATTATTAATATACGAATTCCGCAAGGTTCGATCCTCGTACTCGCCTTAACTTTAGTTTATATACACGATCTGCTTTCCCCTATCAATTCAATTGCTTCAGTGGCTTTATATGCTAATAAGATAAATATTTTTATTGACTTTCCTTCAATAGATAGTTGTATTTTTTTAAACCAATTCAATTTTTAATATCGTTAATACTTACATATGTAAATTTATCGATTAATCGAAACAAATGTAATATTTCTGAAATCTACCCAGATAATTGGTTTGTTTAACTTAACAACTCTTGCAGATTGTTAGGGTTAATAATTGACAAGATTTAAAATTATCTTTCTACATTAATTATTTGCAACCAGTTATCCAGAATATGCATTGGATAATCTGAAGCGGAGTTGAGTCTTTAATATTATAGAAACTTACTACCATTCAAATTATTTCTTAAAGCTGATATATGGTATTATTCACTGAGTCAATGGCATCAAGCTTTTTCTCATTCTAGAAGAGAGTTCTGAAAGTTAAGCTTGTTATGAATTGGCGGGGTAGTTGGAAAGATGCCTGCATAAATTTGAAATCCCTGACTTTCTTCGATATTTATGCATTAGCACTAGTTTGTTTTGTCTCCAAATACAAGAGTGAATTTTCGGATTTACTAATTTTAGTTCAAATTATTATCCAAGAAATGCTAATTTTCTTTCAGCTTCATATAAAGTTTCGTCCTTCCAAAAGAGTGCTTCTTTTGATACGTTTTTCTTGTTTCACGTATCTTACTTTAATATATATATTTTTTATTTTTTAAATTTTTAACATACACTTTAATTCAATTTTTTATGTTCTTTTGAAATGTCGACCTGTAGTACGGATAATGCTATTGGTATATGGATTTATTATTTGCATATTTATATTTATTAAAATTAATAAAAATGCTCCATTATTATTATTACTTGCTCAATGGAATTTGAATACATTACAACGGAAAACTTTCACACTATTTTTTTGCTATCACTTTTTACATAATGTATTTTACAATATATCTGGTTAATAAATTCGTAATTCTATCAAAGCGTTTAAAATTTACCCAAAATAAAGATTTCTATTTAATCGTTTGTAATTTCTAAGACAATTTGATGTAAAATATAAAGGCTTTGTAATTATTTGGCTTTGTCCGTTCTCTAAATACAATTTTGATATTGGATTGGATTCTACCAAATACTGTTAGGGGTTGAGTCTATTTTCAAATCAATTTACCGACATATACGAAGCTATTGTTTATTCAGACCGGACAGCTTTACATTAAATTTTTCTCTATACATTTCATATTGATACGTATACATATAAGTATAGTTTATCCTAAATATACAAAATTTCCTTTGCTGGATAATATATCACCGAAAATCACAATGAATATCCATTTTTAATATTGTTATAATATGTAATATGAAAAAATACGATATACTCTTCTAAATTTGAATCGTAAATTGTGATCATATGAATTATTAAAAAAGATTAAAAGCTTTTTAGCACATTAATATTTATATTTCGACAACTTCGTAGTAAAGCTTCACATAATAAACTGGGAGACTTTTCTCGAAGTTCACGCAAACATTGAACTGCACGAGAACACTTTAGGTCAAAATTTTTAATTAAAAATATATATCGTATATCATATATAGCAATTAAATTTGTGGTGTATTGAAATGTATTTATTCACATGTCGAAAAAGGCTTCTTATTCATTTTCATTTATGTTTTCATTTATACGAAGATAATTTCAGAAAACTTTAAATTGAACAAATTCCTCTTCAACCTCATCGCACTTGGACCAAGGATGATGAAATGCCACCATGTTACTTTGTTATTAATTTTTTTCAAGATGCTTAAAATACTGCTTCTCCGCTGCAAACAGATTTTTATTTGACCAAAACTGTTTTTAAAGCATGGAAAGAAATAAAGTTATTTGATTGCAAGCGCAAATTATTAGCGTCTGATATAAACAACTTGACTGATGTAAGAGAACATTTTCATAAACCCTTGCAAGGATATCTCCGTAATGAGATATCCTTGCAATGATTTTCATGATACTTGAAAGAGTGATAGTAAGTTGGAGAGAGTTGGAGAAAGGTTCTGTAAATATGACTCATAGGAACTTCAGCCCAACCATTGATTGACGTGTGGTTACACATTGGCATGCAGTAGTATTGTAATATATGTATGTTACTTCCTTCTACTTTTCATTGCTTCTCACTTGCCGAGCTTAATAATTTTGTGGGGACTCAGACAGTTATGCATGACCAGAATAATAGGAATTTACAAAATACCATGACCCTCTTTTGGGAAATTTGTAATATGAGAAGTGTTTAAATGTTTTGAAGTTTCTTTCGATGTAGTAAATCATTTTTGTTTATTCTCAGTGATATCGTTATTTAGGGATAATGATTTTGATGAAGCTAACGATCTGGCCAAAGAAATTGGATTTTCTGGAAAGTCATGACACATTTTTGGAACTTTACAAGGATTAGAGTCATTTGCATCTATCTTTATGCTACGCCATTTGACAGCTTTAATTTAATTTAGGAAAAAAAATTCAGCGATTAAGTTGAGTGAAATTTTGTGAATTTATAATGGAAGACCAATTGTACATTTTCACCAAAGTACACTTATACTTCCGTAAAGAGAAGAATGCTCGTCAAACGTGTGAAAGTTCGTGGTGATAGTGCTCTATTAAAAACGCCAATGACAGAAATTTACGAAATTTAGTGCGGATAATTTTAATCTCAACGATACTCCTTAATTAGGGAGGCCCACTAAGGTTAACGACGACAAAATAAATGACATTGATCGAGTCAAAGCCACAGCATAACAAGGTATGTGACACGGAAGATTGCAAAAACATTAGACATCCGTCATTCAAGCGTTCAGAACTATTTACGATAACATGAGAGAGCTAATATATGTCAGCAAATGTGATAGTTGAGTTCTTCATGAAAAGTGCTTACGCGATGATCCACATAAACGTCTGCGATGTGATCCTTAAAAGTGAAGAAGACAATCATTTTTGGAACAACGAACAACTAATAAAAAGAAATGGATTGTTTACAAAAATTACGTGGAGGCGGTCTCGGTTTCGACCTTAAGATTAGTCTCATACGTAGCCGAAAGCTAATATTCATCAGAGAAAGGTTATGCTTACGATAAATTGAAAATTAAAGTTGTTGCTTTTTTGAGCCTCTACGATAACTAATTCAAGTGTTTACTTCTGGAAAATGGACAACTAGACCGAATCCACCATCCAGAAACATCTAAAACTTATAAAGTACTTCACAACGACAACACGATACCACACACAAGCTTAAATTTTAGATCACCCATCAAAAATTATTGTAACTTAAATGCTAAATACTTCCATACTCACCACTTTCGCTGACAAAGATATTTCCTCCTATGAACGAGAAAATATGAATGTCACAGAAAGAAAGGTTACCGAAGAGAATATGTAAAATATAATTCATTGATCTTTTTATATTATCGAAAGACCTATAACAAACGTCATTACTGATACTTTTTCGGCAACCGAATAAAAAATAAATAGTTGCAGTTCAATATCGTCGAACTTTTAATTTAGAAAGTTGCAACCAGTAAATTCACCAATTATCTTATCAGGTAATATTATTATTATTTAGCATTAATATATTTGTTATATTTTTCTTGAATAATTTGTCGTTTATGCTTATTTAGATCCACGTCATTTATAAGAATAGTAAATCATTTCATTTCATTAATACAAGTATTAAATACTATCTTACTGGAAAGATTAATTGTCCTAGAGAGTCTAAATGTTTTGAAACTTCTTGCATCTGTGTAATTCAAATACAATGCACATAGACAAATGCAAGACAACTTCGACAAAGTTTCTTTTTGAAACTAATATATAATAATAAATTACCTCTAATATATAGAACTGTATATCTATCAAATCAATATAGTTATTACCTACCTATCGATAAAGTGATTGCTTGTAAAGTTTTGTATTTGATGTACTTTCCATCTTCGTAAAAAATACAAACTATTGAAAAATGGCATGCACCTTCTGCATTCAGACTACTAAATCACATTTCTGCTTTATCGAGGCAGCAATCCGATTCAAATTTTCTGTACGCTCGCACTGATATGAAATATTATTCCTTAGACATTGATCAAACATGAAAGCAGAATATTGGATGCTATATAAAAATATGGATGGATATCCATATGTTCGGCAGATACCGACAGTTTTATTGTGCATGTGTACATTTATTGTTTGATGTATGTTAAAAAACAAATAAATTCGTAAATTTATTGAACTATTTTTAATAAAGGTAAACACTTATGCAGGACGAATATTATATTGTAGACTTGAAAATTTGATCTTTAATCAAACGAAATAATCAAATACTTTATTTGTCCAACAGAATTTAAATTCCAATAATAGGACGATATAAAGTAGTTTTAAATCGAGATAGAAAAATATTATACAATGTGTAGTAAACATGTAAAGGATTAGAAAAACTACTAAACGGTATAATTTTACATTTGTTGATATTTAGAGAAATGTTTAAGTAATAATAATAATAATAATAATAATAATTTATTGATATACTATATATGTACATACACACATACAAAAATTACGTAAGTTTTTAAGTCACTTTTTAATCATGGATTCATTATGAGAGATGACACTTGTAAATATCGTAAGATCGTCTACGAAAAGCAATATTTCAGAACTAATTATGTCAACCATGTCATTAATAACTATATTAAATATTAGAGGTCCTAAGTTAGATTCCTAAGGGAAAAAAAACTTCAAATATACGATAAAAAGCTCTACTATCTATCTATTTTTTATTCCAGTATCTGAAAATATTGAACAGACATATTCAAGAAATAAACGCAGAAGATTTTCTACGTTATATATATAAACGATGTTGAATCTATTGCTGGTGGTGATCAGAGTCTTTGTATCTAATTAACGTTTTAAATTTTCAAACGCAAAGTATATGCTAAATTTTACAACAATGTGTGAGCCAGGGTTTCATTAAATTAGCACGGTTTTACAACAAATCAATCTACAGGTATTAAACTTTCTTGTATTGCACAAAACATATATGATTCTAATTCTCAATTGCGTCATTTACATATATATCTCTAAAACATTCGATACGATAGACAATTGCTTATTGACGAACAAATTAAATATATCTAGTTTCGATAACAGTCTTCTAACTCTAGTAAAATCATATTTTCAAAGGCAAATGAACTACTATATACTAGATAGAGAGGATTTACATCTTATAATTATGGATCTATATCTGGCTATTCCCAAGGGTTCAACCAAGTCCTATTCCATTTCATTCTTTTCACAAATAATTTACTAGAAAACTTGACATGTGTGCACTTAGCTTACGCAGACATTTAATGCAATTATCCTCTAGAACAATACGGATTATATCAATACAGTGTATGAATAAGAAGTTGTGTAATGTCGTTCTTTACATAAATAGAGTTTAACTATAAAGTTTCGGGTCAATTATAGGAGTCTAGTGACTCATGAAAGAAGCCAGCATTAGTAAAAAAGTCGATTTTTTAAAGAACAAAATAGACAATGAAACTAAAGCTGAGCTGAAGTCTGTCTATTAGGACCAATCTCAATCGATTGCATTTCTTGAACGATACACATCTGTATTTAAACATGGTCGGACCAGCGTAGAAGAAAAGACGTGTGTACTCCAGAAATTATTCCAAACACATGATAGGGTGCTAAATGACAGTCGAATAAAATTACAAGAAGTAGCACAAGCACATGTCAGATGGGTCAGTGGTTTCGGTTTTATAAAATGAATTCAGTACGAAAAATTAGTGTGTAAAATGGGTGCTACATTTGCTAATTATGGATCACAAACTTATACACCGAATTCATTTCAGCTGTCTATTCAACGAAGCTAAGATATTTCGAAAGATATTTGGCGAACACTACTACGATTCAATAGAAGGCAATAGTCCCCATTTAAAGAAAAAGCGATTGTATTTTCTTCAGGATAATGTTAATGTAATGATTCATTTACACCAGATTTGAACGCCACAAGATTTGTGTCTTTTTCTATCCTGAAAGCTTGACCCGTTGGCAAGAGATTTGGATCGAATGAGAAGGTGATCACTGAAACTAACGCATATTTCGAACAGTTTGAACTTTTTTGAAGGAATGAGAAGATTTGTCTGCCAATGGGGTGATTTGCAAGGAGAATATGTTGAAAAATACAATATTTGAACGCCACAAGATTTGTGTCTTTGTATCCTGAAAGCTAAACCAGTTGGCAAGAGATTTGGATCGAATGAGAAGGTGATCACTGAAACTAACGCATATTTCGAACAGTTTGAACTTTTTTGAAGGAATGAGAAGATTTGTCTGCCAATGGGGTGATTTGCAAGGAGAATATGTTGAAAAATACAATATTTGAACGCCACAAGATTTGTGTCTTTGTATCCTGAAAGCTAAACCAGTTGGCAAGAGATTTGGATCGAATGAGAAGGTAATCACTGAAACTAACGCATATTTCGAACAGTTCGAACTTTTTTGAAGGAATGAGAAAATTTTTCTGCTGATGGAGTGATTTGCAAGGAGAATATGTTGAAAAATACAATATTTCTTTGCCAAAAATTTTAATTTTCCTATCTATACTTGCTAATTGCCGATTCGTACTTGCTATAGGTTCTGGTACATGCAAATCGATATTATTGCAATTATGAAAAATTCTTTGCGTAAAATATATCCGATTTTATTCGCTTCTTAGTTAAATTTTAATGGAGACTGTGGTTGATTGAATTAATCAAAAAATATATATAAAACCCCCTTTCCACGATAATGTTCGTATTCTGTACATATTTAGACAACTAAGTTATTATCATCAGCAGATAATTAATCACAGTGTCGCACCTGGATCCGCGGTCAAAATCATCACGGTGATGTTGACTGTGAACTTACAGTGTGCGTTTGGCTTTTGACGGTGAGTATTTGGTACGGATTCGTTTCTGGGCGATTTCGTATACAGAATACGAACATTATTGTGAGAAAGTGGTTTTATTTACCTTCTTTGTAAAAGTACAAAGCAGAATATACGTATATTCTTGATTCACAAATATATCTATCTAAATAGCTCAATTTATTTATATAGTGAGGCATTATTGGGAACGTACATAAATATAATTAAATTAGAAAAATCGAAGAAACAGAAATAGGTAATGTCGCACATATGATTGTGATCTAAAGATGAAAAAGCTCTCTTTTATCTTGACTAGTTCGAAAACAGTTATTAAACCTATTTTAAGAGAAACGTATCGTGGGAATCTCTTCTTCTGGTTGGTTTGTGTGTTTGAGGTAATACATTCTTACCGTCCCTGAAATTTCGAAGGGTTTTAGTTCGCCAGTGTCCAAGGAAAATACGGGGATAAGGTTCTTGATTAGGATATAGGTCAGGTTAACTCTAACTTTCGTGAATTAATCTGAATAGATTTAACTTCCTTATTTTCATTTTCTCATTTCTTTAATTTTTCACACATAATATTAGTTTATTTTCTTTATCTAACGTGAATAATTTTGGATAATTGTAACTTTTACTTAAGTTTATTTGTTTAACAATTGAAAACTAAAGAGCTGTAATGTAATAAATTAATTTTTGTGTGGAACCATATCGTTTTTTATGTAGTATATTACCTAAATTCCGTTCTCTAACTATGTTTGTTTAGTTTTTAGTAAGAGTGTTTACAAGCAACTCATCTGTTCTATGTACATGCGAATAATTAACCAGCTGGTATAATTTATTAGCCTCTCAGTTATTTTTTAATTTTACCCCCATATGACCGTTAACACTTATTGTTTTCTTAATAGTCTAAATAAGTTCAAAGAAAGCCTCCTACATTTTATATTTCATTTCCATACTTATTATCACAAATCTACTACACAAATGAAAGTTTGCAATTTCTGTGTACGAAATTACAAACTTTCCGAATTGCATGCACCTAACTAACACATAAAGCAGGATCCCTTCCGGGAATGTGACCCACGCATTGTAGACTTTGCTAACTACCGAAATACCACCTGATTAGGGGCGAAAGTTCACCAAAAACGGCAATCGCTCAAGGAAAAAAATTTGCATAAAAAATTGTGTGTAAAATATTAGATT
Organism: Dermolepida albohirtum; assembly: GCA_031893035.1. NCBI lineage: Eukaryota > Metazoa > Arthropoda > Insecta > Coleoptera > Scarabaeidae > Dermolepida > Dermolepida albohirtum. The sequence goes on from JAVIWB010002358.1 coordinate 369,260, forward strand.
CCTGTTAGATGCCACATCTGTTGACCGAAGAATAGAAAGCAGCTAGGATGAATTGGTGTCAAGCAGCTCTAGATCGCTTCAACGCCGGAAACTCTAAAAACGTGTACAACATTGTTAGTGGTGATGAATCTTGGATTTATTCATAGGAGACAGAAAATAAACGCCGACAAAAGTCATTCGTTTTCGATGTGTCTCCAAAAATATGGTCGCAACCTTTGGCTCGAAAGCAGGTCATGTAACAACAATTCCTCTACAAGATAAAGGAGCTGTTACTACCGATTGGTATATAACCAGTTGTTTGCTACAAGTTATTCCCGAGCTTCAAAAAACCAACCCCCAACGACGAATCATCCTCCACCATGACAATACAAGTTCGTACACAACACGCGACAATTGAATTTTTAGCACAACAAAATATCGAATTGTTCAGCCATTCTCCTTACAGTGTGGACCTAAGTCCCAACAATTTCTTTACCTTTCCGAAAATCAAGACCGGACTATGCGGTCAAAGGTTTCAGTCGTCAGAAGTAGTAATCGAGGCCTTCAAAAACGCAATTTTGACTCTATCAACAAACGAGTGGAGTTACTGCTTTCAGAGTTTATGCAAACTCATGCAGAAGTGCATTAATTTTCATGGAAAATACTTCGAAAAACAATGAAGTCTTCAAAAGCTATCTACTGTTCTATTCCAGTTTTAAAAGACAACTCACGTTTTTTGTTGAATCTATTAAGGAAGTCTAACTCTTTCAGAATGGAACTGTATATGAGCTGACTGCTTTAGTTCTATTTCTAGCATATAACTATTAAAAATTTTTGAAAGCACTTGACTTTCATAGTGTCTCTAATTATTATCATTATTAATAATACTATTATTTTGTAATTTATTTTTCTTGATTACTTTATGCTAATTCGCTCCTAGAGGTTTTGCTATTTGCGCTCATAGAAATTTTCATGTAGGTGCTTTTTAATATAAGCCATTGAACAAACGAATTAAATGATACATTAGAGTTGGTTTGATGAAAAAGCATTTTTTCGCCTTGGAAGATCACAATTATTCCTCACTATATAAATTCCTCACTATATAAATAAATTGAGCTATACTTTTCGTTGAAGAGGTTACTTTCAGAAAATACGTGGAAAACTATATCCTTTTATCAAGTCAATCCTTTGCAGTTGCTAAGTGGTCGATTTGGAAACTGTGAAATATCTCTTGAACTTAATCCCTGCTTCAAAACATCATTGCTAATATTAATATTAAATTTTAAACCAATTTTAAAACAATTCTCCATTCAAAATATTTTACACGCTTTCTGGGTGAGTAGAATTAACTAAATTTATTATTTTTATAATAAAGAGTTAAATGACGTGAACGTGAACTTTAATACGATATTTTTGCTAGTCAAGAATATACGTATAACTTGCTACGTATTTATTTAATCGCTGAAAATGAGGGAATATTATTGCCAAAAGTTTATTCCAAGTCGGTTTTTATTTCAGTTGCTCTTAAATTATGTAACTTTTCCATGAAATTTCTAAGAATGTCGTAATAAAACTAGTTTTATTATGGTTTAGTGATACATTCTTTTCAATGGACCTTGTATATAAAATACCATATATTTCACATGAACTATTTATTACAGATAAAACAGTAGATGATACTTTCTAAAATGAGGAAATTTCTGATTGTAAAATATTTTTTGACTACTAAATAAATTTTGTCAGTACATACTGTAAAAATATTTTCATCTATAGTTCGCGACTCTAGAACTTCTTAAGGCATTTCTTATTCATATGCAGATGACGCGTGTAGCGGTGAGTATTCCCAAAGATCGCGCTTTATCTCAGTTTTCAATACAAGAATGCTCCCGTCTTGGCACTTAAAAACGTAAAAAGTAAAAAATTGAATTGACTGGATAAATAAGCATATTTACAGGCATATTCATATTTTATATGAAAGCAAGAGGATGACATGAATAAAATTATCATCGAATTCAAATTAATTTAGAAATTTCAGTATTTGTATTCAATCTTGTATAAATATGTCTAAACGAATTCGAATATTAAAAAGCGAAAAAGATGACAGTAACGTATTTTTGTTTTACTTACTTTATGTTTCAAAAATATTTATAACACATTAGAAGGTGTAGCTATGGAATATTTTATTTTTTGATAACAGCGGGTACGATGTAAATTTGGCGTTTATGAAAGCCGAAACACCTTAATGAAAACTTCTTTTTCTTTTCATTACAAATGATCCTTGCATATTTTATGTGTATTTGAGACTATTACCTTGCAGAAAATTTCATTTCTTGTAAATCTGTCAAATTCGTCATAAGGATTACTCTTTTAAATACATCTTTAAATATATTACTTTATTTCCTACGGATGGATGTTTCAATAGAAAATGACTGTTTTGACGCATTTTGCATGCAATCGTTTGAGATTAGGCATCTTTATCAAAGAAATACAGTAAAGCATAAATAATCAAACGGTCTATCACAACCGACCAGTCGATCGCGAGGACTTCGATCGCGGAAATATATCCACGTTCCCTCAAGAAGTTAAAAAATAACTGCTTTCCATCGGTCACTCGTGCGAGGATAGTGTAATAATAATAAAAAAGTGATACCTTACCCTTTCTTTTATTTCGGCCTGCGAGTTTTAACCTACTTATTGCTCCAATTTATATTATTTCAATGCTATTGCGATTAAGCGTCCATGAATACGTCGAGATCGTATACAGTGAACATTGACCCTTATATTAGCCGAATTACAAATTTAATTGTCTAAAGTTCTTGTTTACATTAAATTATGAATGTTTAACTGCTTATCCTTGTGCCAAATGTTCCCGCAATATACTAATTTTATAGGACTGTAACAGGGGATTATTTAGCCTCGACAAATCAATCTTTTTTAGATTTCAATAATGATAAGCAGAGCAATGTAGTCTATTGTGATTGTATTAAAAGGGTGTTTGGAGATGAAGAGAAGATGAGGAAATAATGTAAGTAATATCAGTGTTCTTCAAAAAGTACTATTATGTGGTATTTTATTTGTGTATTTAGAGCCAGAATTAACGTAGAAGTATTTACGACACGAAATGAAAGCGGCCAAAAAAGTAAAAAGTAAAACATTTCATTGTCGTAATGATTGGTTGGACAAATTCTTGTTTACTAAAGTCAAAGGTATGTATGTTTGCCTCATTTGTCTAATTTCAGTTTCATTGACTATACGTGAAAAACACATAAAAACTGTGAAAACAATTTTCCAGCAATGAGTGAGTTAAGAAGATGAAAAGTAGAACATTTGAAAAGTAATTTGAAAGCAGAGAAAACTATATTCACTTGACTAGATAAACAATCGAAAGCTTCAAGCATTACTTCTTAAAATTACTTATATACTTGCAAAGCAGAAGGCACTCTTCGAAGACGGAACTGTAGTGAACGAAACATTTCTCAGCAGTAGAGATGTTATTTAGAGACTTCAAAAATAAAACAGAGATCATATTTGCTGTCAAAGAGTAATGTCGTCCATCTATCACTAGACGCGTCGTGATCGAAAAGGACATGGAAACAACACAAAAAAAATGTATCATAGAATGTACACATTTTTCTGAACAGTTTGACGGGTCTATCAATATGACAAATACTACCTAGTTATTTATTTTTCTTCAAATAATATTCTCTGATATGTCTGCTAAAAAAGAATTTTTCACAATGGTTCCTCTGAATGAAGAAACTCGTGTTAAAAATGTTCATAACCCTTTTTTTAAATTTTGTAAAAAAGTACGAGCTATAGGTTTACAAACTCGCGTGCATTACAATAGACGAAGCTTCAGCCATGACTGGCACTCCGAATGAGTTTGTTGAATTGTGTCGAGTTAATAATAACTATATCATTTTTCTTAGTTCATTACATGATTCTTCAAGAAATTCTATGTTTAAAAACACTAACTTTGAAGGATATCAAGAACATTGCTATGAAAATCGTGAACTCCATCCATGCACGACTGCTTTTTAAAGTAAACTTGGAATCTACCGCGTTTCCTGAGCACGCTGGTTTACTTCTAGTTTTTAGAAAGAATTCCTACACGAAATAATCCCTTTCTTAGATGAAAGAGTCCATGACGTCGATATACTTAAAGATGAAAAATGGCTCTGTGATTTAACATTCTTAACAGATATGATATGTCATTTAAATAGTATTAACTTGGCGACATAAGAAAAAAATAAAAACATTACCGACTTTTAAAAGTAAATTACAGCTTCTAATTAATCAACTAAATAGAAAAGATTTGAAAAATTTTCCGGCTTTGAAAGCAAGGGCAAGCCTTCAATTAAATTGTTATTTATGAAATAGAAGCAAGAAATATTCTGAGTGAATTCGAAAGAGAATTATGCGTTGAATGCGCTGAAAAATATGCTACTGAAATACTAATTAACACTTGTCTTCTGTCGAAAATGAGATACTTCAAATGATTTGAGATATAAATCTCAAAGCTTGAACAAGTAAGGTAAAATATTAGTCTTTTATATTTGCGCTTCAAATAACCGAATTGTTTGGCCTATCTATGCGAATCTGTGCTTTTTGAAATGAAAATTACTAAATCGAAATATCGCACTCATTGTCAGCTAACTGATGAGTACTGTATGTATTCATCGGTTGGCAGGTAGTATGAAGCGTAAAATCCACATGTGGTTTAGGAAAAACAAGTGCATCAGAGAAAGGTTACAGTTGTACGTTGTGTGCCCTTAGGGTTGGTGGTATTGTCGGGCCGTACAACATGTCATCGGCGAAATCCAGTCCGTGTGTAAAAGTCATGGAAAATGTGGTTAAACGAATGGTCTATTGTAAAGAAAACAGAGGTGGTCATTTAAATAATGTTATTTTCCCATCTGTCAGAATCATGATATATAAAACAAATATAAAATATTGGTAATCATTTTCATTTTATTGAAACAACGAAACAATTATTTTCAATTTAAACATGCTATATAATAATTTTTGCTCATATCTGAAATGTTTTTTCATTACTGCTCTAAAAAAAAACTTTTGAAACTTAATTTTTTATGTGGTTTGGAGACATGACACGCAGTTATCTTTGCGTAGAAATTCGCTGATATACAAGCTATTTTCATAATTAATTAATTTATTTATATTTCCTGGATCAATTAAATTAATTTGACGAAACTGAATATTATTTAAATTCTTTTTAAAAATTAAACAAATACATACATAATAAAGACCTTAAGAATGTGCTAATATTAAATGGAATTAAATTTCATAGTCTAGTAATTCGTGAAAATAAATGGTCTAGGTAATAAACAATTCGAATATGTTCTAAAGCAACTTACCCATCATTTATGAACGACGGTATATACATATACATATATTGCCGAGCCGTGTAAAATAAATTTTAACTATGTACGTAACTCTTGTACTAGACATATTTACAAGGAGCATTATATTTAACATAATTTAAAGAATGGAGACTATTATTTCTGTTACATTACACTACTGCACTGAAACTGAGTTTCAGTGCAGTAGTTCAGCTCTGAAGATGTCCCATACAAACAGGTACGAAACGTCGGCAGATATATTAGTGACGCGGTTTCAGCCTGGAAACCCAGAAGCAGATAGCATGGACCACGACCGCGGAAGTCTACGTACCAAATTGATCAATACCTTATTTTTAAATCACACTCATAATACAACCCAAATTCAAAGTTAGTTTGCTGCTACTACTAGAAGACACAAAATATAGACACAAATAATAAGGAATTAGTTTGCATATGTTTGGTTTATATGCCTAAAGACTGATTAGAGGCATGGTGAATGTGGTGAAAATCCAGTGCACGCAATAATCCACAATTTGTCCGGGGAAAGCTTCAATAGAGAAGCCATTTTGTATTTCTTAAAGAATGGACTCTCACTGTCCAGAGACATCTTGATGAGATTCTGTGATCCACGCATTTTTTTGACAATAATGCTCGTTCCCTATTGATGAAGCTGGTAGAGAATGTTTTGGTCACCTAATTCCCCAGATGGGAAATTGGCTGGCAACTTCACAATGAAGACGCTTGAAATGTTGTGGGAAGATGTGTTGTCGCGCGATATATGACACCCTCAAGCATTACGATTGGTATTCAAGGAGGAATGGTATGTGATTCTCAAGAAATACTTGACATGCCAATCCGACCCATGCCATTAAGAGGTCAAACGTTATTAGATGTTCATGGAGATTATGCATATTGTTGATATTTATTTTTCGTAAGAATTACTGCAAAAGATCTTCTGTAAAATTGAAATAAATGGTAATACTGACACTGGTCTATAGTTTTTGCATTCATTTAAGCCTCCTTGTATAAATATTAAAGGTACCGTCGACAAACAAAAGTCCAATACCAGGATCAGGTTCTGTAACAGTCAATACAACTTTTTAACATGGTGGTAAAGATTTCGAAATGATTTACTGTATGTTTGGTTCTTATTTCTTTTATTATTTGTTTGAGTTAAAGTTCGGTGACACAATGCATATAAATAAAAATATAATATATATAATCTCTGAGGGTAGACATTATGAAAGTTATATACAAAGTAATTAATCAAGTCATCTGCTTTCAGACGACTTTTAAAGTACGTAACTTCTGTTTTCGCTATTTTTGATTGTCACCTCCTTAACACTAAGAACCTCTATTACAGATAATTTTGATGGAGCCTATGGTTGAGTAATTTAATCACTGAAGGTTGATATATAACCCTTTTTTACATTAATTTTCGTATTCTGTATTTCTATTTCGACGACTAAGTTGTCACACCTGGAAAACTATGGCAGAATACCCGTATGCCAAAACGCACACTAAAATAGTGTGTGTTTTGGCTTTGAACGGTACAGATCGTGTGTGGAATTTGTTTCGTACGGATATTTTGCCGTAGTTTTACAGGTGCGACACTGTTTAAGTATCTGCTGATGATGACAACTTAGTTGTCGAAATACGTATACAGAATACGAAAATTAATGTGGAAAGGGGTTATATATCAACCTCCAGTGATTAAATTCATCAACTACCGGCTTCATCAAAATTACCTCCAAGATGACTTCCCGATCAAAGGAGTTCAATATGTTCCACAAGATATACAGTAAAGTTAAGTTACTAAGTGCAGATATTAATTTCTTGAAACGTTGTAAAAATATAAATTTTCTTCCAAAATTTATTAAAATAAAAGCAATATCTATTACAGTCTGCCATTTGTACTTCCTAAAAGCTAAAATATTTTCTTCTTTATACACTATTATTTCGAAGCTATAATTAAAAAGTATAGAAATATTTATTTCTTTGGATCTCCTTTCTGCTTCTGTAGGATAAAATTTGTCTGGTATTAAATACATAATGATTATCTTCCAATAATTTGTATCTCAGCGAAGATTCATCAGAATCAAAATTTACTGCACAACACTTAATCTACAGCGATTTTTTACCAAATATTTATATTTAAAATTACAATATTAACTTTTTGTCCTTTCTACCATGTAGCACTCTGTATAAAATTACATAAATTTATATGTGTATATGTTATGTAGTGTCAGCGGTTGATAAGTTTTGCTGTAAGGCTTTATAGAATATAACATTTAATGTTTCATATTTCGAAGATGAATAAAACATTTAACATTTATTACTTGCGAAAAGGGACAATACTAGTCAGTTCATATGAATATTATATAAGACAAAATCTAAATTATAAATTCGCTTTCTGAATGTGGCACCATACATATGTACATATGTATATGTACAAAAGCCTACACAAAATATAAATTGTTAATAATAAAATATTTGCAACTATTTCAATATAATGCAATAATAATGCAATACATAATATAAAGCGATTAGAAAAAGTTTTGAGATAATTTGGACTTTGCATGTTTTATATAAAATACTGAAATGTATTTTATATTAAAAATTGTAATGACGAATATAATATAAAACGAAATCCAGATATTAATTATGTGCTTGAGAAAGGAATACACATTTTTACAAAATTTGTAATTGTAAATATAATCCAATATGTATTAAAATATCATTTATATTTATTAACACATACAAAGTTTTTTGGTCTTGATTCACCTATAACTAGAAACCAAGAAATGATAGAAACCTCTAGATAATCAAATTATTACTTTCTCGAGATGGAACCTTTCCCTGTCTAAGCCTTTCCAGTTCATATGTCGCGCGTGCTAGGTAGGTATAAAATTTTCAATTCTTAAGCTTCTGGCAGTTTCTATAGTGGATGAATTACACGTAAAATAAAACACACAGATAGAGTTTCACTCGAAAGGGATAATTTGTGAATTTAACGCTTCCTGTTAAGATGTGGTAAAAATTGTCAGTTATTTTGGGTAATTGGGCATATAGAGAGTGTTTTTTTTTGCGGGCGGATTTGACAGTTCTCGGTTGTTTTGGAGTTAGTTTGGTTTGTCAATTCATCATGAATAGACTCACGTCAGAGCAATATTTGCAAATTGTTCAAATTTGTTTTGAAAGACATGGTTTAATTTGAGAAACTCATCGGGTGGATTTTATGGTGCTCATAATCGTCAATCATAGCGATTAATTAACGATAATACGTATTCCGTAAGACGTCGTGGGTCGGTAGAATCATTGGTCCACATGTCTTCAAAAATGGTGCTGGTCATAACGTCTCAGTCTACGGTGACCCGTACACAGACATGATTACTAACTTGTGATTTCTGCAGGACGATGCCACATGTTACACAGCGCGCGATACAATTAATTTTCTGAAAGAAATAGTTGACTTGAAACAATTTACCACTTGGAAGCCAAGATTCGACGTGTTATTGACGAAATACAGCATGATTTATTGTGAATGATGTGTGCAAATTGGACCTCCAGATTAAGCCATGTACGCGCCTGCCACGACTGCCGCATGCACGAAATCATATTCAAACATTAATGCCGTAAAATAGTCTTTTAAATAAAGCCAATTTCATGGACATTAAAAACATTTTTCAGTGTTTTATTTCAATTTAAAGTTCTCCACCTCCATTATAAAAATATTTCTGCAGCTAAACTCTTTTAAATCTCATTTAAACAAACATTCGAAATTGATCACCCCACATGACATACCATTCTGTACAGGCGACTATGCATTGTCTATCTTTTATTGGTTATATCATAATTTTGTTAATGTTGCGACTCACCTTAATTAGATGAGGCCTTTATTTAATCTTTTGATCCTGATGAGGAACATGTTTAACTGCTCGAAAAATTTTGGCAAAAAAATGTAAAAATAACATTAAGCCGTTTCACATCTTTGGTTTTCCTCAATGATTCGACTCTGCGAAGGTGTCAATTAAATTCAAATTTTATACTATTTTTTAAATGATTTTTGTATCGTAATTAAACACAAAATCCTAAAACATGCTTTATAAAATTATGCTAAAAATGTATACATAGAATATATGTACGCGGATTGCCGTATCTCTATATCTTATGAAGACAAATACAGACTGGGTTAGAGATTTTTTGCCTTAAAAAAATGCCGTTGGTGTATTATCCTTCTTTTGGGTAAAAAACTTATTTCTTTACCAACTGTAATGAGCTTTCTGCTAAAGCATTCTGATAAAAATAGCTCAATCGCATACTAGATTTCATTACTCCTTGTAACATGCTAATGAGACCACTACTCTCCCTTGCACGAATGTGAATTTTTTACGAATGAATTTAGATTTGGCTTGCCGTATTTTCACCCCATAGCTGCTAATCGTCCAATATAGTAAATGTTTGTGAATTTGTTTATCCGGTTATGAAATAAGCTTCTCTTCAATATTAAATTAAATTTTCACGTCAGTATCTTTCGCGATACTACCCCTGCATCATAATTATGAAAGAAATGTTTTAAATTCGAAGGTTTTTTATTCGATAAACATTTTTTAAACCATATCGGTAGAGGAGCTACGCATAGGACATATAAAACTACAGTAAGATAAATGTAATGTAATTCATGTGAAATAAACAGCATTTACAATTTCATTTCAGTTTTGCCGCTAATTATGTGATAAAACACACGCCGATGAAAATGTTACATTTGCAGAAAGAGAATCAAGAAGACATCTACTTATGCAAGCTGCAATAATGGTTATATCCCAAAATATATTTATTTTATATAACTTTTTTTTGGTTATGACAACAAATTTGAAGTACTTATAAAGTATTATCCAGTAGTATTATATATTTACTGAAGATTAGTTGATTATAAATCACTTAGGATGGAAGCATTAGTTCTGCATAGAATTAAGAATTTACCCGAAATTCAACCTTAAGATACATCTTTATTCAAGTTCAAATTAACTCTTTATTATATACTAAATGTCCCTAAAATTGAGAGCGGTGCTTCAAATTTCGTATTTATTTGAGTAGTCAACTGGATCAAATGCTTTGCTTGGATCAAAGCAAATATTGTTTTTTGTGCCTTTTTATTAGAGTTCGTAGAAATATTCCACTTTTATGATAACGAATTTTACGATTTGCCTTGGGTTTAATTCATTTTCGCTTTATTTATTTTTACATAATTATCTATACAATACATAATAATAATTCAATAGACTGAAAGAACAATTTTTTAAAATATGAAATATTGCTTTATTTGCTAGTATATCCAACAACAATTTTCCCAAATAAAGCGTTAGGCTTGATAAATCACGATTTGGTATTACAATATGGTGTAAGAAGAAAAGAGTTGAATATCTTCGTATCGAATCTAAAGAAAATGCAATACACATAAAAGACAGACACTTTGTTGATTGTGATTTGGTATGCCACAAGGATCTGTCTTGGGGTCCTTAGTATTTAACTCCTTCATAAATAATCGTTCGGTTAATATTTCGGCATCAGCAGCGTTTGGATGACGCGAGATTAATTGTGATGGATGATGATAGCATCCGGTTCATTAATAATTGCGTGTCTGTTTTGGATGAGCTGTGCAGATGGTTTGAAGGCAATAAATTTCTTTCTCTACTGGATGCTATTAATAGTACAGAGCTAGACAAGTAACTAACAAGCCATTAAATGTTGGGACTCACGATTGATAATAACTTAAAGTAGGATTTACCTTTTTGTTCTATGGGAGTTATGCGATAATAGGGCCTTAGTTATGATGTTCTATGCTTTCGGGCCTTTAAAACAAATTTGAACTATTTTTAATTTTATAGAAGGGAACCATCATAATAATTCATAGTTTATCTTTTTGAATTTTGTGTCGGGTGTGTTCGCAATAATAAGATATTAATATTTTATAATTTATTTGATGAGATATTGAGACCTTTGTGAATTATGTCCACTCTAATACAAATCAGAAACACAAATTTTATAAGGCTGACCTTGAAAATATATATACATACATTTCCAGGGCCAGCCGAATCGAAACAAAACGCTACACTAAGGATATATGAACATACGTAAATAACTAAATACACAGACTATATAGGAAAAATGAAATAAAATATACATGATAGAATTCAACTGTAGCAACCCCAACCTAAGTCCTTTTAGGAAATTTTCCTAAGAAGATTTCGGGGTCAATGCCACAGAACAATCAACAAATTCAAAAAACGCATCAATGGCAGACAGTAAAGAAGATGAGATGATACTCGCTGTCAGACGCTTCACATACTCTCACACTACGTAACTTGGCCCTAAATACCGAGGAAGTGATAAAAAACTAAAAAAATGGCAAACGTGAATACTAATAAGCACCACACTTGGTTACCAGTTCCTTCAAGAAGCCAAGCTCAGACGAAAGGAGAGCATGCACATAGCACGGAAAAGAAGCACAGACTGTGATAAGACCATTACTCGCAGTGGCGAAAGAAGGAAAGGGACACACAGGTGAAGTCGAAAGACTTTTACAAGGTTCGATAAATCCTCAGTTCAACATTTTTTGGATTTCCTCATCTATGTGGTTTGTAATTGTCTGCTTGAAACTTTCGCTTTTCCGGAAACAATACTGAGTTGAATCTCCTCAAAAACAAAACCATGACGACGGAACATGAAAAATAATCTACGAAAAATTCATGGTATCTTGTGTTAGAGATAAAATGTCTTAGAATAGTCGTGATTTATAATCGGGTAACTCATAATGTTTAATTAATAGGTTACAAAGGGATTTTCAATCAGAAAAACATTGACAACAAAGCCTTGCTCTCGAAAAGATCAATGGCTGATCTAAATAGCTCATTTTCCGAAATACTACACGCGATCAATAATTCATTGACCCCAATAACCCAAATAAGTCATTAATAAGGATGACCAAAGCAGAGCTTGTTCGTTAGATAACCCATCAGTTAGAATTCAATTAACTATATTAATATAGTGATGAATTTGCGTACGCAAATCCTGGAGATGTCGTTTGGCAGACGAAGCATAGTCACGCATTAATACTGATAATTCATTAAGTTTATTGTGAAAGTTTAATTCGGAATTAACAATTTAACTTCAGATAAAAAGTTACTTTATTCTGGTTCTTCGAGTCAATTATACAAAACCCACGCAATTTTAGTTAATAAATTAATTCATCCTTCCTAAGAACTCCTCAACATCAACCTTTAACAGTGACATTTTACTTTCCCCTGATTGTACAAAACTAACCCAAAAAACTGTATTGCAAATTCCAATGAAGCAAATATCTATACAAAATAAGTCAAACCGAGGTGATACAACAAAGGTCGCACACATTTATAAATTAGTAAAGACGCAATAACACATTCGATATTAAACAAATTTATTTAAACATAAACCAATTCATGTTGAGCACCAACTCAGTTACACTGATTCAGCAGTACAAAAAGTAAGACAACATGAATATTAAAACGCAACGTATATTGAATGAAATTATAAAAAGAACACTTCACATTACATGACAATATTCTGTAGAAATAAAGTAAATAAAACAAAATATATCTTATTCCAAGTGATATTATATTATTATTTTTAAATAATGAATATATATATATATATATATATATATATATATATATATATATATATATATATATATATATTAACATAAAATACGCATAAATTAAATGCAATATTTTACGATGAAATAGACGAATATACGAGAACAAACTAAGGCGACATTCGATGAAATTGAATGAAACAAAACGCTACACTAAGGATATATAAATATACGTAACTACAGGGTGCTTGAAAAATGATATAAAATAAATATACTTGGTAGAATTCAGCCGTAACAATATCTGAGCGAAATTGAGAACAACTATGTAATTGTTATAATAAAATATATTAGGAGTTAATAAATGTTATTATATTAAATATAATTGTAATATTTATTATATAATCCATGCACAAATTTTTATATCTCATTGAAATATTTGTCATCATAATTGGACACTGAAAATAATTTCCTAATAGCCTTATCTTCTGTGTTTACCATAATCGTCTGTCGTATTAGAGTGATTAAGTTCTAATGCTGTTAATACTGTTAAGCCTGTCAATCATTATGAATAATTTTAATATCTTATCACTAAATACGGGGAGCAATAATAAAATCCCCGTGTACTGGTTCCTAAAAATGTTCGTATTAGGCCAGTTATTATTTATAAACGTAATGTAATATTCGACAATAGCGATGAAATGCAGACAATATTCAACGCTTTTTGAAAAGACCAATTATTTACTTTCTTTCTTAATACACGAATAGAAGTTAATTAAAATGCAATATTTTTTAAGAGTTATATTGTTTATAAAACTATATATTTTCTTGATATATTTTAAAAGTCGATATTTAACCTATTGTATACGTCTGAAGTAAATTTAGAAGATAGTAAGAAAACGCTAATTTTATTTTGTCATGTAAGACTAACCGGTGGATCAATTTAGAGCAACTAAGGCTAATCAGAGCCAATTAAACGCTCTGATGAGATCGACTTCTTACTAGAAAACAAACACATTAATTTCCGTAGCAGACAGTATAATTTGAATTAAATTTAGAGATTGCCTAGTAGAAGATATTCTTCATTCTAGACCACATGGGTAAAACGAACTTTCTTTCATTTTGTGAGAACTAGTAAATATACTCTTGATTACTTAGAACTTGAATGCTACAAATAATGTAAAATATCGACATAGTGACCACATGGCATGTATGCGTGTCCATAAGGACTAGTCGGCAATACTGAAGGATTCGAACACTGTTTGTCGGAATACGTTCGCTTGTCGCAGTATTCTAGCATGGCGTGTTTGTAAATAATTATATCAATAGCGTTTAAAATACATATTATGTAAATAAATTACTATTTATTTTATCTCAAAACAAGTTTCGCGGTATTTTTAATATGATTTAAGATTGAATAAGAATTAGGAAGCAGTTTACAAAAAAAAAACAATAATTTATTCAGAGACAGCAATATATTGCATTCTTTTAACAAACGAAAACAAAATAAAAGATTCTATAATGATAACTAAATATACAAAAAATAAAAGGGCATTTTTCAAAAAATATTCTTGTCATTCGACCTTACTGGAAATTTTACTGAATGAAAAAGAAAATAAACAGGAGTTTTTTAAAAACTTAACTAAATTATTCTTTCTAATAAATTTGTGAAAAGTAAAAATGAATCTCTTTAAAAATTAACTTGAAGCAGATGAAGAAAGTATCAACTAAAAACGTTTCTGCAGAAATGAAGTGAATAAAAAAAACAAATGAAAGAATTTAATATGTATACTATCTTTCTAGAACTACTAATGCATTCGATCTCTTTGTGCTTGGCAGTAACCAAGTCTACACTAGAATTCATTTATGATGTTAGACAGCATTTCAGCAGTTGCATTTTGAGTACTTTTGCATTATTAACAAAATCAAGTGTTTTCTGACGCAGTTTATCCAGAATATTAACTCGGTGGTAATTGTAAGTATAAGTTTTTTGGTTAGTATAATCCCAGAAGAAAAAATCTAAACGAATGAGATTGGAGGATATGGTGGCTATGCTATTTCATCGTCGAAAGTAATTATCCTACTGGAAAACATTGTTTACAAATACTGTTGTTGTTAGTGTACCATCAATAAAAATAGGATTACAATGTTATTACTAAAATACGAGCGGATACATTCAATTTTTGTGAGTATTCGGATCGATGAATCTGACAAAGATGCTGATTGTTTTACTAATATCTTATAGACATTGAATTATGGCGTCCTTATATACGAATTGGATATACTGTGAAGAAAATATATTTCAACAATTCTTTCTATTACATTTTCATGAAAATCAACTCTTCTTGTTTAATAAATACATCCTGGTGAGGTATTTATGATGAATATTGAATTTTGTAGCTAAGGTAAGCATAACTTTTCAAAATTCTTCTTATCGATCTCTCTCTAGAATACCAGAAGTCGTATGAGGACATTAAATCTGTTAAAACATACTAAAGCACTGCTATAACGACAACTCCTATTATTACATTCTATGTTCCCCACCACCCATTCCTACATGAAGTGTAGGGATGCTGCTTTATAAATATGTGTACATTAGTTATAGACAGCTTTAAAGTTTAAAATTGTACTACAGTGTATACTCATAGTCTGTTTCAATAATACAGTGTCGAAAACACTACGTATATCTCTTGATTAAATGGTAATAAAATGGTATATCACTTTGAAAGCATTTATCACAACTTATTCTCGAAACGCGAACGATGACATTGTCCGACTTATCAGCTACTACCAAATTGCAATGAAATTAATGAAAATTAATGGTCCAAACAAAACAAATACTACGCGATCATTTCTTCCTATACCAGGACGTCTGTGCTTTGTTCAACACTTGATTCACCTATACATATATATATATATATAATATATATATATAATTTTATTGTTTAGATTTTATCAATTGCAAGTGGCGAAAGTTGAGTTTCGGCAGTGACTTATTGTTATTAGTTATATAATAGTTCGTTTTACTAAAAACAGGCTAATAAATTTTTGATTATGTTATGAGATCAATATGTATGCCTAAAGTTATTATCTTATATTCTGAGTTTCTATTTTACAAAATATGCTACACACTGATTTAGGTTCTTTACCTGATTTCTTAGGGAAAATGAAATAAAAAGGCAGAAATAATTTATTGTCCAACATTTCGTTTTATATTTTCAACGTTAAAATATTACACTAACAATGCGAAGCAATCTTTCTAGATCCTACAACAACAGAACAGACCTTTCTACAAAAATATTTGCAGGCAGTTAATAGCCAATAAGAAACTATAGTCCATTTAGTTATTATTTGTTCCTCATTTTCTCCTATCCAAAATTTCTGTATGGGGTGGTTCATCACATCCAATTCTTAATCACTGAAGGTTGATATATAACCCCTTGCCACATTAATTTTCGTATTGTGTATACGTATTTCGACAACTTAGTTGTCATCATCAGCAAATAATTAAACAGTGTCGCACATGGAAAGCTACGGTAAAAATACCCGTAGTTTTCCAGGTGCGATACTGTTTAATTATCTTATCTTATCGACAAATTAGTTGTCGAAACACGTATACAGAATACAAAAATTAATGTGGAAAGGGGTTATATATCAATCTTCGGTGATTAAGTTAATCAACTACAGGCTTCATCAAAATTACATCCAATACTGTTGCTAATTTGATACGTTTAAAAGGAGAAATGGTGATTAATTTACAGATACTACTCAATCTTTAAAATTTTTTTGTCGGTAATTGAAAATTTATCTGCAAACGTAATTAGCAATTTCTAGATCGAGATAGATAGATTTCTTTTAACGACATAGTTTTAAAACATTCAAATTCTACATAAGATATTTGTTAATGAAAAGATGTATTAAGGAAACGACTAGTAGAGAGCAAATTGATATTTTAAAAACATTTGAGGCTATGAAATAATGGTATTTCAAAAATTTTTACCAATTTCGCTAATTTTAAGTATTACCAATAATTTATTAAAGTATTTTAAGTATTACCAATAGGTAATGACCTTTATAAAGTTTGTAACCAAGATAAATTAGCACTAAAGCTAATCTAACTATAAGAAACCTCTACAAACTATTTGGTTTTGATCTAGGACTTATTATACTACGGTTAGCTAAGCCTAGTGTAACTAATTTTTACCTTTCATTTAAGCACTTCACTTCATATTAAGTCGATCGACAATCCACTTCAGTGGCTTGGTTGTGTTAATGTTGTCTATTAGGTATAATTTCGACGTTGGTACATCCATGAAGGCTTTCTTCGTGTTTTCTTGAAAATATTTGGATATTTTCCCTTACTGTGGAGATATTTGTTATTATGCACCATGAAATATCTACAGTACTCCTGAGAAATATTGGATTGATGCATAGGTTTGTTACGGTTTCAATTTCTAGAATAACAGTTAAAAAAATTGCCAGGTGTATGTCAAAGCAATTTTAATGTAGTATTGTTGTCTAATTGCGCAAAGATTGTTTTATTTACTGACGAAAATCGAGTATTTGTAATACTGGAGACTGCTAGAACTATTTACGTCATTTACGTAGAAAAGGTAGTTATAGAGAGTACAGCGCAGAAATGGTTTTGTCGATTTAAAGAGGATTATCTTGACATAAACGGTTCTCAGTGTTTAGGAAGACTATTGAATGGTAGGCG
The DNA here is from genome assembly GCA_031893035.1 of Dermolepida albohirtum. Classification (NCBI taxonomy): domain Eukaryota; kingdom Metazoa; phylum Arthropoda; class Insecta; order Coleoptera; family Scarabaeidae; genus Dermolepida; species Dermolepida albohirtum. The sequence continues at coordinate 386,946 of JAVIWB010002358.1, forward strand.
CGGAATCGAAAAATTGCCAAATGGTTAGGAAAAAGTCGTAAATAAAGGAAAGGTATATATTCTTGAATAGTTCCATGTATTTGGTTCTGAAAGAGTTAAACAATTTTGGGTTTAATAAAAATATTACAAACTTATACATTAATCAAATGTATTTGAAATAACCCAAATTTTTTTAATTTTTTTGCCCAACCCTATGATTGGACCTTTAAATAATAACTTTCTTCATATCCGATTCCTTCTTTCTGACATTTGTTTTATTTTTATTCATTGATACATTGACCATTCAGCAATGCATTGCGAACCTTTTCAATATGATCGCTTGACCTTTCAGAAGAATTTAGATCGATATACGACTACGCTTAAATTCCACCGTTTACCTTTCAATTGATGAAACATAATTTCTAAGAGTTGAGTCTATCGCAGTTATCATTTTAGTTGATGTTAAAGTTTTTGAAACGAAATATTTAGTTCCCGCCTAATATTCGATACTTTTTCCATTTTAACAAATATACGACAGTTGTTTGACTTCAACATCGATAAAATCTAATGAGTATATATTAGTATGTCGACTCTCAAGCCTATTTATGAACAATATGTTAATTTTTTTTTCAATTTATTGTACAGAATTAAACAAAAATTAAGACTTAAGAGAAATACTTTCAAATTATCTCGTAATTAGGCGCCTTCCAACAAGATTATAACTTATAACGCTCCATAATGAACATCGTCGTTATGGCGTGATCGTCTGCATTCCTGTCTTCGGCTACACAGTTGTGGTCTAGTATTAATTGTGAGTGTGTGCGCGTATTGTGAATCATTGTCTTCGACTGTTCTGATATTAATTTGGTATGGGCACTCGTTTTGGCAACAAATCTCACGAAAAAAACTTACTATAGAAAGAACTTGAGCAATCAATGAATCAAAATAGGACAGCTATCTAAGAGATAACAGTGATGACGATGTAGATTGCGAATTATATAGCGAAATTGCGAGTACTGAAAGTGATCTAAGTGATGAACAGAACACTGAGCAGCAACTCAGTAACATGGATCATGGAATTTGTGATCAGAAATATTGGACTAAAACATGAAGAAGTTCTTGAAACGCATACTGTGAACAATGTGCGTTTCGGTTTTCGGTGCGTTTCGGTACAGATCGTGTGCAGAATTTGTTTCGTATGATTATTTTGCCAATGATTTCCAGATGCGACGCTGTTTAATTATCTGCTGATGATGACAACTTAGTTATCGAAATACGTATACAGAATATGAAAATTAATCTGGAAAGGGATTATATATCAACATTCAGTGATTAAGTAATCAACCACAGGCTCCACCAAAATTACCTTAAATATTTCAAGAATAAATCTCTCTGTTTGTTTATATCGGTATCATAATACTCGTACTTGGGTACTGTCTTCCAAGAACGAACGTATTTCGTCACGTAGATCCTTTCCTAATAGTCTTTGAATATTGCACTTAATATTAATTCTATTTTGCCTAATTTCTAAGCGTAACTAAAAATTCAATTAATGTAATTATATTCAATATATCGCGGCTTTTAATAAAATATAGTTTTTTTAGCATCCTTTTATAGTTTTCTTATTGGTTAGTGCACCTGCCCTTCGTCTCATCGATTCTCTTGAAAAGTACAGCCTATAAGAAATCATTCCTCTTGTTCTTCTAGTAACAATTGAGTCTAGTACATATACCTTTTAACGGTAAAACACGTGCTTGTTCTGTGAGTGAAGTTTTACTGTAATCCATACATGTAGTGTTCCACGTACTGATTTCGCGATCGCGAAATATGTATTAACGTACAACACATTTCATTCGATATCTAGTTTTATTCTGATCCTTGTATATTTTATTATTATTACTCTAATCATTTTCCTGCAGCATTTACATTTGCTCAAGTTTGAAGAATTCATTTTATTTAAATTAAGAAGTAAAGTTTTAAGGGCAGTCCTGCTGTTTTATTTCCGCTAATAAAGTTTCTTTCAGCTTGACACACGCCCTGGACTTCAGATGCATCATAAATTAAACTATTATAAGTCACTAATTCAATTTAATTTTAAGTTTTGTTCTTATCTGCATTTAATGCAGCGCTCGAACTAGAAACTCGTTTAATATTGTAGTGCTCGTAATAAATTTGCTAACTACCACGTGCAAATATTCTAATAAATATTAAATTAATTAAAAGGTAAAAATTTTATCATTTTAGAGCTAATATGAAGAAGGTAATAACAGTAGCTGGAAAAGATTAGTGTAGAACACAGGAACATTCGACTTAATCAATAATAAACTGTGGTTGATTCACTTCAAAGCTTCAGCAAAATCTGTATAGATGACAATTTGTGAGCAATTGTTCAATGCTTCAGAAATAAATTGTGTAATTTCACCTAAATTGGTATTGATAGGCCTGCCAGTTACAAGCCAATACTGTTGCATAGCTAGTGTATTATGTGTTCTAGAAATTTTGCAAAATTACACAAGGCGCTTATGGGTCTAGAACTATTGAAGTTTTGAAAACTGTAACTCAACTAACCTTCCAATAATTTTGAAAACACAAAGTCTTAATTTTAAAGTTAAAAATATATCCTAGAGAGAACGGAACGGAATCTCCGATAAGAAAATTTTGAAAGCCATCATGTTCCGCTATTAGATTTGATTTTAACTTTTTTATACAATTACACATTTCCGATGTAGTAAGGGACAAATTGTAATGAAATTAGAAGCAACAGAAATGGGCAACGAGAAGTCTTTAAAAGCGATAGAGTCAAATACTTCTTCAAATAGTTTAGCGAAAGCGTCAACAATATCCTGAAGCTCAGTAAGTTCATTATCATTATATGCAGTACAGTTCGGAAGCAGTAGTGATATTGTTTACCCAATATTCGTAGATAACAAAACCCTTAATGGAGATATTGGGATTTCATGTTTTTTCACTTATTATAGTAAGCATTATAATGGGATTTAATTAAACTAACCTAATAAATTATTTTTCGAATTTAACTCGATTTTTTAACGTAAACTTATAAACAACACAAATTTGTAGGTTTTACTTTTTTGTTACTAAATTTAAATCGATTTATGTATGTCTCGAGATGTATTCTCTCACTTCTGCCTATAACATTAGAGTTTTCCATTAATTTGCAGTAACAATGGTTGTACTTTTCATTCAAGTGATAATTACAGGGCTTTCACAATATATTAAAACACATTAAACAATCAATATCAGAAAATAATTAACGAGAGAAGTTCACGAGTTAAATACATATTATAATGTCGTCAAAAACGGTGTTATATAATGAAATTCAATTTCTTCCGAAATGAAAACTGTCAACGTGTTTCAGTACGTACACGAGATTATTATTTTAGTGACGTTATTTAATTAGAATTTTACCAGTCGTTGTTCAACGACAATTTCGTTTACTTTTTCCCTCATACAAAAAGTACATTTCCTGTTTGGATGAGTGACGTAGTCAAAAGCACATTGAGATATTTTTGTCGTTTCCTTTATTGGGTTTTGTTCTCTTTTATATTAAAAAGGGAATTTTAAATAAATTTAGGTATTAGGGAAACGTAAAGCTGAAACTCTCGGAGAATATGAAACACGATTCCCTTGAGGTTACAATATATATACGTATTTGTAATTATACTGGCGTGAGGTAAATTTGACGTCATAAAAGTTAAGAAAAAGGTACTCCGTGGTATATGATATAGCAAAGTACTTAGCTGTATAGAAGTTTGTAGGAAAGTGAATGATATTTTTTAAACGTAGAGAATATACAAACATTATTTACATATTTATTTTATTACAAGAGTCATCTCATGGACATCGATATTATCAAAGGTGTTGTGTGAAATATTAGATATAACAACAAAAAAAATTTTTGTCTTAATGTCGGAAAAGAAAGTACTGTTGTGGTTATTTTTGATGTGCTGATTCTAAAAATATCTGCCTTTTTTTGTAGCACCTCTAGTTTTTGAGATATAGGCTAATTGATTTTAGTTCTGATAAGAGAAGTTGTGCATCACTTGTGTAAATTTTTGGCGTTCTTTGTTAATAAAACATTTAATTCAAACTACAGCATCTACAAGCAACGTAGTTGTGTGCATCATTCAGATGTTTTTTTGTTATGTACATACGTGGCGAATACACTTCGAAAATAAGTAGATTTTGTGAAAAGTAATCTGACCTGTTTTGGCGTTCACTTGGAAGATTAAAATAAATCTGGGGCTACATATTTCATGTGAAAAACATATGTTAAACATTTGAGATAATAGACATTTAGAAAGGGGAAATTACTAAAATTACCACTAACGGTTTGGAAGGAACCAAGAGACCATCATGATTGCTATTTTTATCTCGTAAATATTAAAGGCATCTATAGGAACAATAGACAAAGGACCGTATCTTGGTTAAATTCGGCAAAGAGACATGTACTGTATTCTGAATAAATAACCATTCCATCATCCAGTAGTCTGATGAAATTCAATGTACCCAATCACAAAAGACAATGATTTTGAAGTAGAGTCGACAACGTTTCAATCAACAAGAACTGAACGCATTCATTAAAGATCTGAATCTCCCAAAGGACTTTTTAAAATTACTGTCTCCAGATTAAACAAAAAGAATCTACTTTATTCAGATACTATTACATCTTATCATAAGAGAGACAAGGATATGCTGCTCACTTTCTCCTTCTAAAATATCCTAGTATTCTATTAGCAATATAAGAGGATTCTTAGAAAAAGTGAGTTTGTCGGATTATACGCCAGAAAAAGGAAGCCTTTTTTGACAGTTCAAAATGTAGTTTGAAATGTGTCCTTTTAAAAATAACAACAAATATGGTTCAATACCCATTGCCTATTTGGCAAGCATGAATGAGAAATGTGAGACAAGACAATATCAGTAGTCCTGAAAAAATGAAATATGAAAAATATGAATAGGGAATTTTTGTCGATCTCAAAATGGTAAATTTTCTCCTTGGGCACTAAAGTGGATGTACAAAATATCTTTGTTCTTTTAGTCTTTGAAACAGTAGTCAAGTTGGAGCTTATGTAGTAATTTGCGAAGGCTGTAAATAGCGATGGACTATTTTTGCAGGAAAGCCGGAATATTTGATGGTCCTCAGATAAGATAGCTTCCTAAGTTCTACAATTTACCGCATCAATGAATAAGGTTGAATTTAATGATTGGTCTTCATTTGATCAATTATAAATTATTACAAAATTTTCCTGGAAATCATAAGGCACGGGATTATATAGAATTAGAAGACAATATGTTTTTCAACTTTAATTTTCTCGGTTGTAACATCAGTATAAAATTTCATTATCTCCCCAAATACTTTAGATCGGTTTCCAGAAATTCTGGGTGACTTTAGTGAAAACAAGAGGAGAAATTCCATGAACTACTACTATTCTTCAGCGAGACTATCCAGCTCCATCTTAGAAAGTTGTACAAAGGAAATTCTTAAGTGATAAGTTATGAATGTATACTTATTTACTATGTTAAAAAATATATCACTTTGTATTTTCGTCTTTTAATTGTCAGTTGAGGCAAATAGTAATAGTCATAACGTGAAATGCATATAAATGAGAAAATAAATTGATTTTTCTCTAATAGGCCAATATAGCGCATCTCAAAAACTAGGTCTGCTAGATCAAATCTAACGACTATTTTGGATTCTGCACTCAAAATGTACCTAGATACGTTTAAAAAGTCATCGACACCAAAATGTCTATTGGGCTGTGTAATTGATGATCTAAGTTGAGGTGAACCAAATTATTAACAATAACGTTATACACATATGTATGGAACAAAATACACAAGTATGAGCAAAATAGCTTTATATCGCACAGTACGTAGGTATATTTGCATGAGAGTGTATTTATCCCCAGACGGGGCGTTATATATCGTAAAAGTAAAGGACTTGGAACCACGTGAACACTATATGTACCATGACATGATGCACTGAAGCTCGAAGGCGTTACGAGTTTAGTATAATATTAACTGTTTCCGTTATGGGTCGTAGTTGAAATCGGTGCAACGAATAGTGGGTTATCGTGGTCAACTTGAGAACCAATCACTTCACAGATAAATGGCATTAAAAATTAAAAATAATTAAGAGCAGCGATAAAATTAAAGGGTTTTTGTCAACATTAAAATAATATTGAAAACGCAGAAAGTACTTTAAAATGGTACGTCATGGGACTTGCTTAATATAACGTTATACAATAAAAGCAAATAAATTGAAGACGTGAACAAGAGCATGTATTTAACATGTAGAAAATATTATTTTTTGGCAGAATTAAAGTTAGAAAGAACTAAAATGAGTTTTAAAGACATCATATGTCCAACGAATGTATTATGTTTACGAGCATGTTAAATCATAAAATATTTTGAATTTAAAATTTTATTTGCTTCAGTAATATGTTAAGAATTTACGAATACGTCCATGCAATGTGTAAAGTAAGAAGAAATCAAAGAGAGGCGAATAATATCAAACTGACAGGTCTCCGCTTGCTTAATTTAAAAATAAAAAAAGAGTCTAAAAATTGCCTTCGAGAAGGTCAAAATGTTACTTCAAATCATTAGGTAATTAGAAAATTATTGAAAATAATAACTCAGAAACTAGAATCGAAAGAATGATTAAAATATCGGGTCTTGACGGTTCGATCTTGAGATGATCGAACCGTCAAGACCCGTCTAACGAGGAGCGCAAAATTTTTCAAATACTTTTTTATAAAGCATGTTCTATTAGATTCTTTCGGAAGTGATTGGCCTCTCCATTCCCTCTTTACTAACTTCAGCAATCCAGTTAGTTGTTTACGATGTTTTCTCGATGACAACTACCTGAATTGTCGAAATTGGTGAAGAGAGAATGGACAGGCAAACCAATTCCGAAGAATCTAATAGAACATACTTGAGATGTTGTGAGTAGAAATGTTTCTAACAGGAAGGAATAGAACATTGATTCCTTTAATATGCTAATTCGGTCTATGCCATTAAGGTATCGAACGTTTCACCATGTTTAGTAGAGGTGATGCTCATTATTAGCCCCTATTTTTTTAAAGAAATATGGCAATATAACTTCTGCAGAATTAAATACTTCTGCAGTTTTCCTATACCAAAATTGCAAAATTTTATACTTTCCCAAGATCAGATTAAAACTTCTCGATACAAGTTAATGTACAATAATGAGCTCAAATATTTATCCACCAATATACTGAAACCGAAAAATTATTTAAATCATCTTTGTTTGAATTTATTTTTATTCTTATCTAATGTCCATTAATCGTTTTGAGCAGTGTGTAAATGGGCTGAATAATCAGTCTTTGGTGGAGTAAATATACTTGTACAAGTCTCATCTGCTTTCGTAATATGTACATTACTTTCTGGACAGTGAGAGCTCTACGCTAGTGAATTGAGTTTCATGCATCTGATACCCTAGCACATTGAACTATCGAATGTACATACACACGTACATACGGAATACGAAATAAGTTCCACACTGACACTCACATTAAGAGAAGCTTAATGTAAAGTAGTAGTAAACCGGGATAACTTTCCCAAAAGTTGTTTTATATAAGACCCGCATAGCAATTTCGAATCTATTCTAAGACCGAGAATTATAGTGTTATCGTTGTTAGCGTGTAATACAATGTCCATTATCATATTCGATGCTAAAATTTCCAAAGGCTACTACATAGGTCTTGCTTCAGTTTAATTGAAGATTGTTTTTATACATTTTTTTAACACACACGTTACATAATTTATATGGTTATATTTAAAATTTTTTTCGGATTTATAAATTTAGTTATCATCGTCAAAAAAATGCGTTAATACTTTACTAGCTTCTAGTAAATCGTTAATAAGTAATTAAAAAAAGTAAATTTCCCACATTGTAATATTTGGAGTCTCGAGGTGACTGATTAATAGCTTATGCATATTGTATTCTGTTATACAAATATAAACGGATTCATTTTAATACCGCGTCTCCGAATCTTATTATTTCCAAGGTAAAACAAGAAAAATTTGTAGGACATATTTCACTAGATGGTCCAAATTTAAATTATATTTTCCATTGAAAAAGTCGAATCTTCTTTTTAAGTAATTGAAATTCCTGGAATAATATACCACAGATGATTATAATTTTAATTTTTAAAAATTCATAGATTATGATTATTTTAACTTAAACCGAGATACCACATACCAAACTCGAGCCTATAGGATTTTCTCCATCATTATTAAAATTGATAACACCATATCCGACTGACACGAAAAAATATGTTTTTTACAACGGATTCTCTTATGATTAAATTTTTCCTATACGGGTCGCCTTGAATTACCCGCAAGCGTCTAACTTTGGACCTTCGTTTTTTAATACTTATATGAATTATTTGATGTCTCGGCTGTGGGTGTCCGATATGCGGATGACTTAAAAACGGATAACACTATGAATGTATTGTTGACTATCGCGCATTATAATCAAACTTTCCAAAAACTAGTGGTGTCAGTTTAATAAAGTCCACTTAAATGTTAATAATTCTGTCGTACATTCATTGTGTCAGCGTAACGGCGTCCGACCACTCTGGGGAATTTCAGCAAATCTCTAGAGTACAGATACTTCGTTTGAAAATACTTTTTGATTGCACACTGAAGTTTACTAATCACAAACTTTGTCTATACTCTTCCGCCTCAAGCGCACTTGGATTTATCATGCGATTATCACGAAATTTTAGTAATAAGAAAACCACAGAAAACACACTATACGATGTGCGAACCAAACTGGAGTATGCTTTCGTTGCTTGGGCACTGTAATATGTTTACCAGAGCTTTCTTATTGAGAGAGTACAGAAGATTTTTCTAAAATTTTTGTCTTTCAGGCAGGACGGAAAATATACAGTTCGCGACACAAATTATCAGTCTTTGCTTGAGAGAATGGTTTTCGAGCATTGTCTATGCGACGTGATATCTCGAGTATCAGAGTTAATGTGTAATGTACATTGTATCTATCTACTCGCTCGAGTCGTACCTTTTCATACCAATTTCGAGAACTAATATCGTTAATAATTCACCATTATACACAATGTGCCGTACTGTAAACTTGGTTGTTGATCATTGCGGTATTTACCACTCTGTAGAAGGTGGCTGAGCGTGTGACATCTTACTTTTGTAGATGAACTTTACACATCCCTCATTATTGCCGGTTCATGCAGGAAAGGTTTACGGTTCCGTGTGTGACATTTCAATATATTCACTACTAAAGTCTTAGACTTCTTCATTCGAATGTAATGGAACAAACAAATAGAAGAATAAGCATAGTACACCAATTCTCATAAACTGGACTCTTTTTACACTGGAATTTTTTATCCTCCCTCTACTAACATTCTTCATCAATTGTGATTCCAAATTTTGCTTATGTATTGTAGTGTGAATACCTATTGTGTAGACAGTGGCTCAGCTTTAGTTTGTAGGTTCAGAAAATATTTATTTGTTTTTCCCTTCCCTTAATTCGCTTTTTTTTAATTATAAGTCGGTGTAACTTATTTTATTTTACAATTAAGCTTAACTTTCAATTCTTTATTTATTAGTATATATTATTTGTTTTTTTTTTCTTTATTGATGTGTTTTTTTGTGTTAGCATTAAGATTATATGTAAATGGCTTACGCTGTTAGATAATAAATTATTATTACTATTATTATTATTATTGTGCTGTTAGTGGATTTAATCTTATGAAATAAAGGTTACTAGTATTATTATTATCAAAATTACAAATATCATTTTATACATATATTAAATAATTGTTTCAAATTATCCAAACCTTGACTGGTAAGATTTATAATGCTACAGAGTAAAACTAAATATATATTCAACTAATTTTCAACTGAAAATTGAACAGTTTTTTTCTTTAAATTCCATTAACAGAATGCACAAGTTTGTGTTTCTTTTCATACAAGATAAAGGGTCATTACTCAAATTAATGCTTTGCACATATATAAATACTTTTCATAAACGCAATCAAAAAAAAAACGAACATACCTATTCGTGTTTGTAATTTCTGAAACTACGCATACATGTAATTTCAAATTATTCTCCAAATTTAAATTTTTTTAACTTAATAAAAAAATATTCGTTGCGTCTTTTAAATTTCACGATGGAAAATTAAGGAAAATTAATATTTTTTGCTATTACATATATTTTCATAATGAAATTTATTAAGAACCAGACTCGAGATTGTACTGCTTTGGTGGCTTAATTAGTAGAGCAATTGTCTAAAAAACGATAGGTACAATTTCGAGTCCTTTACAAAAGCAGAAAATTTTTAATTAATTTTCTCCAATTATTTATTATTATTATTTTAATTATTAATCTGATACGTAGGCTTCCGTGGTCGCGGTCAGGGCTCAACTACTGCTACTGTCTATCGCACTGAAACTGTTTCAGTGCGACAGACAGTAGCAGTAGTTGAGCCCTGAAGATGTCCCGCACAAGTGTATACTAAAGGTCGTCAGTTATACCAGTGAAGCGATTCCAACCCAGAAGCCCAGAAGCGGATATTATAATTATTATACATAATTATAAACATCGAAACCTGGCTAGGCGCTATAACAATTACAAATTTCATAATGTAATTTATGGCCTATTAAGAGATTCTAAATTTTACTGTTTTCTTAGCTTAAAGGAACAAAATCTAGAAAGCGATAAGTACTGGTTCGAGTCCTATCCAAAAGCAGAATATTTTTAATTAATTTTCTATAATTAGTAATCACAATGGAATAGCGAGAAATATTAATTTGGCTTGATTTAGGTGATTTAGATGAAATGTTTAATAAATACGTATGAATATACAGCCTTATTTTTAAAGAATTAATATATTTCATGACAATGTTTCCCAAGCATTGTCAAACGAGTCATTGACAATTTGAAAGAGGGCGTTTCTAAGTTTTGAATGGTTGCCATATTAGCGCTGTAAATGCATTAATCCCATATCACCTCTCAATTATTTGTTTACACTCGAAATAAAGAGTTGACTGCATTCTGGATTTCCTGAAAACAAATACGGCTGTTATAGTGCAGCGTGGTTTACGAAGGCTATTCGACATTAAGCTGCTTTCTTCTAACAAGATACGACTATGGTTTCGATAGTTTACACGAATTAGTTTCGTATACTCGTAATGGGAAGAATCCGCGACTTTCGGCGGAACAAATAGAGCGAATCCTTGCTTGAGCTAGCGGTGAACTTTAGATTTTGAATGAATAAGTATTCCAGTGACGAATTGATTCGAAGAAACTCCACGAGACCCCCCTATTCTTTGTCCTTGATCTGTGAGGTCCACAGACTTAACCGTATGTGCTTCTGTCTTATATGAATATCTAAAAGAAGAAATTTGCAGTTATACATTCCCCAATAACCTGATTAATCTTAAACATCAATACGTGATATGCTTCTACGCGTCTAGGAGGAATTCTCAAATTACATTCATTCGTGACCATATTGCAAACTTGTAAGATATCAAGTAAAAATTAATTATGAATAGAACACCCGTGCCTTTCTTAAAATTTCGCATTACTTTTGCTTAATAAAATATCGTGCTGTGAAATAGGTTCATCTTTTAGAAAAAAAACGTATTTAATTTAATTCTGAATTTTTTGGAAAATGAAAATATAACGCTTTTTAATCTGCTTAAAAATAAGCTCACCTTAGCTATAATAGTATACATGCTCCTAAGTTTATGCATATGCTAGATATTTACATATATTCATCTCCACAGCTTGAATACGGCATGCGTATACAGTGCATTATACGTATAGAATATTACGAACTGACCCACTTCTATTTTGTATGTCAAAGATTACATTGCGCAACACACTTTTTGCTAGATTTTGATTAGTGATATGGTGGTTCAATTCCAGATGTTTATAGAAAGAGTGTGCGTTGTTGTAATACAAGGTTCTTAATGTTTTGCAAGAAATTCTATGGTAGCCCATTCTATTATGTGCATAGTATGAAATTAATAACTTCAGCTGTATTTCTGTGTTATACGAGATAGGGAACATCGGGAACAATATTCCCACATTTATTTTGGTATGGAAAAGGTCAGCATACAATATTTACTAATGCTGTTTGCAATGCAAACAATGTGAAGAGAACTGAAAGATTATCTCACTTATTTCTAGTCTAATGTAATACGTATATCTGGATCTTCGTCTAAATTAAAAGTATTTCATTGGGTATCTTAAAGTCCTTTTCTCGACTAGTCTTCCACATCATGGTTACCAATACTCCAAAATTCTTAAAAATTGACCTTGGATTAATTGAAAAGATTATCAGATAAGCATTTCGATAATAAATCTTTCTGTTCACTCTGAATAAACCCTGTATCATTTTTATTCATTCGATATATAAAAAAGAACTAGATGACATCGGTTTGTTCACATTTATTTATATCCATCTTATATTATATATAATTATATATAAATCGTGGTATAAATATTTTTCAAACTTTCCTGAAAAGTAGAGACTGATACAAAAAATCTATGAATGTCTTATTTTTATGTTCCAAGAAGCCAAATTTTTGTTAAGTATCCTATCAAATACGTTAGAACGTGTCGTTGAAATCTCTTAATTTTGCAAGATCGACGTAACCTATTTTTGAAAATTTTCCCAATTGTTTCTTTTCCAACAATTATTTTATTACTCGAACTTTTCATTTCTTGTTGATATAAGGAGTAACTTTATCTAAGAGCTATGCTGACCGCAGTTCTAATATTGTTTTTATAGACATAAGTTAAGAGATAGTATTTTTCAGGAAAAGTGGTTTTGTAATGAATGAAACTGATCTTTTTTTTAAAAATAAACTAAAATTTAGAACTCGTAAGTGCAAATATTACGTTTCGTTATGTTTTAAGGAAATAGGTTTTTGTGAAAACTAATTTAGTTTGTTTAAAGATAGTAATTCTAATTATTTTAGTATTTGCTGTTCTTTCCTAACAATATCCATCGTTAAATTTATTGATATAAATATTTATAGTCTAACACAATGTCGACAATAATATTCAATTCCTAGTGTGATATAGATTATATTTAGTAAGTGTTTAAGTACATTGATTAGCAGATATTGTAACGTACAACTTACTATGTCCAGCAGATGTATTCACGAATAGACACGAAACGTAATGTATGCATAAAGTAATTAACATATGCATATCTCCATCATGTAATGCATATAATACAAAACACTAATCCTATTTTAATTATATTTTGAAATTATGTAGTTTCCAAATTTTATCTATACTTTTTGCTAATATTCATTACAGGATATTTACAGAAATATTTCTTTTGTATTACCATTTCGAGACATACATACATACACACATACATAAACACTTGAAATTACCTTTCGGAATAGCAGGAAAAATAGAAGAAAGGAATTAATTACTCTTTATATATTGCTCGAACTCTAGCACAATTTTTATTCCTTCTTTGAAAGATCATTGTAAAACTATTAGATCTTGGCGGAAAGTAAGACTTGATTACTAACATCGTCTTTTGGAAAATCTTCTGAAGTTTTTCTATGGTGCCAAATGAAGTTTGATAACTTTTTGATATTTGAAAGTTATTGCTCGAACTTTAGCACAATTTTTATTCTTTCTTTGAAAGATGATTGTAAAAATATTAGTTCTTGGTGGGAAGTGATACTTGATTACTAAAACATCGTCTTTTGGAAAAACTTCTGAAGCCTTTTTATGGTGCGAAGTGAAGTTTGATGAATTTTTGATATTCGAAAGTTATGGCAATGTGAATAATGTCTCAAACAGTAAAATGCACAAGCTCGGCACTCGTAGTACAATTTAATATTTATCTTTTAAAGGATTTGAGGGATTGTATCTTCTTAACAACATCGAGAGCGTTTTCACTACGCACAAAATTTCGACGAAGCAGATAACTCGAAAGATATAACTCCACTTGAATATCAGGACAATATACGAGATTCCTTGCTTGGAGTGTGAGCAATCCTATGTGGAACACACGAATAGGCGAATCAGCGTTCGAAGAGAAAACCATAGAAACTCAGTTATTAAGAAAGAACCAATCTCATCAATAGCAGAACATAGCCTTTTAATAGATTATTCTCTCGACTTTAACAACTCTAATGTTATAGGGAAAAACTAGTAACAAAGCTTACAAGAGAAGCGATCGAAATAGAACTGAAATCTAAGAACCTAAATAAATAATACGACGGCCTACGCCAGTTATATATGTGTAAATCGTTCCTAGGTGATAAAACAATACTCAGGTGAACCGTTTCAGAGCGCAATTCCCACACAAGCATACAAACTGACTGCAAAACACACAGACAATCGAATCAATCGCTGGTAGCCGAGCAATGCCCTCTTCCAATGCAGCAAAGTGTACGTAGACGCGTTACTAGACGATCAGACGATCTTAAGCTCTAGCTCAAGCAACAAATCATCTTTAGAAGTACGATCTCGTTTAAAAATCGAAAGAACGATCCTTCTTAGGACATAATACGCGGCCAAAAACTCGAGAAAACAGAGCTTCATGCGTCATAGTTTAGCGCACAGCAAATAAATATCAATTTTATTTGATTAATAAAAGAGATTATAATCCAATATAAGAAAAGACTTTCATTACTCGTTTTGGTTTCAGCAAAATACAAAACTGAAAAACATTAACTACCTTTTTCCTAGAAATTATAGATAATTTACAAATTTAAAAATTTCTTTACGACTATGTTTCAAAATATTAACTTAAAAACAGCCAAGGTTAGGGACCATCTTCTGACCAAAAAATGCCCATAAACTTCTTCTTGGATGCCCTCATCGCTGTAGAAATTTATCCCTTTCTTAAGTATATATTAATAAATCTTTCCAAAATAAAATTTCAATTAATTTACAAATATTTGTAACACATCATCTTATTTTTATGCTGCCATCTATGTATTATAGTAGTTTGACATATGTCAATAATAAAGAAATTATTCATTTCATTTATCGGTATATTTAAATTAAATAGATCTTAGCCCAGTGTTCTTATCAATACTTGACGTTTAAATATTTGTTTACAAAATAGATTTTTAACAATTTCTAAAGTTGTAATGACATTTATTTTCACTTATTAACATTATTTACATTTTCACCCAGGATATTCCCTTTACTTGCCTCTTACGTATCCTTTTTTTGGTTTCGTTTCTTACTTTTAGATGCAATTGCAAAGGTGCAACATACGAAAAGAAACGATATTTACCTCTGATATACGTGACACCTTTAGCATTGTAAAAGCTCAACTTAGTATTATAATTGGAAGTTCCAAAGAAACTTGTTAATCAACTTAAAATATATTCAGAAGTTTAAAGACTATATACACAGGAAACATTTTTAGGTAATATTTATTCTTGTTACTAAATCTAAATAAGCCCTTTGTTTTACAACTGAATAAAATGTTATTCCACTTTTAGGTAAATGTATAATGCACTTCTGACATTAAATTATAAACATCAGTGGAACATGGTGGATGTGACAAAGCCTAGCATCTTAGTCCATGTTAGCATTGTCTTTTTCGTATTGAAACACTATTCCTTTCCCTTGCCAATGTATTTCCGGGCACTTTCTAATTATCTAACTGAGAGCAGTATTTATTTGAATCTTTGCGTTAGTTTTTTGGTAATGAATTTTTAAATAAAATTTATTTTCAATCACGCATAACCTTATTTGGATGAAGACTTGATGTTGATGTGGATTGATGTGATTATTAGCCTTGCTCCAAGATCTTTTTCGTTCTACAAATGATCAATTCACGTCATTATCGTTTTCGTAACATTTGTGTAGTAACATGTAAATAAATATGTAGTCGATTCGATTTTTTCCAGCTTTTGTGAAAGCCAAGTATCGCATGGGCTCATTATAACAAGTTTAACATAGATTTTTTGAAACTGTTGCTAGTTGTGGTTTCGGATCAAGTAAATTAATTATTTGGCCGACGTTTGTAGCAACTAATCGACCAGAGGTCGAAACATGTTCAATAATTGTTTCTCCCAAACGAAAATTAACTAACCACAGCACATATTTTCCTTTAGTCTTATATGCACTTTTGTCTTTGCATCAAAATACAACCATGCTCAGATGTATTAGACACCCCAGGTAAAAACCCTTATTCTCGGTATTATCCATGTCTGACGGAAATTAACAGTAAAAATAGTTAATAGTATTTACAGAAATGCGTTTTTGAATACCCTAGTTAATCCCCCATTGAAAAGAATAGGTGGAAAGGGGAAACTGTGGATTTTAGAAATTTAGAGTCATTCTAGCAGTATGTAAGCAACGTGCGTTTGTGAGTTTGTGGTAGAGATCAATTATATTATCCTATTTTTTCACGTTATGTCAGTTATTTGTTGAACAAAAATGCCTAAAACACGCGAGATGTTGGTAGGGGAACGCGCCCAAATAGTGCTACTGCATTCCCAGAAGTTATCAATAGCTGCAATTGCAAAAAAAAAAATGTTCGCGATGTGCAGTCCGTACAACCATTAGTCGCTATCAGGAGAGTGGGTCATTTGTTAACAGACCAAAAAGTGGCAGAAAACCCTGTACAGAATTTTACAAAGACTGGCTCTCAGTGATAGGAAAAAATCGTCGAAACAGCTTACCAGTGAGCTGAAACAGCGTTATCGCGTAACAGTTTCTGCACAAACAGTGAGAAAGCTTCTCCAGCGTGCTGGTTTACGAGGGTGTAAAGCGCGACATAAACCGCTTTTAACTGACGCTCATAAAAAGAAGCGGTATTTATGGGCCAAACAACATGAAAATTCGACAGTCGAGAAGTGGTCGAAGATTCTTTGGTCTGATGAATCGAATATCGAGGTATGTAAGTACATCTTCATGACTAATATTCTTATCGTTGTATGCAATTCAGTCTACATGTAATATTAAACAAAATTAATCCTGTCTAAGTGCTAACTTTCTTCTTTTGCCTGGCAGCTTTGGGGACTACCTGGGACGCTATACGTTCGGCGTAAGCAAGGGGAAGCTTATGAACCATAATATGTCATTCCCACAGTAAAATTTGGAGGTGGTAGTATCATGGTTTGGGGTTGTATGTCTGCATACGGTGTTGAAGAAGTGTACCTGTGCGATGGACGGATGAATAGCCAACTCTATTTAGCCATGTTGGAGGAAGTATTAGAACCGTTTGTGCTAAAACTATTCGACCAGGATATTCCACAATACATTTTTCAGCAAGATAATGCGCCCTGCCACAAATCGGGAGCTGTAATGCGTTGGTTCGATGGAAACACAGTGGAGGTATCGGATTGGCCACCACAAAATCCTGATTTGTCGCCCATTGAAAATTTGTGGCGTATCTTAAAAACTAAGATCACGGAACATAAATGCCTGTCAAAAGCAGAATTATCAACAAAAATTCGCGAAATATGGGCTGCAATACCACCGGCAGAGTGTTACAATTTAGTAGCAAGTATGCCTCGACGAGTGCGAGCTGTCATTAAGGCCAAGGGCGGAGCGACAAAATATTGATAAATTGTACTATATTACTAAATAACACTTTGTACATAATTTTCACAACAGTTTTATTTTCCTCACCTCTCTTTTGACTAAACTATATAAACTATATATGTATGTACATAAATTCGTAAGGTTTGAGTATGGTTGTATAATGTTGCAAGAATTTCATCAGATTTTTGGACGACCGAAATTGAACGAAAGCGACGAATCTTTCACATTGAAATTTACAATTTTCTTCATTGCGCAGCGTTCTTCCCCTTATCATAATAAGATTGCAGAATATAACGAAATTTCTCATTATTCTTCTCCATTTTACAATTTTCCATTTTAAATCAGCTTTTAATATATAAACACTAATATTACAAAATTACTTTTCCTACCAAAATGCTGATATATCACTTTCAAAACTGTGAATACGTTTGACCAACCCACAGAAGTCGTATCCAGAAACTTATGCCTTAACGCCATTAGTAGTTAAATTCGCACAAACCCTCTTGTCAATATTTCAATTCTTTGAAATTAATAATCAAATTATGTTGAGCGAGTACCCTACCTTACCTCTTAATTTCCTCTTCGTCTGTTGGTTAGATTTACTACGAAGTCTTTTGTCTCACAGTATCTATATTTTCTGTTTTTCCTTATATTTAACAATAAAACAGCGTAATTAGATAGGAATACAAGAATGAACATTTGTGCACATAGTATATTCATAAAGATAACGATAAAATAAGTAAACTCGTAATAAAATGTTTTTATGTATCTACATACATATACTTCAAAATTAGCTCAAATTATTTGATATATAAATTCTATTGTACCTTAGAGCGAAATTTTCTTTGTTTCTTTCTGTACAATAAATAATATAGATACCAATTTCCATAAATTTGAATAGCACGTGTGACTGTATAAGCAGTGTATTGCAAAGGA
Organism: Dermolepida albohirtum; assembly: GCA_031893035.1. Classification (NCBI taxonomy): domain Eukaryota; kingdom Metazoa; phylum Arthropoda; class Insecta; order Coleoptera; family Scarabaeidae; genus Dermolepida; species Dermolepida albohirtum. The sequence continues at coordinate 405,427 of JAVIWB010002358.1, forward strand.
AATATATCGCACAAGATAATCTAGGTTTCTTGTACCTTATAATGTTAGATAACGACCTGAATTTATTTCAAAATTAAAGTTGTTCTCATCGGTGTAAAACGTTTTCACGTTTTGTTATACTCATTAGCAGTTTCACGCTTTGACCCAAATTACATACAGTGTTCTTTACTTAGTATTATACTCTCATTTAATATATAAATATATTTCTGACAAAGCAATGAATTTTTCCAAATTTATTTCTCTGTTATCTTCTGATATCCAAATACGCCGAAGGACTTCTTATGTTTGGAATTGATAAGAACTTGTTAAATATGATATATTAGTTGAGTAGCATGGAAAGCATAGTAGATTTCGATTTACAAAATTCTATACGCAGTTCGTTTATGAAGAATATGAGAATTTGTAATACCAAATTTTGTATGCGGTTAAAGTAAAATGTTTTCTTATTTATTTTTTTTTCATTAGCGTGAACGAGAGCGAACTGAAATGAACTGACACATAATAATTATTAGAGAAGTCACAATTGGTATTATATACCTAATCTACCAATTGCTATCCATTAATGTACAACGTCTCGTCTTTAACTGAATTAAACAACTTTTGCGTATTTGTTAAAATGGAAGAAATTCAATATAGAACGACAATTGAAAGCTACGTTTTAAAGACTTAACACAAACTGAAACAGAAACTGAGATGAAATCGATTACTGATAATGATGTTCCTTCGTCCTTAACGATAAAAGTCAGCAATAGAATTTAAACATAATTGTATATTTATTCAAATGGAAGGCCGTTGAAAAAGTGCACAGTTAAGAGCTGAATGATCGTCGCTTAAAGATGAAGTAGTTAGTGGATATATAGCCGGCTGATCGCTTAGTGGTAAGTCACACTGGGGCTCTTGATTTCGAGTCCGATGGCCTGCTGTCCGGGAATATTTTTCGTCGTTTCCTTTTTCTGTTTCACTGAATGCTGACAGACAAAGATCTTAAGTCGCGCCACAACTGCGGATGCAATAATAATTAGTAATCTGAAAAAGTTCCTTGTATTTAGCGTTAAGCTTATGGAGGATGTAAAGGCATGGACTATTATTATATTGTAATATTTATGTGAGAATTTATATAGGCTGCCAATTTTCTATCTCTCGACATGGGTAACTTGTATCGATGATACAAATTCGACTAAATGAACAAAATTGCTTGAAAATTCCAGGAGTGTTATAACTCTTTGAGATATTAAAGAAATCGTAAATTGCGAAAATTAACGTTGAAGATGGTATATTTGGTTTGAAAGATATAACACAAATTTGCTTTTAATGGTAATCTTAATATGCTCTGACTACATTAAAATCTTATTTTTTCTAATTTCATAGATAAGTTTTTTTTTTTGTTAGTTTTAGTACGGTTATCTCTTTAGTTTTTTTATTATAGCGGCAATAATTCAGTTACTATTACTAATTGGGGAAATAATGGGCAAGTAGACCATTAGAGTAGATCATAAGTTGACAAATAAGAGAGATAAAATAAATGATGGCAAATCATGATAAAATTTTTTGGAATGAACCTCTCGAAGAATTTAAGGGCGGATACTTCTTGTAGCTCTCCTAATATTCATATTTAACTCCTCAACGTTGTGTTTGTGTTTATATACTTTATTCATTACGGCACCCCATAAGAAAAATCTAATAGCGTAATGTCTGGTGATCTTGCCTACTAGAAGACGATACCAGTACCAGTACCAATCCATTTAAGTAAGCATCTTGAAAGACATTCAAAACAGTTTCGAAAATTATGGGAAGGTCACTGTCATGTTGAAAGTATCTGAGTTTTGAACTAAAACATCACCAATAGTTAGATTTGTTATTGCACGTCTAATGTTCCACTTCCATGACTGAATCGACATGCTGTGCATATTTGTCCTTCTTGAACATTTAAAACATTTTATTACACTATTTCAGAAACAATTTTATTTTGATCATTTCTATTTCAATTATATTTTCCGTTTTCATTCCTCAATTTAAGAACCGAGAAATTATTAATTAATTATTAATACTTTAATTATGAATTAAGTATGAATTCATCTTTTAAAAAAATATTACACAAAATACCATTGTGGGTTTTACTATATAAAGAATTTACATCTACTACGTCTACCCAGATATATTGATTTATTGATGGATCAGATGTAAATATAGCCAAAAGACATATTTTTGTACTGTCTACTATAATAGATTAGAAACATTTAATTGTCGATAGTATAAAAGCTATTTCCAAATTTATTAAATTTTCTTACTCACTTCCGAATAGCCATCTGATATGATTATGTGCGAAAATAAAATATAAATCTAAGCTATACAGTTTTCGGGACAGTGCAAAACATCACATCAGAATTTGTAATTGGTAAAAATTTGTATATACCGATTTTATATAAAGTGAATTGAACAGGACTAGCATTGAAAACACGGTGCTTCTTTACAAGATTATAATTACAGGCTGATCACTACTCACATATTTGGAACTCTCTTGGGCAATCCGTAACTAAAATCTCCACTATATCTGCTAGTTTGATTCAAAAATGTTCTTACAACTTGGTTTTTTAAAGGAAACAATTACCCAACCCTTTAAAATTCGGTTCACCAATCATAAAGCTTTATCATGTTTGTATTTGGCTCTATTCCTTTAGTACCTTCTATATTAAGCTTTAATCCATCTGCTTATTCGTCCCCAGATTATGTACTTTGGCATTCCCTGCACATATTTTGATCTGATATATAATGAGGCTGATCCTCGCTTGGTAAACTCATCACGCCTATTGTCACTATTGGTTCTAAATGTTCCATCACCTACAGTAGCTATACAATATTCCACTGTGTCTGTTCTCTGACTAGTTCATGATATTTCCAAATTAGCCTGGATGCGAACATGTATCTCGTCAATGCTACTAATGTTGCCTGGCTGTTGGTAAGAAAGCCGAACCACTTATGTGAGTAAGCTCGCTTATTAATTTCTTTTGTATATTTAAGAATTGTGTAGACGTCAGCATGAAGTAAATTTTGTATTTCATCAATGAAAAACTCGCAGCCATTTTATCAAACTTTCACAATATACGCCAACTTCAGTACTATCTCCTTTTACAGAGCCGTCTATATATTAGATCTACTTGCATTTATCATATTTGAATACCCTCATTTTCATCTAAGAGTTTCGGTATAATTGCCCCCAAAAAAGGAGTAAAACCACATTTGGCTGTTCTGTGATCTATTAACATATCAATACATATATGCTTGTTTGTGTGACTATATGCAACAGCTAGAATTTTGCACGACTTTATGTCAAAGTAAAGTAAAGGAATAGTATTCGTGTTATTTTTTACCCTCATGCGTGCGCTGGGCTACTGCAAAAATAGTATGCGCCTTCTAGGTTATTGTCTCAACATGCTGGTTCTAGGTCTAAGTCTCAAACCTAGATAAGTCGAGTTTATCTCCTTAAAGATTGTCAATTACGTTACATAGAGTTTTCGATTTCCTAATCCTTCTAGTTTCCTTCGATATATGAAAGGAAGTATGGAAGTGTAATGTGTGTTGATATTTAAGCCCTTATTTTTTACTCATGTTCCATCAATTACATCTCTTACTGCATAAGATCCTTAACTGTTCTGTTTAATTATTTTTCAGTACAAATTGTTACGTTATCTATAGACTATGCATCCGTTCTCAGCTAAGATTCTACTTTTTGGTCTGCTACTTTATTTTTCATTTTATATATGGAAAATACAATATTCTACAAATTTCAAAACTTCGTTGCAAGAATCTGACAACGTCCGTTGTAAACATTTTGTAATTACTTTTATCTTAAATGCATGCCCAAAATTGCAAGTAATTTTAGTTATCTCACTTGCATAAAAAATATGAATATGCAAGTTGTGTGTGTTAGCGTACATATGTAATACATATATGCATATTTTTTTACAAGAAACTGAAATTTCCTCTTCGCATGAGGACAATTAAAAGCATTTAGTAGTCGGCGAAATTATTTCCGCGCTGATTAAAGCATTTCAGCTTACCAAAGTTTGTTCCAAATAAAATCAGTGTCTTCAAGTGAATAGAAACAAATGAAGTGAACTTCCTATTCCTTTCCGCTAAAACCGCAGTCGAAATTCTAATGCTACATGAAATTCGTTTTACGAATTGGTGGAAGTGCTTTAAAAGTTGTACAATTACTTTGGAAATTACTTCGTGGTAATCAGTTGCAAAGTTCTGTTGTAACTTATGTGTAACAACTTGCATGTATGTATACGTTTTCTATATCTTCATTTCAATATATTTTATACAAAACGATAATTGTATTGCATTTCTTTTCAAATTATGTCTAACCATTACAATTACTCAACGTTTATTTGAATTACTTTTTGATTTAAAAAGTTGGTAATTGTTTTTTTAGGAAAATGTCATTATAATCATATAGGAGGAATTAGGTCATTACGATTTTTAATGGCGTGCCATTAGTACAAAAAAAATACGAGTTCCCGGTAAACTTTTCCTAAACTCATTAATAAATTTAATGAAAAATGGACGATAATAAAAGTGTTTATCTCCTAACTTTATTTTATGTGTTGACAATTAAATTTTAATTTGGACGTATAAGGATTATTATCGATTAAAACGTATTTCTAAATTAATTTTTTTTAAAATTTATTTATATGAAATTGAATGCCGTATTTTTGAGGACGGCTGTATTAATAATGCAATATTGGGAAAATAATTGACATTTATAGGCATCATTCACTGAGAAAGAGATAATGTAAGTTATCAAGTACCGAACTATTATTTAATGTGAAGAATCGTTAGAGAAGTCATAGAGATAGAGAATTTTTGACTGAGAAAATGACAATAACCTCTGAAATAATGAAAGAAATTACTACGAGGGATCAATTATACCCAATTGTCATTAATAATGTGGAACTGTCCAGCAGTACATTCCTTAATAAAGGGATATAAGAAAAGAAAAGATATATAGAAGAAAAATTCTGATTATTATCATTCGTGACTTGAAGGAAATAAATTAAACATCCACGAGAATCAAGTCGCTATTGGCAAACTGAAAAATTAAAAATTTGAACACCATCTACCCTAAATTGTTGAGAAATCTTGACAAGAATCATTTTATTTATTTGAAATTTTTAATAATAATAATAATAAGTTTTATTTCTAAAGCATACATATGTACACCTCCGGCGGCACTTCCCAGTGTATCATACCATATCTCATGTAAGAAATAAAATTAGCATGATAGAAAGTTAGCAGGGTACTCAAATTACAGGCTCTGCGGAGCTGCTTAAGTGTAAGACGCACCTTAGCCAGTGTTCTGCATACTTCATCTACATGTGTAGTCCATTTAAGGTTTCTATTAATTACTAAACCAAGGATTTTTAAAGAAGAATCGCAGTCGAAGATCTCATTGTTTATTTTCACATGGGAAATATGCTTAATCGTATTGTGAGAGTACTCCAATTTGGTTTTTCGCTTATTTAAAATTAACTTATTGGACACCATCCAACCATTAATTTTATTGAATGTTTCATTGGTCAAATAACAAATATCACCAATATTTACTTTATACAAGTTCAGTAACATCGTCCGCATAAAGAGCGACTCGTTATACATTTCGTAGAATGTTCGGTAGGTCATTTACGTAGACCAAAAATAGCATGGGTCCCAAGGTAAATCTCTGGGGTATACCTTTGTTAACACCAATGTAGCTAGACTGACAGCTGTAGAAACAGTACAAAAATATTTCCCTTCATCGCTTAAGAAATACAAGAGATAACCACGGAACTACATATATCCACTGAAAATGTTGAAAGCAAAAAATTTGTTTCTAAGATAAAAAATCAACGAATATTGACAAATCATGATAAACACAGCTAATAAGAATTATTAATATTTCAAAACACCAAGAAATACCCAGCATAAGCTGTTGTACCATTTGAAATGCATTTTTCTTGGATAGTCCATTGGAATCGTTGAAAGCGACGAACATCACCAGTTAGTTTATAGCAATTTTTAGTATTTTAGAGAATATCTAACCTTTTGCAGCATTCGATACTATTGCTGTTTGTGTATCAAAACCAACTTTGAATTTGGCTTCCCAACTACAAGTTTTTCATTTGAAATGTAAACTAATGATATTGTACGTTCCATTTTAATGAATCGCGCCGAAGATTCTTTTCGAAATTTTTTTCGGTTATTTTTTCAATTGATCAGCCTGAAACTTTATCATTGACCACTTCCCATATGTTTTCTAAATTATTTATCTCACTTATGTTTATAAGAAACAATTAACTCCATTTAGTGGTTTTAAAGTAGAAATAACAGGTTCTTTGTTCTTATTTATTTTTCGACTACTACTGTTTTTCGAATAGTTTCCTGTCAAAAAAAATGTTCAGCGAACAGAAAGTACCACTAATTCTTTTAAAAAAGGGCCAATGCACTGCAGTAACAGTTGAAGATTTGAATACCGAATTAAAGCACCTTAAAGATTTCGATAAATTTCCATAAAATTTTTATAATTTGGGCTATGGAAAAATAAGCTGTGTGCTCTAATTTTGCTCAACCTGAAATGTACAAATAATGAATGAAAATTATAATAAAAGCGAGTCTTAATGGACTTTTTTTATATCTAAAGTTTATCTATAACAAGCTTGAGGAAGAAAACAAGAATTAATTTTATTTTTCTACAACTTAGAAAGAATATAAACACCGCCAAACAAAATGAAATTTTTGTGTAAAAGTAAATACTGATTTTGGTTGTTTTTAATGTGCTGATTCTAATAACATCTGCCTTTTTCGGAGTGGTTCTAGTTTTTGAGATACAGACTAATTGATTTTAGTTGTGAGAAAATGCAAAAATAATGAAATTTTGATACCTTTCGAGATGAAAATCGAAATTTCGTACATAAATACAGAATCTAATTAACCAGTTTGAATACTTGGTATTACCCATGACTGCGAACTTCTCGACCTGCGTAACCCCCATCATGAACTAATTAATACCTAGTCCATATTACCACTGGAAAGTGGGTATACAAAATATCCTGTTTTTTTATGTCTTTGAGGCAACACTTGATTAGCGAAAATTGAGCTTTAAGAAATGGTATGTCTAAAAGAAAACAAAACTTAAACAACGAGGCTTTGGTTGCCACGGAGAAAGTTATATCTTCACCCTTTAATATCAGTTGAGGCTTGTCAGGCAATGCGTAAAAGTTTTAAATTGAAATTGACTTTGTTTCGGCTACTTGACTCGTAAATTTCCTGAGATTAACATGGAAAAACGAAAATTCGAAATATGTGATGGTCCTCAAATAAGGCAGCTTATTAAAAATCCAGAATTGAGCGCATGCGTCAATGAACGACATTGATTTTAATGCTTAGTGTTTATTTGTTTAAGTACTATAAAAATTTTTTAAAAATCATGAAGCAAAGATTTACATAGAATTAATAGAAATTATGCTTTCCAACTTTAATGCTCTCGGTTGTAACATGACCATAAAAGTTTATTATCTCCACTACTACATATCAAATCTGACTGCTATTTTAGATTTTGCACCCAAAATTTACATAAAAACAGTTAAAAAATGGCCGGTACCCGAATATTTGTAAGGCTATGTAACCGATACAAAATATCTAATTTAGTTAGTTTAATTTTAACAATTTTGAAATCAGATATGTATATTTTGCTTAAAAAATTCGGTATTATTTTTAATATCCATTTATAACAAATTTATACTTCATTTTACCTTCCCCACTACATACATATATACTCGAACTTACTTCATTCTTTGCGTTGCTTACTCTACCAGTTTCTTTAATTACCGGTTTAGAAATTTAATTATATATTTGTCAATCATGTATTAATAACATCAAATAGTACCCCGACATATTAAACATTAGTTCACTAAACAATGTTTTCATTTTCATTTCCTCAATTCTCTACATTATGCTTTGTGAATAATCCACATCGTATATTTGTTATATTATGTTTACTACTGCTTAATCTTCCGCCTGAAAAATTCTCTTGTTAACTCATAGGTTCGAGATCCTTCCCACTTCTTTTCCGAAAAAGAAAAATGAAACAAATCGCCCACAATATTTCAGAAGAATCGTTATTTAGAGAAGCATAAATGTTCGATTTGGAAGCTATTCCAAGCATTCTTGCCAATTTCGCACCAACTTGCACTTATCGTTGAAATATAGATCTTTCCTTTTTCCCTATGAGTTATGTTTTTATATTTGAAAATACTGTATATAGTGCTATACATTTACTTTCTATAATAATCAGTAATTATTAAATATAATATTTTGTAAAAATTGTCATATGCCCCTACGAAATGGCATGCGAAATAAGGTTTGTATGTCCTTGCTTTGCAAACTAATTTGTCAACAATTCTGCAGCTGAAACTCTAAAGACTAATATTAAGTTTTTGACTTGTTGATTCTTGTTTATTTTATAATTAACCTAACAATTAAACAAGTAAGGTTAATCTAAACCCTTTGCACAATTATTTTTGTATTCTGAATAGGTATTTTGACAGCTGAGTCATCATCAGCAGATAAATAATCGCAGTACTGCACCTGGAACTACGACAAAATCCGCACAAAGAGAAAGTCTTTACTAGACTTACAACGTCGAAAGCCAAACATACATTTCAAATTTATCTCAGCTTAACTGTCTTAGATAAACTTTTCAATCGATCACTTTTATTGAAAAAAACCTTTAAATTTTACTATTGCTATTTTGCTTTTGATATTGGGCGTATGATTTCTTCGATATTGCATGTATTGATGCAACTAAACTATGTCCTATAATAAATAATAAAGTAAAACTAACAGATAAAAATCTTAGAGTCTGCTCAAAGAAACGTTCAGTTGTAATATTAGAAATCGATCTTATATCATTACAGAAAATTAATTGAAAATTGTCTGAATTAAACCAGGTCTCTAGAGAGCGATAAATACAGGTTCGAGTCCTGCCCTATTGTAGAAAACTTTTAAATAATTTTCTATAATTAATAATAACGATGGAATGTTAATTTGTATTAATTAAGCACTTCACTATACGAATATTCAACCGCTTAATTATGCACTTATATATAATTCTAAAACACCAAAACCTGACTGAGCTAAAATAATTCGATCTGCTCCATAATGTAATTTATTAAGAAATTCGAAGCTGTACTACTTGGTAGCTTAATTGATTAAAGCAACCACCTAAATAACGATAGATACAGATTCGAATCCTCGTTCAATGCAAAAATTTTTTTGCCGATATTTTCCGTTATTAATAAGAACGATGGAATAACAAGAAATGCTAATATACATTAAGTCTAAGTCATTATTTGAATTTTTATTTTTTCTTAATATACTAGCATTGTAGCAGTAAACAAGGTATATTATTAAAAACAATGAAGACTAAAACTTAAACAAGAAGAACGACCAAAACGGATCAAGAATTAAAACAGACAATTCGTGTAAATCAATTATTTAACGATAATTTCGAAAATGGGAGCACATAATCTGGGATAAAGAACATCTACAGTAGTTTACAGACTTGTCTAAAATGTGCAAACGATATTAAGAAATAGGCAAGTCTAATTATCAAAAGTATTATATAAAATAAGCAATAAATCTAAATACCGATAACATAAAAATATTTCTAAAAAAAAAAAACGAATAGGTTTTTGCAAATACGGAAACGTTTTTTTCGATTGCCTCCATAGTAGTGATTGCGATCGACATAGTGATAAATCGTAAGAAAATGGAACGGAATTGCTCTTCTCTTTCTCTTTTTTGCTACTAAACGATAAGCTGGCATTCTTCATTCTTTCAATTCAGTTTTAACACACGTCGGCTGACAAAAGGTATGAATAAAATACCGAAAAGGTCCAGACCTTTATCTTAAATTTTTTGTAAAAATATGTACAAAAAGATATTTTCAATAAAAATAATTTTTGTAACGGATTGAATTAGAAAACTGTTAAGCTTAATTCCATTTCTATAAATGCATTTGAATTGCCTTTTAATTGTGTTAGAAGAAAGTATTACACATGACTGCTAAAAGGTAGTTAAAATATTATATGATTAAATCCAAAGAATCAACTGAAACAATTAAACTCTCCATTTTTGTTATGTCTGAATAGAAACTACAATTGGTTTTCGTCACTCTTTGTTTACTAAATATTGCTGTTACAATTCTTTCGTTTCCTGCATTAGTTAATTGGTTCATTCTTAAGAGATCGATTCTTGATTATCTTTCTCTTAATGTAAACTTACGAATATTTTACTTAATTACTATGTAATGTTATTGCGTAGACATGAATGTGTTATTCAATATACTATTTCTTTGTCATGCAATTGGTGCCAGATTGCTAGTACTTACCTATTATAGGTATGTGAAGTTTCTGAACGTCTCAAGTTACAGATCGATTCTAATGAACGTTAAATCCCACGATTTTAGTAAATCGAATATTTGCGTTCAGTTAAGAATTTCATATATTTACCGCTAAGTGACCACCAGATTTATTCTCAATTCTGGTCGAATATACCATGAATATGTATATAGTTAATGCACGATTAAGTTTTTATATTGTGAACAGGAAAGGCTTTAACATATTTCTTTGCAACAAAAAATTGTTGCATACGTGTATTGGATTTAAACATTAATTCAAAACTTCATTAAGTGTTTACATAGCATTTTCTTCTACTTTTTCCTCTCGGGACTACATGTACAGTAATCATCTAAAATAATGAGACCTCTTGTTTATCTACACACAGCAAAAATTAGGCAATTTTACAGTACGATTGAAATCGAACCAGCACAGAAATAATTTTAAACAATGTATGGGAAGTCAATGATGGAACAGATAGGGACATTTTACATGTACAGACATTACTGCAATTATTAATGTATATTATTTGGAAATGATAGCCAAAAGAGAGAAATATAGTTTATGAAATGAAATTATACAAATTAATAAGAAGAATAAGTCAGTTTATAGTTCATATTCTATTGATAGTATTCCTATAAAGAGTGGGAACGCAGTACTATTACTAAGCCACATCGTCCCGATTTCAACTCACTAACAAAAATAGCGAAAGTAGTACGAAAGTGTTGTTTGCTTGCTTTTTTGAAAACGCTCCTAACACTGGAGATAAATATGAATTTGGATATTTTAATCATTAAGAAACAATCGCTGCACCCATCCTGTGGATAGCTACTTCATAGTCAATTGTTCATTCAAAATGCATAATTTTTGGATGCTTATAGCCTCCTCTCTCTCGGACGCCTTCGAGCGATGGTCTTTTAACCGCATACCATTTGCAACAATTTTCGGATAAGGATAGATTTTGGACGTCCACTACACAACATAAATCAATTAATCGGCAGGTCAAAACGAAGGAACCGAGTTCTTCTTTCTTCATCTCATTATGAGCATTTGTTGCTGATAAGCCTTTCAAGAAGAAGTACTGTTGTAGGATTTTTACATTATTCATTAATTCAAAAATCTCCCAGATAATCTTAATTAAACAGTGATTACAATGAAACTAATAAATGTAGCGATTTGAAATTTGAAAGTTCCTGATGTACCGCACAAACAGTCTGAAGCTGCACCATCTATCCATAGATTCACCGTTGTCCAATATATAATATTAATAACCTAAATGAAATTTGTAAGTAGTAAATAAAAAATTACATATTTAACGTTTTTAACAATACCTATTTTTTATTCAACTTCAACTTTAGCCGATTATAAATTTAAATAAATGCTGCTATAAATCGATGCATTAATACTATTTACTATAACCTTTACATTAGTTTTTTTTTTTATCATTACTTATTACTAGAACGGTCACATTTGCCTGCTAATCGTTCTGCTCAGTTATATGTTTGTTGGTATGTACGTATTTACGCACTTCCTGCATCGGATCCTACCCTGTCTCATCGCCAACCCCTCTACTCTATATATAATAATAATATTGACAAATTCTATTAAAAAATCGCTTTAACGGGACTATTTTAGTCAACTATTCGATTTCCGACGAATAACGAATTGTTAGGATCAGCAATGGGTCAATTCCCTATCATTACAATGTAAACAACTCGAGATTAATGCCCATATGCCTCAGTGACTTGAAAAATAATGGGGACACGAATTTAAAATTTCATGTGCCTCTCAAAATTGTTAACAATAACACACAAGAATTAGGCGGACAAATAGGAAACCCATACAGGAAAAATAGAGGAAGGTCCTGCTCTCTACCAACACCAAATTCTTTAATCGCATTGTATAATCAAACGAAGTATTTGATCCTGAAGACGTTTACTATTATAACTCAATAAAACAACAATAATAGCGGGCCGGTGTACATTTTATTCAATTAAACTATTTATAAAATACTTTAGATTATCTTCATTCAATTGACAGGCTAATTAAATATGATTTAAATCTGGGTACTAATGTAAACAATTTTATAAAGTATTATCATTAGATAATATATTTTTGTGGGCTATTGGGTCGATAACACATTTTGTACCTGCGTTATGACTCAGCCCTTATCTAATACCTTGCAAATGAATCTCTATTATGAATAAAGCAACAAATTTCCTTTTTCAATTATACATTATCTATACATATTATGGATAAGATTTGTGTGTTAATGCTACTACAGCTACTATATTAAAATTTTGGAGAGATATATTGGGTCTGGGAAAAAGTTCGTGGCGTTTTTCCCGATAGATGGCATTGGTTGCCGATAACTAAAGAACAACAAGTCACAGCGACACCACCGACGGCTCGTTTTTTAGATGACCTTCCGAACGTTAGTTTGAGCGTAGAAACATTGTAATCGGTGCAGTGGTTGGAAAGTTTCGCACTTGAAAATGGAGAATATATATTCTGCAATATTATTATGATAAGGGGAAGAACGCTGCGCAGGCTTGTGATAAAATTTGTGCTGTGTACGGTGAAGGTACTTTATCGAAATCTGTTGCGCGGAAATGGTTCGCTCGCTTTCGTTCTGGAAATTTCAATGTGAAAGATGAGTCACGCTCCGGTCGTCCAATCACTGAAAAATCTGATGAAATTCTTGAAAAAGTCCAACAAGATAAGCATATCAGCAGTGTCGATATTGGCATGGAGCTAGGCATTGACCACAAAACTGTTTTGAACCATTTACACAAAGCTGGTTACAAAAAAAATGACGTATGGGTTCCTCATGAGTTGAGCGTGAAAAACATGATGGACCGAATTAACATCTGCGATGCACTGCTCAAACGGAATGAAATCGAGCCGTTTCTGAAACGTTTAATAACCGGAGATGAAAAATGGATTACGTACGATATCGGAAGCGTAAAAGATCGTGGATATGGTGAGCCGTCACAAGCGTTCGCTAAGCCAACATTGACTCCAAAAAAAGTGATGCTGTGTGTATGGTGGGACTGGAGGTGAATCGTCCACTACGAGCTACTTCCAACTGGTCAGACGATTGATTACTCTACTGTGCACAACTAGAGAGATTACGCCAGGCGATTGAAAGAAAACGGCCCGAATTGATTAATAGGAAAGGTGTTGTCTTCCATCATGACAACGCCCGTGATGACCCGTCAAAAATTGAGAGAGTTTGGTTGGGAAGTTTTGATGCACCCACCTTACAGTCCGGATATAGCACCCTCTGACTATCATCTGTTTCGATCTCTGCAGAACTCTCTCAATGGAATTAAGTTGGTTTCAAAAGAAGCCTGTGAAAACTACTTGATTCAGTTTTTCGACCAGAAACCACAGAAGTTTTTCACCGATGGGATCATGGATCTACCAAAAAAATGGCGAAACATTGTCGATAATAATGGAGCATATTCGGTTTAAATGAATTCGTCCACGCGCCATGCGGGGACCAGTTGAATTTTACTGAAAAAACGCCACGAACTTTTTCCCAGACCCAATATTTTGTAAATGAAATTGGACAGTTTATTCGTTACTTAAAAGCATTTGTATAACTTTTTACTAATATATATTCAATTAAGTCAAATTAAAGTAAGGATTTATTAGAAAAAGAAAGGACATATACTCGAAAATAATTGTGTTTTATATTAAGAATAAAAATGTTAAATTTATTATATATACATATATTGGGTCTGGGAAAAAGTTCGTGGCGTTTTTTCAGTAAAATTCAACTGGTCCCCGCATGGCGCGGGGACGAATTCATTTAAACCGAATATGCTCCATTATTATCGACAATGTTTCGCCATTTTTTTGGTAGATCCATGATCCCATCGGTGAAAAACTTCTGTGGTTTCTGGTCGAAAAACTGAATCAAGTAGTTTTCACAGGCTTCTTTTGAAACCAACTTAATTCCATTGAGAGAGTTCTGCAGAGATCGAAACAGATGATAGTCAGAGGGTGCTATATCCGGACTGTAAGGTGGGTGCATCAAAACTTCCCAACCAAACTCTCTCAATTTTTGACGGGTCATCAAAGAAGTGTGTGGTCGGGCGTTGTCATGATGGAAGACAACACCTTTCCTATTAATCAATTCGGGCCGTTTTCTTTCAATCGCCTGGCGTAATCTCTCTAGTTGTGCACAGTAGAGTTGAGAATCAATCGTCTGACCAGTTGGAAGTAGCTCGTAGTGGACGATTCCCCTCCAGTCCCACCATACACACAGCATCACTTTTTTTGGCGTCAATGTTGGCTTAGCGAACGCTTGTGACGGCTCACCATCGTTTATCCACGATCTTTTACGCTTCCGATTATCGTACGTAATCCATTTTTCATCTCCGGTTATTAAACGTTTCAGAAACGGCTCGATTTCATTCCGTTTCAGCAGCGCATCGCAGATGTTAATTCGGTCCATCATGTTTTTCACGCTCAACTCATGAGGAACCCATACGTCAAGCTTTTTTTTGTAACCAGCTTTGTGTAAATGGTTCAAAACAGTTTTGTGGTCAATGCCTAGCTCCATGCCAATATCGACACTGCTGATATGCTTATCTTGTTGGACTTTTTCAAGAATTTCATCAGATTTTTCAGTGATTGGACGACCGGAGCGTGACTCATCTTTCACATTGAAATTTCCAGAACGAAAGCGAGCGAACCATTTCCGCGCAACAGATTTCGATAAAGTACCTTCACCGTACACAGCACAAATTTTATCACAAGCCTGCGCAGCGTTCTTCCCCTTATCATAATAATATTGCAGAATATAGCGAAATTTCTCATTATTCTTCTCCATTTTCAAGTGCGAATAACTTTCCAACCACTGCACCGATTACAATGTTTCTACGCTCAAACTAACGTTCGGAAGGTCATCTAAAAAACGAGCCGTCGGTGGTGTCGCTGTGACTTGTTGTTCTTTAGTTATCGGCAACCAATGCCATCTATCGGGAAAAACGCCACGAACTTTTTCCCAGACCCAATATATGTATATGTTTATATGTTTCACCAGCTATATATGTGAATATGTTGTAATATTCACAGTGAACTTAATCGCTTAATCGGTTGATATATAACCCTTTTCCACATTTTCGTATTCTGCATACGCATTTCGACAGCCATGTTGTCATGATCAGCAGACAATTAAACAGTATCGCACCTGAAAAACTACGGCAAAAGTACCCGTACGAAAACAAATTCGGCACACGATCTGTACCGTTGAAAGCCAAAACGCACACTGTATATTCGTTTCACATAGTTTTTAAAAGATTGTGTTCTAGTCTTAAACTAAGTTGAAAGACAACAGAAAAAAGGAAAAAAGGTGAAAAGAAAGACAAATACTTACATGCGGTTTATTGCACTCTCCCTTGTCTGTCGTTTAAGAAACCAAAGGGAGATGAGTTATGGTTGAGCCCCAGCTCTGTGTTCAACACATGGCCTTTATTCTTCAAAATATACATGCTTTCATAGGTATCTAATTCGCAATAATTACACACGTTCTTTATCAAATGAAAACAATCCGCGTTAACACTATGATTACTTTCCAGCATATGTTTTGCTAAACCAGATTTCTTCGATGACAGCTTTCGAAATACATGTACAGAATACGAAAATTAATGTGGAAAGTGGTTATATATTCAGTGATTAAGTTATTTAACCACAGACTCCGTCACAATTATATTCACAGTGAAGTTGCAAATTTAGTTTAAATTAAAAGCAAATTTAATTTTTAAACTAGTTAATCCTGTTTAAGGTAATAAATACTACTTACCGATATATATTATTTTTTGTATACCAATGCTATACAACTAATTGAAAAAACAACTATTATTAAATAACTTTTATTCATCAATATTTTGCAACTGTACACTGTTTTAATAACATTGAGTATAATTATATTATTAGCATAGTTATAATATGTACGTGCAAAATATGTCTGTGAATGTTCATATGTAATGTATTGTGTAATGTAATGTAATTATTGCTTTGAAATCTATATATATATATATATATATATATATATATATATATATAGCTATTAATGACATTTTAATTGTATTGGAAACTGACTACTTTATGCAAACGTGATAAGGAATTTTACATAAACGGCAGAAACTTTCAAACGTTATGAAATATTACAGAATTTACAAAATACCTGAATGTCTACGATAAGACAAAAAAATATATTATGAAAAAGAATGGAATTAATAAATTATAATAGGTATCCAACATATTTTTGAAAACAGTTAGTCATCAATGAATTTAATTTTTTAAATTTAAATATAAAATTATAGTTATACACATAGCTTTATTAACTACTAAAATTCATTATGACACTAAAAAAGAAAACAAAAGGATTGGAAGCGTTTAGATTGTGAGGAAAATACGGTTTTACAAGAGCTACGATTTATATTTGATGAATCAAAAAATTCGATAAATGCAAAGCTATTAATATACGTAAAATTATTATAATGCATGCAAGAGTAATGAAACAAGTTATTGTAATAGCCAGTCTGATAAAAATCAAGAAAACATACATTTCTTAAAAAAGAAGCTCTTACGCCGTTTTGGAGTTAACATAAAAATATGAATTTTTATGAAATATCTTATATAATATAAATAGTAGAAGCTCTGTTTATGAAGAAGGATAGTTTATTTCAAAAAGAAGTCCTGGAAGATATATTATTGTAAGTAATTAAAAACTAAATACTTCAACCTAACATTAACGTTTTTCGTTAAATACCATGACTTATACTTATTCAAAACCAGAAATAGAATCCAGAAAAATCCAACCTTTATTTTTCCTGTAAGATTGTCCATTATTCCTGCAGATATTGGTAATACTTTACTTTTCCTTGCACTACAACGAACAATCATATATTAAATAAAATACGATATTTCAGGAAATATTCAAGATCTAGGATTTTAATGAAGAAAATTAAAAGGAAAGGTGAACTTATTTATGCTTATAATTTAACCAAATTGATTGACATAAGCTTAAAATAATTTAAAAATTAAATTAAAATGGTTTTACTTGAAAGAAAAGTCTTAATACTGTATCGTTAATACGTATAAGAAGGCCACTTACTTTTAAACTGGAGTTTATAATTATTTACATTTTTGTCATCATATTTCAGCTGATTGCGATATATATTCGAATATAAGGTCATTGACACGTTAGCCTAGTTTGATTATCCTGGGTGATGATTGTGGTCAGAATATTAATTTTATTAGAGCACATCATTTAGTCGTAACGAATAAAATATTATACTAGTTGCTATCTTTTTAAGTCTTTTATTTAGAAATACAAGCATACCTTCTTGTATTTCTAAATAAAAGACTTAAAAACCTTTAATACATTTATTAAAATAAAACAAAACTATTTACAAAAACAAAATTTAAAATTCTTCTCTAAAAATAAAATATAATTTATTAAATATATGCATGGACTATACATACAAACAGTACAAATACCGACTGTTTGACGGTTTGCAACTCCGCATATATGCATCTCAATCATTAATAGAGATCTGCTTAAGCCGCCACAAAAATGTTTATACAAAGACTGGGAATTTCGTCGCTGGAGGACGTTTCTAACGTGTTCGTACATACTTTATGTACAAAGGATACTAGGACCACCGTCGTGGTCAAATATGCGATGCAGGCTTTGGTGCGGTGAGCTGGAGTATTATCGTGATGGAGGAACCAGGTGTCCATTCTTGACTTTGGCCGCTTTAGGTAGGCACTGTTTAGCATACCACACTGTGACTGTCTTCTGTGTGTCCAAAACGACGCGTTCCGTTTTGAACAATACAGCTACCATTTTCTTCTTTACAGATCGGGATTTTCTACTACTTGTGTGTGCTCATTATCAAAGACCTAAAATTTGTTTTGAGCTTTGGTTGGTACATCGTAATAGTACAGCCAAGACTCGTCACCTGTCACGATGTCGTTCACATACCGAGATTGTCCCTTATTATACTTTTTTAGCATCTCCCGGCACCAAGTCACACGTCGTGTCATCTGCTCTTCAGTCAGTCGATGCGGCACCCAGACGGAACAAAGTTTCTTCACGTGCAAATGATCATGCAGAATCGAACCAATTACTGGTGCATTTACGCCTGAAGTACCCTCTATCTGTTGGTAGGCCACTCGCCTGTCCTCGCCAATCATTTTGCTCAAAGTCGTAACGTTTTCCTCCGTAACCGACGCTCGTGGCCTTCCCGGCCTCTCAGCATCCGCCACAGTTAAATTTCCCCATTGGAATTCTCTATACCACCTGAATATCGTTGTGCGATATGGACAAACATCACCTAGTGCAAGAGTCATTTCTTTGAAGCACTGGTCTGTGTTTAAACCACGCACGAAATGTGACCACAATGCCACCGCAAGCACTTTACACTTTCACTGCTAATGAATAACTGAGCCCATCGACATGGCGCGGCAGCTACTATGCACGTATGAACATATTTCAACATGCAGCAACAAGTAGCTTCCTACGATTCGTTGTTGCGTCATATTGCAAAACTATCCTAGTAACCTTTGTAAGTTCAATTATGGCAGACAAGGCTGATTGAGAACCTAGTTTGATAAGGCTGCTATAATATACATAATGTCTACAAATGTACCTAATACTAATGTATACGATAAATGGACAATTGTTTTCCGCTTAGTCTGCGAAATATGGATACTCGCATAATACAGTTCAATATATTATTAGGGCATTAACATTTGGGACCGAACAACAATGATGACTATTGGACGCTCGCATCGGTAAAACATATATCGACGAATATACGTAATGCACGAGTAACGTTGCAAACTATGGCGGTTACGCGTACGCCCCGGACTTTTTCGTTTGAATATATCGTTAACATTTACATTACAATAAATCAATAAAAGTAGTATCAAAAAAGTTAAGAAAATATGTACATGTGAAATTAATAAAATTAAATGTAAGTTATGGAGAAATAATAAGTCCGTAATATTTTCAATTTTATTATATCAAACTTTGGTTGTTTATTTTCAGGCTTTTCTTAATGTACACAATTTTGGTTAAAAATGCTTGAGTTTTCTGAAATTAATTATCTAAATAGTTTTATACAAAATTTAAGGAATACTTATCTAATAATTGTAGTTCGTATTTATACGATATTAATATTAAACTAAGTTAAATTTAACCAATAATAAAGATCACTTTTGTGACTCATTGAACCACCCCAGAAATAAAATATATCATGCCATCGAATTTGAACTAGTATATAATATATAAAGAAATATCGTATTTTAATTTCTTAAAAAATAACAGATCATTATCGACCTTACATTTTATTTTTAATAGATAGATAACCAGCAATACGAATACAAGATTAGAGTTGTCTATGTTAGAAGGTTATTTTATTTATATATATATATATATATATATATATATATATATATATATATATATAATATGTAATCTCTTATCTTAGTAAATTGCATATTACCTAACATTTTACATTAATAGTTTCTAATTGTTGTATACACTGTAGGTGACAAGTTATGAAATGAATAGATTTATGTTATAGATTCAAGCTCGTGTAGTGAATATAACACGTGTAGTGAATATAACAATTAGTGATTAGTTTCATCTTTGTTCATGTAACAAACGATTAAGTTGACTGTTGTATGTGCATATTTGCAAAATTAATTTGGTATGTTAAATTAATGTGACATCATATATGTATACTAATTTAGAAAATATATCCTCGTGAAGAAGGCATTACATATAGAAATAAGAGGCTTTTGCAGAAGATTTAATACAATAATATACATTTGCTGATTCATTTCTATCAAGAAGACTGTAACGCAGCAGTTCAGTATAAAAATCGTTATCCACATAATCTTAAAATCAAGAAGACAACTAGATGAGAATATCCACTATTGTCCCTACAAAATGCTCTATACAGTAAAAAGGGTCAAAATTCGAAAAGAAACTCTTTACAGTTCTCACGAGCATGTACTTACCTAGGCTCTTTTTATTATTTAAACATATTTTTCCCAGGATAAGTTCTTTTCTGAACTAGGTCAGTATATATATTATTACTTATTCCAAGATAAGTAATACAACAATTTAAATGCAATCACTATTTATTGATGAACATATTAATACATATACAAAGCGCGGACGTTTGCTAGGCAAATACCCTAGCAGTAGTGGTGGGCGACGAAAGGATCCCTTAGCGGAGTTGTACAACGTCGTATTGGATTTAGTTCATTGCTTTAGTTGGGCCATTGCTTTGCAAGGAGTATGTTAGACTGTTGCCGTTTCGTCTTAATTTATATATTTTCTTATTTTTTTGAAAGAAATTTTATTTGAGTTTATATCTATGATTAGTGTTTAGTCGATGGTCTCAGTGAAATACTGTTCGTCTTACTTACAGTAGGACGAAATGAGATTTTACCAAAATATCGTACCAGTCCTTTACAGGACAGAATCACACCTAAGCGGAAAGAAATCCGAAACCACATGAGCACATATTACATCCGCGAAAACTTGCGAAACCATATGTATGTAGCATCTGCATTTCAACGAAATAAGCAACCTAGTAAGTACATTATCGCATATTTACAGAGTGATTCTACCTGCTATCAGTACTCTGTATTTATATATGTGAATGCCAAAGATGTATTTATTAATTTATTTAAAGAAGTTATTATAATAGCGGTATAATAAATTGATTCATAAATCTCGAATATTTCAAAAGACAATTCCATGTTATTGCTATCAAAAATATGATATATTTCTCTTTGAAGTGAAATTAAAATGAAGGTCTAGTTTCTGCAGTTTGATATTCTACTCTTATAAATTATAAAATAAAATCTTTATCAAAGAGTAATTTACCGGTTTGGTATTTTGGTTATGGTATTTGATTCCTTAACTTTGTTGTGTTGTGGTTAGTATCTTTGATCAATGGTTAAGTGCAACGTGATACCAGAGAAGACTTATTGGATCTCTTTGAAATTTAACCGGTTTTATTGTTATTTCTGTTGTTTGCAGTATCCGATTCACTTCACTATGTTAGTATGTAGGATTGGATATTCGCCATGAACTCATTACATGCCTACTACTGTTATTATTATTATTATTATGGCGTAAACTTCAAGCTTTTCTCAACCTATATAAATATCTATGAGTACGAGCTCGGATTATACGTGGCTGATACCTATTATACATCATAAAACGGTAAATTAATCAAATTCTATGATGCTTGGTATTTCCATAAGAAGGAATAGTATTATTATGATTATTATGAACAATACTTTGTGCATTATTATTATTTTCATTTCATAGTCCTAAATAGTTGTCATGATGGAAAAACATCTTCAGTACATTTGATTAATGCAGTTTAGACTCATATAATTAAAATGAACTACCACATGATTTAAAAAATCTCAACGTAATGAATAATTTTATTTCTTACAACTAGTTAATACTGTATGTTAAATGCCATTAATTATTTATAAATTATAGATTTTAATATGGATATATGAAACTCGAATGTACCTCCTTATGACCGCCTATATGTCGCCTTTTAGTGAAATCTTAAAGGTGCTTTGCTTATGTCTTTTTTTATCAAAAATTGTAGTACTATTAGTCCGTGTTTGGAAGGCAACATTAATTATTATATAACTTTCCCTCTTTCCATTCCACTACTTCTTTATTTGTGATGAAGTATTGGAAAAATTTTTACGGTCTTATTGAATTATCCATGTTTCACATTTAATTTACCATCTTTGTGGCCCAGACTTTTTTGTTCTTGCTATTAGAACAGCACATTTATACGTATTCTCTTACGTTTTTAAATCCTATTTAATAAAACAGTATACTTACACAATACCTTTAGAAATATTGAGTGCGGAGAGGCATATCTATTGTGTATCGATATATGTATCCATCCTTTCATCAGAATATACAACCTCATTGGATTTCTCGAAAACGAAAATATATATTTATAACACATTCAGTACAACTTTTATAATACAGTTGTGAGGATATACATATCTTCTATTTAAAATCAGTCTGTATATGGGGAACGAAAATAGAAGATCATAAGTAGAGAAAATAAACTTAATTGGCTATGTTGTAAAGATATATTCTTAAAATAAAATAGGCTTGTTAAATCTAGGGCCAAAATACCATTTTTCTTTTAAATGCACTTGTATCCCAAATTTTTTATTGCTCATTCTCGCAAACAAATTCAATTTGTCTCTATGGCATTCTCGTACTACGCCTATAACTTTTTGGGTGATGTTTTCTTTTTATTACTAACATTCTGTACATACGGTATGGACTATTATCATACTTTTACATTTGATATCAATTCGAAATGTCATCGTTATAGCACATCATTCAGATTTATTGTTGTTGAGAAAATGGCGTTGGTTGTTAGGAGACATTTTTCTAAAGTAATAGGATCCGATGCCTTTATGGGTATACTTATATATATACGATTATGTTTATATTGTAATGAAAACAATATATTTCAACTATTAGTGTCACAAAAACAATAGTTAGTAATAATTTTGTGAATTAATATTAATCTAAATTTCAGTTTGGTGCCAAGCAGCGTATATATTTAATCTCTCAGATTAATTATTGATTATTCATTAATGTGCACGTATCACAAATAAATAATTTTAAAGAACAAAATAAGTTTTGTTATACTGTATGTATACAACATTTACTAACACATGGATGTTTCCATGCTAAATGTATGTTAGCGTTCTGATTAGACTTGGCCGATTCTTTTCATAAACAAACTATTGTGACAACATGGAACTAATAATAATTTAATAAAAATTCCATTGAGCAATTTCATAAAAATTAAACAAAGCTAATTCAAAAAAGAAGTTAATTCTAATCTGATTTACAGTAATTTTCAATTGAAATCACCTACTGGGTATTGATTGATTAAGTCAAGACTCTGCCGAAGATCAGATTTAGTGGAACGGTATTGTCCCCGAATCACATAAACAAAACAAAGAACAAGTTTAATGGAACAATATTATCTCGAAACATACAATCTAAGCGAAGATCAGTTTCCCTCGACATCAAGGTGGTTCTTGGGTATTGCTTAATTGAAGATTAAAATCCTCCAATCTTTGAAAATGTACAACATTATAAGTTTTGAATATACTAGACTAGTCCTAGCATATAAGGAAAATTATAATTCGGTGTTAAACTAAGATTACAAAGCCTCAAAGTAAGATCCTAAAAATAAGAACAAGACAAAGAATAAAAAGAGCATAATTACGTGGTTACGGCGATAAAACGTAAGTTAAAGTAAATACGAATCCAGCTTTACTCAATTAAAATAGCAGAATCGCCATATCAGTCTCATAGAGCCTGCAAAGGTATAAGACACAAAAGTATGACTGAGATCAAGTCAACATTCGTCACATACCCGAGACCTTATGTTAAGATGATTAATGCCGAAGATTTCCTGAACGTCTGTGATAACTTCTACGTAAACAACGGATATGCATATGAAGAGTTTAAAATAAAACTGATAAAACACTAAAATTCGGAAACGAAATCTAAAGGCAATGAAATCAAGTGAGAATAGTATACAGGTACGTAAGATAAAACGACTTTGTGACTTATATCTTTACAGGCTCTGTGGTGTTGTTTTTCCGAATCCAACATTTTAGTTGACCAGATTTAACTAGATTTGTATTTAATTTAACTTACGTCTTATCATCGTAATTACATAAATTTGCTCTTTTTATTCCTCCTTTTATTCTTGTTTTTAAAATCTTCTTCTTTGGTTTTATGTTAAACGTAATCTTAATTTAATATGTACCAAATTATAATTTTCCTTATTACGGGTATGCTAGGAGAAATCTAGTATATTTCTAACTTTTACCATTGAAAGTCTTTAAAGATTGAAAAATCTTAATTTTCAATGAATCACTATCCAAGATCCATCTTAATATGGAGAAATCTGATTTTCTGTTGAGCAATATTAAATGAGAAGAATATTAAATTAAATATTAGCTAAATTTGAAATCTAATCGTATGCCAGTAGTAGAAATATATCGTCAATTTTATGTACTACTAAAAGCTAAGAATTTGTCTTTGCAAATATAACAACGCAAATATTAAAATTTACCACAGGAATTCTAAATAAAATCAAAAGCTTCATTGTAGATTGCGAGCGTCATCGAAGATGTATCTATCGGAACGACATTTTAGAGTGTCAGTTAATTTGAAAAAAGGACAAATAAATTGGGCCTAAATTAGATCCACATGAGACACTCAATACAGTATCAATTTTATTAAAGTGGTATTTATTAAAATGTACACAAAATGACCGGCCGAAATTGAAACCTGTGCTGATTCTAGGGCTTGCTAAACCATGTGTAGGAATTGCCGATAGCTTGCTTTTCGTCAGTGACGTGAAGATACCTAGCAAAGGTAGATTGTTAATTACGACGGATGCAAAGTAATTTCTAAAATATATTCCTACGTTAGAATACAGGAGTTATAATTAATAACAATTACGTGCAACATTAGTATTTTGCAATATAACATTATGTATTGTAAAAGACACATTAAGAGCAAACACCACGTAATAAATGCAAAATGTGAGATACTATATTATAAACTTGTATTTGATTTTATTATAATGTTAAGCACGTGAAATATTCTTCAACACAACAACAAGTTTTTGAACAAACATGATAAACATTGGAAGTTACGAACTAGAAGATAATTACAATATAATTTTCCGCGAGTGAAAAATATGACAATGGACCCTATGAAGATGGAGTTAGAAAATAAAATATATGGCTGTCGGTTGATGAAATTACCGATGCTCAAAATTGATTGTGTTGTGAATGTATTAGTACCTACTTCAGAAAGCTATGACTTCCCTACCTGTTCTTTCCTACAGTAAAATACTACAAAAAACAACAAACGCAGAATTCATAGTGGAAACTATAAAAAATGCTGTTGTGAAATTCCGTATATCGTCACCTTAAGTTGTAATGTTGGTCACAGATGGTGGTTCAGTCAAGGTTAGAGTTGGTAAATTACTGAAACAATTTTTCCCAAAGTGCTTCACGTAACATGTTTACTCCATGCAATTTGTCTGGTAGCAGAGTATTTTAAGAGCAGTTCTCCAACAGTAGTTAAATTAATAGCTTTTACCAAGCAAGTTTTCGTTGAATCTCCCAAACGCATTCGCCAATATCAAAATTCCTCTCCGGGCACTCCACTACCATCACGTCGGTTTTAACGATACGAAAAACACGGTTTGAAGCAGTAATATACTACGAGAAACAGCATCACATTTTTATATCTTATATTTTGAAATTAAATTCACAAGAACTACAAGCAATTCCACTAAGTCATCAACTGCTTACAGATATCGAAAATCAAAATACAAATAGAGCCAATTTCCGAAAAATATTCTATTGTTCTAGAAGCCATTTTCCAATTAGAAGACAGCAGCCTTTAAATACAACTCTCAGTACTGTACATCGCCTGAAAACCTCGTCAGGAAATCTAATAGATAATGCAAGTACCCATACAATAAATAAATTATTTGCTCTTTTAAATAGGAGTCTCGATTTCAATACAATAACGTGCATAGAAGTGTTTAAGTAAAAACTAAAAATGAGAAAGTGATACGGACCTTTTTAAATTTACGAACATCACTTCGTTAGACATAGAATGCTCGCTTTCCATATATGTGATACATATTTTCACCCTATCTAAGGCGTTTGATTGAATCGACAATAGAATGTATACTGATGATGATACAATACTATAATGAATTTTCACGTCAGGATATATCACACCCATCCAGACAAGTTTGTTTAACATTAGTAGGAATACACACGAAGACTTTTGGAAAATTAGACAAGATAGAAATTGGTCAGTAATTTGATTTAAGGCAAAGATTATTAACTGCTGTATAAACTTTATCTGTCTCTAGTCATCATAATAGAATATGTCGTGGCAATAATATAAATTTCCAATATAATATAAATTGACTTTGACTTTGACTATGAACCCTTTAATCTTTTTAATTATTTAACAAGTGGTCAACAAATTAACTTCGTCTGCGCCCTGTTTGCCCGTGGGTCACATGCGTATATATAGTGACCATCGAAAATGATGCATTCGTGTAATATTTTGAACGTTTTAAGAAGTTGTTAATATTGGAAAATACTGTCCAATATAGTCTCTCAAATGAGAGACTTTATTTGCTATAAATAAGCGAAGATCAGATATGTATTGTGCTTGCGAAAAATAGCCCAATCAACCTAAAACCATATGTGATGATTTTTTCCTTGTATCTCAGAGTATATGCGTTGGACTTAGTTACACTTAAAGCACGCATTAAAATCTGTTTGCGCATTGTCATTGTTACATACTATAGTTTTTCAGAGAGTTTGGTTCGACTTTGTTTATTATTTAAGAAATTTTACTGTATGCCAAATTATTTCATAACTTACTTTTGACGGTGAACAGAAGACATGTTGTATCACTTGAAGACATTCAACGATTACAGATGATCAGCACTAATGCTATATATATTAGGTGCGCAACTAAGTTCTCGCTGTTTTTCAAGGGATGGCTCCAGTAGTAAGTGCTGGTCGATTGTGACATAACCAAAACGTCATGAACCAAGCTTAGATATATGGTAAACAAACCGCTTTGACACATTAGTGATTTTGTTTTTGCGTCAGATACTTTTAGTTGTGTGAAAATGTCTGATTTTGTGCCAAATAATCGTCATTTGCGGGAAGTGTTGCTTTTCTTCTTTCATTCAAAGAAAACGGCGGCTGAGGCGCATCGAGAACTCCAAAAAGTTTACAGAGATGTTGCTCTAAGTGAAACAACGTGCCGTGATTGGTTCCGTCGCTTCAAAGACTGTGATTTCGATGTTGACGACCGTTCGCGTGAAGGAAGACCAAAAATGTTGCTCGATGAGGATCCGTGCCAAACGCAAAAAGAGCTTGCTTCAGCATTAGGAGCCAAGCCATTTCCCAGCGATTGCATGCGTTGGGAATGATTCAAAAACAAGGAACTTGGGTTCCTTATGATTTGAAGCCAAGAGACGTTGAGCGTCGTTTTTTCGCCTGTGAACAACTGCTCCAGCGGCAAAAAAGGAAGCGTTTTCTTCATCGCTTCGTTACGGGTAATGAAAAATGGATTCATTACAGCAACCCAAAGAGAACAAAATCATGGGGACTGCCCGGTCATGCTTCTACGTCGTCGGTTCGGCCGAATATTCACGCTGCGAAGGTTTTGCTGTGTATTTGGTGGGACCAGGGCGGTGTTATTTATTATGAGCTGTTGAAAGCGAACGAAACCATCACTGGGGAACGGTATCGAACTCAATTGATGCGATTTAGCAGAGCACTGCGTGAAAAGCGGCCACAATACGTGCAGAGGCACGAAAAAGTGATTCTACAGCATGACAACGCTCGGCCTCACGTTGCCAAACCTGTTAAAACCTACTTAGAAACGCTCAAATAGGAGGTCCCTACTCTACCCCACTCACCATATTCCCCAGATATTGTGCCGTCCGATTATTACTTGTTCCGTTCGATGGCATATGGTCTGGCTAATCAGCAGTTCGGCTCATGTGAATACATCTCAAAATGGCTTGATTCGTGGATAGCCTCAAAAGACGAACACTTCTACCGTAACGGTATGCGAGCTCTGCCAGAAAGACGGGAAAAAGTTGTCGCTAGCGATGAGCAATATTTTGAATGATTCATTTGTAAACATTTTTTCACAATAAAGTTGCATTTTCATCAAAAAAAAACAGCGAGAACTTAGTTGTGCACCTAATATATATATATATATATATATATATATATATATATATATATATATATATATATTATATAATTATTTAAATTAGTATATTTTTGGCGAACGAACCTATTTCGAATAATTAAAATAATTTTTGTCAACACTTCTTAACCCATCAATGAAAACTACATTACTTAAATTTCGCTCGATTTCAGAGATTTCCTTAGGTGGTATGGTTTTGTTAGGTTGGTGTACATTCCTGATGGGAATTATAAGTGAAACGATAATACATTGTATGAGATAAGCGATTATCATAGCCATTGTTTTCTTCGGTAGTAATTGTTCCTATTGATTACGTTTTCGCTGTTGGTATAGTAGGTACTATTCAGCTCTAATATGAAAAAAAACTATATGAGTGTCTTCATTAATAATCTTTTTTGGAGCTACTTATTTTTAAAACGATAGGTACACATATTAATGTGTAATAATAATTGTATTATATATTAGGAGGGGTTTTTGTATTTCATTTGCAAACGGGGTGATTCTTATTTGAAAATTAATCTGCATTACCTATTAAGGAGTCGCTAACCATATTTCCATTTCGGAGAATACAAGAAGTATTACGTAATCTACGTCAAGTTATCAGTGAACTTTTATGAAACAAAGAATATGCATATACTTTACATATATTATGTATAAATGTATTATATACGTAACCATTTGATATGATATACCTGTACTTTGCATATAAATTAACACATTTTCTTAACATCACAGTTACTGGAGGGGTAACCTACAAGCTTGCGAAATTCGTATATTATATTCGATGTAAGTCCTGGTATATAACTTCTTATATACTAATATAAATTCCCTCGATATTCACAAATAATTGCCTAGTTATCTTTAAAGACGTTCCTAAAATTTTTTGAGTTAAATTAATTTTGTAACTGTCAAAATTGTTTCATATATAAAAAAAATTACTAAATCGCTTCAACATAATATGTGCGATATTCGGGAATAATTTGATATTCATATCAATATGTTAGATTGTAATGGACTATCTACAACGTAATTAGCTTCACAATATATCGTTCTATACACGTAACATAAATGTAATTAGAATATGGAATTAGGTGGACACAGATTCACACGTCAGTAACGTGTCAAACAAAATTTATGGAGATTATCGTGAATATATTATTCTTGTGTAATACATCCAATTTAAATTTCAAGTTAGGTACAGTTTAACATACGAGGATAGTTGACAAGTAGTGAGAATGACACATAGGTGGCGCTCTAATTGGTCAAACAAATGCACTGTAATTTAGCTTGTCTATTTGTATGTTTACTTTTCGATGTTTAGATAAATCGGTTGATTAGTTTATTTTTGACAACTGATTGAAAAAGAAGCAACACGTCGTTTTGTTAAAATGGAAAAAGCAGAGTATCATGCGGTGATTAAATACTTCGTAATTAAGGGTATGAAAGCTACCGAAATAAAAGTTGAGTTACGGGAAACACTAGCTGAATCTGCTTCATCATCCGCCACAATAAGTGGATGGGTGAATTTTAACGTGGTAGAACAAGCTGTGTTGATGAAGCGCGCTCTAGAGCACCCAAAATCGTAACTTCTAAGGAAATTATTATAAAAATCCATAATATTATTAAGAAAGATCGATGGCTCACAGTGAGAGAGATAGCAGACATGGTAAACATTTCAACAGAACGCGTACACCACATTTTAACGAAAGAATTGGGCAATTTCAAGCTTTCTTGCGATGAAACTTGGATACACTACAGTACAACCGAAACTAAACAACAGTCGAAACAATGGTTAGAACGTGGTTCTGCACCTCCAAAGAAAGCGAAAAATACTTTATCGGCAAACAAGGTGATGGCATCAATTTTTTTGGATTCAAAGGGCATTTTGCTCATTGATTACCTTCAGAAAGGTGCCACAATAAACGGACAATATTATGCAGAACTTCTACAAAAATTAAATGTTGAGATTCGTGCTAAACGATCAGGAATGGCAAAGAAAAGTTTCTGTTTCACAAAGATAACGTCCCCTCGCATACCAGCACAGTTGCGATGTCCAAAATCCACGAGTTGCATTTCCAATTAATACCGCATGCGCCTTATTTGCCTGATCTAGCCCCTTCCGGCTTCCACCCTTTTCCAAAATTGAAAACGGCACTAGGTGGAAAGAAATTTTCGTCTAACGACGAGCTTATCATCTTCGTAAATGAGTATTTTGCAAGCCTTCCGGAATCGCATTTTAGAGATGGCGTAAGGGCATTGAGGCACCGTTGGAATAAATGTATTGCTCTTTTAGGAGAATACATTGAAAAATAAAAATTATTTTGTATTTAAAAAATTCGTTTTTCTTTTCCATTCTCACTACTTGTCAAACTACCCTCGTATATATATATATATATATATATATATATATATATATATATACTTAATAGTATATTTAGTTATAATTATTTAATGTTTATACATTAAAACAACATACTTATATTAATATAATGTAATATGATTCACCTAACAGAATATCTATTAAAATTATGTTAAGTTCTCAAATTATGGTATCAGTTTATTCAAAATTTACTAAATTAACAAAATTTATTCCTTAAAATACAACTTACATGCCAAATATAAAATCTATTAGATGTTACATGTATTATAAAAATAATGAAATTATATTAACATTAATAGCTTCTTTTTACATTATTAATTATTTTTGAAATTTATTTTTACGATATGTACTTCCTTTTATTTGCATTCAATGTTTTGTACTATAATTGGGTTCGCTTGTTGAGCAATAAATATATTATTATTATTATATTATTAATAATAGTTGACATTATGATATATTGAAATTTAATTTTATTTGAAAACTAAATTATAATAATTAGAATATTTAAAATGTACCTTATACATTATCATTTATATTAAATTGTATTTAACAAATAATTTGATATTAATGCAAAGTATATACTTTATAAAAAGAAATCTTGGCTTTGGAAAGTAAATACCATAGTGAAGATACACCGATCTGAATTTTATAAATAGAAAGATTATTATTCCCTTAAAATAATTGTAAATTCATTTATAAAACTTGATTGATACAAATAGCTGATGAACATATCTTTCAAATTAAAATTCACCTTTATATGGTTTTGCAATATATAACTTCAAGAATATTTATATTTTGTACGAAACCTTAGACCTGGTGTGGACTGAAGAGGACTATATCCAATATATCCAATTAAAGGAAACATATTCTTATGTTATTATTATCTTATTATATTATTGGAATAAATATTTTATTGAAGACTAAAAAATTTCACTTAGAGGATTGGATGTTTATTATCTATTACCGTTTCTTATAATCAAAATATTGATCATGATATAATCAAATTTATGAGTATTCTGTTTTTTATTCAAGATAGAAGACATATTCGTTGAAGAAAATATCTGGGTATGTTAATCAATTCTTAGATGTTATATAGGACGAGATTATATCAATATTAATAGTTAATATTATGGTATATTGAAATTTTATTGGTCTTATTATTACAGAAGATAACTAAATAATAACGCACTATATTAGAATTCGATTATATTCATGTAATAAATAGAGAGAACATATTCTTGTTCTAAAATGTAGGCCTAAAAACTTTGATCATCAGATTAAGTAAAAATATTTGCTTAATTTATATTTAGAATTGTGTATATTTTCATATAACCGATAATAGAATCTTAGTAATAATTTTATTAAATTATACACAAATATGTTGATTAAATTATAAATATAATCAAATTGTATACTTACCTTAAAGTCCAATTAATCTTTTCACAGTTTTCTTTATATATAGTTGCAATATTAAAGTATTTATTACTAATATTCTCTATTAATGGTTCTTTATTAGTTATTTTGGTTATATCTTATTAATTTAAGGGTTAAAGTTAGGCAACTTATTTACATATTATATTTAAAATAGATGATTTATTTTTATAATAATTATTCGTATATTGTTAAATTGTTAGATATTTAGCAGATTGTGTATTATTTGTTTTTATATAATTCAGTACGTTAATTTATTAAATTGATTGAAATTTTAATCAGTATCTTATTTCAAGTCCAAACTACAATAACTTCAATATCATGCGTTACAAAATAGTTATATTTCAATTTGGACAGTTGTTCATTTCATATACCACCAGAGGTACGCTAGCTGAAGTATATACTACTTTACATAGTTATGATAAGTAAATATATACATAATAATTATTATTTCTTTTAGTTTTCTATGTTATTAATTATTATCATTTACATCATTATTATTAACGCTGCATTTAATTACCGCAAAACGTGGATTAAAAGAGTGTAGTTCTACTACAATATATATATATAAATATGTATATCACACACTGTTTTATAGTTTTATAAAATAAATAAAGTAACCATAAATTTATTTAAGAAATATAGACTCATAATTCGACTTGCCCATAACCCACACCAGACCGTGGTTTGTCTAAATCTAATGGCAGCTCTTGAATCTCTTCGGGTTGTTCTTCACGACAATTGTGCTTATCGACGTAGCCATTACGCAAGAAATGGGCCTCAGCGCTGAACAAAATATAGATCGAAAACAGTGGATTTTTCCAAGTGTCCAAAGAGTGAAACGGTGATGGTTAGGAAGGTCGGTTGCTCTCATTTCCGGAACGAGTCGAATTTTGTATGCTTTTAAACCTAGATCCTTACATAAAATACGCCAAGTTGTAGCATACAATAAGCCAAGCTGTTGAGATCTTTGCCGAATCGATTCCCCATGGTCATCGCATCCATTCTCAGCTACTTCACTACGTGCTGAATGTGGTCTATTTGGTCACGTATTATCCAATAATGAAAATTGCATTTCAAATATTTCGATGGTATAGCGAATTATGCGGCGGGCGATTAGGTAAACCATAAGTTGCTCTAAGCACTCGAAACACAATTCTTGTGAAACGCTGATTTTCGAAATACACCTGAATAATTTGTAGACATTGTGCTGGGTTGAGTCTTTTCATAACAAAGTGTCGCACAACACTTAACTAAAATAAAGTGAAAATTTGACAGGACTCATGTTTTATCTGTCACAAAATTGCTATTGAAAAAGTACATCATAATGAATCGCCCAGAAATGAAAGAACAGTTAAGAAATTGTATATCATTTTTAAAATGTTTTCTGTGTCGCTGATTTCACGTGCTATTTGTATTCCTGTTCTTCGTAAACCATTAAGTTCACATTGCAAGCATCATGTTTTATGAAACTGTCCCCTTAAATGACGAATAACAATAGCAGAAGGGCAATAACCTATTCCAAATAACTGGAAACTAATAAGTAAAATATTATACTTATATGAATTCATAATTTAAAATTTCATGGCAAAGACGCATATTAGATGAATATTATATTCTTGGCCAATTCTGATTGGCCACCAATGTAGTTGTGATTTCAATGGTAATGAGTAATTTTTGCAAGTTGTATTCGGATTCTGTCGGTAGGGGTGTTGTACATATTTACTTAGTCTATGTTCTCTTCCGCAAGCCCCGATAAAGTCTATAATTCATTCATTATGACATTGAAAACGGGAGGGCTTAGGTTGTCCCACTGGTGAATATCAGTGTTAGCTATTATTCCGTTTGTTAGACTTTTGTTGAGCACTTAGATGGATTTAGATAAAAAAATACGTTTATGTGCTCTCGAAACCAAAAGTATAGTTCGCTTGTATTAATTTTTATTTCTAAGTGAAAGTATTCATATCATATGTGATGATTAATCTCCAATTCCATCACTTAGATATAAAGTTGTATATCATCCGACACATAACATGAAAAGAAATGCCATGTACTCAGTATATATACATATAGTATATATTAATAAAGTGAAGACTTATTTACCTTTATTTTAATTACATTTCTAAATTTGAGACATTTGCCAAATATAATAGCATAGACGAAATACATAGAAGATATACGTTTATTACGAATTGCATTACTCTCTCGAAGTTATAAAGTCATTACAGTAAGCTTGAAAATATTTTCTTGAAGTATGTATATGTATGTATATAAAATATATCTATTTTTAAAATTAATTTCAGAACAGAGCCATTCAAAAACACATTTTTATTAAAAACTCTAATATTAAGCTTCATACTAAAGAAGAAACAGACAAACACATGAATAACTGTATTTGTGTCGAACGTTCTACATATTTTATTTATGAAACTGAAACTGGTTTTATATTCTTATTCTTTCTTGGTGATTTCATTTTGTTCAATTCCGAAATTCCAGATTCGAATTCAGTCACTCGAAACGAATAAACTCAATACGTTCTTGAAGTTTCCTGAGCATCCATATCAGTGCGTTTTCATTCACGCACGTTTAGAGATAGTTTTTTTTATTCAATTACTTCACTGAAATACTCAGGAATGTTCGTCATCATATTAACATGTGAAATTTACATTTAGAAGTCGAAAATATAATACCGAGGGATGATATTACAATTGTAGTATGATATATTGAATTTTAACATATTTCGTATCAAGCGGTATTGTATATTTCGTAATATTTAAAAATAAATATTAAAAAGCATTAAACGCAGGACTATCAACTAGAATTATATTTATTAATTTCTCAAGTGACAATAAGTATCGACCTTATGAATTGAACAAATATGAATTAGTTATAGACGTATGGATACACGACAAATCCTTTACCGAACATGTTTAAATAACAAGCAAGGCGTGTCCAATTCTTTTCCTTCATGTGTCACACCGATGTTTCTTAATTCTTTGTTCAATCAGTCCAATGTAGCTCTTCCCGCATTCGCATATTAACTCCTAGGCTTCTCATTTTGTTCGAGGTAATTTGTCTTTGGATTCAGAAAAGCTACTAAACATACTTCCCCATTCTTCTTCATCAATATCCTTACTATATTCTCAGCTACTCCAGATACAAGAAGTAAACGAGCGAATTCTCCAACTGATTACTTTTTTGTTGATGGCATTTTCGTTCACGGCTTTCCTAGGGTTTTCCTTATTTCTGTATTGTTATATCCTTTCTCTTAGAGTACTTCCGTCTTGCTTTTGTTCCTCCAAATGCTTGGTGTTTTTGGTGGTTCCTATTCTATGCATTAGCGTTTTAAGAAGAACGTCTTCTGCTTAAGATGATGATGAGATGTGGTAGATACCTATCAGTATGGGTTCGCCTTTTTTTAAATTGAATTACATTTACCTACTAAGTATTTTAACAAATTTAAATGAATAAGAAAAAAAAGACATAAAAATTTCATTTGTTTAAGATAGAGAAGAGGGGATATTTCTAGAATACGCAGAAACGTTAATTATTGAATATAAAAATATTGAAAGTGCCGTTACTAAATTTTAAAGAAGAAGAAAACCAATATCGGCGATGTAGACGACGTTTCCAACTACGACTTAATTAATACTTAAAATTTCGCAAGTGATTGGTTCTTAAATTTGTACTTGAGTAGTACTTAACATCCTAAAACGACAACCAGAGAAAAAATTAGAAAAATGGTATAACATTTCCAAGATAGAGATGGATAAAAAATATCTTCTATTCGAAGAGTCTAAAAAGACCGAAACTTCTTGAAACTTGCTATCATTATTATTACTAAGTTTAAAACCAATTTTAATAATTGTTTACAATACATAAACGTACTACTTAATAATGGCATTTCATAAAGACATTAAAAAATCAAGAATTATTCTGATCGAAAAAACGCAAAAGTATGTTCTTTATGTACTAAAGCTTGCTGTAAAATATCTATAACTTGCAAAAACTTCAAAAACAAGGCATGCCCATCGTTACGGTACATTAACTAGGAAGTGGGTTACGAAACCAAAGGAAACAATAAAAACACAAGCACTTCAAAACAACGAAAGAAAACCATCGAATAACGATAATAGATTCACGAAAGATGTAATTAAATAAACGAGATTGTGAACTAACCTAAAACAACACAAAGACGAAACGCTAGCATATTGTAATGTAAACAACAAGAACACTTATGGAAAAGAGATGCATTTACAGGAGTAATTTAACTTAGGAAAACTTTTAATATACAGTGTTTGGTCAAATAAGCATTTAGTAATCCATAGCAAATAGGTAATTCTGTTACCTAATACAAGTGGATGATATATATAGAGGAACGAAAGAAAACATAATTAATTAATAGAGATAACAATACTGGAATCAACAGCTATAAAGGTAACACAGTAGCGAACTTATTACACAAACATTAAGATTAACGAAAGGAACAAATTATTAAATACAGGGGAACATATTTTGCTCAAGATAGTTAATGTAATACAAAGCAGTTGCTTCATTATAGTAATGTTAGTATGAGTTATAATTTATCTGTTACACAAACAAAAATGTAACAATAGTCTTCAGTAAAACTAAATTTACTTTATCATCAACAGTAACATTTACACGTTATTTAGTTAGATTGTGCTGTGTCCACATTATTATCGAAATGCGACTAACATGCTTTTTTATATTGTCCAATCGCATTTTTGTTTAGCCCTTGGTATCGTTAACTTTTTGATTGGTTGTTTGCCGCTTTATGGAAGTTGTTCAACACTTGTCCAATATTTTAATATGGATACCCTTCAAAACAGTGTTGCCTCTAAACAATTTTGCGAAGGTTTGCAAAATTGTACTGTATTCGCACATACGTTTTCATGTCAAAAGAATATTAACAGTTGTGAACCTACTGTTTTAACAGAGTTTTGATTAGATGTGTTAGAAAGGCATAGATATACGACTACAATTTACATCGATGTTTCTAATGTTTTTGACAGAATAAATTGCTCCGATTTCTCTAAAAATATAGTTGCGGTTTTAGCAATCAGTCGAAGCAGTCTTACGTGTCTTGCCTATAACCAGTATTTTACTATAAAACTACATAGAATATATGTAAAACTTGTACACAGCAATATCTAGAATACCAAAAAGATCAAACTTAGGATTCATGCTCATTATTCCCTTATTCTCTCCATTAATGATTTTCCTAACCATATTTATTACCGCAAATGCATATCTGCAGTTGATTTGAAAATATTTAGAGAACTCAATACATAGATCATCAGAAACAGATAGATAATATATCGCAGTGGTGTACAAAAAACAAACTGCAAATTAGCTCTCTAAGTGAAACATTATAACATACATTAGAAAAGCCAATCCATTGGGCCGCGAATATTTTCTAGGTAAACATTCTTTTTAATCGTTGTTCATTGGTTAAAGATTTGAGTGTTTTCTTTATTTATACTTGAGTTTTACGTATAATAGAATATAAATATTACAATGCCGTCTTTAAAAATGTTGGAATTTGTTAAACGAAATTGTGAATCATTTTGAATGGAATCCGTAATGTTTTTGAGACGCACTTTTGTAAGAGGCAATCTTAAACATGTGGAGTCTAATCCCACAAGTCGCCCATATTGATGACTAAAGAGATATAGAGCAAGTTCTTGAAGTATATCTTTGCACTGTAATATTTATAAGCTCGAGTAGTTGATCTGTAATATTTAGCATGATCAGAATTTATTGAAGTCATTACTTGATTTGATTTCCCTTTTAAAGTATTAAAGTTGATTTTTATATTATATTTTCTTGTTTGGAAAATAAAACAGGCTACCATGATAAATTTAAGATCTTTTTTAGTTAAGTGTAAGGTACAGTTAATGCCATTATTGATGGAATCTAATACCACTCATATATCCCCCACACAAGGGCTTACAGAAATGAATCCGTTGAACTCTGTATTACCTTTTCACATAAATCTTTGCGAATGTCAGCAATGACATGTTCAATGTCGATCTGCAAATCATGTAATGTTACTGGTTTGTTAACGTAACTTTAGCCATTCAACGACGTAGCACCATAAAAAGGAGCCTATGAGCGTTAAATCGCATAAGCATGATGGGTAGTTGACTGGTCCATTTCTAGAAATAAATCAGGAAACTCTTCTTTCAAAAAACAAATTATTTGAATGACAGTGAAACAAATGGTATGTCACGTTGAAACCACATATCGTCCGAGTCGAGAGCATTCAGTTTTGGCCAAAAGAATCCAGACAATATTGGACGATAACAATTACCATTTACAATGATGTGGATATCAGCATCCTTGAAAAGAAAGTAACATTCAATTACTCCTACTTACAGCATATAGTTCGTTTAAGTAGATGTAATGTTTCTTTCCGTATTACTTCTGGCTAATTTTTAGACCAGATACGTCAGTTCTTCTTATTCACAGAACCATTAAACCAGAAGTGAGTTTTATCTTTGAAGATGATTTTCTTGTGTAAATCTGCCCTTTTTAAAGTTACTCTAAAATCCACTAACTATCAAATAAATTTGAGAAACAAATATTAATTTGATTTGAGTTCTTAAATTAAAGCAATCTTGTCCGCATGTATAAGATCTTTTGGCAAAACTCGCAACAAACTGGTGTTGAAAACACCTAATGCCTAAGATAGACTAGGAATTAACACATTTGAATCTTCACGAACACTCTGAGGTACAGCTGCAATATACTCTTCGCTTTTTGCGCGGCTTTGTCACTGGTACAGAAACATTATGATGTCTGATCTGGACTTTTCCATAAGACGTTCAATAGTTCTGCGACTTAGATGATTAAAAGAACCAAAAATTGGAGTTAATGTACTTAAAATAGCTGAAATTGAATGTGAATTTCGATAAAACGAATAATTTGTAAACGTTGTTTAGCGCATATCGCTCTTTGATAAAAAATGCAAATTTCAAAAAATATTTTTATTTATTATAAATGATGGATTTGTATGAGTGTGTATGTCTGCTATTATAATTTTAATTTTGGCCTTCATATAAGTTTAAAATCCTTTGCACAATAAAAACACATTATTATTATTATTACTGTTAGTATAATAATTTATTGCCAAAAATGACTGCGTCTACAATAAATTTCAGGAAAAAGTGATGTGGACATATATTGAAACGAGTCTATTGTTTTAAAAGTAATTTGGCAGCAAGGGTTACTAAATATAATTTAAGGTTTAAACAATCGAATTATGTATATTGCAGATATATTATTACATATGATACCCATATCAAAATGTTCCCTTCAATTTCATGAAAACGTCATGACTTTAAAAATTAATTTTACTGTATGGTTCATTTACATGGTAGTATTTGCATTGAGTTGCGCAGTGGAAATGACATTTTGTTTGAGTCCTTGTTTTCTCTGTGAATAATTGTGATTATTTACTTGTATTAAAATGTCCTTTACATGAAAGTAAGTGTTGTGGAACGATGATA
This sequence comes from Dermolepida albohirtum, assembly GCA_031893035.1. Classification (NCBI taxonomy): domain Eukaryota; kingdom Metazoa; phylum Arthropoda; class Insecta; order Coleoptera; family Scarabaeidae; genus Dermolepida; species Dermolepida albohirtum. The sequence goes on from JAVIWB010002358.1 coordinate 445,108, forward strand.
TGGATTTTCTAATTTATAATAAGGGAGTATACATATCAGTTGATGATATCCTTATATTATAATGTAATACTTAACCCTTAGTATTGTTTAAGTTTCAATGTATTGCAGCATACCTTTATGACAGGTCATTATTAATTGATCAACAATATTTTATGTTTTTTCGTAATGTCTTAGAAGAATTTATGGATAATTTAAATTTAATACACATATTTTACTTTTAATAGCAATTATGGTAAGTAATAATTTTATAATATTAACTCTTCCATAAGATTTCCAAATATTTTCTGGATTCAAGCTTGACCAGCAGTTCTGTATTAAATTCTGAACTTTTTTGAAGTAATTTAGTGTTATACATAGCAATAAACGTTTAGTAGTAGTAATAGATTTTATAATATTGATAATCCCATAAGTTTTCATATATATACGTTCTTGACCTAAGAAATAGTCACGCAGAATGATGTAAATCTGAAGGAATCGCATACAAATCGGAAACTCACCATCCAATAACTTGATGCAAGATGCTTGACTGAACAGCTTCGTGCTAAATTCTGATTCCTTTTCAAATAATCTTAGTGTTGTACGTAGTAAAAAACGTTGTTTAGTGTGATTAAGGGGATTAGGGGAAGAGATATGGTAGTTTTTTCAAAGTTATATAAAGTTATCAGTTAAAAACCAAATGAGTTTTCACTTTAAACAAAAGTTATAGCGAAAGAAAATCAGATCATGCTTTTTGACCCACACTGTATTACTACTGAAGATAACGACGTAATTATATTAATGTGGTAAGTAGTTTATATGTTAAAATTTCGTTTCAAATAATTATATTTGCAACTAAGTTAATTTTAGTTGTTTTCGTAGCAATAAGTCACTTTAAATTTTTCTTTAGGGGATCATAAGTATATTTGCTATATCATAAATTGATTATTGTAATACAAACTTAATCAGAATAAGAATACAGTATATACGTAAGTGTCGTTTTTAATTATATATAACATCGTGCTAATAGACCAATTTGTAAACACAAGAGGTACAGTAATTCTGTCATCTAAATATTTGTTATACGAAAAAAAAACATTAATAATCAATGTTGTCTTGGAAATAATATAACAAATTTTATTCTCATAAAATGGGACGAATCTTGAGAACGATTCGAAATGTTTATATAAAACCATAAGTGTTACTGACAGGTTTAATTGCTTGAGAATATTATTTTCTTTGTTCTAAATTTAAGTTGGTGGTAGTTTATACTCCTCTTGAGAGTTCCTGTAGTGATTTTGAATCATTTTCCATATTCTGAGACTACTAGTTTTCAAGATTCCCACTTTGCTCTTTGGTGATTTTAATGTACCTGAATTTGGTAATCATCCTACACATCACATTAATACAGAAGCTAATATTCTTAGTGAATTTTATGATTTTCATGATTTGAAGCGTTATAACTTCTGTAATATTAGTTGTCTATAAATCTCAATGGTGTTAGTAATACTGATTGGTACTTTCTCAAATCACGCTTGGATGTTAATTTAGCTTTTAAGTATTTTTATGATTGTTTGTATGTTATACTTGATTTATCTGTTACTAAATACATATGTATCTACTAACTTCACCTTTCTCTTTTAGTTTACACATGAAATAGAGAAAAATTTTAAAATTAAAGAACAGTGTAAACTGAATTGGTGTAGTAATGGAAGTGACATTTTCTTAAATAAATTTGAAAGAATTAACTCGCTGGCTAAGGAACAGAGCAGAAATACTTATAATAAATATCTGATTAATATGTGAAGTACTATTTGTCCAAATTCGACGGAATTCTGTAAGGACATTAATCATAGAAAGAAACAACAATCCCTGGACAACGTCACTGTAACGAAGTTGGATTTAATAAACTGCAATTGTTTTGCGAACGCTGGAAATTGACAAAATTATATCCACTTTACCAGATAACTCGTGACGGGTAATTCTTGAGGATGGATTGTAATTTGAGTTGTTGCTTAGACTGCTGCCATCGTTTGTGGAATTTAAGTATACTTTAATTTCTCAGACGATGGAAACAGTCCAAACAACAATTCGAATTGCTAGATAAACCAACAATGAATAATAATTTGGTATCAAGTTCTTTTGTTCGAAATACTAGTAAAGAGTTACCAAAGCCATTACAAATTAACTTCAATAGGGCTCTAAGGGTATCTGTTTCTGGCGATAAGAAGATTGCTGTTGAGTGTTGAAAATTAAATACCGATAGCAACAACTTTCAGTTTAAAAATAGATTTTGTGCAACTTAGTACTATAGTGCACACGATCACAGATATCTAACAATCAACATGCTATTGGGGCCTACTCTTAAGAACGTATCTATACCAACTCGAATGTATACGAGATTATAGATAATAACAATTAAATGCATGATGATGTATATTAACTTTTCTCAAGCCTTTGATACCCTTGGTCGTCAAAACCTACTATACAAATTAAGCACTTTCGACAGAAAACTATGTATGATACTTTTTGTCAATTCCTTTCAACTTCTGCAGTGACTTAAAGGTCTAATCTGGGCCCTTTATCTTTTATGCCATTTATTGACGATTTCATGTCTTTGAATTATTATGTATTAGCTTATGCTAATAGTACCAAACTGTATTCACCCATTGAAACGCAGAACGATAGTAATATAATATTTGTCATTCGATCAATACAATCACATTTATGATAACCACCGCTATATAGGCGCATTAAACTTTGATAATAAAACTGCAAAATGTATATTGTTATTCAACTAATGACTTTTAGGATCATAAGTATGCATACATATTTGTAACATTGATTGCTTTATAAAAACATGCAAATCCCTAAAAATTCCAATGGACTAATATAAAGAGATTGTTTAAACAATTATTTTCCTATCCCTTCTTTAGCTTTCAAGATATTATTTATTACTTATAGTGGTTAACAAATATTTTAATTTAATTGGATTAAATGTAATGTACAAACAATGTGGATTCCATTACTATTTCTAATAAAATTGTTAATTTAAAAATTAAATTTTTAAAAATTGCATTAATACTTATTCATTTTTCTTTGTTCAAATATACTTCAATAATACGTCCTCGTACGGTAGTAACATAAGAATATTACACGAACTTACAGATATTAGTACTCTTACATACGCATACATACATACATATTGTATATTCCAGTGTGTGTACATATACTCATGTCTCGTATTTCGTATTAACTTATACTTTACGTACATACATATATAGATATAAAGTCGAAATAATTTTTCATTTCCTCTTTAGAGCATAATATGTTATCCCTTGTTCTACAAATTGCATTTTTGTTATATACGAAAATTTAAGTCGCTCGGAAATGTTGATTTAATAGAAATTATTATAAAATAATGATGTGGGTCGTTACGCCTTCTCCAAAGGGTAAGTTCGTTTATCTAAAAGTTGAGGAAAGGTTACAGAAATATATTATTTTATTATTATTTGTGATCTCTGCATCCGTTTAATTTTGTATAATAGAAATCAATAGGAATAAATTCTGATAATTCTTCATTATTTTTCAAATGTTATTATGTTGAATGTACATGTATGTACAAGTATATATTGAAGAAGAGATATCGACCTTACCCACTTAGAAAGCAGAATATTATATTTATATCTAAAGACTATTGGATTTATTGGTCTGGTTCTTTTTTCAATCACTCAATAATTCACTATCGGTCTGACGAGGCGATGAACCCAATATCTTTTAGACATAATATTTTGTTTTCTAATTGAGTACAGTCGATATCTTTTCTCTACTTCTTTATAGATATATTTTTATGAAGATACTAATACCAATTACAGAACGAAAACTAAACTGCTTTTTAAACAATGGACATTCTACAACATGAAGCTGGTTAGAATTCAAAATAGAAGCAGTAGTATTCCACCTAGGAATATATAGGAAAGCAGAAAACACTTGAACCAAGTCCTACTTACATCTGACAATTAGATGAGTGGAAAAGATGATAATTTCTTAGTAAGACTAAATAAAAAACACTCTTTGAATACAAAAATTACTTGCAACACATTTGTTAGGATAAGAAATTCAATCACTTCTATTAAAATTAAAGTTAACAATTTAATTTCTGCACACGTCTTCAACGAGTTTCAATATATGTTAGATAAGAATGGTCGATTCGATAAAAATTTAAATTTATAATAATAAATATTATATATTTAATTTATTTATATGACGTAAATAAAAAATGAAATTCGACAACTTTTTTAAAAGATTTTCGGAGGGCAATAACTTTTATGTGGACGATGTTGGTTTGTGAATTTACCATCCGCTAATATTCCGCAAGGTATTTCAGATTTTTGTGTCGAGAGTTTAATTGATGAAATACCAGATAGTGTTAGGGATGACTCTAGAGCAAGGGTTGCGAATGTTATCACTAATCATACGTCTTAAATCCTTGAATAGTACAAAACTTTAATCTTTATGTCAAAACCGAAACGAGAGAGTACATGACCTGAAAATGTCTCATGCAGTAATTGAATTGTTTCACGGGCTGTATGGCATGTGGCACCGTCTGGTTAAAACCACATATTGTCCATATCAATATCATCCAATTTCGGTAGAAATAACTGTGTTATCATGTGGCGATATCGAGAACCAGCCTTATTTTCAAAAAAGTATGGTCCAATTATGCCTCCAACCCAAAATCCACACCAAACAGTGACACGTTGTGAATGCATTTGTTTTTCGACATTCACATGTCGGTTCTCAGAATCCCAAAAGCGGCAATTTTGGCAATTAACAAAGCCATTAAGGTGAAAATGTGCTTCATCGCTTAGGATGATTTTGCTAGAAAAATCAGCATCCATTTGTTGATGTTCAATAATCTATTCAACGAAATCTCTTCGCTGTGCATGGTCATTAAACTTCAGTTGTGTTAATTGAATTTTGTAAGCATGGAGACACTGATCTTTAGTGAGCATACGTTGTAGAGAGCTTCTTAAAATTTTCGATTCTTGTCCGCGACGCCGAATTGAGGTTCCTGGATTGTCACCGATACTTTTGAACGGCTTGTTTTTGGACGACCACTATGTTTGGCGTCTCCAACGGATCCAGTCTCCCTGCATTTTTCAATTAATCTCTTCACAGTTGACGAAGTTAAAACACTATTCCGACCATATTTTGTATGAAATTTTCGAACTGCGTCCGCGAAGCTTTCATTATTTTTGAAATATTGTTCAATAAAGAAGACACGTTGTTCTATCGTGTAACGTTCCATTTTTACTAACCCTAAACTGTCAGCTGTCGAATTGTTTTTTTAGGCTTGCCAACATTTTACTGCACAAATGGCGACAAATTCAAATCTTGAGTTAATTTTGGGACACGCATTATATATACTTTTATTTTATGTTTTAAGTTTGAAAACTACAAAGTGATTTTTGCTTTACGAATAATTTTAATGGTTTCAACTTCTACAATTAAATTAAATATGTTACAGAGTTAATTTTAACCACGGCTGACTCATATTTCTGAGTTGTCAAGTTGTCTTTACCTACAATACTAATACATTGTAAGCTAGCGAAGTATTGAGTGATTGAAAAAGGAAACAAAAAGACCGATATTTTTTCTCCAACATATATACATATATATGTATGTGTGTGTGTTGTGCATAGGTACTTAATATAATAAAATTCAAAAAATAATGAAGAATTATCATTATTCTTATTGATTTGCATCATATGAATTTGAAGGTTGAAAGTGTAACAGTAATATCTTTATAAATACATTCAGTATCCAGTTTAACTGATACAGACATCCTAGCAAACTATTACAATGAAACTGTTGTGTTGCAAGTTGAGAAGCCTTCACAAGAAATGTTATTAATTAGAAACAAGTCAGTACCTACAATACAAACGAGAATGTAAACATTTTAAGGATCAAGGACGAGGCATCAACTATTGAACCCATATTACATAAATAACACTTCTCTGTAACCTTTCCTTAACATTCAGACAGAGGAACTTATCCTTTGTAGAAGTCGTAACGACCCACGTCATTATTTTATAATTTCTATTAAACAAACATTTCCGTATGACTTACATTTTCGTGTATAACAGTTTGCAATTTGAATAACAAAGGATAACAAATTATGCTCTAAAGAGGAAACGGAAAATATTTCAACTATGTGCTTGTGTACGTAAAATATGTATATTACTATATGTAATATGTAATACGAGATGTAAATACATGTATACATATTGGTATGTATGCCTGTGTAGAATCTTAATATCTGAGAAATTCGTGTAGTATTCTTACTACCTCCATGACAGCTTTTATTAAGAGGACGTCTTGTAAAAGTATATTGGAACAGAAAAGAATTAATTAGTCGATACAATTTTTAAAAGTTTAATTTTTAAATTAACAATTTTATTAGAAATAGTTACGGAATACACATTGTATGGGCATTAAATACCATTAATTAAAAATCTTTGCTAAACACTATAAATAATAATTAATGTCTTCAAAGTTAAAGTAGGGACAGAAAAACAATTGTTTAAATAATCTCTACATGTTATTCCATTGCTTTATTTCTTCAACATTTACTAGTTTTCATAAAGCAATCAATATTAGAAATATGTATGTATACTTATGATTCTAAAATTTATTAGATAAATAATAATATACAGATTTTTCAAAGTAGAGCATGAACTAGTTCTTTTTTCTTCCTATGGAGTACAGTTTTTTGCACTTCCTCTACCTAACGATCGATAAACCCAATAGTCTTTACAAACAATATGTTCACCAGTTATTCATATAATTTTTACTACAGAAATAGTTAGTTTTATCAACTAATTGATAATTTTTTTAGTGGAGTAATAATTTTTCTGACTATCGACTTATAAAATTCAATTTAGCCTTCCTCTACTATTTGTTTTTTTTTGCAAAGCCATGATCTCTTTTTATAAATATATTCTTTGCATTAATATTAATTATTTTTTGCTACGATTTAATATAAATGACAATATATAGCACAATTTAAATATTCTAATTACTATAACTTAGTTTTCGAATAGAATTCAATTTCAATATATAATAATGTCAACTATTATTGTTAATAAAATCTCGTTCTTTTTATAATATATATAACTATAACATCTAATAGATTATATATTTGACAAATAAGTTATTAACTAGACAGTTATATTTTAAACGACAAATTTTGTTAATTTAGTAAATTTTGAATAAACTGATATTTTAATTAAATGTTAGTAATAGTAATAAAACCAGAAAATCACTATAATTTCAAAAGTTATTGACATAATTTTATTAGATATTCTATTATGTGAATCATATTTACTTCATTACATTAATATAAACATCATGTATTAATATATAAACAACAAAACATATAAACATTAAGAAATTGTAACTAAATATACTATTTTTTTCTTAAGTAAAAGATACACGTTCCTCATGACACTCCTTTAATTGAGAAATGTGATATTTACCCCTAATTAGACATGAGTAAATAATACATTCATAAACATGTCGGAAGTATCCTTTAGTATTTTTGATTCTTCTTTGAATCTATTAATGCCATTGTTGTCCCAAGACGAACTGTAACTTTTTCAAGAAAACTCATACTCCTTGAGATTATGTTTAAAAAAATATTTAAGTAAAAGACTTTCATCTATTAAATTATATTATTTAGACATAAATGATTTTATTTCAAAAGCATTTAGTTTATAATTTATTTGAGACTTTTATTTTAATCATTTAATCAATTTACTTATTAAGGGTACACTCATATATTAAAATAATGTACAACAATTTGACTCATAATGTGGCATTTTTATTACAAAATATTCTGTAAATGAGTATACAAATTATTCACATATGTATATATAGCATATTTTGATTCTAAAAAAAAGGTCTAAGAACTTTGGTTATATAACCAATAGTCGAATTTTTGTAATAATTAAAAGTTGATTAAATTATAGATATAATCAAATTGTTTGCTAAGTTATAGTCAATCTTCTTAGTTTTTTTTACATATATGTAGGTGCAATATTAAGGTATTTACTATTGTTATTTAGTAATAGTTCTTTATTAGTTAATTATCTCATAATGAATTAAAGTCATGTGTAGCAGTTATTAATTTAAAGATTATAGTTAGGCAACATACACTGCATACTATATTTAAAACAGATGATATATATTTTATAATAATCATCCGCATATTGTTAAAGGGTTAAATATTTAATAGATTACTTTTTTGTTTGCTTTTATATAATTCATTACGTTAGGAGTTGTTTCGTAGTGAAGCGTTTCGTGTTGATGCTTCACTACGAAATAACTCCTGAAAAAGACGCCGATTCTTTAGAGAACTTCTGTCCAACATCGCGGAGAGCCCGGGAATCTAATTCCGTTCGTTTGGACATATATATATATATATATATATATATATATATATATATATATATATATATATATATATATATATATATATATATATATATATATATATATATATATATATATACATGTGTGTGTATGTGTGTGTGTGTGTGTGTGTATAAGTGTATAATATATATTTCAATAATTAAAATGACTATAAAAATATCTAATCTATCTGCAATTCTAATCGAGTAATTATATTTACAAGGAATATAAATCAATTACTGAACAATATGCAATACAATGAAAATTATTATTTTCTGCTATTCCATCGTTAATTAAATTCATAGAAATCAATTAAAAATTTCTATGCTGGAGAAGGACTCGAACCTCTACCTGCCGTTTTCTAGACGGCTACCCTACCAATTAAGCTACCAGGTAGTACAACTTCGACCCTTTAATACGCCATAAATCGCCATAAAACTCATTTAATTCACATCGTAAAAGAACTTAATTACATGTTTATATATAATTATTAACATCATAATAACTAGACTGCGAGTTTTAAATAAATATTAGATCTGTTCCCATAATGAGATTTATGGCGTATTAAAGGACTCGAAATTGTATTGCCTGGTAGCTTAATTGGTAGAGCAGCCGTCTAGAAAACGGCAGGTAGAGTTTCGAGTCTTTCTCCAGCGTAGAAACTTTAAATTGGTTTCTGTGAATTTAATTAACGATGGAATAGCAGAAAATAATAATTTTCATTTAATTCACATCGTAAAAGATCTTAATTATATGTTTATATATAATTATTAACATAATATACAATACAAGTTTGTATGTATATATACACACATATATATGTACATAGTAATTTTAATTATTGAAGGTATATAGTTTCATAATTACACTGCTGTTAGCATTAACAAATACAGTCGATATTTTGCTTGCACTATTTACCGCTTGTTTACTAAATAACAATTTAGTAGAATTCACTTTGATATTTCGCTACAAAAATACATCTGAAACTGAAGTACTGAATTTGTAAATTAATCAAAATCGTTATACAACTGATTAGAAAAAAATTCTGGTTGGATTGAAACTAAATTGCGGGAAAGAATTACTGCAGATCATGGATTTAAATACACTATAGTAGGTGTATTTTGATGAATTTTTAAATTAAATCTGTACGTAAAATTTACGAATAACACGCTTTTTGTAGATATCGCAATTTGCAAGGTTGAATAAATTTTTTTCGGTATTAAACATTTACTAAATTTAGTGAAAAAAATGTAGGTTTTCTAACAATTATTTTTTTCATTTATAATTTATATTCAAATTTTATCATTTAAATTCTAAATTTAGCTCGTGAATTATAGATTGCTAGCCTGGCCTCTTACAAAATTAATTATTAACAAATATATTAGTTTACTATTGACCTTAATATCAAGTATAATATACCTCAATAGCTTCCGCCGATAGTATTTCCGAGTCGTTAATTAGTATAAATAATTAACCAGTAATTATACAAGATCTTTCGCGAAGACGGGTTATTAACAGTTCTAGGGCTCCTAGTGTAACTAAAAGTCTGAACATTAGTACGAGGGTAGACTGAAAAGCCATTTAATGGAAATAAAGAAAAGGATTATGCTGTTTGAAATTGCGTTGATTTCCTAACATAATCTCCTGCTACCTCGATACATTTGGATCAGTCTTTATGACTTGATAAAATTCAGAGCTCTCAATTTCGTTAAAATAAACACCCACAGCAGCGTTACCATCGTTGTCTGTTCATAATTTCTGATATGTAAGGTATTTTTTAAGAAGAAGGTATTAATTCGATAGTTCTGAATTCGGTGAATATGGCAACAAATCGAAACTTGATTGTTAATTTTTATCACAGCGATAATATTTGTATGGAGCCGTGCATTGTCTAAATGAAAAATGATTTTTATTTAGGAAATTTTGCTTTAGTTTGTATGCAAGAATTGTATAAAATACCTTGGTGAAATTATGCTTTTTGGATGGTAATCAACAAGAGGAATTAAATCTTTGTGTTCCAAAAAATGGAAGCAAGTCATTCCCTTTCTTGTAATGTAGCAACTATCGACTTCTTTGGAAAAATAATTCAAACATTTGGTTAGTTTCGGACATCCAATGATGAACACAAATCCTACCTGCGGTGATAAATCGGCGTTTCTTCGAAAACATTCCGAACACTCGCATTCGTACCAATTCTTGATTAATACTAAGCAGTCGCGGCACACACCTCTAGCACAGATTTTTCATAGCCAACTCTTCATTCAAATTATATTACGCGCTCTTAATAGATGTTTACAGCCTCCACTATATTAGACGTTTTTAAATAGCATCTTTTAATGCCATAGCATGCACTTTCTTAAAAATTTCCGATGTAGTGTCAGATTTTGGACGTCCACTATGTGATGCAACTAACGATTGTACGACCACATCTGATCCCACCAACTCATTTATCAATAGCGCAAAATGAAGGAGCCAAGTTCTTCATACCATCTTTCCTCTCATTATAAATATTTGATGGTGCCAAGCTTTTCAAAGGGTACCTAATGACAATACGAATTTCAACACTATCTATCTCGTCATGAACTCCGAAATACTCTTAGTTAAACAGTTGTCACAACAAAAATAATAAATGTAGCGACCTGAAATTTGACGGTTTTCGTTATGGAGAGAACATGACGGCGCACCATAAGAAGATCCTGAAAGTGTGCCATTGGCTCATCATTCCACGAACTTCAATCTAGACTCGTAGTAAATTAAAACATGAAAGCTAACAAAACTGACAAAGTATTATAACATTAATAAAAATAATATGAAATAGTTTCACAGCTAAAATATCATATGAGTGAACGACTAATTTAAGATAGGAATTTTGAAGATAATTTAGATAATTATTATAAATATATAAAAAGTCATAAATAATTTAATATTAACAAGAAGAAGCAAGCTGCTTGTAAATATTGGATAATTATACGCACTAGTGGTGACAAACATTTTTTCTGGTTGTATTCCATTGCACAATTTTTGCAATTCTTATCAGCAATAGACTCTTCTACATAACCAACCTTCTGCCACAGACGTACCAGATGAAGTCATCTTGCTAGTAGATGACTTCATCTGGTACTTCTGTTAGAAATTATATGTTTTTAAAAGAAATAGAATTTCCTTGTGTTTCCATCTATATCGTCTTCCAGTCTAAGCACCGATTTTAACATTTTAAATGTGGTCCATAAACTAAAAACTTTATTGGTCTTGAATGTATACTGGGACACGTTTTAAGAAGTCTTAAAGACCTTTTCGAAAAGAGACTATTATACACTTTCCACGATTTTTCTGACAGCAGTTTTTCGTACACATTCTGTGCCTCTTCTCTCATGTCGAAAAATATTTCTTCAGATAAACTAAATTTGATCCGCACAAAAATAAAGTTCTATTAAAATGTCAATGGATAGATAAGTGGTAACATGCTATTTGATTTTTATATTTATCATTAAACAAGTTTATTATTCTTTTCGAAGTATTTACTTTCTTTTAAAGATAAAGTCTACTAAAGCTAAAAGGTGATAGAAATAGTATATTCGCCATGGTTACGAAAAGCAATACAAGCTTCACGCCTTGACTCCTTCAGCGGTTCTTGGCGTTCATATTATAAAAGCGTCCATATAAAAAATTGTTATGCACATATAATTCGTTATGATGGGAATATTTTCTGCAAGTGATTCTCTCACACTCAGTATAATCTCATATATCTGAAAATATCATTTTAGGAAAGTGGAAACCCTTTTAAAACTTAATAAATATGTGACTTTTTCGCAATGATGGGAATGATGACAACGAATTTTTTTAAAGAAGAAAATACTTAATTTTTTGTATACTACGTCTAAAACGGAAAGCGTAAAGCATCAAGGAATGTCAGGAAACATTGATAGGTGTATTATCTTCAACGATTAAAGCTTGAGTTAAGTATTTGTCTTTATATGTGTATCGACCCAATACATTAATAGGTTTATTTCCGGCTGCTTGTTAGAAATTAAAATAATAAGTACATTAAAATATATGAATAAATAACTTGTCTTCGTCGCGGTATTTTAATTTACAGTTTTGTTTTTGTTTTTAGGTACTATTGCCCAATATAACATGAACATTTATAAATATACTCTACTCAAGACAATTAATATTATATTTCAGAAAATGATAGTAAATTAAAAACAGCTTTTTATTTTAATTTGTTTACATAAGTTGGAGTATAAATTGTCGTTTTTAATATAGGAAAAATATAGAAATATTCGACTTTATAGGTTCTAGTGAAAACGTAACATAAAGATTAATAACACGTAGGATCCCCATGAACATCTAAAAATGTTTGGTATCTTAATAATATAAAAGTCAATTCTTCTTCGGATACAGAAATAGGATGGGTCGCTAAATCTCATGCAGATATTTCTGGGCAGTAAGAGCTTAACATTTGATGAAATAGAGGTTAATGTGTTTCCGCTGATACTATGCTGGTCCATTACGCAAATGCCTTTATATAGAGTTTTCGCCAGTACAAACTATGTCTCTTCAAACTTTTATCTCTGACAGATTGTGATGTGTTTCCATTTTGGATGCCACCTAATACTGCAAATTTTCACTACTAATCACAGGGGTGAACTTTAGACCAATTTAGAAACATTGTCTTCCGGTTATATTTGGGTAATTTTTGCTTTGTAAGTGGGTATCGAATCCGCTTACAACACCTAGTTTTTTCCTCTTAAACAATGCGTTTGCTAGAAGTTTCGCCAATTTCCAACACAATTCCTTGGAAAACTGGGGTCAATGTTTTAATTCTAGTTTCGCAAAAATTAATAAAGGAAAGATATCACAATCTTCGGGGTTTCTACATAATTTTGCAATAACCTCTTTAGCCGTAACGACTTTCCAACTTCTTAGCCCTCTTTATACTTATATCTTTCACGGCTATTGTTAAAAGATGGTGTTCGTCCTTCTGTAAATTTTCATGTCTAAATTTTGCTCGATAATAAGTACGAAGCCGATCAACATCTCCAGTGTTACGAAAACAAGCAGTGGTAGAATTTACGAAAAAATTGTTGATATTAAATGGCGAAAGAAGAGCTAAAGTCTATCTCGCATTCTTTTCAATTTTATGAAATGTAATGATGGTAAAGCGTTTATTAATGCGTTTATAGTATTCGGCCTATTCAGTAAGATAAATGCTGTTCGCTAAGCGACTACCAAACAGTACAGACTGTTCATGAGCTGGGAGAAATATGACTGTAACAAACACATAGATAATGGACAGCACAAAAAAAATTTGGCGTACGCTTTTCGATTCAAGTTCAAGATTGATGTAAACAATCCACCGTTTCCTTTATTAGATAATGAATCATTTTCCTCGTCCTGTAAATTACTTAGTTCGAAAATGTGGCGTGCGCGACGATTTGAAAATAGAATTAAATCGAAATTGTAAAATAAAAAACTCTGGTTATGCGTAGACGGAACAACAGATTGTAAGAAAATTCTATTGTTGTCATACTTCGTACAATGGAATCACTTAGACTGTCACCTTCAATCTCACTAGCGTCCAGAACACTATAAGAACGTACTGTCGAAGTAATTTCAAAAGTAGTGTTAAATACATTTAAAAAACTAGAATTTTCGAGAGATCATCTCTTAATACTAATGCCGCCGCAACTATATGATCTGTAGGTCGATATCTTAAAGATGGCGTAGTAATTTCTTACTTGTTGCACGTAAAATCCATGCTTTTTAGTGGTAGAAACGATTCGACGTTGTCATCCAGATGTAAATGGTTTAACAGCGCACATAAAAGCAGTGTTCCTCAAATCCCCTAAACGTATTTCAGAATTCCATAGACAATGTCACAACATCTCATACTCTCATCCACAACCGCTTCTTACACACTGGGCAACATGGTTAAAGGCAGCACATTATTATTTTATCCATTTTTAAAAAATTAAATCAAATTTTACAATTTAATTCTAAAGAAGCAACTGCTATCAAGGAAAATCAAGATAAATTTCCTAGATGATAGTTGAACCATATTTACAAATAATTTATAATAATTACAAAGTAGTTAAGCTTTTATTATTTTACCAGCGACGTCAAAAATACTAGTGTTGCAGCCAAAATAGACAGCGTGCAAGAAACGACAGATTTTAGCGCATTAAAACAAATTCGAAATGATAGTGAGTGCATAGGTCGGTTAAGTATTAACAGACATTACTTGAATTATGCAAATATTACACCATTTTTTTTTAATAGGCTACCGTGAGTTTTCATTTAATAGCTCCTTCTATAATGCAATTTATGGCACATTAGAAGGACTCGAATTAATTGTCTCTGTGATGTAATGGTTAGAGCACATTTCCAGAGAGAATGAGGTCGTAGGTCGTAGTCCCACGCGGAGAAAAGAAATTTTCTCAAAAATTTCCACATTAAATATACGATGTATAAAATAGTTAAAAATACAATTTTTGAATTCAGTTGTAAAAGCGCATAATTACATGCAATATATAACAATTAATTTTATTTTATTTACCTAATATCCAACGCACGCCTATGGTACGCCCACCATATTCCTCACTTTAATTATCAATAAAATTAACTGCATTTATCTTGTATGAGTTTGTACGTACAGTAGAAAATCAATATTCATTTAAAAATTGTTTGATTACAAATTTAATACAATTTAATGAAGTATGTTTTGTTTTTTATGTATTCAAGTAAATAACAGTTGCAAATATAGTCATGATCACGTTTTGGTACTTTGGTACTACAAGCTCGTTAAAAACTTTCGACAATACATAATGAAAGTAATTAGTACATGAATTTATTTCTAAATTTCATGTTCCAGTGTTTCCGGTTAAAAATTGGATTTTATGCTTCTCTGAACTTTTACCGAAAATACGAGCCTTCAGTTTAATACATATATCATCGATGTTTTAGCTGAAAGTACTAAAGCCTACAAGTTAATGCTCTTTAAAAAGACTTTCGTACTGCAGCGTGTTTCTGTAAAGTTCTTTTAAAGAAATATAAACTATACTTTACTTTAATCCTATGTTCGACGTTCTATATATGTTCGTACGTGGTGCCGTTTTTCACCAGTATAATAGGTTTTATTATTTCATTTGGGCTTATTCGGTATGCTGACACTTTCTTTGAAAAGCGATTAAACTGAGTTTTATAAAATGTAGGAAAATATTATGAAATGCTTTCCCATATGAAAGTATTGATTTCGCATTCATGCTCTGAATTTTATGCCGTTGATGTAGTGCATAAAATATCGCTTTTTAGGATACTTAGCCTACGAATGAAGTTTTAATGATATTGATATATTTATGCACTAATTTGTAAACAATTCAAAATGTATATTGACATGTTTACAGTGTAAATTTTAAAAGTAAACATATCTGCTTTGAAGAGCAATCGCGATATTAAACAAAAGGGAGAAATTCAAGTGATTGACAGTTCAGCTATATACTTTTAGAAGAAATCACGTATATAAATATATGATGCGTTCTTAAACTAGAGAATAAATTTCATAACTTTTCTCTATGTTTAATATTTGGAAAATAATTAATTGTCTTCATTTTAAATTGAAAATAATTATTACATACAAATAGGAAATATAACAGTTTTATATTTTTCATCCTACACTAGATATTTTTGCAAAAATCTGAGATGAATTTTGTTTTACATTTTTTATTTGTGATATGATACGTTCCTTTATCTGAGGTTGTAAAGTATTTAGAATCTATTGATGAGCTATTAGAATATTGGTATTACAAATTCTTTTATTCAAACGATAATGCAAAGTAATGGGAAAAGCAGTACACCCATTTTTCGGATGTCACTTTGCCCA
Organism: Dermolepida albohirtum; assembly: GCA_031893035.1. Taxonomy (NCBI): domain Eukaryota; kingdom Metazoa; phylum Arthropoda; class Insecta; order Coleoptera; family Scarabaeidae; genus Dermolepida; species Dermolepida albohirtum. The sequence continues at coordinate 461,441 of JAVIWB010002358.1, forward strand.
CATTGAACAGAACATCTGTTAAACCATACAAACGACGTGTATATATGTGTATATGGCAATTGCCAAATACAATATAATAGAACAAATACTGAAGAACAGAGCAATAACCACAAAGAACGTTTCACTTAATCTAAGATTCATCAAGGAGTCTGATTTTGTTCAGAAGTCATATGCACCCACTCGGTATTGTTATCGAAATTATAATATAATGTAACGAAAGATAACTATAAGTTCATATCTCGGATAGAAATGAAATTTGTGCAGATATAAGCAGTTTTGTAACTTCGCTAAATGCAGCTGTTGAACAAGATCTGATTATCTGATGAGTTTTAGAATTAAGGAAAACGATTATCATAGTGATTTGTTTGTTCATGGACGTCGCTGTATATTGTGTAAATATTTGGTGTGAATAATAAAATTAGATGGTTTCATATTTTTGCTAGCTTTCGCTTATTTTGTGTGATTTATGAATTTAATTTCATTAAATTTATCTCATTAGAACCCTGTGTCGTTGTATTTTTTATGAGTCTATTGTTAATAAAATTCCTTAATTAAATTGTTCCTTTATTGTTGTTAGGGATAATATTTATTCTTCTAAAAGAACATAGAACGCCATCTGTATGATGTACTCCTAAATGGATACAATCGCTTTCTTCTTGTCGCCCTATTTTTACTTATTCGTACCGTACCGCTGAAAGCCAATCACAGTGTGCGTTTTGGCTTTCAGCGGTACGGTTCGTGTGCAGAATTTGTTTTCGTACAGGTATTTGCCGAAGTTTTCCAGGTGCGACACTGTTTAATTATCTGCTGATGACGACAACTTAGTTGTCGAAATCGCATACAGAATACGAAATTTTATGGAAAAGGGTTATATATCAACCTTCGGTGATTTAATTTCTTGTTCTTATTGAAAGCATATTGTATTATTATAATATAAATTATATATTCTTAAGCAAGGCGTGCTATACTTAATTAAACTAATTCTTAGCATAAAATTAAATTCAGTTTATTAATTTTAATACCTCATTTACTTGCTCTTAGCAGTTCGAACAAACTGATAGTTCGTTATCCTAATCAATTGGGTTCTTTTATTCTCTTTACTTTGTCTTCTCCCATTAATTAATATTGCAATTGTAGATTTCTGGTTACCCTAAACGTTCCAAAAGCACGTAACGCCTTTTATACGATCTTTCTATTAGAAATCCCCCCAATTTTCTGAATGATACTGACTACTTTCAACCCTAGAAGCTACTAAGGATATTTGTAAAGGTAAACAATACGAACTTCGATGATTATCTACACAAGTTTGTGGAGGGGTGTACCACGCGGTTTACAGGGTTCATCAAATGTTCTGTCAATGCCGTCAAATTGACGTAAGTGCTTTCTTTTATATATATATATATATATATATATATATATATTGTATATATATATATATAGAAGTTCTACTTCTATGCGAGAAATGGATATATTACTTTGAGGTGGACTTATTACTGTGCATTATCGTTTCAATAATAATACATACCAGATGCGTACAACAGCACAATCGTCCTATCTGATAAGTTGTGAATTAAGTAAAACTGTTGTCGTAATCATTTTTTTTAGCAGTTTTATTTTATTACATTACATAGTTTACTATTATATATTATCTTATTTTTATTAATATATATTAATTTTATTAATATATATTATATATTTCGTTGGAATAAATGTATTGCTCTTTTAGGAGAATATATTGAAAAATAAAAATTATTTTGTATTTAAAAAATTTGTTTTTCTTTTCCATTCTCACTACTTGTCAAACTACCCTCGTACACTTTAAAACACAATAGTTATGTACATATAACGCTAAACTAAAATTTATATATGAAAAAAACATAACATAAAGCAAAAGTTTGATTTCTTAAAATATTTTTAATGAAATAATAATAATTTTAATTGAACACATCAGTTATTTCATGCACATATGGTAATCATCCACCTAATTGTACACAAAACACTGATGAGTATAATATGTTACAGACTACAAATCTAGAATATTTGAAACTACGTGGCATTATTTCTAATATTCTAACAAATCGCGTAAACGTCGTTAGTTAATACAAATTAACTTTTTTAACGTGAGCAAATATTTTGACAATTTTAGGAGGTGCTTTTGTTTCAAAACGACAATACGTTTTCTTCTTTCGACTGTATCCGTGCCTTATATATTCTATGCCAACTTATTGGACGCAAAACACAGTCATTTGACTTGTGTTGTTTACTTGGATGAAGCACTGCTAATTCTGTCACTCTTTTAAATTTGATTTTTTAATTCCTTTGTAAAATAGTTCAAATTTATTTTTTATATTTTTGTCTTGACGTAAATGATTTCATTTACAATTAGCTTCCACATTAAATGTCTATACTTAATATACTAAAATTATTATTTTATTATAATCTATTGGTCATTTTAAATACTGCACCTTTAAAAGGAAACTCTTCGATTTACACGCACACACACACACACACACACACACACACACACACAAATATAAATATCTACATACAAAGGGTGCTAGGAAAGTATGCAAAATAGTTATATTTAATTTTTTCAAAGTAATTACCTCTACACTCAATACACTTTTCCATCCCGTGAAGCTTTAAAGCTTGGTTTAAACCAGTTCTGCCAAGTTTCACTAGGGAGTAAAGCACATTCATTGTCCCAAGCCCGCAGTAGGTCCTCATCACTGGAAAACCGCCTCCCTTTTAGCTTCATTTTCACATGCGAGAACAGTGCAAAGTCGCAGGGAGCAAGATCTGGTCTGTAGGGAGCGCGCTCGAGTAGTTTCAATCCTGTCGTGGTCAAATATTCGGTGCAGGCTTTGGCGCGGTGAGCTGGAGCATTATTGTGATGGAGGAACCAGGTGTCCATTCTTGACTTTGGCCGCAGGTTCTTCATAGATCCAATGACTTTAGGCAGGTGCTATTCAGTATACCACTTAGCTGTGACTGTCTTCTGTGTGTCCAAAACGACACGTTCCACAATTCCACTTGATTTGAAAAATACAGCTATCATTTTCTTCTTTACATATCTTGATTTTCTGGCAACTACGAGTGTGGCCTCATCATCAAAGACCCAAACTTTGTTTTGAGCTTTGTTCGACACATCGTAATAGTACAGCCAAATCTCGTCACCTGTCACGATGATGTTCACATACCGAGATTGTCGAAATTTATTAAATTTTTTAGCATCCCCTGGCACCAAGACACACTTCGTGTCATCTGCTCTTCAGTCAGTCGATGCGGTACCCAGAGAGAACAAAGTTTCTTCACTTGCAAATGATCATGCAGAATCGAACGAACTGCTGGTGCATTTAGGCCTGAAATACCCTCTATCTGTTGGTAGCTCACTCGCCTGTCCTCGCCAAGCATTTTCCTCATAGTAGTAACGTTTTCCTCCGTAACTGACTTTCGTGGCCTTCCCGTCCTCTCAGCATCCTCCACAGTTAAATTTCCCCTTTGGAATTCTCTATATCACCTGAATATCGTTGTGCGATGTGGACAAACATCACCTAGTGTAAGACTCATTTCTTGGAAGCACTGGTCTATGTTTAAACCACGCACGAAATTATAAAGCAAAACTGCCCTTATCTCATTTCGTGACCACGATGCCATCGCAAGCACTTTACACTCTCAATGCTAATGAATAACTGACCCCATCGACATGGGGCGGCGGCTACTAGGCACGTATGAACATGTTTCAACATGCAGCAACAAACAGCTTCCTACGATTCATTGTTGCGTGATATTGCAAACCTTTTCTAGTACCCTTTGCATATATATATATATATATATATATATATGTAATGAAATTATAGGGTTAAGATTAAATTTCGATTTCACAGTCATAAACGTTACATTACTTAGGATTGAAAATTCACAGCAACATGAAAAATGTTAATACACATACACGATAAAGTGTTCATTGCTTTAAAGGAGCAGGTAAAGTTGGAAATAGATAGATAACACATAAATAAGAAAAGTATGGAAAGCGAAATCACTGAAAAGAATATAAAAGAGACATGTAAAATATAGAATACGGAAAAAGTTGATGCACTATAATAATGAGGCAATATGACTAGATGCATTTACTAAAAGAGAAAAAAGAATAAAGAATATTCATCAAACAATGAAACGCTTCTGTTCATTCAGAAACAAAACGAGCACATAAATAAAATGATTAATAATAAAAAATTTATATTGAATAACACTGTGGTAGAATACAGGATGTAAACAGAGATATATGTAAAAGTTTTCTTGCATATAGTAAAAACTAGAGAAAGTTATACTATCTCTTAAGTACCAGGAATGGACGAAGGTATTCTATGCGCAAATGTACAAAAGCAATTACAGTTACGGAAGTCGAAGCAGATAAACTATCGTAATTCCGTTGTCTAATTTTAAATACTTGGATACTATTAAATATTTTACATAAATGAAAATATTGAAATTGGTAGTAACATTACACATTCAAACTGTTATTGATTAGAGACGTCTGCATTTGACTTCAATTTCACCTTAATTTGAAATTTGCATGTAAAACACGTTCACAAACCGATGGGGTAGCACAGAGTTTCGGGCACAACTTACTGGCAAATAGACATTGATATTGATTAACGGTCATTCACGGCAACACATGGACAACATATATACAATGCACTGCATCTGATTTGATATTGTACAGCCTTGTTTTGAAATAGGACGAAATTTACATAGTGATATAATAACTGATTGTTTACAATATGTCCATTATTGAACAACATGTAGTTCAATTATATGGAGCAATACTCAGAAGTTTTTTCCTTCCCCAAATTAATCTGTAAATATCCTTTCAGTTTCGTTAGGGATATTTTGTCATTGGTTTTGAAGTTATGACGTATTAACATTCTTTTTCTTCCTCGATCACATCAGTACGCCACATATTCTTCAGAATCAAAAACAAACTAACACGATTTAAAAGAGGAAGCTACGAATTAATTCGAAGGTGTGGAAACAATTACGTTGGAAAAATGGAAAGAATTTTTGAATAGATAATATTGGTAAATTATAGCGACACACAAAGAAAAGATATTTGATGATAGACAGTTTCAGGATAACTGCCTAGCGACCGAGACAAAATACATTTTAAAGAGATCAACATCTTAGTTATTACGATTATATTATATTAAAAATCATCAGAAACTATAACCGAGGACATTCTAAATACATATCTCAAGAAATTTATTACCAAAGCCCATGATGATCAACAATATGTCAACTCTACTAATCATTGAACAAAATGACAACGAAATGTATTAATATGGTAGCAGATTTTGAAGAATTTATCCGTATAAATAACCAAACGTTGATTATTGCAATTACGACATGGTGAAACCACGAATAAAGTGGAACAAAGTGAATAAAGAAATGCTCAGAAAGAAAGACAGCATCAGCGAAATGAAGGGAAAATGAGATATGCGTATATAAGAACAGTAGACAACAAGAACATTATTGTTCAGAAACTCTTTGAAGAAGTTGACTGACTTCTGAGCAAAACGTCGAAAGTAAATACAGCTACACTGAAAAGATTTATTTATTATTATTTATAACAAAGAGGAAATATATTAAGACATACATTACGGTTGGTTTCAGAAAAATGTTTTTTACACATTTAACACATATTAGGCCCAACAGAGTAACAATGAGTAAAATTTTCCTAAAAGGAATCTGTATCTTATACTTCATAAAAGCCCGAAGCGCTGCTGAAAAGTAATATATTCATATAATAATCTCTGGAGGCTTGGCAATTTATTTGTGTTTACCAATACATCAAACTTAGTAGATCTGATCAAAATTTATGAGAAGAGCAAGATATTGTCGGGTTACGAATAGTTTAATAGTGACCGAAAATTGACCTTACAAGAAAAAGTATTCAAAACACTGCAGTCAACAACACAAGTAGAGGGAAAAAATTTATTTATTAAAAACACACTCAAGCAAAGAACTACGAGGGAGCGTTTTTATATTCGCGGAATGGGGGACAAGGGGTGGAAATAAAAAAACCAAATTATTTTTCTTTTTCAATATATTCACCTGCAAGACGGATACATTTTTCACATCTTTCAATTAATTTATTTATACCCTCATAAAAAAATGATTTCTCTTTATCTGCAAAATACGCCGAAACTGCCTCCTTGACTTCATCATCGGCAGTAAATTTTTTACCCCGCAGCTCTTTTTTCATTTTCGGAAACAGGTAATAATCACTCGGGGCCAGGTCTGGGTTGTAGGGTGGGTGATTCACAATTTCGAAGCCCACCTTATGTAGGGCAGCTAACGCAACGCGGCTCTTGTGGACGGGCGCATTGTCGTGCAAAAGCAGAACACCTTTTGTCAATTTTCCCCGTCTTTTCTCTTTAATGGCTTCTTTTAGTCGCTCTAGTATTGAAGCGTAATATTCTCCGGTTATAGAAACACCTTTATCTTTATAATCAATCAACAATATTCCTTCCGAGTCCCAAAATACCGTTGCCATGAGTTTCCCAGCTGATTGTGACACTTTAAATTTTTTGGGAGGTGCTGTGCCCTTTTTATGCCACTGCATGGAGTCTTGTTTGGACTCAGGTTCATAATGATGAACCCAAGTTTCGTCTCCAGTAACAATTCCACTCAATACACCATCCTTGTCTTCATTACAGAGGTCCAAAAATGCACGCGAACACTCTACGCGCTGTTGTTTTTGCGGCGGCGTGAGCATTCTCGGCACCCATCTTGCGCTGACCTTAGACATGCCGAGATGATCGTGTAGGATTTTAAAAATTGTTGTATCGGATACTCCAACCATTTCTGCGAGTTGTTTCTTCTTTAGTCGAGCATCTTCGAGTACAATTTGTTCAACTTTTTGGATAAGTTCTGGCGTGGTCACCTCCATGCTCCTGCCCGGCCTCGGGTCGTCTTCAAGGGATTCCCTTCCTTGTTTAAATAAACTATGCCACCATGGTTTTTCCTGGATAAGAGTCGCCGTAAACCAATGACATCTCATTCATTATGGTCGCGACTGATTTTCCTTGCCTAGTAAGGAACTTTATAACGGCACGATATTCGATTTTTTCCATATTTCACTTTTCACTCCTGATTATGTTACTTGGTTGACGATAGATCAAAGACTAACTGTCTAATAACAATGAAACTTCGTATTTATACTAATCATGAGTCGCTGCACAGGCCACGCCCTCAATGCGCCTACTCACCCCTCTACAACTCGCTCATTCCGCGAATATAAAAACGCTCCCTCGTATATATGTACATGTAAATTAAAACATTTGTTTCACAAATTTTGGGATGCTGTTAATTACATTTTATGACTGTGTTCATTATTGGTATATTTGTGTGTGTACAAACTTTGAAATCTCAGTTAACGAAAAAAAATTAACAAAAAAAATTCTCAGACTTTTACAGAATATTTCATAGCCGAAATTTACTCTACTGCTATGCAACCAACCAGCTTGTTATAAAATATTATTTTAGCAGCCACTTCTTACAAATATATTTAATAATATAATTTTACATCAACAACAAATCGTTAATAGATAGAACAAACAACAAAGGACCGAGATCAGAATCTTGAGATATTCTAATTGGCGAAAAATTAGCATGAACTGTCACCATTATAAACATGTTCCAAACATTACGAAATAGATACGAATTTAAAAACTAGGGTTAGTGTCTTGAAAGTCTTATCACGAATATATATAATCCATAACTAAAGATAGTGCCAGTTAATATAAAACCTACAAATACTTCTATAAGTTAATTTCGACTTTTTTAAACAAGAAAATGAATACATAACCGTGTCTCGACAGTTTCATGAATGCGTTAAAGCGATTATCACTTGAACGCTCTCCTCGGCCAGTATCCAAAGGTTTACTTACCTCTATGATTACTTTTGCAATTTTAAGTGAAAGTGAAAACACATCTGTTAGAGATAGGAACTTGAAGGGTCATAGGTCGATTGGACAATCGAAAACAATAAAGTGTTGCTGAAGTATTTGGAGTGAGCCAAGAGTGTTTAGTGAAGAGAGGGCAAGGTCGGCAAACATCAATAACACCGAGAGACGATCTTCAGTCATTACAATTGGCATGTATTGTAGGACCCGCGCTCTAAATATAAGCCAGATTGAAAGTGATTTTTTGCTTATATTGAAGCCTATTATTAAAGCAAACAATAAAAATGCTTTTGAATACGTCTAGGTTATATATCCGAAAACCATTGGTTTGCGTTTCTTTTACTGTAAAGCATAAAAAGGCCTATAGAATGTGAACAACTGAGTAATCGATTGGAGTCGTAATAAGGGGGGGGGGGGCAAGTATTTTTCGATCAGGTTACGTGACTTTGGCAGACGAAATGATCCATAATTTATCCGGAAAAGTTTAATACGAGAATGGTATGGATTGGAATATGTACTAGATAACTGACCAACTTTTACTTCATAGAAAATATAGAAAATGGTGCCCTTACTACCAAGAGATATCCGGATGAAATTCTCTGATTAATTGTTCTTCCGTAGGCAACAGCGATAAGAGAAGAATTTGTTTTTATGGGCGAAAATGCCCATCTCGAAACAAGTCATTTCTTCACAAGTAAATTGAAACTCAGAAAATCTTGATCCCCTGAAAAACCTTAATTATTGTTTTCCTTTAATTTGTTTTAATTTGCATGTAATATCTCTTAATTGTTTTGAACAGCATTGTTATTAATTAATAGTATCAAAAGCATGAAACAATCTGGATTGATTATGTCTATCAGGGCACTATTGTCTTAAGTGTTCAAGAGATTATTACAATTATTATTGTATAATGTCCAAATTTTAATGAAGCACCTAGATGTTTTAGAAACCTAAAATTCAAGGGAATCTTTCCAATTAACAATCTTGTTGATGTAGATAATATTGTAAATGTTTACCAAACAATCGCTATTTCCGCATTTTTGTCCGTTAAATCTTACTGTATTTTACTCTCTATTAAACATGTTCTATTTGCATAAATTTTACTATTCTGCTCTGGAATTATACCATCACATTTTTTACATTTATTTTTATAATTTTTGATTCTAAGAATTTGACTGTCCTTAGCACTAAATCACCAAGTTTGCCTTCTAAGAAGGGGGCGCGTCGTTATATCCCAAACAAACAAAGTCAGTTGTTCAATAACTTTCCTTATCACACTTTCGAATGTTTTTAAATTAAATAAACTTTATTAACCCATCGCTAAAAACCTTTACATTAAGATGCAGTTATATATTAGGGTATAAAAACAAGATTCGTTACTGTAGACCGATTGGACCGAAATATATGTTGATAGGTAGATGTATGAGCTCCTTTACATATCACGCGATAAAAATTATTTGAGATAGATTAGACATATATGTACGTGCTTTTCTCAACAGATGGAAAAGAAAGATTTTAGGATGCTAAATTGATTATAATAACAAGCATATATTTCACGTTACGTATCAAGAAAATTGGTATTTGATCTTCACTAGATTTAAATTTATTATTTGGTGTTGTAACATTTACGACGTTCAACCTCAGTCACCAAACATCAAATCTGTCAAAAGCGATATAAACTACATCAAACTTGTTAAACATCTTTCTCAATTCGAGTACGTAAAATATAAATATCACTCTTAGTTTCTCATGAAGAAATATTTGTTTTATCGATAGTTTGTAAGTTCGCGTTATTAATTTATATCATATATTTTTCAATTACAGAATACGTTATATTGCAACCAGCTGTATATTTATTACACCATCAATAAGTATTATAAATATCACTTTTGCATTAACGATAATATGAAAAATTATTAGAAAAATGTAGGCCTATAATATATTATCAGTCATGAAATCAAAAGCTTGAGAGACCAAGAAGATCGCCTGAAAAACTAATTATTCGATAAAAAACATTGTTTTTGTAATTCACTTAAATAGATTCAGTAAGGCACACATTAGTGACTCGTGCATTTAATTTTATTACTTGTTTTGCATTACAAGGGGAACTAAATTGCTTTTTTCCAGTTTCTACTTATATAAAAATGTTGGATAGAGGGTTTCTAACTCGGTCACGTCTGTATACATACATACATATGTCGAGTTCGCTACAAATTGGAAATTCTCTATTATGTTTTCCAATATACACACGTATGTACGTACGTGTTTCAAAACGAAAACAAATTTCTGTTCTAGATAAGTTTGTATAAATTAGAAAATTTAAAGTATTGGATTTACAAAATCAGCTAGATATACACAATACCAATTACGCAAAAAAATTACGTAATCGAAATCTTGTTAATTATTAAAACAATTAAAAAGATTTTCGGATTTAGCAGTCTCATGATTTTTGTATTTAAATACATTAAAAAGTTTGTATGCAGTGCAATCTCTTGACCAATACTAAGAAGCTTAATATATGCTTGATTAAAGTATTTAAAAGAGATGAAATTTTATATGACGGAATTAAATATTAAGATAGCAAATTCTATGGTGTGTGATATACTCATATTCATTAAGGCTTAATTATTAATAGACTAACTAATTATCCGTTCATTACCAATTAATTATTTTTTTGACAATCTCGCGGCAAATATATTAAAACAAATTTCCTATAAAAAAAAGTACCAGAATATGGTTAAAGCAAAGATGTTTGAAAAAGTAATAATTTTAACTTTGACGCATGGAAGTGAATTATGGATAATATCACATTCAAAAAAACCTACACATGGAAGCAGATTAATCTAAGAAAGTCAGCTAAGATGGTTCATAATTTTCAAAGAATGAATCTTGACAAGCCATCAAGCAAAATCTATGAAGCAAAATGAAGAGGATGCAGAACTAGAGGCCGACCAAGGAAAATCTGGATACACAAGGTAAACAAGGCAGATAGAGCAGGGGAACAAATTGAAAATAAAAGATTAACACGAGACAGGAAGACAGAAGCGGTTGAAATAACAACCAAAAACGAATGAGACCAAGTTTCAACTCACCCTCATTCTCATATCATATACTGGGACGGAGAATGAGTTTGGCTAAGTAAGAAGCCTAATTTGTACTTGATTTATTAAAAATTTAGTACAATTTAAATAAAATCCGATATAAATTTTCGAATTCATCCAATTACTTTTTGTCTTGTTTCCAATTTTTAATTTTTTCGTTCTATTATTAACTTTGGGTAAATTATCTTCTGCATCTTCGCCCGTTCTATACATTTTATTCTAGTAGTTTTCATATAATTATATCTGTCCTCCAAAAATTGTATTTGGTTTCTTTGCTTCTTGCATAAATTACAATATTCATAACATTTGCTTCTCGTATTTTGTTAATTTTCTGTAGGATAAAATTGAAGAGTCCATTCTTATTTTATCGATGCTCCTTTAATTTCCATACTATTTTCGTTCGTGAACAACCTCTTTTTTTTCTTATTGTAACTTTGACATTTAAATAAGAAAAATTTTATAGTCTTTGTACACAAGTAAAAATCTTTGTTGCTATTTACAGATTATTTTTTATATATGTGATAATCCTGATGCAACCAACAAGCGCGAGACTTTTCTAATTTCTATCTCCTTACTTTCCTCATTAAAAGACGTTATGTATAAAATCTTTTAGCTATTTACCTTTATGTTCTAGCATGAATTTTTGTTTTCCCTTTCTAAATTGAAATATAAAACGAATAAAAAAACTTAGCTTGGACCGAATTGCCCATCCCAAGTTATCCGATCAGGATGCTGATTGTCAACCTGCTCAGTCGATGAAGGTAATGTTGGTTGTTAAAGTAAGCGCGCCACCTTGTTTAAATTAACACCCTGTACAAGTGAGTGTCAAGGCGAGGTACACGGAATGTCGTCCTCCGAAAGACCACGAAAAGGAAAACGAAATTTCCTTTAATAATATTAATGGATCAAATAAAGTGCTACAGTTATATTTACATTAATTAAATCATGAATAGTGTACAATGAAGTATACTGAATTAGATAAAATAATTTCTGTGTATTATATATCTGTGAATAAGTTTTAATCGACGATATAAAAGAAAATGCATTAAGGAAGTTTCGTTTACACAAAGAGGAAAGTATTCATCACATTAAACTTTATTAAAATGTAGGCCCTAAACGTACCCCAATAATCATTCTTCCTAAATCTATGAAGCAAAATTTACTTTATGCTTTTTAGACATCGCCTGGTATAAGCAGATGCTTTAATTAAATTAAAACAACTAAATACTAAGGAAATACTTGACTAGGATGAAAAAGTAAGCTTTATAAAGTTACTACTTGAAACAAATTAAAATTCGCATGAACCTACAAAGAAAAATAAAGAAATTTAGCAAAGCTCGAGTATTGAACAAGTAGTTAATTACTATTTACTCTTATTTATATTATATATATATATATATAACTCAAGTTGATATGCATTTTAATCACAAGACTATTAGTAGTGAGGTTTAGAAATAACACGGCTTATACTATAGTGCAATCGAAAATACTGTCTCAAACGCTAACACAATGAAGAGACGCTGACTTAGTCGGAGGTACAAACGGAAACGCCAGCGGTAGAACAAACAGTAGTACCAAGATAATATTAATAAGAGTGCTAATAGTAGTTCGAATAGAAGCACTAAAAGAAGTACTAAAATAAAACCTAAAATAAAGACATGAAAAAGAATTAGAAAAATTATAAAGCGTGTTCAGGATTTAGTTGGTTAAAAAACCATGCATACCTTCAATTTAGAAAAGTTCTTCAAAAAAACTTCCTATGCCATTGAAATGCCATAAACCAGATAAACTGTATATCAACACGATCAAATTCAATTCAGTACGATTATTACAAACGTTTCTGACGTCAGAATATAGAAAAAATAAGTAATTGTATTTTCAGGAAATATGTACGATAGTAGAAGTTTGAAATGATACACATTGCATTAAATTAATTGTTTTCAGGACTTGTTATTGAAGAATGACAACAACCTGAAAAGCGACAAAAACATGTAAACAAAAATGCGTCGCCAATATCGATCGTGTGCTGAAATGCTTTTTCTAATTCGTTGTATTCTCTATAAAGTTTACTTATCTTTAAGAACAATAATTATGCAGTTTTGACATTTTTTAGATACTATTTTAGTTTTATTTGATGGCAGTATTGGTATCTTTTAAATATTTCTAAAAAAATTTGCATTATAACACCCACCACACATTTTAAAAATATGTTACTTTCTATTTTACCTTGTAGTAGAATGCAGTGTACTCACTATCACGTTGAAAATAAACCCTTGTTTTATGAGGAATTTACAAAGCCATAGCCACCAAAGCTTTTTCAATAATGTTAAGCAACGATATTTCTTCAAATCAAAATCAGGACATGATAGAAGTTTCTTCCAAATTGTCTCTAAAGCTTTATTATCATACAGTTATATTTAAGACTACATATGTATAACAAAGGATACCATTTAATATTTTTACAATAAGGGCTGTCGTGGTGAATGTTCCACTTTCCAATCGGCTGAGATAATTTTCTAAAGAAGTAATTCTTTATTAACTGACGCAAAGCCACTTTATAATAATTACTAGTTACTTTAATACAATATGTGGCACTATTCGTATATACCATTTTCTTGTAATCAAAATATATTACGACAGTTTTAGCAGCAGATTTTTTGTGTGGTCTTTTTGGTGGAAGTTCATCTTTTTATCATTTGTGTGTTCTGCTGCTCTATCTCCGTTTCATAAGACATAGTTTCACTCGCAGTAATAATGGTTTTCCACAATTATGCACCTTCTTTACAGTATTAAAAAATCACTACTCCTTACCCTTTTGCATTCGGCATCAATAAGCCCTTAATTCAGCGATCACAAACTCTAAATATGTTTAGATGTGTATGGGGATTAAAACGCTTTCAACAGATATTTCAAGAATGTTAGAAGGTAAGTTTGCGAGATAGTTATACCTGGATTAGTTCTAATAATATCTGCTCCAGTGTTAATGCTTTTGTCAGTTAATACAGTAATTAGATACCTAAATTTTTACTGAAATTCCCTCATAATATTATCTAGAAATCCATATCCTCTTATCCGTTGTTCATTTGATCCTTTTATTGATTTTTTTGGATATGTATTAGTTTCTGAATGTGGAAGGCTATGGTATTTCTTTTTTCGTCGACTTTTTATTTCATGATTATTTAGATATTCTTTATGCGAAATCACTCTTATTTTGAATGTTCTTACTTATTTAAAATTTGCGTAGACAATTTCTGAGAAGAAACAATGTTAAGTGATAGGAAGATCTCGACGCATTTGACCAAACTGTTTACATATTCTCAGCATTAATAGAAATCAAATTAAAATTAAACAGCCAATGTTAAATGAAACAACTTGAACATATCAAAAAGAGCAAACACTCAATCAGAAGCCAATAAAGAAAAAATATTTGAGTAATATCGCAAAAAAATATATGTAATGCTTTTTAAACGTTATAAAAATAAGCACCAGAGATTAACATAACAATTAAAATAATTAACTCTTCGGAAAGCATAAAACTAAATGTTAAATGAAATAACCAATGTGAAAAATTAAGATATATTCTGCTAACCGGTAAACAATGAACTACGACGCTTGCCATTACTTTGTAGTCGATAACCGCGCACAGGCATATACATGGGACACAAACTCTAATGATTTTGAATTACACTTGGATGTGAGTAAAAATATTGACTACTAAATTAAGGCACGCTTTACTTTTTAATACATTGGTCGTTTCGTTCTAATTATAAATTTTCTTAAACTCCCAATAAAAAGGAATAAAGTTTTAAATATATAGTATATAACACGTGATTAAAATGTCCTTACGTCCTTAGCAGCTCTGATATGCAAAACTGTACTTAAATCTATTCAATGTAATTTAAATAAAACATTATACAAAGTGCAAAAGAAAATTGAAATTTATGGTGGTACACTTAATCAATTAAATCCTAGATATGTGAATACTAAATACAAGAGAGTATGTTTTATTAAATGTATCTCATTAGATATTGAAAATGACCATCAATATTTAAACATAGTAAGTTGACACGAGCTTCATATGTATTTTCAAAGACATGAATTATCATGTCTTTCTTAATTCATTGATATTGTCTTGTAATATTGTTCCGTAGATAGTCTATGTTGCGAACTGAAGTTTTAAAAATTAATATTTTTAAGAAAACACAAAATGATCTAAAGATGTCAAATCGTATGACATTGAATGAAATGGGTTGCTATTAATAAGTGTGTTATTGAAAAATTCGCAGATATTCCAAGGTAGCTTGTGCAACATATGATCTAGCAGTAGTAGCAATATTGTTAAATAACCAGTTTGAAAGTCGTCATCATGAAATTGGTTTATAAGTGGCTTAAGAATATTATAGCGATAGGCTTCCCTCAAAAAATATTGAACCGATGATTCTTTTTCTGGATGTAGCTATTCATATGTACATCAGTTTTCAAAGTATGTAGAGTAGTTTCGCGAAAATAAAGACGATTTTTAATGTTCTATAAGCGCATGCTTTAAGTATTGACATATTCATTTAGATAAAACAAAACTTCATCTGTAGAAATGTTTTACTTAAAACTTCGTCATCATTAATACTATTACTAAACTAGCAATAATATATAGCTCTCTTTACATCTCTCTGTAGAGAGCTATATATTATTATAGCTCTCTTTACATAACCTGGAGGAACCAGAAGCCTGGTATATTTGCAATATATGTACATATATTCTGCATTTGCAATGTTTTCACATTAAAATAATATTTTTTAGATTTTCCAATCACAGAAAGCCTAGAAAAACAATTCTTTTTAAGAAAATAAAGCAGAATTAACAAAATATTAGTTAAGATTTGTTTACAAAAATATGCCATCCTAATTACGTGTTGTTTTTGCGCTAAAATTTTCATCATTTTCGTATTGTCCGATACGAAGATCCTCCAAAAAGTGTTTTGTCAACATTCAAGGTGACTCATATTCACCAGTATTTCCCGAAACTATGCTTAAGTTTAATTGTTGATTTAGTCCTCGTACAGAAATATATTCCTTACTAGTTCAACAATATTTTCGTTTCTATGGCGAGGTCTTCCTACTCTTGGTATGTGATTTACAGAAACTGTTTCGTCAAACATACTACTACTATTCTTCAAATTTTAGCGAAAAAGTTGCTATTATTAACGATGAAATTTTGAATATATAATACTAATTTTATTGTGTTTACCATCGCAAAAATAACACTGATTTACGTTTCTTCTTTATTCATGAATAGAGACGCCGAATTTTTTTTCCAACAGTGTCAACGAATATGTACAAATACATACAAGAGGCAAGAGTTTTATAGTTCGTTTTATAAATAGCATTTGTATTACTATCTATGTACATACACAAAGCATAGTGTTTGATAATGCCACAATAAATGTATGTATTAGATCTGTTTAGGTGATACCCCAGTCTATTTATAAGTTATAATTTTTAAGGATGTGTTTACTGTTATTGGTTTTTAGTATAATACGTGGGTTGTCTTTTAAGTTTTACATATAAAACTGGAATAAAACACTAGATAGCTAGACTTCATTGTTTTTCGAAGTATTCTCAACGCAGATCGAAATCGAATCAACTTTGGAAGCAATTGTTCTATTCGTTTGTTGGTACAGTCTAAACTGTGTTTTTGAAGGCATCGACCGCTCCTTCTGATGACTGGAGCATTTGACCATACAGTCTGTTCTTGATTTTCGGAAAGATAAAGAAATTGGACTTAGGTCTCGGCTCTACGTATAATGGTCCAACAATTCAACGTTTTGTTGCGCTAAAAATTCAAATGTCTTGCGTACTATGTGCGAACTTGCATTGCCTTGGTGGTGGACGATTCGTCGTTCGGAATTGGTTTTCCGAAGTTCGGCGATGACATGCAGCAAATAAATTATTGTATAACAATCGACAGTAACAGTAACTTTGATCTTGTAGAGGTATTATTGCTACATAACCAACTTTCGAGACAAATGTAACCATCTTTTTAGACGCTTCAAGAACGGATAACTTTTGCCGGCTTTTCTTCTCCTTGGAATACCCTGGCGCATATTTTCTGGCTCGTATGAGTAAACCCAAGATTCATCACCACTGACAACGTTTTACACGTTTTTAGAGTTTCCGGCGTTAAAGGGATCTAGAATTTTTTGACACCAATTCACCTTAGCTGCCTTCAGTTCTTCGGTCAACAGATGAGGTATTCAGCGAAAAACTAATTTTTTTACACACAATTCTTTATGCAAAATTTTTTGAATTGAGATCTTTGAAATTCTCGTTGCTTCAATCTGGCCATATATCACATGTTTATCTGACGATCTTGCGGTGAATGAATACGGTGAACCTGCTCTTAGATCGTCGTTAGGGGTAATCCGTCCGCGTTTGAGTTCTCCATACCATCGAGAAATCGTTAACTGATGTGGTGCTTCATTGCCGAAAACAGAAACCAACTAGGCGAGGCATTCTTGTTGAGATAATTGTATTCGAAAATTATAAAAAAATATTCCGAGAAAATGCTTTCGGTTTAATTCCATTTTTCAAGTAACTTGTCAGATTCGACAGTTCGTTGTAGCTACAACACCGCACGTATCGCAGTGAAACTTTGGACAAAGATAGGGGTTAATTTTTAGTACCGACATTTGATTAGTGGGGCCATCTATGTCCCACTAAAACTTAAACATGGATAATGCCAAATAAATTTGCTTAAATTTACGACAGTTAAGAAAATATAGTATCGATCTATTGTATTACAGGTATGCATTCCCCAATCCACACCCGTCTGGAAAGCATATGGTTTTTAAACTGAATTAAATAAAATGTCATTGAAATGCAAAATAAAGCATAATACAAAATAAAAGTAAGTAATTAAATCGGTCATTGCGTGTTATCGAAGTTCCAATCCGTACATCAGCATTTCTCGTACTGCAATAATTTAGAATAAAAATATGAACGTTCATAATTATATATTAGAAATTGAAAGCAATTCATTATATTTTAAATTTTAGTTTTGTAATAGTAATTATTAAAAAGACAAAATAAAAACGCTCCCAAAACAACAATACATACACTATATAAACAGAAAAAAGAATAAATATTACTAGAACACTAGTAGTTTCCACTTGAAATTACTTTACACATTTTCCAATTTACTGACCATATAGAAAACCAGAAGAAGTAAGCAATAAAGTTTCAAATAACTTTCGTTTTAGCTGGGATAGCATCTTTCTTGTTAAACATGAAATGAGCCATCTGTGGCTATATTCGACAAACTTAAGTTCCCAGAAGTTTTTCGTTTCGTAGAAATATGTAATTAAATTCACGTATTTTGCATCTTTGGCGCACTAAAGTTTTCTAAATATTTTTGTTATAATTCATCAAGAATACTATACAAAAGTTTGAGATATAATAAAATATGAGTACTTTATAATTAATTCGTTCTACACATACATCAGTTTAAATTAGATATAAAAACGAGGATAACTATATAGTTTAATAAATGCAAACAAGTTTATATAGTTGAAATTTATAATTAGCACACGAGAAGTTTTAATTTGAAATAATAATAATGTATTTGCTTATATCCTTGCGATCATGAATGTACTTTAAACTTAACGCTCCATACTACACTAATAAGTACAAGACTGTATATGGCATGTACATATAAAGATATTGCTATCCACAGCAACGATGTTTCACTTGTGACAATATTCTTCATTCGCTGTGAGCTTTATATATAAAGTGTTTCGCATCAAAGAAATAAGTTTTCTGAAATTAAAACATCGCATTTTTCAAATTTTTGACGAAGGTACAGCAAAACCTAAAACGACTCATCAACGAATGATTGCGTGTACATGAGAATGATATTCCGTCACATATTAAAGCGAAATATTCCCAAAAATAGTTTTAATCGGATCGTGAATCCACTGAACATGACCTAAGGGGCGGAAGACCTTTGGATGCAACCAATATTAATGTTCGCATAAAAGTTGAAACAGAATCTTTTTACAATTCTACACGACAAACTTAGCACAAGTAAAGCTTCAACAAGATGGTTTCTAAGTATATTAACTCGCGAACACAGAAACGAATTTTTTAAAATAATTCAACGCCGACATTTCTTTAAAACAGTAATGGGCTCTGAAACTTGGGAAAAGTTCATAGCCATAGTTTTTAATACGAAGCAGAAATTATTCTTGTTGAATACATGCTAAATGGGTTTACGAAGATTATCAGCCTACGATATCCTAAAGTTACCTACGATAATACGTTAACAAAATTTTGTCTAACCATTGGCTGGTTCGCTCTATCAAGAAGTTCACCTTTTTCATGACAATGCGCAAGTTCATAAAGTAGTCAAAGTTCAACGCACCCTCCGCGAGTGTAACTTTTTTGAGTTAGACTACATGCAATATAATCTTCATTTGGCACTATCCGTCTTTCTTTTCTTTAGAAATTTAAAAAAAACACTTCGGATAGTGTTATTTTATAGATGATAACGAATTAGAAGGAAATATCGATGCTTTCTTTAAAGACACACAGGAATCGTTTTTTTCTGTAAGAAGTCTTTTTTTCATGGTTTCATGTCTAGTCCCTTATAAAAAAACTCTCTAATCCCCTTATAAAATATAACTATTCATTCAGAAACCTAAGCTCCATTGATTATATCAAAAACAACTTTCGCTAATTGGCAACTCACTCGTTAATATTTACATTAACTGTTAGACTAACTTAGCTGTAGGTTCATCGCCTATATTTTATAATTTTAATTTATTTTTATAAACAAATATATTCTTGTAATCATCAAGTTCGTGTGATGACGAAACATTTTTTTTTAAATTTTAGTGAACGATTTCTGTGAGCCGACTAATTGGAAGTATTTTTCGACAATTGATAAAATCAGGAACTACCAATCAATTTATATATTGATAGTCGATACATTCAGTCTGGACGAAATGGCTATTTAGTTGTCTGCCAATAATTTTAGTTAGAAAGAACGGAACCATTATATGCATTCTCGAAACGTCATGCAATTCAAAAAAAAAAAATCGCGAGTGGCCCTACTTTAACGAAATTCGTCTGTATCTGTTTATGAAGGAACTGATTTGAGATATATCAATTCTTTTATTTGTACAAACTTCGTATGCTGTACGCCAAGATATGACGAACTTAAACTATAGTTGTTTGAATAGCTTGGTAAAAATAGTAATAAAGGACACGAAGTATCAACATTAAATTCTTATGCTGAAAATAAAAGCCAGAAATGAGGTAATCTTTTATTATAAATATAAGTTTCTGAGTTTCATCGATAATTTAGGGAAGGCAAAAAGTTGTGGATGATGATAAACATTCAGGTCGATCAATTAAAGCGATGACCGAATTAAATATAATTTCATTAAATTTCGAAAAGGTTTTCAGTGAAATTTATTGACTGTAGTTCGTTTAATTTTAACCAAAGACTCGATCTGCTGAAGCTAAATTCAAAACTTGTTTCACGTTAATTATCGGATGACCAAAAACTGTAGCAGACTAGTCTTTGCAAAGATATTGGGTCTGGGAAAAAGTTCGTGGCGTTTTTTCAGTAAAATTCAACTGGTCCCCGCATGGCGCGTGGACGAATTCATTTAAACCGAATATGCTCCATTATTATCGACAATGTTTCGCCATTTTTTTGGTAGATCCATGATCCCATCGGTGAAAAACTTCTGTGGTTTCTGGTCGAAAAACTGAATCTAGTAGTTTTCACAGGCTTCTTTTGAAACCAACTTAATTCCATTGAGAGAGTTCTGCAGAGATCGAAACAGATGATAGTCAGAGGGTGCTATATCCGGACTGTAAGGTGGGTGCATCAAAACTTCCCAACCAAACTCTCTCAATTTTTGACGGGTCATCAAAGAAGTGTGTGGTCGGGCGTTGTCATGATGGAAGACAACACCTTTCCTATTAATCAATTCGGGCCGTTTTCTTTCAATCGCCTGGCGTAATCTCTCTAGTTGTGCACAGTAGAGTTGAGAATCAATCGTCTGACCAGTTGGAAGTAGCTCGTAGTGGACGATTCCCCTCCAGTCCCACCATACACACAGCATCACTTTTTTTGGCGTCAATGTTGGCTTAGCGAACGCTTGTGACGGCTCACCATCCTTTATCCACGATCTTTTACGCTTCCGATTATCGTACGTAATCCATTTTTCATCTCCGGTTATTAAACGTTTCAGAAACGGCTCGATTTCATTCCGTTTCAGCAGCTCATCGCAGATGTTAATTCGGTCCATCATGTTTTTCACGCTCAACTCATGAGGAACCCATACGTCAAGCTTTTTTTTGTAACCAGCTTTGTGTAAATGGTTCAAAACAGTTTTGTGGTCAATGCCTAGCTCCATGCCAATATCGACACTGCTGATATGCTTATCTTGTTGGACTTTTTCAAGAATTTCATCAGATTTTTCAGTGATTGGACGACCGGAGCGTGACTCATCTTTCACATTGAAATTTCCAGAACGAAAGCGAGCGAACCATTTCCGCGCAACAGATTTCGATAAAGTACCTTCACCGTACACAGCACAAATTTTATCACAAGCCTGCGCAGCGTTCTTCCCCTTATCATAATAATATTGCAGAATATAGCGAAATTTCTCATTATTCTTCTCCATTTTCAAGTGCGAATAACTTTCCAACCACTGCACCGATTACAATGTTTCTACGCTCAAACTAACGTTCGGAAGGTCATCTAAAAAACGAGCCGTCGGTGGTGTCGCTGTGACTTGTTGTTCTTTAGTTATCGGCAACCAATGCCATCTATCGGGAAAAACGACACGAACTTTTTCCCAGACCCAATATAATTAGGAAATTGAAGAAACGAAAGGTTCGTAGAAAGTACTGTAACTAGTGACAAAATATGTTTTAAATACGGCCCAGAAATCAGGCGTTAAAATATTAAATGACAGTCACTAGATAAAGAAAATTCAATTTGAGGCGTCGAAACCAAAACAATGATTGATTATTGCTTTCTGCGACATTAGAGAGATTATAAACAAATAATTCATTTCGAGTAACACAATGCTTAATGCTGAGTATTACTTTCATGTATTGAAGCATATAGTAGGCTATATTGATCGTATTCGTCTTTAAAATCGCGAACTAAGCAGAGTGTTCTCATGAGTTGACTCCGAACAATTATTTTTATTACCTTTGTGAAATTTGGCGATAAAAGGAAACCGTTATGCATCAGTTGCTAACATTCAAGTGTTCACACTGTGAGCGATATCAATCAGATTTATGAAGTTATTCGATACATTTCATGTAAGTAAAATTGTATTTCTACGGACGGTGAATATATTAAATAAATAAGATAACATCTATACAGATGCAGCATTGGCATCTCCAGTAGTACCTTAAGTAGATACGCAAACAATTTATCAATATCTCATAAAGTATCTGTGAAAAATATCAATTCTACAAGTCATTTTTGACTTACGGCAATACTAAATAGATGAACGACATTTGAAAGTTTCTAAATACAGTTCTTGAATTTTTATCACATTTGACAACATTTATGAATATGTTGACATATTAAATACGAATTTACGAGTTTAATTTCAGCAAATACAATGCTAGAATTTTATTGCTTAATTTTGTACTTCTTTTTGTGTTAATTTGTAATAATAATATGTTCATATTTTCCTTATTATAAAATATGTATGGTACTGTAATTAATTGATATCACACTTCTATTTCCTAATTCACTGAATGTTTACTTTTACGAAATACGAAGGAGGAGTTCGAATTTTTTCATTTCTCTGCATATCACGAAGACAACGTAAATCTGATCGGCAAAATTGCCCTTGGGCTGCACAAAAATTATTGCAATCGATGATATCATCGGAAAAATTCACAAACAATTAAATAATCATCAACTGAATGTACATAATTTTACCGATATTGCAAAAATTTTGATAGACCGTGATTATTACATTTCATAAGTTGTTTTTATTACGAAAAAGCTGTCTGGTCGATGGATGCCGCCTTTGTTAACACACAACAAAAGCACATTCAGTTTTTTAACAGCATCAATTCACTATTACGCATCAGAGATAAATCAGCAGTTCAAACAGTGGGCGTGCCAGAGGAAACGAAACAGTTCCATTTGCAGGAAAAGTCATGCCCACAGTTTTCTTGTGGCGCTCGCTCCTGGAAAAAAGCAGGATCATCACTTCACACTAAACCAATTGAAAAGTGTTATTCAAGCTCTGACTAAACGTCTATATCTCGCAAAAAAGGTGTCGAGCTACGTTTAAAAATGCTGACATATCTACCGAATTAAGTCCCAGCGATTACTACCTCTTCCCGAATTTGAAGAAATGGTTTTCTAGATGAAGATTTACTTGAAATGATGTGAAAGCTGAGACAACCGCTTTATTGTTGGACAAATCTTGTTATATTAAGTATATTAAAAAATTGGAAAGTCGTTGGTCTAAATGTATTTCACTGTGTGTACATACATTTGTAGTAACAATTGACATTGAATTGTAGATGCTATGACTAGTAAGCTACACTGTTCAAAACATTTAACGGATAGTCTGTATCACAGATAATTAGAGAGAGTGGGGAGATTTTTCCCTCAGGTCGGGATCATAACAAGGAAAGTGTATGAACAAACGGGCGACCTTACGATGCATGCGTTACTTATATCACCTATGATTTGTTTTATATCACACTTACATTATTCACAACTGTTGTTACTTAGCGCAAAATGAATAAAACGCACAAAATGCGTGCAGAATGACGTAAGTTTTCACATTTGTCTAGGAGAATAACGTACATTGTGCTGAAAAGATGATCTTATATTTCAAAATCATCGCTTGACATCTACAGATGTAATACACGCTTAATTAAAATAATTTTTAGAAATAAATAACGGATCTAACCACACACCATTATAAATTTATCCTAATCTGATAAAATTGAAGTCTATGTATATAGCATTCGAATTTTTCTACAACACACATATATTTTGTCACTTGTAGCATATTGCAGTGAGCGTATATCGGTCACAATTTACATTGACTCCACTAACGATAACCCAGTGCTTTAAAATTTTTCTATTGAGCTAAATAAACTCTTAAAATTGTCATAAATTTGTTTTAAATCCGTTTCGACGGAAGTATTTTCAAATGTTTTCTGAATTTCCTTAATTGTTCCAGCTTAGTTAGGTTCGAATCGCGTATATGTTGGATTTTCTCACAATAATAGAAAGCCGCTTTCAACCATGTTCCGCGGCACCGTTTATGGAATTTTTGAATATGTTTGAGATACTATTAAAACACTTTTTGGTATTTGAAATTAATACATCCACGTCTGGACAATATTGTCGAATACTTTGTGCAACAAGTTGTAAAATATGTACTTTGCACGTCACATGTGAAAGTGCCTTACACTTGTCTCTAAGGGAAAAATCTACACAACACATTGCTCTCGGCATTTTAATATAGATCGGGAAATTCATCAATAAACTTTCACACTGCGTCACTCAATGATATCATTTTTCTCTTGCCCACGGCTGTAGCTTTTAATTCTGCACTTTACCTGTTTTATTACATTATACTAATGGGAAAGCTGCATACTCAGTACCGATATTTCTATAAATTGGCTTCAATCTTTTTAACAAGGAAAGGAATACACATACGTGTCTTCAAACGATCGTAGCTGTAGTCTATAAAAACGCGCTTCCATTTCTTCTCTATTAGTATTCCACAGCTATTTTGAATATTAGTAACGAACGTGGCAAATGTGGCATACATAGAGATAAATAAATTGTTGAAATGTTGAAGTAAGCCAAAGCGTAATTTAAATCTCTGTTTTGAGATGCTCGACGAGGACAAGATCATGATGGGCGAATATCAACACAAAGAAATTCCTATCAGAATTAGCACGTAGAAATCGCGCTCTTAATGCAATTCAGATTCGAAATGAGCAGTTATTTCCACATGAAGGCTACTACCAATGCAAACAATAAGAAATTATTTGCATATGTCTAGCTTAAACGCAAATCATTGATTTGCATTTCTCTTATTGCAGCATAGAAAACGTAAAAGAATGCGGGCAAATGAATATAACAACTGGTGTCATAATGAATGATAGCGAATATTAATCAGTGACGAATCTAGATTTATGTTGTTCATAGATAGGAGTCCGGAGATATCTAGATTGGGTTTTGTAACCCATTTTATATTGCAGTAGTAGTGGAACAAGAATTTATTTTCATGGATGATAATGACCGTCCCCCAGAGCAAACATTATGAACAACTAAATTGACGAAGTTAGTCTAGAGAGAATTGAATGTCAGATAGTAATTCAATGGAATATACTTGGTATGTTGTGGGAAGACGTGTTTCTGCACAAAATATGCTACCAAAAACGCTTCAAGCACTTCGATTTATTATCTGTTATGTTTGTTATGACTTCGCAAATATTCTGAAATCGAAAAATTGTGTTACATCAACTTTATTGTAATTTATCATTTTTATCAAATATGCGTTAATTGTTTTGAGCAGAGTATTATTTTGTGAATATTATGATAATAATAATTATTAATAATTAAAGTAGTTTAGCACTTACGAAACACAATAAGTTATTGAAATAAAGCATCTTACTTTTCACATAATCTTAACTCTAAGAAATTCACTGCATATTTCGAGTAATAGCAGTTGCTTCATTAGCAACTGCCAGTTGTAACTAAAGATGTGTGCAGTGCTTGCAAAATGTACATTTTTTAAATTAAAACTTATTTTTTGAAAAAGTAAGGGAGTTTTATTTTAACAATCTAGCAATATTTATATACTGGCACTTATTATAATACACAAATCAGTTTTTATAAGATTTAAAGCGTTATTTAAATTTCCAGCTGATAAATTTCATTAAACATAATTTCATGATCTACATTATCGAATACTTTGCGAGTACTCTTTCATTATAAAGATTACCTAATAAAGTGCATAAAAAGTTGCAGGTCGCTAAGTCTTCCAGAACGAAAGCTAAATTGATTCTGAGGAGTCTAACAAACTTACCTGAATAGACTATTATTCTCTTGCTTAGTGTTTTCTCGAATACCTTGCAGCAAGGCGAAATATGGAACGGTAGAGAGCGATAGACAGTAATGGCAATACTCATGCCGATAGGCGTCACAGAGAAATCATGGTTCACTAGATATGTTTCTTTAAACGCACGATATTTGTAGTCATATTAGGTACTCGGGTAATTAACTACAACTAATTAAATAAAGTTTAATATCGAAAATAGTAATTTGTGTTAATCATGTATATGGGCATAAACTTAAAGTCGAAACCGTTTTTCTAAGTATTTCACTGTATACACTGTGTAATGTAATTAATTGTGTAATTAATGCAAATTGAATTATATTTACTCAGTTTCTAAGTTTTTTAAGAGACATATCAAAATATAATGGGCAAATTTAATTAATTATCAAGTGTCATATTAATGGAGTTCAGTTCGTTGATGGAAATTCTGAACAAATAGTTCATTTCTCATTTCTTGCTTCGTATTTATGTTTATTAAAAGCAGTAAATTAGATAAAGCGAGCTCGCAAATTTTATCTCTTAAACCACTACCTTTAAATCTCAAAATTAAATTGGAGGTTTGTTATATACATATATCTGATGATGTATATTTATACGTGAATTTCCCCTTTATATATATACCGAATATATGTATATAGCTGAGAGCAAATGTTATAGGCAGGGATCTTTTTTAATGTCACCATAAAACAGGGTTCTGGAAACAAAAATAAAATACATAGTATTTATTAACTTTTTTTAAGTAAATTATTATATAACGGTACCTCCTAGGTAGAGCATTAATTCTTTGAGGCATAGCGGCTACAAGTATATAACACGTTTCGGGAGAAGTAGACGCCCATTCCTGAAACGCTGTTTGTTTAAGCGCTTCTTTGGAGGTGTGGTTGCATTTAGGAATCCTTTCGTTTAAAATATGCAATATGTTTTCTACTGGAGAGAGATCAAGGGACTGTGGGAGCCAATCCAACTCGATTCTCATCAAATCATCTAATTACTGGTCGAGCTCTGTGAAAAGAAGCATTTCCTATTGAATAGAAAAAGAAATAGTCGCCTGAATCGATATCGGAAAATTGTATAATGGATGCTTTAAGAACCTCTCCCAACATGTTGAATAGCTCATCTCATTTACGCGCCCCTCACACAAATACATTTATCCGACACCCTGTGCGATCATACACCCCCAGATCATGATGCATTCACTGAAGTGCTTGAAAATGAGTGATATACATTCATGTAGAAATGCCTCCCATCACGTCCAGTCATCCATATTTCACTATCAATATTTTTTCAACAACGTAAAGCACAGCTTGGTGTGCTACTTAGAGAGAAAAAGTTTGCGTAGTGGTTTCTGAGCACGTAAATTTACTGCAATAAACTGCACCGAAATTGGGGCGATGAGTTGGACACGGATTTCAGTAGAAATCGCTATAACGGATTTGTGTCTATCCTGGAACGCAATTCACTATATTAGTCGATCTTCGGGAATAGTTACAATACGTTCTGGCGCTTTTAGGTAAATTATTATATTCTCCAGTCGTTTGGTAATGATCGTATTTTGCTCTGTACAACGCGAACACTTTGTTAACTCGAACACTTTATTGTCTTAGCAGGGATAATTCCTGCTTATGTAATAAAATTATCTGACTCAACGTAAAGCCGCAGAAAATTGTGGCTTTTTTAGCATATTGTGTACGTATACATATACATACAAAATTGCAAAAGACAATTCGCAATAAATAATAATTTTTTAAGTCCACAAATGATATTTTCTTCTGTTAATAATTATATATAAATATATAAGTAAGCGCATCACGATGGGAAATTAATGAAAGTTGGTATTTTCTGCTATACTATCGTTGATTATAATCACAGAAGTTAATTAAAAATTTCTACCTTGGAGCAGGACTCGAACCTGTGCCATTAACCAGACGACTGCCTTACCAATTGGGTCACCAAGCAGTACAGTTTCTAATCTCTTAATATGCTGTAAATTACATTATGGAAACGAATCTAATAGTCATATCGCACGGTCAGATTTAGATGTTAATAATTGTATATAAATATATAATTAAGCGCTTGATGATAGAAATTTAATGAAAATTAGTATTTTCTGCTGTGCCATGGTTAATTATAATTACAGAAATTAATTAAATGCTTCTGCATTGGAACAGGACTAGAACCTGTATCTGCCATTCGCTAACAGAAAATACTAGTTTTGATAGTTTCTATTTCTGACTGTGCGGTATAACTATTAGATCTGTTTCCATAATGTTATTTATGGCAAATTAAGAGACTCGAAAGTGTAGTGCTTGGTGACCTAATTGATAATACAGCTATCTAGAAAACGGCAGACACAGGCGCTACGGGTCAATTTTACCCTTTATTCCTCCACACTTTCACAGAATGATTTTCCATATCAGTCTATGTTTTGTTTTATTTTGCGTACGTCACTGCCTATTTTAGTGGTAACAATTGTATAATTCTTTATTTTAAATAATTATCATATTCTAAACAGATGTCATTTGTATTTCATATTCCATAGGTTTTCCTTCATTTGTCTGCAGGACTTCTATTATTTGAGAGGATTATTCTTGTACACGTATAATCTACTAGTTTATTTTTTTAATCATGATTTGGAAGTTAGTATATTGTTTAGTTGCTTATTTATATTTCCGTGGAATTTTCCGGAAATTATAATGTATTCTTATAGCTATGTGTATTTGGTACATGTTGTATCAAATGGTATCTATTACCATACAATTGTTTTATAATGTTGTTTACGTCAGGGTTACGTTTAACTTAACCAAGTAGAATTTTATTTTACAATTATCTTGATTTTCTGATGAATTATGTTTGGGTTGTATCCAATTCTTATAATCATTTAATTATTCATATTATTATCCTTTTGAAATGGGTAGTGCCTTCTCGTTTACTTGTTATAGGTTAAAATTAGGCTTGAATGAAGTGGATAATTATTGTTTGTAGAAGAGTAATTAATTCAGATAAGAATTACGGACATTGTAGTATTAGCCTCTACATTAGTGTGTAAGTCCGACATTTTATCTTACATATGCAACTACTATCTACTTTGTGAAATACCTGTTTTATTGGGGTGCCTATAGTAGCTGTATATATCAAGCAAAAGCTACAAGTCCGTAAATGATCAATAAAAATTTGTTGTATTGTTTTAAACCTTCGAAGAATTGATATCAAGGAGATACCTGCGCCGTGGTGAATACCAGCATATCGATTTGAAGTGTACATAATATTTTACACGGATTTAACTTAGCATTATATATTATTCAGCTATTTTGTTGTGGTGACGAGTTAAATAAAATAATCTACATTGCTTTGAACGACCAAAGAATTGGAATCAAGGAGATAATATCGTGCTTATCGACTAAGCACATGTATAATATTTGCTATGGAGAATTGAGCATGACTAAGTTGTCAACAGTATGGGAGCATAAAAGATTGCGAACATAAAGCAATAATTCGAAGTTGCTTGACGAAAAGGAGCTGACTTTTTGCGAAGATTGTTGCGACTAATGAAACCTAATTTCGTCATTAAGTTGCTGCATTTTAACCTGAAAGAAGTCGTTATTTCGGTGGTCAACTGCAATGCTTCTGCTACATTTGTGGAAAAAAAGTAGCTTGTAAAACTTGTAAAACTTGTAAAACTGAAGAATAATTTAGTTCATTTATTAATTATTTTGAAAATGAGCGGCGAGTGTGAAAACTTCCGTAAATATTAAAAGAGATCCTAAAGTCCAGGCTCTAACAGGACTTACCTTTACTATTGCCAAAAGCTCTTACTATCTTGCTATTCAGACCGACCTATACATATTATAAACTTTTAATTGAGTAAAGGAATCGGAAACAGTATTGAAAATAGAAACATATTAGAAATTGATTGCATTATGTACTTAAATGTAAGTTTCATTAAACCCAAAGCATGCTGAATGTGTCAGTAAATAATTATAAAAGTAAACAACACGAAAACTAAATCATTAAAACCAATTAAATATTCTAAAATCACAGACTTATTGAAGAGTATAATCAAACAATTCTCATACTAAACTTACATAACTCTTTATAACAGAAATTTTGAGCAATATCGCATATAATTATAATAATTTATTACCAGCGAAACTAAATATGGCTCATATATAAAAATGTAAAATGTGAGCAACAGTTATAGTTTTCTAACACTATTTTAAATATACACAAAAAGGTGTTATTAAAAAATGTAAGCTAACATTTAATGTTAAAATTTAAAGAAATTTCATATTAATTCACCAAAACAGGAGTTGAAGATAATCTTACTTGACGTATAATCTGATCGAGAACACAAAACGTGTTTTTTGTGGGACAATGGTGAATTAAAACTCTTCGGAACCTGAGATAGTAAAAAGGTATTGCCTCAAAAGTAGATTTCATTATTATGATTTCGGACCAGACACGGTTAAGGCATACAACCGTATACCAAATGTTCTCTAGTTCTTAAGACAGCCAACATAAAATGGCGAGAGCATAGTAGATCAATCTAGCTTACCAGTATTCGCTACTAAAGTTTTGAATAACATTAAAGTCTAAACATAAGAATTAAGACTAGGAACTAAGGCCAAGAATTAAGTCCCAAAAAATAGGAAGAAACACTATTACTTCAGAAGAGAATACTTGGATAGGTATAACACGCGGTGATGTAGGTTCAGCAAGACAACTGCTGCAGCAACATTAATTCACCTTCTGCAGGTCCAATAAAAGATATAAATCACGAAATATTTAATGAAGTTGAGGTCCAACTAACATACACCATATATAGTACCACATGGACGTCAACTCGAGGTATGAATGAACAAGCCCGAATTAAGTAGAACCGTCGTTGTCACTCTAGCACAACATATACATAGATATCAGAAATGCAGACAAGATGTGAAAGTATATTTCGAAGAAAGAATGAATATGCCATGGCAACATTAAACTAAATACGAAAAGGGATATAAGCAAAATCCAATTATACAATTATATCGTAACAACCAAAAAATTCAAATAAAATGGTAAAACATTAAATTCCTAAATTAAATATAAACAAAATTAAAAATTATGCGAAATGAAGATAACCTATACACGAAGACATGCCATAATATCATGTACTTATTGTACACATGCACAATTTGTAAAAATAAATGATATGTATTAAATACGAATTACTGAAAAAAATCAATGGATACAATAGCCCTGAATTCAAACGACTGGCTCAACAGTGAACGCATTATAGTAGTCCGTCCCGAAAGAAAGTCAAGACATTTCCATAATGGTAATGAACTGGCTGTGATTTTTTGGCCCTGAAGGGAATAATTTATATAGATATCTTGTAAAGGTCAAATAGATAAAGCACATTATGTACTATGCTGCTATGTTAGACAAATTAGCGAAAGTAATTTCTGTAAAACGACTTAAAATAGGCTTTTCATTACAACAGCCTTTTCACCACAGTTATTCGCTAAAAATTCGATCAATTTAAATTTCAGGCTGGGCCTCACCCCCACATTCCACGTATTTTATCAAATCCTGCCTATCTTCAATTCATTACACTTGCAAGAATATCCAAGTTAATGCAAAGCAGTATGAAATTCGGTAAAAACCGAGATCGTATAGAAGTGTATCTCACGGTAGTTAAATTTGTAGTTACCTCGTATGGTTTATATTTTAGAAAATACATTTTTAAGTTCTTTTCGAAATTCTTCCGCTTGCAAAAATTGGCACCCTTCATAAATTTTTGTACAACAAAATCTACCTAATCCTTTTGATTTAATCTTAACAGAATAGAAAACTTGAAAAATCATATCAAATATGAATTTTTGAATACGTAGACGAAATATTCTAAAATTTGAATAATTTTGAAATGGACAATAGAAAGTTCGTATTCTGCTAGTAGATAGCTATTATTTTATTGGGCATATTGCATCAAGAACACTAACTTAATTATGATAAATTAGTCACTAATATTAATCTAAATAATAAATTGCTTTTGATTAGTTTTTAAGGTTTGAATCTCGCTGATCTATGGATTTGATTGACTGCGTCGATCAGCAGCACGGTCAATACATTAGCATCCACTAAAGCTTTTCGATAATACTTTACTCTTAGAGTACTACTTACCACTTTTACTGAAGAAATGGAACTATCATGTAGATAATTGAGTTTGGATCGTAGTGTGAAGCATCGACAGGGTATAGTTTGTACCCTGAAATCGTTGAAATATTTCTAAACTTGAATTAGCAGCCGTGCAAGAAAAGTTGGATACCACACATTTCCACTGGCTTCAATATGGCTTCGTGCAATAGAAGTTTATTTTCTACAATAATTATAGTCATTTATCTATGAACCAATTTTAAATATAATTTTTCTTTTATAAAAATATGTATTTTTCTGAATGAGATGTCTATCTATTGCATTTGTCATTATCTGCTTGGGGAAAATTGTTGTTTTTGCGTTGCACAGATTGTCATGTTTGATGTGAGTAAGAAATATGACGTGAATAGGCTTAATTTATTAACCCTTATATGGCATATCTTCAACCAAACTTGGACTTATTTGAACTATTCCTAGGGTTTCTAGATGTAACAATTGGAATAAAATGAGCTAATAGTAATATAATGTCGTCTGCAAACTTCACAACAGTTATCAATTCAACAGATAATAGATCGCTTACAGAAAGTAAGTTTAAAATGGATCCTAAAACACTACTTTGAGGTACTCTAGACTTAATTGGACAACAGTATGATTACTTGTTATATTTAACAAAGAAGTATCTATAATTGAGATAAGATTTCATAAATAAAAACTGTGGTTGAGGTGATTTTTTTAATTTTATATATTCCAATGTGCCGTTCCCTGTTAAATAGCTTACTGATATCTAAAAGACTAGAATAACATATTTTCGTAATTAAATTTTTAGCTGTTTGGACTGCGCAATAGTTCCGTGATTACCTGAAAACAAATTAGTGACCTGGCATTATATGTTTTTTATATGTAATTGTTTCTAATCTAATTGCAAATATATTTTCAAATAGTTTGGACAGTTCCAGAAAAATCTATATAGTCATTACGTTAATTTATTATCCTGTAAATGAAACTACTCTATTGAGCAATAAAAAATTATAATTACTATTTAAAATATTCCAAAA
This sequence comes from Dermolepida albohirtum, assembly GCA_031893035.1. Classification (NCBI taxonomy): domain Eukaryota; kingdom Metazoa; phylum Arthropoda; class Insecta; order Coleoptera; family Scarabaeidae; genus Dermolepida; species Dermolepida albohirtum. The sequence continues at coordinate 494,835 of JAVIWB010002358.1, forward strand.
GTATTTGATGTTTTTCTCTTCATCTCCTGGGAAATACTTATTCATTAAAATTGTAATACTTTACACAGAAGCAGGGACCCTACAGTTCGTTACCAGATTTTTATTTGATTCCAATGTTAAGGCAATTTGTCTCCGTACATATATCTATACGTACAAAATCAGATATCGTGTAAATATTCGACAGTTATAATAAAATTATTTCATCGTGTTCTAAATGTCGGACCCAAAATTCTACTGAAACGTACAAATTACTTTACGAATTTAATGCATAGATGAGGAAGGAATTTCAATTCTTTTCGTATTCAAATATGAACTCGTTTTGAGTTTGCTCGAAACCAAAATGTTTCCCTTGCTGCTCTGCACTGTTAATTAAGCTTCCAAATATTTTCCTTCAGTGAAAGTTTCTATCGTCTGACAAATTAACGATAACATATAGCAAATTATGTATATTATGGATGATTTCAAACGGTTAAAGTTTACTTATGTATGAATATATATACGTATAAATATACATATATTACTTACAAAGTAAATATTACGCTTCAAACTTATGTGAACAACTTCTTGCGAATTTAGGTAAATAACAATATTTGTTAAGTGTATGTTTCAAGTCTGCTTGCAAATATTAAATTTGAAATCCTATTTTCAGTATAAGAAATGTATTTAACTTATATTCTTAATAACAAATATTAAATGAGTAGCACTAATTGTATAGGTGACAAGGCGAGAACATCAAATTTACACGATAAGTATCATACATTTTAATAGTCGCTCTTATGGTTTTGTTATGCTCTTCCCCAATATCACTTCGGATTTTAATTAAACGCATAGCTGTGTATTTTAAGCTACGCAACTGAATGGGTATACAAAAATTTTCTCGCAATGCACTTATACATATACATTAATTCACCACATATAACGTTTACCATCCTTAGCAAAAACATTACGAGGGTAGTTTGACAAGTAGTGAGAATGGAAAAGAAAAACGAATTTTTTAAATACAAAATAATTTTTATTTTACAATGTATTCTCCTAAAAGAGCAATGCATTTATTCCAACGGTGCTCCAATGCCCTTATGCCATCTCGAAAATGCGATTCCGGAAGGCTTGCAAAATACTCATTTACGAAGATGATAAGCTCGTCGTTAGATGAAAATTTCTTTCCACCTGGTGCCGTTTTCAATTTTGGAAAAAGGTGGAAGTCGGAAGGGGCTAGATTCGGCGAATAAGGTGCATGCGGTACTAATTGGAAATGCAACTCGTGGATTTTTGACATCGCAACTGTGCTGGTATGCGAGGGAGCGTTGCCTTGGTGAAACAGTCTTTTTCTTTGCCATTCCTAGCCGTTTAGCAGGAGTCTCAACATTTAACTTTTGTAGAAGTTCTGCATAATACTGTCCGTTTATTGTGGCAACTTTTGAAGGTGCAAATGAGCAAATGCCCTTTGAATCCCAAAAAATTGATGCCATCACCTTGTTTGCCGATAAAGTGGTTTTCGCTTTCTTTGGAGGTGCAGAAACACGTTCTAACAATTGTTTCGACTGTTTTTTAGTTTCGGGTGTAGTGTAGTGTATCCAAGTTTCATCGCAAGTAACAAATCGCCTACAAAAATCAACCGGATTCCGCTTATAAAGGTCCAAACACTCATAGGAAGTGCGCAAACGAGTGAACTTTTGATCAGTCGTAAGCAATCGCGGCACCCATCTTGCCGAAAGCTTGGAAAGGCCCAATTCTTTCGTTAAAATGTGGTGTGCGCGTTCTGTTGAAATGTTTACCATATTTGCTGTCTCTCTCATTTTGAGTCGTCGACTTTGCGTAATAATACTATGGATTTTTATAATCATTTCCTTAGAAGTCACGATTTTGGATGTTCCAGAGCGCGCTTCATCAACACAGCTTGTTCTACCACGTTTAAATTCATTTACCCATCTACTTATTGTGGCGGATGATGGAGCAGATTCACCTAATGTTTTCCCTAACTCATCTTTTATTTCGGTAGCTTCCGTACCCTTAATTACGAAGTATTTAATCAGCGCATGATACTCTCCTTTTTCCATTTTAACAAAACAATGTGTTGCTTCTTTTTCAATCAGCTGTCAAAAATAAACTAATCAACCGATTTATCTAAATATCCGAATGTAAACATATAAATAGGCAACCTAAATTACAGTGCATTTGTTTTTGCAATTAGGGCGCCACCTATGTGTCATTCTCACTACTTGTCAAACTATCTTCGTATATACATACATACAAATATGAGCATTATGTCTTCTTCTGGGTTTCCGGGATGGAACCGCGTCAATGGTATAACTGCCGACGTTTCGTACCCACCCATATGGGACATCTTCAGGGCTCAACTACTGCTACTGTCCGACGCACCGAAACTGTTCTCTGGTATTCTTCTGGATCTCCTCCCCCAAGTAGTTTCAGTGCGACAGACAATAGCAGTAGTTGAGCCCTGAAGATGTCCCACGCGAGTGGGTACGAACCGTCCGCAGTTATACCAGTGACGCGATTCCAACCCGGAAGCCCAGAAGAAGATAGTATGGACAACAACCGCGGAAGTCTACGTACCAGATGAGCATTATAACATAAAATGATTTAGTTTGATTTTTAAAAGGATACGAATGTATATTACATATCGATTATCTTGTCTCGAATAAGATTAAAATAATAAAATGATTTTTATGTATACCGCAAACTACTACAACTTCCTTGTTCTGCGAGACTTGTATTCCACAACCTCAACGAAGGATGAAAATATTGAGAAAGACGCTTTTACAATATTGTAGACATTTCATTGGTTCATACAACATTAGAAGTACACAGAATGTAGTTTGAATTGCTTTAAATATTGTATCGTATTATTCCAATGAAATGGCAAGTTTGTTGGGCTTTGAAGCCAATTTGAAAATAATTTAATTACAGATTATAATTGTAAACAAATCTATAAATTTGGTTCAAAACATTGTGAAAAGTGAAAAAAGTATTGCATCGATGACGTGGTCGAAATACTGGTACTTTTAAGTAGATTCGCTCGATCATTTTGGCATTGTGTTGCGTCCAGCCTTGCCCATCGATCTTCTTGCATGTACATAAAAGATGAAGGAGTAGTCGAAGAAGAGAGAATTCGTTGTTCAGATGTATAGCAATTCTGTAAATAATCATTCTTATGTAATTTTTGTTAAATACTCAACTAAATTAAAATTAAAATATTTTATTTTCCTTTGAACTGCATTTTATTCATATTATGTGTCTTTATGTGTACAAATAGTACTAGGAAAGTTTTGTAATATGACGCAACAATGAATCGTAGGAAGCTGCTTGTTGCTGCATGTTGAGACATGTTCATACGTGCACAGTAGCCGCCGCGTGATGTCGATGGGCTCAGTTACTCATTTGCCGTGAAAATGTAAAGCGCTTGCGATGGCATCGTGGTCACGAAATGAGATGAGGGCAGTTTTACGTTATAACTTCGTGCGTGATTTAAACATAGACCAGTACTTCGAAGAAATGACTCTTGTATTAGATGATGTTCGTCCAGATCGCACAACGATATTCAGGTGGTATAGAGAATTCCAAAGGGGAAATTTAATTGTGGAGGATGCTGAGAGGCCGGGAAGGCCACGAACGTCAGTTAGGGAAGAAAACGTTATTACTGTGAGGAAAATGCTTGGCGAGGACAGGCGAGTGACCAACCAACAAACAGAGGGTACTTCAGGTCTAAATGCACCAATTCCAATTCGCTCGATTCTTCATGATCATTTGCACGTGAAGAAACTTTGTTCACTCTAGGTACCGTATCGACTAACTGAAGAGCAGATGACACGACGTGTGACTTGGTGCCGGGAGATGCTAAAAAAGTTTAATAAGGGACAATCTCGATTTGTGAACAACATCGTGACAGGTGACCAAACTTGGCTGTACTATTACGATGTGCTGAACAAAGCCCAAAATAAAGTTTGTGTCTTTGATGATGAGGACACACCCGTAGTTGTCAGAAAATCCCGATTTGTAAAGAAGAAAATGATAGTTGTATTTTTCAAATCGAGTGGAATTATGGAACGTGTCGTTTTGGATACACAGAAGACAGTCACAGCTAAGTGGTATACTGAACAGTGCCTACCTAAAGTCATTGGATCTATGAAGAACCTGCGACCAAAGTCAAGAATGAACACCTGGTGCTTCCATCACGATAATGCTCCAGCTCACCGCGCCAAAGCCTGCACCGAATATTTGACCACAACATGATTGAAACTTATCGAGCACCCTCCTCCCAGTCCAGATCTTGCTTCCTGCGACTTTGCACTGTTCCCGTATGTGAAAATGAAGCTAAAAGGGAGGCGATTTTCCAGTGATGAAGAACTTCTGCGGGCTTGGGACAACGAGTGTGCTTTACTCCCTAGTGAAACTTGGCAGAACTGGTTTAAAGATTGGTTTCGGAGGATGGAGAGGTGTATTGAGTGTAGAGGAAATTACTTTGAAAAAACTAAATAAACGAAGCTGTATTGCAAAACTTTCCTAGTACCCTTTGTATTATATTATAATGTATTCTATATAGAAATTATATTTATTTCGCTTACGATACTGAAATTAACGCGTACATACTAGTTGGTAGCAACTTTTGTCGGTATGTACATATTGTCCGTCAGGGGATAGCAATCGGCCTACCTGACCGGCTACGTCACAGTTGTTGCCGAATAGTTGTATGACGCTTCCCTAGTAGGTGGAAGGTTGACAGTGTCGGACATTTCCAGTCTATTGGGGGTGTATTCATACCACAATGCATTGAACGCGAAGCGAGTGTTTGAACTGTTTTTGTTTCGTACGTATTTGAACTGATATTTATACGTATAGAAGTATTTGAACTGTTTTCGTTTCGCAGGCATTCGAACTAATATTTATACGTATAGTACTATTTGAACTGTTCCTTTCCTATTTAGTATTTGAATTCCTATATTTATATTTATAAAATTAAATGCACTTGTACCTCCACATATCGAACAGTTGCCTGTATAAGTAAAATTGTTTAAGACATCTGTGTTTTATTTAAATAAAAAGGGATTTCAAAGCAGAGTTACCTTAACGAATTTGTTCCTAATTTCTAATACATTTTGAGTGAAACATTAAAGATTTTCATACTTCATTTTAAGGTATCAATGACATTTTAAAATATTTTAATAATGCTAATTTCTTTAAATTTTTAAATTTTCAAATTAATTTCTTGATTGAACTTTGCTGTTTTAAATTAGATTATTTTGAATTAATATATATCATAAAAATATTGACTCTTTTGGATGGCCAGACGGTTTCAAATGTTCTAGACTTATTTTTGAAAACGCTTTTAACGTTTTCACCTTTGTATTTTGTCAACCATCTAGCCAAGCTATCTAGATAGCCATGTGTGTAGTAAATAATAAGAAATCAAAAATTCATAATGGATTGTTTTTCAATATTTTAATTTTGTGTAGTGAGAAATGCACGGAGTCATGATTTATATGTGTAGGCTGTATATGACTATGATTTTGTGGAGTCAGTATTTATGTCTGTAATTATTTTGATGTCCTTATTATATCAAAGGACAAGGTTCCAATTATTACAAGTTCATAATCCAAATTTGGATTTCTAAAATTCGGAAAACTGAAATTTTTGTTTTTAGACTAGTCCAAAGTTCCTTTAGAACGTTATTAGTTATAATTTAATATCAATTCTATGCATAGATAAAACAGTCCATTTACTATGTATAGTATATTTTAAAATGTTTCAAAGATCACCAACCTTTCCCCGTAAGTATATACTTTTTTCATATTGTTATTCAATTCACATGCTCATAATATCTAGATGTTTTTCAATTTTATAAAGTTAATAAAATCATAGTTTCTAGCGTTTTATTCATCTGAATGTTTTGTCAACTTGATGCTAGGCCTGGTTGATTTATAAGAACCCCTGCTTAGCTCTTTTTAAAACATTTTATGAAATAATATTATATAATAAAAAGAGTTCCAATATTAATTAAATATTTTGCTATGCGACAATATTTATCTCATTAGAAAGGTTTTATTTTCAAAGTTTATTGATGCATCCTCTACAAGCCAGAGAGTAACAAATAGCACTATAACATATGCTATAATAGTATATTCCTACTACTCACAGAAGCGCTTAATTACGTGATTGTCATAATCCTGGCACTGTTCTGTTTTTCCAATGTAGTTTCGAAATAGATTTAATATATTCAATGCAGTTTCGATAATATATTTTTAATAAACAAAAACACATAAAATACTTACTATGTTTTCATATCATTACATTATTTGTTACTACCTCTAAGTAGCTTCAACTCTTTTCTTTCTCTCTCCGCAACGGCATTTAGGTGTCATCTCTGGGTAGTTCGATTCTTCTGTTCGTTTGTCCGATTTATGTGTAGTCAAGAGATGATATAGCTTTTTGTGTGTAGAGAAAATTGTAACAATTTTATGCAGTGCTGAGTAACTGAGTGATCTTGTCTTTCTAGCAATATGGAAGAAATGGTTCCTATTTTTGTTGCTTATTCGTATAATGGAAAACTCTGTTGATAATGAAAAAAGGAAAAAATATCATCGCTGGTATAACGTATAAAGGAGACGAGGCACACGATCCACTACATGATTCGAATTAATAAAAGAGATGATTGACATCGACTAATGTCCGAATAGTCTTCAAAAGAAAGCGATGATACCTTCGACGGTCGGTTATAAAAAGCCCACGTTGTGCGAAACACCTGTTAGAAACTACTCTTATAAATAACAATAAAATTACTGCACAAGAGACATAGACAATGCATACGGTTCACACACACACACACACATATATATATATATATATATATGTGTGTGTGTGTGTGTGTGTGTGTGTGTGCGTTCGAGTGTGTGTGTGTATGTGTGTATCACGAATAATCGTCAGGTAAGGCGATTCTATATTTAATTCTGAATCGACAATCCTAATACAGAAATGCAGTATTGCCGTTAGTTATTAGTCAAGCCATTCCAATTGCTTATAAGAAATGTAGATTTGGCAACACGGAATAAAACCGTAAAGAAATCAGTGAGGATGATATGACAAGATACGAGTTTTGTTTAATTCTAATGAAAATAATAACAACGATAATTAACGTAAGTGCCGAAACTGGTAGCCATTGCTTTGAATACAAACCTGTAGCCTCTGTGGAATTGAATTTAAGATCTGTTGCAGCATATTTGGGAAAATTAAAAAAACCTTTTCCTCCAAAACCGCAACAAAGGAGTTAAGAGGTTTCATATCTGGTGACTTTACAGGCCACGATACTGGTCTATTTCGCGCGATCCACCTATCTGAAAACGTTCGTCCAACCATGCTCTTATAATTCTTGCCTTATGACTTGATACGTCATCGTGCATGTAATATGTAATGGTTGCTCTGATATTTAATGGAACATTAACCAATACTTCCTCCGACACATTTACGTATTCATTTGCATTTAGTCTATTTGAAAGAAATATTTGACTTACAAGTTGAAAATTACGAAAAGCCAAACATTCACAGAAAACTATTTGGGTATTCAAATGCTCAAGTAGCTGTGTGATTTTCATCCGCTAAAAGAGGGAAATTGTGACGTTAAAACGCCCTCTCTTATAAACATTCATTCATTATTCCATAAACTAAGCAATAAAATATTTGGATCTTCTTGAATTCTATTGTAAAATATTATTGATTGTAAATTGACATTTTTGTATAGTGGTTGTGCTTTTATAATGATACAGTCTTAAAAGGCTTTCCGCAAGCATTAAAAGAACCGTTGTCTTACCTGGAATGTTGATTCCCTGGGCTATTTGTCTAGTGCTGCACGTAGAATCCCGATCATCAATACCCAAAATTCTTTCTGCAATTTGGATCGTATAACGACATCTTGGTTTACCATTGCAAAACCCAAATATCATATACATATCACTGTATTTGTTGAAAGTATACATTACAAATTGCTTGGGATCTCATAAAAATAAGGTAAGTAATGGAAGAGAAAAGTAATGAACATTAAACTGACAAACGTCAAAATTTGGCAAATATTTATTTTTAAATTACCGACAGTTTTCTTTTCCAAAGTTTCCATATGTACTTTAATGTAAAAAAGCAGTCAATAACGATACAACATTTCGGTATTAGGGTTGTCGACTCAGAATTAATCGTAAAGACGTCCATCTTGCGATTATCCGTGAATTTCTGACCACTGAATATATAAAGTACTAACACTTATATACTTCATTACATACTTGACTTGTTTTCTAAATTTGATTTCGATGTTTCTTTATATTTAATAGAACGAACTATTACTGGGGTTTGGAGAATCTGCTCTTGAATTCAAAATTACTGTTCATTTTTTAACATGTATTAATATTCTTTTAAGTCCACATCTTGATTGTATGACGCTATTCTAGTTCAGGTATTACGCATTTTTATAATTAATTGCATAATCCTAACACTATTGTCCTTTTTCTCCGATTTTCTATTACTTCCACAAAATCTTAATATAGTGGTCAGCTTTTTTTTAAAATCAATAAAAAATTATGGAATATTTCAACAATCCTTTATAAAGATTCATAGATTGTATACTATTATTGTACTGCTTTTATCTGTTATTTCTATTTACATTTATCATATTTCATCATCTCGCAACTATAACAAATATAGTTAGTAACATGAAAAATAAAATTAGTTTATTGTCGACATTATTAATTGTAAAAAAAACCTAGATAAAGCACATAAAAATTGAAATCGTTTGTAGTAATAGCACATAAAATAAATCAAACCGGCACCTCCACCAAAATTAAGCACCGTGACATATTGTGCCCAATTAAAATTAGCTTTTTCATTTTCGGAAATGATATTTTATGGCCTTTAATAATCAAATTTTGTTCGTGGACAACAAACAAAATTTCAAAATGAATTTCTGCTTTGATTTTCTAATTTAGTTCTTAACATATATATATATATATATATATATATATATATAAGAAAACTCATTATTATTCTCACAAGCATATACGTACAAAAGCTTTTACAGCTGAAAACTTATGGCACTCAACATAAGTTCTAACAATAAATTTAATAATGTAAGTAAATCTCTTAATTTATTCATAAACGATTAGTTTTCTACGTTTATAAATAATTTCGTATGTACATGAATAATGGAACAAACCCTCCTTTGAATTGAATTTTATTGCTAAATAAAACAAACAAATGAGTTCGTATTCAACAGATTGATCACCAAAAATTGTCAAATGACATTGGATCTAAAATATAGTCGAACAACTTGAAATTTTTCATGGATTTTTAAACTCAAGTTTCGCCAAATCAAGTACGTATGACTATACCAAAAATCCAAAAATCCGGAAATCTTTAAACATTTTTGGATCATAGACTTCTAGTTGTAATGTTTTCAATATAAATACAGGTTTAAAACACAAACTATGAGGATATCGTTTTACTCATTATAATTTAGTTCAGCTGTTGAAGTTGGACAGTTTACAATATAAACAGGTTTGAAACACAACCTATGGGAATATCGTTTCCACCTACTGTAACTTAGTACTTAGTTTGTATATTACTCATATTCAAATATCTCTAACTCTAGTTTTATGCGTTAAAATAAAAGGAAACAAGAGTTATATGCCTAAACACTGTGAATATCGTTTAATGCACCACTTTGTGTTTCCTAAAATCATTATTATTATTTCTTAAAAATTTCGTTTAAATCAAAAGAAAAATACAGAAAGTCTGTAAATTCAAATTTAATAAATGTATAGATTAATTTAAATTGAATAAACCTCAAAATACGTTAATTATTGTGATAAATAAGCTTGTTATTATAACTAATTTAAATCTGGTTTTATATAAAAAATATTTGAACCTATTTTTAACTGCATGGCAAAAGTCTCCTCTCCAAATTTCTTCTTCCTTTGCAGAGCACTTGCATTTTTACTGATGCACCGTCTTTAAGTTTCTCCCAGCTAATTTTGGAACTGACGAATTTGCATAATTGTTTTTGAAAATACACACTTTTGTGTACTTTATTTAATTTGAAATAATTGATTTTGTTGCATGTCGAGAATTTAATTAAATTTGACATCCTCTAAGATTTCCATTATTTCTGCTGCTATATTCATTTGAAATTTTGAGCCAAACTTCGGAACGCAGAGAATTTTTTTGTAACTCTGATATCAAGATTTTCTGATGCTTATAAATAAAATAGTGGCTTTAATTTAATTGTATATTTTTTACTATAATCTTTTATCTGGTAATATAAATTATTTCAACTTTTTGTTATTCTGTAACCTTTTTATTTACATTATACCTTGTGTTATCAAACTAAAATATGTATCTCTATTTAATGAAAGTTATAGCTTATAATTAGTTTCTATTCACTAAATGATTCTATTGCTTTAATTTGAATGGTTTAAATTTTATATATCATGAAATTTATACAATATATCGTCAATGTCTAGGTATTGACAAAATTTATCGTAAAAATCTCTGCTTAGAACGTGTTACAGTGCTGTCCCCGTCATCAATATTATTCAGAGATAATGTTAAATACACTTTAATCGACAGGGTTATGATTTTAAACTTGAAACAAATCTTACTATATAACTATGGGACTTAAAGTTATACGTTAAGCATTCTCATGGACAATTTAATACATTATGATGATTTATTTCCAACATCTTTATTTAATTATGTAAGTTTTTACTTCTTTTGCTGTATATTCCTATTCTATAATGAATTTAATCTTTTAGGTATAGAAGCATCTTACATTGAAGAATTTTAGACTGACACGAAGTGAAATTATATTAAGGGAAGATTCTACATTTACCCTTTGATGTACAAAGTTTACATAGATTTAAGAAATTTATATTATGACTTCAGTTAACTAAACACAAATATTTAATGTGAGTTTTAATTTTAGCCACACATTACGCATGTCGCATATTGTTATGTTGTTGTATCGCTCATATGTTCCACACCTCGTGATTTTCAAACATTTACCAATATGTGTACGATCTGAATTATAAAACCAATATTGTGATACTATGATGACGATATAAATTAGAATCCTATGACGGATTGATGTAAATACAAAATCAGAAACCAAATATATTATTATATTACATTACATAAAAGGGAAAAATATATACATCAAACTTTAGAAAACGATTTAATAATATTAATTCATTTTTCATTCATCTTTAATTTTAAAATACGCGTTTTTTAATATACCCTGGAACTTTTATTTGAAATTGGTAACGAACTAAATAGAAGAATATATGTTCGAAGATTTTTAATAATTTTAAAATTAGTTTGCATTCAAAGAAGATATTTGAATTCAAACTTATATTTTTTAGTATCCATTAAAAGTTTCCTCTCTTGATTTAACAACGCTTTCATAATGTTTTATTTACTTTAGTGAGTTTTAGCTAAGCTAGTTTGCAGAACAAAACGTCGAATTTTTAATTAAAAATTGAGTTTTTCATCACGATATATTACTTAATTTTCTTTTAGCAACTTAAATGATTGTCTAAACAAAACTTGAAACTGCATATGGGTTAATATTTGACATACTACCTAATCATAGCTCGCTGAAAATTACGTAAACGATTCCTTACCTACCGATGGAGAGATCTTGCTTTCTTTAGGGGAGAACTGCCATGATGTCTCAAATCAAAAAATCAATTCTATTGTTAAATTATCGTTTGATGTTCGCGAATAAAGTAATATTTCCCCGAAAGATGGTGCTAATCGTCAAGTTCTACTTCCTATCAAAATCATCCCCGTATATCAAACTGTAGTAATCTTCATAAATACATATTGTCAATTATAATGTTCAGAGAATATAATGAGAGACACATTGTGTTACGTTCGTGATGTGTGGTACAGTTACAAATAACTTATTTTTGTATACTTAACTAAGTCTTATATCTAAGTTTCTAAGTAATGGTTGTACAACAAAGGGAAAATACACACATAAAATTTCATTTAATTTTCCCATCTTTAACAAAGATGTTTTCCATTATAAGGTATTTCTTTAGAAATCCAAAAAGTTGATATTAATCTAAAACATACATTTGGAAATAGCAAGTAACATCACGCTTGACTGAAGCAAAGAATTATATCATAAGGCATTAAATTACCTATTAGATTAATGTATACTATCTGCTTCTGGGCTCCCCCACTCATATGGGACTTCTTCATGGCTCAACTACTGTTACTGTCTGGCAGAGTACTGAAGATGACCCATATGAGTGGATACGAAACGTCGGCAGTTATACCGGTGACGCGGTTCCAGCCTGGAAGCCCAGAAGCAAATAGTATGAACCACGACCGCGGAAGTCTACGTACCATATTAGATCAATGTATAGATTTGCAATTATGATTGAAGACATGTAACCATAACACTTTTCATTGAAGTATACGTAACGTTATCTCCGTTTGATCCTTATGATACACACAAAATCTTCACATATTATAAGCATAAATTTTTATTAAATATTATCTGTTGAATAAATCAAGAAATTTTCGATTCAAAGTCGTCAAGGATTTCTCGGTATATATTAATCTGAAAATATTCAAATGAAAATAACATAACATTAGTTATAAGCTATAATTTTTCGTTGAATGAGATGCATGTATTATTAAAACCAGAAACATTTTGAAAATAAAAGAGACAAAAATAATGAATGTTGACATGATGCATCTCAATGAGTTGTTATTAATACCACTTTTGAAAACAATATATGTATTAATTAGATTTGAACGACCATTTCAATTTGTAAATATTAACAATCATTAATAGCAAAGTTGTGAACTTCCAAGGAGAAGTTAATCAGGTTTCGAAGTTTGGTTGAAAATCTTGAATATATGTAGATGGCAGTCAAATAAAGTGTAAATGAAAGAGCACAAAATTTAATTGAATTCTTGACATAAAATAAAAAGCAGTACTGTAATATGAATTAGAAACGCAATTTACATATGACGCAATTGTGTTAGTTTGAACTATTGAAATTGATCGCGAGAGAGCGCACTGGTTAAGATGCATACACTCAGGAGAAAGCTCAAAATAAATGAGAAAAGATACGAAAGGAAAGTACACAGCTTCGTGAGGGAGACTTCTGCCGTATTTTTAAAGTAAACAAGACGTGCCTGATTAGCTTAGACTTTGTATTAATGGCATTCGTGGCATCCGTGGCATATTCGCATAACAGATCTTCTTTTGTACGATACCAGTTTTGAATTGTATATTATTATGCAAGTTCATTAGGTGCTAGGCCTTGTCGTAAAAAAGCCTAAGAGTGTATCATAAATTTGAGTAAAGCTTTACCAACTTCCGTAAATATATGCATATTAAACTTTAGTTTTCTAACATATTCTAATTATAAACCTGCATACTTTATAGTGCGATTTATAGCAGTATATATATTAACAGTATATTGGATTTAAAAATGCGCTCTTCTTTTTACATTGGAACGCAATTAATTTCAAATTACAAGAGAATTACTATAAATATATATACATACATACATTATAGAGAGGGAGGGAGAGAGATTAATAGCAATTGTAACTTTATCTTTACCATTAAAAGTACTGTAACTCTGTTGGTTTTTAGGTAAATACGTTTCCATCTCCTATTCAAACAGATTAAAGTGCAAGTAAACTCTAAAAACAAACATCAACAGTAAATGAGACTCAGACAATATTATCTTTAAGGTCTAATTCAGAATGCGAAGGATGAAGCTAATTTATATATTGCTTTATTAAATCCTATAAAAATTTTTTTTTATTTCAATTTAAATTAGCGTTTCTAAATTCGTAAATATTAATTCAAAGTTATTATCTTATGTAATCAATAGAATTGAACTGTGACATTAAATTCAAATATATGGTTCCCTAATATTGTGTTTATATGTGGAATTTTCATTACTTATTCAGCTTTCCTAACCCTGAAATACATTTGTGAAAGCACCTTATTATGTTCGAGTAAGCTATAGAGTTCCTTGTTTGACTGCTGTCAGAGCGCATCTATTTTATACGTGACTGTAGCTAAACTTGAAAATGCCGTCGCATTATGACCGCGACATCGTTATTAAAGACAAGAATAATATCTTTACTTTTGAGAACGTGTCACTGTTACACGTATAATACTTGACTTTTAAAAATAAAAAGAATAAAGTTGTATGATTTATCATGATTATTTTATTTGAAATTTCCGAAATTAAAATGAATCATAGAAGCTGTTCGATAAAAAATGTCTCAACCTGTAGGTAGCTCCGTTATTTATTTTAGAATTTAAAAAAATAAAAAATGATGAAACGATTCTTCAAACATACTTTGTTTAATGGAGGCCTAGAGATGTTTATTTAGTTATCGTTTGGTGGATAATTAATTAACAAAAATCGCATCTTGTACTGGTGCAAAAAAACTTTTAAGTAACTGTAAAGAATAATAAAAATACAAGGAACGGCAAATTTCATCGAAACACCAACTGGGATGTCTGCGTCTGTTATTTTAAGCATTTTTTATTTGCAACGCAACATCACTACTGTAATAGTTATCCGTCATTGATTCGAATGCAATATAAGTCGAAATCACAACTCAAACACAAAAGTCAATGACTAAGATACCAATTAAAATAATAATAAGTATTATTATTATATAAAGAGACACAATATTGCCGAAAGGATAATACACTAAAAACTTGCACTCAAATAACAGCTCGTAAAAACTAACACATTTTATAAATACACCCAGAAAGTATCCTTGAAAACAATCTTTACAAACTATTTTGGATCAGGACAATACATACAGACAAGCAAAAGCACGCTTATACAATAGACATTGCGATACCAAATGATACATACATTACACAAAAAGAACCAAAGAACAGTAAAATATCCATCACCTGCAATAGAACTAAAAGAGCTTTGGAATCAAAAAGCAGTAACAGTAAAATCTATTGTAATGTCAGTAACAGGTATTACAACAAAACAATTTCTTCGTCACATACAAAGTCTAGAAATAAGTCCGCATACGGACACAAACTTGCAAAAAGCAGTCATTACAAAAAAACAGCAGCAATAATTGAAAATTTCTTAATCAACAATGAAAGATCTCATTCGTCATTTGATCAACACAATCGAAACTATGATAATCACCTTTAAATGGACATCATTAAATTTATCGTAGTATCGCTATCTGGTTGATAACAAAACAGTATAATATCCGCTGCGTACAGTTCGAGTTCAAACCTATAATAATAATTCGTGCCTTCACATCCTCCAACAGGTTGACGCCCATTACGCAGGCATCGGCAGATCATGAATTATAATTATGTCCGCGTTTGTGTGACAACTTTAAATCTTTATTTGTCAGCATTTGCTTAAACAGGAAAGAAAGGCCAGTGGTTCAATGCCATAAATCAAGTCGTGCAAGATTTGGAGAGCAGACAGGCAATTGACGTAGTTCATCCGTCCCTATCTATCTTGCACCAAATGACGCTGCTGCTGGCTTTATACTCCATGTTGTTGAAAAAGCACTATATTTTATTCTGCGTGTGGTAGACCGTCTAAAAAATGTCAATGTTTTTAGAAACTAGCTGTGGCGCAATGGTACATTTAACTGATCAGCTACGATATCCCACTATATTTCGGCATAATTTTCTTTTTATATTTTCAATGTTTCTGCTTTGCTCAAGAAATTGACCATTATGTTAAATATATTATATAATATTTGGCTATATGTAATAATATATTAGGTTGACATAAGTAATGTCTTAATTGAAATCATAATTTATTTTTTTAAATTATGCTCTCTTGGCTACAATCCATTATAATAGCTAATTCTTGAGTTGATTGGCGTGGATAATCAAATATAATAGTCTTCTTGAACATTGAGAATCGTTTGTGTTAACATGGGCATCTTTAAAGCGGAAAAACTATTTCTGTACTATACTCTCCCCAATTACGTTTTCTCCGTAAAAGGTGTTAATATTATAGTTTTAGGGTTTCCGAGTAATTAACGTCCCCTTTGACCACGAACAAAAGAATATCTCAGAAATGTTCTTTATCTTCAACTGAACATTTGATTTTCCTTTATCAATAAATAAAATGGTCTTTGTAAAAATTCACGAATTCGAAAACTATTCAATTAAATAAATTAAAATTAAATAAAAATAAATTAAATTAAATAATACATATATGTAACAATTTTTTGTAAAGACATTCTCATCCTAGAAACTAAAAACGCTACGAAGTTATCATCAATCTAATGTATTATATAGCAGTTTTAAGTATGTAGGTAGTTGTATTTTCATTCCAAATGTACTTCTGTGTGATGTATTCTGTAAATGGTTTCATTAATGGGTTTTCTTCCATTTCCCGAATGGACAAATAAATAAAAAATTAAGAGGACAAGAAATGAGCACAGTAGCAAACATATCTGCATCCATGATTCTGAAAGGAAAAGTAAATCAATATGGACAATGAATCGTGACGTAACGAATAAAAAATGAAAACAAGATTTAGTAAATACATTAAAATCAGCGGAAATTATTTGCAATATCGTTGCACCTGTTGTAAAAGGAATAATTACCAATACAGCTGAATTGGTATTGATCCCGCACTACTTCATGGGCAGCACAACCTTGTTACGTGCTTGTTGGTAATAAACTATTAGAACGATTATAAGACAATATTTTGTCCCAATTTCATCTAATATACTTAAAACTATAACGAGAAAAAACCTTCTAAATTTTTGCTTGTTAAGGAATGCACGGCATGGACACAGCTAATATACAGACACTGTAACAGCATGGGCGAAGTTGTTTGACACCATTGTAGATATTTTTAATAATAAAGATATTGCATCAAATCCTATTAAAAGCATTTTAAAGTATATACCACAGCATCTAAAAATACTTAAACGTAATAGGATTTGGTGAACTAGCTACATATAAATGATTACACGGATGTTAGTACAAAAGAGAACAACTTGTGTCTTTAATGTAGAGATATTTGGTATTCTGCCAAATCGTTATGGAGTGTGGCATGGCGTTTGAATCAGTTATTTGGATTGCTTATTTAAATGGTCTGTCAATAAGTATAAATTGTAAAGGGTTTTCCAATAGGGACTTGACAACTTTTAATTCAATTTGTGAACGCACCCTTTCACTAATCATCGAACTGTCACTGTCAATATATTCAGTAAACTTAACATTTTCATCATGGTAAAGTACACGAACGAACAACGTCTGAAAATTATAAACATTTACTACAGAAATTCGGAGTCGGTGACCGCTACTTTAAGAGCGTTAACTCCGATTTTCGGTCGTAATTCTCGCCTTAGTAGACAGGCAGTAACAAGTTTAGTGCAAAAATTTTAGTCTACATATTCGTTGTGTGATGTTGCCGTGCCAGCGAGACAACGGGTTGGTCGAAGTGTCGAAAATATCGCTGCCGTTGAAACGTCCGTAGCAAATGATCCACATCAGTCAATTCCACGGCGTTCTCAAGAGTTGGGCATCGCCCAGACCACTTTATGGCGAATTTTGCGTAAGGATCTTGGTTTACACCCATACAAGATCAAACTGACTCAAGAATTGAAGCCGATGGACCATTTGAAGCGGCGTACGTTCTCCGATTGGGCTCTGGAAAGGATGCGCCAAGATGATCAATTTCATCGCAAAATCATTTTTAGTGACGAAGCTCATTTTTGGCTCAATGGGTTCGTCAATAAGCAAAATATGCGTTATTGGTCAGGTGAAAATCCACATCTGCTTCATGAGACACCACTTCATCCACAAAAAAATAACTGTTTGGTGCGGTTTGCATGCCGGCGGCGTCATAGGGCCATATTTTTTCGTCGACGATAATGATCGTCACGTTACTGTGAATGGTAATCGTTATCACGCCATGATTACCGATTACTTTTGGCCCGAATTGGAAAATATATATTTCTAACAAAGCTTCGTTTCAATGAAACATGATGTTGCTCTTTCTTTTGGAAGTTCATGTTTTGGAACAATTTTACACGAAAAATATATTTCGTAAATTCGAATAAAATGGGACTACGTTAAGGTAAAAGTGTATATTTATTCTTTAATGTGCGTGCATTACGTAGTTTTCAAGAGATTTTTTTTCTATCACTCTAAAGTTTGTACTGTATAGAATATTGTTCATTTATGATGTCTAATGCATCTTTATTCTTGTAATTGGGTTTGCCCTGTATTATGTCCATTATGATACTCACTGCATCTCGTAAATGCGAAAAACAAAGCAATGTACGATATGTATTTGTATAATTTCCCACTAAATAATAACAATCACATACCTGTAATGAAATAGTAAATCTAGAATTAATATAAAAATCAAATTTAGTTTTTCTTCCGTTAAAATATTTCTTAAGTACAGTTTCTATCTTCATTTAAAGGCCAATGTAATAAGACATTCAGTATTTCATTAAGAATGTTTAATTCTGAGAACTCTTGCAGTCATGGCCTCAAAATAATAGTGTCAATTTCTACTGCTTGACCGTGCCCTATTTCCACGGATATTGACTTTAATTAAGTGATTTCCATGGAGAATTTGAACTAAGATTTATTATGTGTAAATACGGACAATATTGCGATAGGGATATATTACTTGATCGGGAATAATAGAGCAATTAACATTAAACCGTAACCTTGTCTATGATAGTTGAGCGATCTAGCTTAATGTCATAGAAAATTATATATAATTCTGATTATTGTTTTCTTCTATCACAAAATGTAAACCGTTTAAAGACAACATGTCTGGTCACAAAGCTTTGTACTTTAATTAGAATTGAAAGCTAATATCAAATTATTTCCATTGATGTAAGGTGAGGTGAGATAGAAGAGAATTTAAGTGACAGAATATTATGAATTTGTTGTCACAATAAGTAGTGCATTTTTTATTTCGACGATAATAGCCAAATATCTAATTTTCAATATCAGATATCAGGATTTCTTAACTTGTGTGCCAAGCAAGTCAGTAGATTAATTTTATAAGGGCAATTCTTTTATTTGTAGACAGTAAAATGCTATTCCATTTACTTCGTAAGGATATGTGGATTTCTAAGTAAAAGCCTTGTAAAGATTTAATACGTGCAAACATATATTAAAATAAAATAAATATATTTACATAAAAAACCAAACTTAAAATTTCTTCTATATCTTCAAAATAAATATAACAACTTATTATCTGCTTCTGGGCTTCCGGGCTGGAACCGAGTCGCTTGTATATCTGCCGATGTTTCGTACACATTTGTATGGGACATCTTCAAGGCTGAACTACTGCACTGAAATAGTTTCAAACGTCGGCAGATATACAAGTGATGCGGTTCTAGTCCGGAAGCCCAGAAGCAGTTAGCATGGACCACGACCGTGGAAGTCTACGTACCAGAATAACTTATTTTTAATAAATTGACATACACTATACGAATTTGAATGGACAGATACACAATAAATAGATTCTAATACCACCTGTGTAATAAGTTTACCACTCAACGCATATACAATATATGTATATGTTTGTGGCTAAATGTATAGATGTTTGACAATAGAGAGCATTTATTCTGTTCTTTTCCAATTCTTCATGCTTTATATACATTTCGTGTTTAGTAAGATACTCTTGACTTAAATAATTTAATGCCTTAGAGTATGAACATCGGGGCGGAGAACTACCACAAATTTATACCCGATAATTACAGTGACTCCCGACGTTCTAGATTTCTATGTTATATGCTATTGTCTTGTATTATTTCTCATACTACAACTTTCTTCCATATATCAGTGGAACTTCCGCCACACGCATTATGTGGTTGAATTAAAGCGCAAGGAGGGAAGGCAATTTTAGCGGGCTAGAGTTAGCAAGCAGTCGCACTTGCACCCAGTTTGATTAAAAAGTCTTAGATTAGTAATACATGTTGTTGACGCATACAAGTATAGTAACGTTGCAAATTATCACGATATGCAGATGCTAAAGACTAGTTTTTGAAATATATGTGCTCTTTCAGATATGTATATATAATTTGTATGTAAATTAACATAATAGGCTATTCATTTCAACAATATATGAATTAAATAAATATAAGTTAACACAGATATAAGGAATTGGTAAAATAAATATAAATTGTGAAAAATAAATACTTAAAATCTTTAACAGTATCAAAATATTAACATTTGCTTTTTGTGTGCTTTGGTGGATTCTTCGTTATTATTAGCACTATTCACTTTATTTTGTACTGAAAATTGTTCTTTTTAGAACTACTACATGAGATTAATTTTGATTAGGTAAGTCTAATAGAAAATCGAAAAGTCTTTTACGGCTGAGCAAGATGCTATTGTTTTAAAGGGGCATTTTCTGAGTACCGTCGTAAAGAAAACAGCGAATGGGCCTATTTGCTACAATCTTACATGAAGGTATTTCACTATTCTTATTCCAATCATATTATATGGTATAAGTGTTCGCACAAAATTTAAAGGGGATAATAGCTCGATTTTAAAATAAAAGTTACATTAGCAAGAGCAAAACTACAAGGCAGCCATCAATTCTTATAGAAGATGTTAACATATGGGAGCTTTTTTCGGATCATTTGATTTGTAAATGATCCAAAACAAGCTCCCAATAAATCAATTCGAAATTTAGCCGCGTGAACAGGTATATGGGTTTATTTAGTTAGAATTTTTAGTAAAAATTATTAAAATTTACCTCTATTGCAGATCTCTGTTAGAAAATTTGGTCAAACATATGCCTTTATATAGATTAACAATTACATTATTAGACATTGATTATGAACGTGGAGTACAATACTGTCAATATTTCATAGAAGCCTGAGTAATGGTGATATTTTTAACATAACGTTCTTGCTGATAAAGTTTGGTTTCACTGATATCCACAGCCAACTACGCAAATGAAAATCCTCATTCGTAAAATCTAGTCTTCATCAAATAAAAGTTGGAGTTTTGGTAGTGATCTTAAGGGCTTGAATAGTTGATCAAATACTTATCGTACACCATTATTGGAAGTTTTCGTCAACGAGCTACACGATTATAATTTACTAATAGGATTTTTCCAACAAGACCGGGCACCACCTCAATTTATTCTGGAAACAATGGAATGATTGCTGGAATCCTCCAACAAGTTGTTAATTAGTAGACATCGCCAGCTATAAAGTTCCAGAGTTGATTGGACGTCTTAAAAAATGCAAGTAATCATTGTGGAGGAAATAATATAAATCATCAAAGGATTGGTTTATGTTCAAGTAATAGCGGTGGACATTTCGAAATAAATATTCAAAAACCTCTCCAAAAGAAACAGTATTATGTTTTTCTTTTTGTTAAGTTTAATTTGCTATCTATCTACTAATTTTATTTTGAAAAATATAACAATTATTAATACTTTATCTACTTTATCTATTGTTACAATATTATTCCTGATTGGGAATAAATTAGTAACGTTATAAAATTAACTGAACACTTTCTTTTAATTGTTCACTAATTATTGTATTTAAGATATCGTTGATTAAAAATAACATGGGTACATATAGCATTCAAGTTTTACGAACATTCAAAAAATTTAACATGGCGAAATATTCAAACCATAATTTAAGACAACATGGTGTACATATTTTGAAAGTTACGATGAAACAATAAACTTATCTACAAATAATTATAATTTAA
Organism: Dermolepida albohirtum; assembly: GCA_031893035.1. Taxonomy (NCBI): domain Eukaryota; kingdom Metazoa; phylum Arthropoda; class Insecta; order Coleoptera; family Scarabaeidae; genus Dermolepida; species Dermolepida albohirtum. The sequence continues at coordinate 516,592 of JAVIWB010002358.1, forward strand.
TTACTCCGTCATTATAACCTAAAAACCATTGCTATAGGGCAAAATATATGTAATTTGCTAATTATTCTTCCATTAACATATAACCTCACTTCACAGAAATCTTATTAATCAAACAGATTGTTGTATTACAGTGACATGAACTGAAAATGTTCACGTTTGCTTTTCATGCGACAACGTTGAACAAATTTTGTTCTTGAGTTCTCACGAATTACTTGGGATTGTACAGAAAATATTTAGCTACTCAACTTTACCGTATCCTATGCGGCGAATGTAACGAATAATCACTTAAATTCGTTTTCGCTTTAATTATAACTACAACACAGATATATATATATATATATATATATATATATATATATATATATACATATATATTGTATATACATATATTGTATATCACGTCTTCTATCCTAAAGAATGAAATGTATGTATTGTTCGTGTCTATCACGCTAAATGAACGGCTAGGTCGCTACAGTACGTAAACTAACACACTCAAACACGGTATAAAAAATCAATTAGAAGAATAAGAATAATTCTATTGTTGATAAGATCTTGATTGAGATACGTCTGCCATATTCATTTCCTCACAAATGAATTAAACGGGAACAACTTAATATCTGCTTCTCTCGGATAGTTTCAGTTCTTTTCAAGATATAAAAGGATAACTTTTTCACATTTTTTGCTGTATCGTCATGCTAATATAACCTGAAGAGGAAGCGAAGACACGCATTTAATTTTCGAAACTCTTATTAACAGTAAAATTTGTTTTTAATCTCTCGCCTCACTCGTTTTCTTTACTATTTTCTCTAAATTTGCAAATAACTATAAAATCGAGGTCAGCAGAATTTTTTATTTTATGAGGCCTTTATTGAATACTGTTGACTATTTAATATTGATCGTTTTGAAATTCTAGCACAGCAATTGGATTTTAATCGCCAGCTGTGTGATCTTTTTCTTCAAATGATTCTAGAAAACTTTTTACAGTAATAAATCCTCCTTTTAAATGCTCTCCTCCTCCTTATAAATTTGAAAATGTTTGATAATTGAAGTCATTATTGAAACTTTTAAAGAACAGTGATACATTACGTGTCTTTGAAAGATTACGGCTTTTGTTTGGAATAAAGAATATTTGTCATTAGCTTCATTGGAATATTTACCCATTTTTATAGACTTTTGAATATTACAATTGTAATAGCGAGAACTGGAATACGAAACGTATAGAATGGAAATGCATTTTGTGTTCATCTTACAGTCTACTTATAGTAAATAGACAACTATATCAAGCACTCTAGAATTACTATCTTGTGCAAGTTATATCAAAACCAAGTACGAGTAATTTTATTTAACCCGCTATTTGTTAAAAAGCGTTTGATAGATCTGTCCTTGAGGCTGAGTTTGCACTTATAAAATTATTTCTCTAAAAAGATAGAATTTTACACATTTAGAATAAATTAAATATTTTACTCATCGGAATTTAATATTCAATGCAGATAACAATAATAATTTGATACTTGTACAAAATTGGACAATATAATAATACGAAAACTTTGTGCATTTTATAAGAGAATAAAGTAACGGAAATTAAGTAATTTTTATTTTTACCCGGGACAATTATTTAAGCGCACTGAAGTTTCTTGTGTTGCTAATGCAAATTAAATATGGATTTCGAATCTATTAAAGATACAAATTAAGGAGCCATTTCTTCTTCTGTTCTCGTGTTAGAGCTTGCGCAAATTCCGGACTACTCAATTTATCTACCACTGGAACAAATTTTATTCTGGTCTTTTCATTATTTCAGCTCCTTTATGAGAGTTAAGTAATGTGAACTAATTCAATACCTCAAAACATGGTTATTATACAGTGGATAATGGAAACAACTGAGCGTGGGAATAGTTTTCGGTAGTAAATATTAAAATGTTTTGTCTAGACATCCTGTGCTCGTGGTTACAAACTGCTTTAAGAAGATAAAAGATGGCCTTTAACAGTTTCCAATCACCAATTGAACAGCTCCTTAAACAGATAAAAAATAGCTCTTAACATCTTTATGCAGGTTACCTAGTTAATATCTAATTCAAAACTGCTTAAACTATTCAGAAACTGTTCAATAATCGGTTGTAAGCTGTTAAAAGCCATGCTTTATCTAATCTGAGCATTTCATTATCACAGACATGACGTTTGGGCAAATTATCTTTATATCTGCCTCTAGAAGGTTTTACCGCACTCAATTGTCCGCATGTTCATTTTAACACATCTTTAAGATCGCCTTCTTCATAAATTCAAAAATTGTCTCTAAGATAATTTCAGGAAGACAAACACTGTTCCCAGCGAAGCAGAGAGCATCTAGTTATCTGAAACATCTGCATCAATCGCTTCCTGTGACAATTCATAATAGTTGCTGAAGCAATAGATGCATGGAGCATCAACGGTACAAGAAAATGCACACTGCAACACGCACAGTGTGCGTTTTGGTTTTCGATGGTTCAGATTGCGTACGGAAATTGTTTTCGTGCGGGTGTTTGCCGTGGTTTTTCAGGTGCGACGCTGTTCAATTATCTGCTGATGATGACAACTTGGTTGACGAATACGGAATACGAAAACTAATGTGAAAAGGGGTTATATATCAACCTTAAATGATTAAGTAGAATACCAAACAATTATTGTGGACAAGATGTACTGATTAAAACATGTTTCCTATAATACCAATCATATTTACGTTTAAGCAAACTACGAGGGTAGTTTGACAAGTAGTGAGAATGACACATACGTGGCGCTCTAATTGATAAAACAAATGCAATGTAATTTAGATTGCCTATTTATATGTTTACATTCCGATATTTAGATAAATCGGTTGATTAATTTATTTTTGACAGCTGATTGAAAAAGAAGCAACACGTCGTTTTGTTAAAATGGAAAAAGCAGAGTATCGTGCGGTGATTAAATACTTCGTAATTAAGGGTATGAAAGCTATCGAAATAAAAGGTGAGTTACGGGAAACATTAGGTGAATCTACTCCATCATCCGCCACAATAAGTAGATGGGTAAATCAATTTAAACGTGGTAGAATAAGCTGTGTTGATGAAGCGCACTCTGGAGCACCCAAAATCGTGACTTCTAGGGAAATCCATAATATTATTACACAAGATCGACGACTCAAAGTGACAAAGATAGCAGACGTGGTAAATATTTCAACAGAACGCGTACGCCACATTTTAACGAAAGAATTGGGCCTTTCCAATTTTTCGGCAAGATGGATACCGCGATCCAATGAGTGTTTGAACCTTTATAAGCGGAATCGAGTTGATTTTTGTGGGCGATTTGTTACTTGCGATGAAATTTGGATACACTACAGCATACCCGAAACTAAACAACAGTCGAAACAATGATTAGAACGTGGTTCTGCACCCCCAAAGAAAGCGAATACCACTTTATCGGCTAACAAGTTGATGGCATAAATTTTTTGCGATTCAAAGGACATTTTGCTCATTGATTACCTTCAGAAAGGTGCCACAATAAACGGACAATATTATGCAGAACTTCTACAAAAATTAAATGTTGGGATTGGTGCTAAACAGCAAGGAATGACAAAGAAAAGGATTCTGTTTCACCAGGACAACGCTCCCTCGCATACCAGCACAGTTGCGATGTCCAAAATCCGCTAGTTGCATTTCCGCCCCTTCCGACTTCCACCTTTTTCCAAACTTGAAAACGGCACTAGGTGGAAAGAAATTTTCGTCTAACGACGAACTTATCGTCTTGGTAAATGAATATTTTGCAAACCTTCCGGAATCGCATTTTAGAGATGGCATAAGGGCATTGGAGCACCGTTGGAATAAATTTATTGCTCTTTTAGGAGAATATATGGAAAAATGAAAATTATTTTGTATTTAAAAAATTCGTTTTTCTTTTCCATTCTTACTACTTGTCAAACTACCGTCGTATACTACCAACTAGAGGTGAAAGATGTACCCTTAAAAAAATTAAAATTTTTAGTGAAAGCAATACTACCGGCAAACACCTTTTATTTGATGAATAACCTTTAAAATTAGACATTCTATCTCATTTACTTTATTATTAAATATTTTTCTATTTGACACTGCAATTTTGTATGTACTTTTATTATACTTTATATTTTTAAGGTATTCGTAGGTTATTATTTATTATTGTGTTCCCATTTATTTGTATATTTTATTATTATCATTACGTATATGATATGTGTGTATACATATACATAAATATCTTATTAATATTATTATTATTATATTGCGCTCATACGACCACACTTCAAGTAGCTAACCATAAAACATCATAATACTTATTTTGCATCTACATCATTTCCCATTGAATTCCGTCAATATCTCCAAAACTTTAGACTTAATTTACTAGAATTGCGCTGATGGAAATAACGTAATAAATACGTATTTCATAAATGAAATTACATGATAAATTGTTTAATACTCAGTATAATAGAATTAAAAACTCGACAGATTACCATACATTTACACAAATGCCGCGTCATCTTATTCAAGATATACATTTGAACTTCTACCAAAGCGTAAATGCACAAATTAATTTAACTCGCTTCCGTCTCATACAATACATATTCGAAACTTTAATATTACAGCAAAGTAGCATATGCCCCAATTACGTCTACTCGAATAGTCTCGATATATAGATAAAGCCTGAGCATTTATAAGGCAAATTAATGTGCATAAATTTGTTTGGCGATTTTACAAAACATACATACCTCATGTTTGGAACGAAATATATGCTTTTCTTGTATTCATGTTGAAACAAGACTTCTAAAGCAAATGTTTTTCTTTCAGCAGTACCGCTAAAGTATTGTTCGTTCCATCGTCCCGTTTTTTCAATATTTAGGTAAGTTCATTAAAATTACTTGTTTTTAAAGGTGTTCTTATTAATATTATTAGTGATACTATAGTAATTCCAACAATTAATACTAAACCGTGCGAGTATATGAGTGTAACTGGTCAAACATCTCACACGATTGCCGAATGCTGCTATAAATAACATGATTAAACTAGGACTTCTATATTTCATTAATATGACTTGTCATTGTTTTACTTCAATGCAAATAAGTAGTACATCTCAGTGTCAAAATATACATATGTATATAAATATATACATGACTTAGGGAAATTTGTTTTTAATGTACACTTAATTATAAACTTTAGGTCGATAGAGGAGATACAGATTTTATTTTGAATATTTAAGTAACATCGAGCACGAAGTATTGATGTATCTAAAAATGCAAAAATAGCTTTATACGAGGGTAGCCGTTTATAGTCCGGGATTTGCAAACAAAAAAAAATTTATTATCGGAAATAGTTTGATTGCTTGCATTCGTTTAAACCAATTCGAAAAGCATTGCGGCCACTGTGAAAGCGGTACCTCTAAATTATGGGTTTTGATTGCCTCGACTGCCTCTTACGACGTAGAAAACCGTTGATCACGAAATGTGGGCACAAAAAGTAATCACAGGGTGTTAGATCAGGGCTGTACGACGGATGGCGCATCGATTCAATGTTTTGCCCAGTCAAATATTCAATCGTTTGAATCGACCTGTGAGAGCTCGCATTGTCATGGTGGAGAATGATCTGTCGTTTTCGGTTTGTTTTCTTCTTTTTCTTTTGGCAAACAAACAGTTATGTACCATTCGGAATTGACCGTTCTACAACTCTCTAAAGGCACGGTTGTAACGTGACCGGTTTTTCTGAAAAAACAGGCAACCATTTGTTTTGATATGCTTCGAGCGCGAAAAACTTTTATTGGTTTTGACTTCTCTTAGAATACTCACACAGTCGACTGCTGTTTACTATCGAGCTCATACGTACAGATCCAAGATTCATCATCAGTAACGACCTTATAAATGTTCTTTAAAGCACCGCCATTGTATTTTTGTGCATTTCTTGGCACCAATCGATGCGAGTCCTTTTTCGAGCGGTTGTCAAATTATGTGGTACCCAACGTGAACATAGCTTCTTAACGGCTAAATGTTCATGCATGATCTTATGCACGCTGTTGTTACTAATACCTAGAGATGCCTCGATCTCACGGTATGTCACATGACGGTCTCGCATTATCAATTCAGATACTGTATTAATGTTTTCCGACACAACATTTGTGGGACGACCTTCACGAAATTCATAGTCGAAAGAAAGCCGTCCAAGTTTGAATTCACTTTACCAACGATATACTGTAGTTTTCGATAGTGCTTCATCATCATATAAGGAATTCAGGTCGTCGATGCATTCTTGTTGAGATAATCCGCTCCGAAATTTATGAAAAATATTTGCACGAAAACGTTCGCGCGTTAATTCCATTTTTTCGCTGACATCAAATTTTCAAGTTACTGTTAACAATAGAAGATAGTTTTATTATCCGGGTCGCTGGACAATAAAACTATCTAGGTAAATATATTGTCAAAAAAGACAAACTTCACGATACAATCATCAGATCGGAACTGGCAACACTGTCAGTTTTGCCAGTTCTCGAAATATGAATGGCTATCCTCCTATTGTTATCGATTAAATTCCTTGAGTTATTATACCAAACGCCGCATAAATTTTTGTGAAATCGCTTCATTACCTTTTCAACTTAGTTCTGCACAATAGTAGGTTTCTTGAGATATGGAAGATTTCTTGGATTTGTTCTGTATTCATACAAGATGATCCATACAATATACCTAATTTTGCACAAATTGTTGTAGACAATGACGTATATATATATATATATATATATGTATATGTTATTGTCTACAGCAATTTGTGCAAAATTATATATATATATATATATATATGTATATAACGAAGACTAACTTATTACTTAGGAAAATAGAACGAAGATAATTGATCTACGAGTGAATTTATTTAAATTAAAGGTATTTATCGTTTATAATGCTTAGATGTATATGTAGGACTATGTTTAAGAATCAAAATAGTACTATAAAATTTTATTAAAAATATTAAACTATAGAAAGTTTGTCAGTGTTAAGTTATATTTATTTATTTTTTTTTAAATTTATCTATTATAGATTAAGTTATATTATTCGTGTTGGTATCATAAGGCTATTCATTTGAAATTTTAAATTTAATTAAATTTGAGAGATTTTAATTATCTTTATTACGATGCCTAATATTGAGTAAAACAATAAAATGATAATAGTTTGTTCTAAATTTGAGTATTGTTACAATCCATTACTATAATAAGTAATGAGAAATATATTTGACGCATCGAAATTTATTTATATTATTAAAATGTTGATAAACAAAAAGCACGTACTCGCATCTTATGAATGACCACAAAGTTAATAAAAAGACAGAAAGTAAAGAACTCGAACTATACGCAGTGTTATAAAAAAGTTATAAGAATCAATTCCAAAAGGGTGTTTATTCATTTGAAGCACGTATCTTTCTCGTTTCATGAAAAAACTGGCCAAATAATCATACCATGAGACATAAGAGTAAAGCATTAGTAAAGTAAGTACAATATACTATTCTTTTTCAAGATTTATTATTATTAGAACAACTTATTACTTTTACAAATTGCAAATATATTTATTTTTTTAAAATCTTAACTCATTAGATATTCCCCACTCACAAGCACATACATATATCATAAAAATATAATTACATATATATGAAAAGAAAAATTACATTTGCTTTTTAATAAATTTATTTTTTACTTTTTATTTATATATTCTTAATATCTCTAATAAAGTTATATAATACTACAATGGAGATAGTATTAGTACATACATACATACGTGCATACCTAGTCCTGCTATAAATACTGATATAAAGGTTTTTAAGTACAAAAAGGAAACTGCAAGTTGGATTTAAATTATTTTTTGATAATTTATTTTGGCAATAGTAAGCTACAAAATACAATGCAAATTACTCGAAATGGCCGCCATTTGCCTTAATACAACACCGAAGTCTGCAGGGCCACTCATCAATCACTGTACGGACGATATCCATGGGAAAATTGTCGACTGCTTCTGTTAACGCTTGCTTCAATGATTCCAGGTTGCGATGGGGTCTTCTACAGACCATGCCCTCTAATATTGACCACAGTTTGTAGTCGAGCGGATTTAGGTCTGGGCTTGCTGACGCCCAATAGTCAGTACAAATAAACTCAGGTACATGATTTTCAAGCCATTGCTGAGTTATTTTGGCCCGGTGAGCGGGCGCAGAGTCTTATTGGAATATCCATGGTTGGTTTTGGAACATGGTGTAATTCAGGGGCTCTACTACATTGCTTAAAATGTCTCGTTGATAGTTTTTGGCCGCTGTTTTAACACCTTTTTCACAAAAATGCAAGGAAGTGACACCGTCATAGGATACTCCCCACCAAACCATCACTGAAGCAGGAAAATGACCTCACTGAATCCTTGGCACCACTTCGCTGGCTTCCTTGGAGGACCGTGCATACACCATATCATTCTGCTTGTTAAAAGTTTCTTCCACGATAAAAATTTTTTCATCAGAAAACAGAATTTTTTTGTAACGCTCTTTGCCGTACAACGATATCAGGTGTCTGCATTTTTTCTTCCTATTCTTTTTTAATTCAACGTTAAGGCGGTGTCCTGTTTGTCGTTTGAAAGCTCTAAGTCCTAGGTCTTGTTTAATGATACGGCTCATGGTTCTCGGAGCAATACCCATTTCACGAGCCATGATTTTCTGTTTGCGAAAGGATGTCGATTGATGCGGGACCTCACAACATTGATGGCCTGTGGTGTACGAACTATGCGGGGCCTGCCAGATCTTTTACGGTCGATTACATTTCCAGTATCACTGAATAACTTAACAGTACGATACACAAACACACGCGTAATATTTAACGGTTTCAATAAATAAAATATACGGGCTCTTTCTATTCCACACATATGAAGTGCAATAACCGCAATACGTCTCTCTTTATCCGACCATTCCATAATGACGACTCACGCTATAGTGAATTTGTTCGGCACTTTTGTAAAGCATATATCAAATGTCAGAACTGCCAACATAAAATTTTTGTGCTTTCAAGTTATCATCTGCAAAAAGGTGCGTTTACACTTTTATCAATGCTTATGGCAGGACTAGGTATATATGTCTCTCTCTCTCTGTGTGTGTGTATGTTTGTGCATTAACGAAATGACTATCAATTTTAAATATTGATAGGCACTTTGTTAATACACATTAAAGAATATCCAATCACTATAAGTTTTCTGTCAATATAAAACTATTGTGTGTTAATTAGCCTATAAACAAATTACTTTAGTTGGTGGTTAATTTCACAATAGTCAGGTAATGCATTGTTATTATGTAAATAAAATCAAATGAGATTTACTCTGTGTTTCAAACTGTTCATAAATACTCGTATAGAAAATATTAAGGTTTATTTCTAATTTCATTCTGCAATTCTTTTTCACGACACATATCCATTATGTCCAATAGACTAGACGAAATATTTTTAACTAGGAATTGGTCATGGATGTGATGACAGTAACAAATATATAAATGCTTCTTTTTAGAGCAACTGGGATTAATCTTTTGAACTTATATACATATGTATATTCCTGCTATTATACTTTCAATTTTGCTTCATTTTTAAATTGAATAGTGAAAACATTTTGCTCCAATCACTGTCTTTAGAAACATTGAGTATCAAATTATAGAAAAGAGTTTTGGATTTCATAAGAATAAATCAATAAATAAATGCAGCAACATAACGACTTAAATAAGGATTACTATATCATTAACGATCCATGTTTGTCGTCACTTACATATTATAGTCCTTATTATTTACAATAAGAAGATATACATATATGTATGTCTAAATAAATACTTTGTGACATTAATCTCATGTTAAAATATGTACCGCCGAACTAAATGGAAAACTTTAATCCGGCCAACATTGACATTGACGAATTGCTTGTAGAACACACCATTCCTGAATGAATAAGCTCTCAAGACAGAAACATATTTATAGAAAATGAGCCTATGTAAACACTGGTAATAGCTACTTCTTTTTCGTGTTGAAAACATTTTTATCCTTTCGTTTCATATACGATCCTTAATATGAGCAGATGATATAACTTCTTCAGTTTTTTATAAATAAAATTACAAATTCAGTATACAAAAGGGGAAGATATAACTTTTTTAGTTTTTTATATATCAAATTACAAATTCAGTATACAAAAGGGGAAGTTACTTTTATTGGTAGATGAATAGAAATAATATAAGTTTTACATTTCAAATTTAACAGAATTATTCTAAAATATAATACTGATTATGAATGACCACAAAGTTAATAAAAAGACAGAAAGTAAGGAACTCAAACTATACGCAGTGTTATAAAAAAGTTATAAGAATCAATTCCAAAAGAGCGTTTATTAAATCCAAGCACGCGTCTTTCTCGTTTCATAAAAAAACTGGCCAAATGACCATACCATAAAGTCTAGATATGAGACATTATTAGACGAAAATTACTTTCATAGAAGAGAAAAATATGCCATCTCTTTCTAAAGGACCGCAATATATTCTTATACCTAAATCATTGGAATTGTCACTAACCCAGAATTATAAATAAAACGTAAAAATGTAACCATGAAGAATTTATAAAAATTTAATTTTAGTCTAATATGGTTATATAATCATTTAAAAATCCCATCAATCTCTTTTAACCTATAGAAGTATAATAAACATGCAAGCAAATCAAATAGACTTATTAATACAAAAATAATACACTATTTTTTGAAAAATTTGTTAATTTAATTCAATTGTTGTAAACTTCAACCAAAAACAAATAAAAAAGCCGAACTGTTCAAAGAAGTAGTTTCCTCTTCGACGGTATGTCAACGTTAAATTGACTAAATTGACTAAAGACCTTATGTGCTCTAGAATTACGAGGATGAATCACGTATAAATCACACTTTTTATTGTTACACGTGCCATGTAGTGAAGAAGAAGTTGAAATGTGGCTTTTAAGTGGATGTGCTATAACCTCATCGTTAGCTACGCACCATTGGACTAAGCAATTAAGCAAACATTGGACGTCTCAGTTTTCAAATGTGTCTGCATATTACGTGCCTCACCTTCTTACAAAAATCACAAACTGCAATAATAAGATATGAGCCAGCGGTTGTATTCACGATACCAATCTGAAAACGATGCTTTTTTTGAATCGCGTTGTTATTTGCAACTAAATTTGAATGCACCTTATATCTCCGATCCAATATGAGTCAATACAGAAAAGCATAGGAAGGCAGAGTATCCGTCCGTTAAAGCGAAAACTCGATTCTCAGCTGGATTTATAGAGGTATTATGCGTTCCTTTGTGAACGTCGATCAAATGCTAGACTAAATTTAGTTTTAGTTAACTATAAAATCAAGCCTATATGTTGTTTATGCAATGAGCAAAAGTAATTTGGCTCTCAAGATGGCGTGAAAACTCAAAGGAATAAAAAAGAATAGCTTTACCGCTTGAAATCGCATTTATTTCTAATAAAAAATCCCCTACGACCTCGATACATTTGGACCACCAATGATCCAAAGTTTCTAAAGCGTGTTGAAACATTCATCTAGAACAGCTTTGACACCGTTGGTTGATGGAAATTTCTGGCCTGCAAGGTATTTAAGCGTAGAAGAAGATGGCAATCTGGAGGTGCTAAATCTGTAGAATAAAGCGCATGTGGCAACAAATTGTAGGATAATTTATTAATTTTTATCATAGCAACATACTTGTGTGGGCGTTGTATCGTCTGAGTGTAAATGACCTTTTCTTGGCTCAATCAGACACTTTTCATTATTTTTTTCCAATTTGTCTAAAAACTAGCATAATATGCACTTCTAATAGCTCGGTCTTTTGGAATGTAATTAATAAGTAGAATATCTTTTGCACCCAAAAGAACTAAAGCCTTTAGTTTTCCTGCAGATGAAATAGCTATCGCTTTCTTTAAAGGAAAAGAACCATTATGTTGCCACTGTTTAGATTTTTGTTTTGTTTGGAGACCTAAAACGGCAAATGTGTTGCGTAGTATCGTCTTTACATCATGCGTTTTGTCTAAGAACAAATTTTATAATTCTATAATGTTGATAGTGCAAAGCCTTGCAGCATGCGAAAATATCGCTACGCTGGTAAGTAGACTTCCGCGGTCGTGGTCCATACTAAATAAGTTTCAGTGCGACAGATAGTAGCATTAATTGAGCCCTGAAGATGTCTCATATGAGTGGGTACGAAACGTCGGTAGTTATACCATTGACGCGGTTCCAGCCCGGAAGCCCAGAATCAGATAATATGGCTACCCATTTGTAGTAATTGTATTCATTTGTCCATGTTCCGCCTCTTCACAGTGATAAGGCCCTCTTAGAAAGCTTGTCGTAAAGCAGCATCAAGCAGTAATCTCGACATTGTGTCCTCCTTGCTAAGCAATCATGATTGGATTATTTTCTTGCCATATCCTGCAGTTGTGTGTATAATTCATTTAATTCAAAATTTATCACATCTATCTAGATTTTATGTAGCCATCCAGCGTTATTCTGTGTTTTTCTAAATTCAAGGTGCTATTTAATTTTATAAAAATACGAACGAAACTGTCTTCTCAGTTTTCGTAGCACTGTTGAATAACTCCTCTCCAGCTATTTTGAAACTTTTTTAAATACTAGAAACATCATATACAGGATCTTTATAAATGTCCTGAACTTTTTGTAGAAACAAGAGTAGTGCGACTTGGTTTACTACTAACTATGGTGTCCCAGATTATTTTTTATTACTAACTGTAATAATTTTCTAAAATTTTCACACGAGCTTATGAAATGATTTTAATGACCATTTTTCACATTTTGTCTGTTAAATTTGTAATAGCACTGAATAAGCTCAACATGAATAAGTAGCGACAAAGCCATTTTATAGTAGTAGGTATCGATTGAAAATTGTCTGTACTCGAAATCGTAATCTAACACTTGTCTTGATGTCTTGAAATTAGAAAAGGTAAGTCACGGTTGTAATAAAAATTAAACAACTATATATAGGAAAAATCCCAAGCGCCTAAACATTGACATCTATATGATACTAAACTGTTATCATGTACAAAAGGTGAAGCCTTTCAAATTTGGAACTTTCTCTTGAATCTGTACTTATTTTCCTTATGTTGTAACCGTTAGTCAGAACTATGAAGTTTGGTTTCGTCTCCAATTCTTCTAGCGATATGTTTGCAAGTCGAATGAAATTCAATTTTTGGTTATGCGGAAATAGGACGGGACAAGGCCTGAAGAGTATGGCGGGTGCGATATCATGTCCCATCCAACTGCTTTCAACGCTTCCTTGACCGGTTTTATTGTACAAGGCGTCGCGTTATCGTGCTGTATAATCACTTTAGCGTATCTACGGGCCCATTCTGTACGTTTTTCTATCAATGCATAGTTCAAACTAATAATTTATTATTGGCAGTGACCTGTATTAATTGCTTAGGTTTTTCGAAATAAATCCATTCTTCATCACCCGTCAGTATTCGATGCAGAAATGACTTCCGATCATACCTTTGAAGCAGCATTTCAAAGACGATTTTTCGATTTTCCATTTGCCTGTCATTCAATTGATGTAGCACCTATTTTTCCATCCTTTGTTTTTTTCCCATTGCTCGTAATCGTTCGCTAATCGTTTCTTGTGATACAGTTAATACTTCTGCCAATTGTTTCTGAGTTTGGGTTGGAGCTTCATTCAATAACTCCTGCAGTTTCGCATCTTAAAACTTTTTCGGTCTACCGGAACGTTCTTTGTCTTGCACATCAAAATCACCACTTTTGAATTACCGAAAATACGCTACACATATTTTTATGGTTCGAACATACTCACCGTAAGTTTCTACCAGAAAACGATGACTTTCAGCAGCATTTTTCTTTTGATTAAATAAGAAAAGTAATGCGTGCCGCAAATGCACTTTTTCAGGTACGAAACTCGACATTTTTAGAGACATATAAATCTATGATAGTGTTACTTTCGCAAAATATAACATGTATGGCTTTGAAGTTTGATGTCAGTAGAATAAAATGACATATGCGCCAAATAATAATATTGCATACTTAAGCCTAGCGAGGTCTGTTAGAAAACCTAACTAAAGTTCATGATTACTATTTAAATATGTACCTTAGTAATAAATAACCTTAGTTATACATACGACGTATGCTTTCGCAATAACTATAGACAAACTTTATGTAAATTGATATAATCAAGTGATTTCCTTATCTACATTCAGCAATTTATTATATAACTTTAGCCGCACATTATTGTTTACGATTATATTAATAATCTCTGCAAAATTTCAAGCTCTCTTTGTATCTATTACGAGAATCTCAGCTCTACATCCTTTCTCCAAAATTTCGGATTGATTTATCTCAGATATCACGAACGTTTTAGTTTATATTATAATACTAAAGTAAAGCTGTAAATTTAAATAGAGATTTACATTTCCGAAAATTAGATAATAACCTTAGCGTAAAGGTATTTTTGGAACCTGTTAGAGAATTAATTTAATTAGGTATACTCTAAAACTATGTTATATTTTTCTTGATTAAGAGAGAAACTGTCTAACATGTTGCGTTTCTCATGTAGACAAAACATAAGTACAGTTTGGGAATTTGTAAAAGTAGCCAGTAATTCTTGGCGGTGGTTGTTCGATAGTCGAATTTGTGATGATTACGCTACTGGCTGCGAAGTATATATTCCCAATGCAAAAGAAGTCGGAGGAATATAAGCCATATTCTACATGTAATTCATTTTCACTTATAATATTTTAAATGTTTTAAAGTTTACGCCTTTTAAGACAAAGTATATGATAAATATGAATTTTTTACCAAGTTTTCGCAGATTGATGTTCAACTTTAAAATGCGTGTTCGATAGTACCAAAATACGTCTATGTATTTTGAAAGTCACACAAAGACTTAAAAATAATAGCAATAATATTTATTTAAATTGCCCAAATCGTATGTATGCATAAGCTAGATATACGTGGTTTGTTCAAAAGGAAAGGTGAATTTTGAATTTTTTTGAAAAGTATTTATTTATTCATCAATATCCATTTTGTCCCCTTCAAAGTAATCCCTCTCAGATATAATGCATTTATGCCAGCGCTTCTTCCAATCCTCGAAGCACTTCTGAAATGCGCTTTTCGGTATGGCCATCAGCTCGTTTTTCGATTCTGACTATATCTCACCAATTGTGCCAAAACGCTTTCCTTTCATTGGTCTCTTCAGTTTTGGGAATAGGAAAAAGTCGCAGGGGGCCAAATCTGGTGAATAAGGTGGTTGGGGCATGATTAGGGTGTTGTTTTTGGTCAAAAAATCACGAACAAGCATTGATGTGTGAGCTGGTGCATTATCTTGATGCAGAATCCATGATCTTTTCCACAATTCCCATCGTTTGAGTCGTATTGCTTCACGCAAACGTTGCATAACTTCCTTTTAGTATTCCTTATTAACCGTACGACCTGTTGGCAAGAACTCATGATGCACCACGCCATTGTAATCAAAGAAAATAGTGAGCCAAACCTTCACATTTGATCGAACTTGGCGTGCATTTTTTCGGCCTCTGTAAAGCGCTTATACCACTTATAAACACTTCTTTGAGACAAAGTGGACTCACCGAATGTCACAGTCAACATTTCAAGTGCCTTGGAGCACTTTATTCCATTTTTAACGCAAAATTTAATACATATTCTTTGATCCATTTTTTTCAAAAGTCAAAAATCGAAGAACACACACAAACGTGACTAAGCTTTTCAATTGTCAACAACAAAATACTAATCCAAATTGGTTGATAATGCCAACATATGACTAACACATGTGTACCAACATAACAAAAAAAATTTCGATAATCGAATGTACACAGCGCGCTAAAATTCAAAATTCACCTTTCCTTTTGAACGAACTACGTATATGAATAATTCGAGTCCTTGGAAAATACTTTCGGGAGATATACCTACTATTTGAGACAAAATCTCTAGTTTAGGAAAGATGATGCTGCATTTTAAGTGCGCTGTTGGGAACATCTGAACAACGAATTTCCTGGGAGATGAATAGGGTTAGGAGTCGCATTGCATAGCCTCCAAGGTCTCCGAACTTAAATTTTGGACTTTTGTATTTAAGGTTTTCTAAGAAGCTTAGTCTACGAAAGACCACTAAACGATCTACAATAGTTGCGCCAATGAATAGAATACAGTATTGTATTCGTTGGCGCAACTATGGTAGACCAAATCGAAAACGATCCAGTTTTTTGAATGGGCGGGCTTCCTGAAAGAAAATATAGATGCGGTGTGATAATGGGAGGACGGTATTTTGAACATTTTCTTTAGTTATAATCTTTGTATGTAAAAATGTAATAGCACCTTATAAAAACAGAGAAGCAAATTTATTCTACTATTGTAAAAAATCGCTGTTTTCTCGTAAACGGTTGATTTGCGATTATATCTTTATTAAGACTTTTTATCTTATTTTCAACCGTACCGCATGCCTTTAAAATCCTTCAATATTGTTTTAAAGTACCCTCTATACAGCATTCGAACATCTCGTATAGTCGCAGAATGCTATATGATTCCAAGTTTGCAACACTAATAAAGCAAATACAACATTTAAAGGTAGTTTAAATATGCATTTGTATAAAATAATTCTACTATACGTTATAGTGTAATGATTAACGTTTTCAATTTTAGATTGACATATCGAAATAAATTAAAGAAACTTAAATCGAAATAATTTATTATTATTATGAATCCGTTCGATAAGGAACAACTATCCCTTTTAAACTTTGCTGTTTGATGTAGGGTATATTGTATAGGATGTTTCATTAGAAAATGATTCTTCTTTTATTTCAATAAAACAAAAATGATTAGGAATGTATTGTATTTGTTTTATTCATTACGATACTAACACATATTAATTATGTGTGAAAAAAAATCATTTAAATGGCCATCTCAGCTGTTCTTGCAAGAAGTCATTTATTTGGCCATATTCTTATGACTTTCACATATAAATATGGCTGTATTTCATCGATGATGTATTGTATGTTACGCTTAAGATCAGTAATCATTACAGGTTTATATCTCCAGATTTTGATCTTAAAACAAAGTCAAATAAAGAATTCCTTAGGCATTAAATCGCACAATTTTGGAAGTCAGCGTTTGTTATCAAAACGAGAATTACGCGAGCGAAGAATATCGTTTACAATAAATCCATGTCTTTCCTGAAGTACGGCAAGTTAATCATTCTGCTGGAACCACATGTTGCCAATATTTATTTACTTCAACTTCGATCGGATAAAACTTATTAACACGTACATACGTTAATGAATACCTTCGTACAGTTCGATAAGATGACCTAACCAAAAGCCACACCAAATTATAGCCTTCCCGGATGCATCGATTTTTCCTGAACCACATAGGAATTTTCTCACACGTCGTCATAGTCGATTGCGTGCAAAATGGCGGGTAATTTAAAACTATTAAAGCATTCATTAGTGTCAGTGAATTAATTCTTTCTGGCCTATTTATTGATACATATTTAACAATACATGTGTTCATGCTCAATGCTTACTTTCTGCAGTACATAAACAGCGTGTATATATATTACCGAACACAAAATAAATGCAAAAAACATGTCAGAGAATATGATTCATGTTATGAGCAGAATAAATTCCATCAATCTCAAATATCAGGAATTTTAGAAATTTACGTTGAATTCACTTGACTTTATAAATGTGGATAACATACATGGGATACAATACTTCGATACGCTACTCCAATTTCTTCGTAACCAGTGTATAGTGAAGGAATATAAGAGATGCAATGTTATTGAAATCTTTACAAATGCAAGCAATAAACCTCATGGCCTGAAATGCAGAGACTTCTCGTCAAATACAACTCCAAGAACTCTCATATACGTTTTACGCTCGAATTTCGATGTTAAAGCAGCTTTATGTCACAAGTTAATAACATCTTTGGACCGTAACGAGGATCTGCTAAATGAACCTAAATTTAGGACAGTTATGCATATTTCGAACGTGCAAAGCTTTAATTAATTTGGAAACTCTCGTAATACCTGATCGATTGTTAAATGTCAGAATAACTTAAACTATTTCTGGTTGTTCTCGCAATGAAGAGTGCAAAACAGCATTTACATTTAGTTTAACCAGCTCCAGATTTTATTCATTTGCATAAGATTATAATATCTTAACTAATATAAATTCCCGAGCAAATATAAATTACATTGAGAATTATTTTTATATAATATATTACAAAGGATTAGTAGCAGTGTATGTATGGAGATTTCATGTTCTGTAGATAGATTTAATTCATAGATCAATATAAGGTTTTTAACGAGACAGTATTTGTCCTGTTGGTTTTAGTACTTTTAGGCTATAAATTTAAGCAATTCCAGCAAACGGCAAAATACAAAGGAATTGGATTTATAGTTTTTATATGTACGTAATAAATTTCTAAACTATGTCACAGAAGGAAATAATTTATTTGCTAAAGCATAATGTGAACGAAGATAACGTAACGCGCACCCCTACAAATTAGTGATTTTTACCATTTCCTAGGCGTTAACGAGACTGGTGCATGCAAATGATTGACACTAATTCCTAAATAAACAGTTCGCTTCTTCGTCTGTCTGTGAAACTGATAAGAAAGCTCTGTTCCGTGCGCCGGCATAAATTTCCAACTTGTTAGTTACTAGCATTAGAGCAAAAGTGGAAATGACGTTGATTGCTCTTCACAAAACTAGTCGTTAAGATCGTGGTAGAGAACAGCGTTGTTCAAAGTAAAATTTAAGTGTACGGAAACAAAGGCGAAAAACTACTCTTTTCTTTGATTACGGACAAAGCTCATCTAGACAAGATAAAGAGAAAATGGCGCACTTAAAGTTAGTTTCCTAAAAATATCATCTGAACATAATCGAAAAATATGCTTTGCTTCTTGACAAAACGACACCAGTTTGATTCTTAATTTGTAAAGTTACTCTATTTTAGCATTCAACATTATTTTATATTAATAATAATAATAATAATAATAACATTAATAATGATAATTAATTATTCAACAGTGTTATATAAGTATGTACACTAAAAAGTATCAGGTTCACTCATATAGGCTATATTTTATAAAATACAAGCTAAAAGGCAAACAAGAAATAAAAATTATTTCCTGAGGTTTCTAGCTAAAGTTGCATACTACTTGTAGCTAGTTTGATTAACTTATGCGTTAACTGTGGTCAGAATATTAATTTTATGAACACAATTCTTTAATCCATAAAGAATAAAATGTTGTATTATTATATTTATTTATTTCTAAAGATGTTTGTTGTTCTACGAAGTCTCAGAGAACTGAAAAGAACCTTCACTATGGGTCACGATTTCTTTTTTTTGCTGAAGAATTTTGCTGTTTACGTCTTTGTCAGCACTTTAAGTTTAATCTTTAATCTTTTGCTGTAGACTTCTATTTTTTCCGGAATGCTGGAAAATTGCAAAACTTACTCCCGTTCAGAGAAAAGCAATATCGGTCTAATTGCAAATTACAAGCTAATTGCTGTAATTAATATATTTTCCAAAGGTTGTGAAAAATGTCTTTACCTTTGCGTTTATTGGAATACATATTGATCAACACGATTTCGTAATTATAACTAATCTGACCGTACTTATTCCGTACTTTTGCGTACAAATGGATGAAGGTGCTCAAGTGGACGTTATTTATACCGATTTGATTAAAGCTCTTCATGGTATTGATAATCGAATACCCCTCATAAATTGGAAACTACAGGGTTTGCCTCATCACCAGTATTACTCATTTATTCTTATTTATCTGATAGAGAATATTACGTTTCATCACTAAGGCTGCATAAACGAGTGCTCCCGCAGTAGCGTACAACTCAGTTACTATCAATACTAAAAATAATAAAGAAATCATATTGACATATAAATAGTTGATTTTGTACGTGATTATAAAGCAAGTTCAAAAGAATGGCTTCAAATACCTTGGAAAAAGTAGAAATTGTATAATTTAATTCCTGCTAATAGAGCATTTTGTCCCCTATTAAATTAAGTATATGCACAAAAAAATTTAACAACACCTGTCTACAATTCCTACTTACAAAATAGGGTATATAATCTCGACACATTTTGTGCTGATTTACAAAAATTAAAGACTTGAAGTTCATTACCATCAATGAACTACAGGTTTTGGAAACACATTGTAGGAAGAGAAAGATAAATCAATGCTTGGATGTACCACCGATTCAGAATGGGTCGCAAAAGCATAGATGAAGCTAAGGGATAATCCAATAACTCCGTGTTAAGGTTCCTAAACCACGTTTGAGGTCATAGACGTCTAATAACTGTGAAATACATAGTTTTGTTTGAGTAAGAATTTGTATTATTATTTATAATTTACAAGCAATTCCGATTACGTTTGACTAAATATCCGAATGGTGTACGTTTCTACTGTCGTTTCCTTTTCTCTTATCCGCAGTGATGAAAAATACTTTTATATAACGAAAACGACTGTTCGAAATGTAAATAAAGGAATATTCGCATAATTTTAATGATCTTTGACACAAGTAAACGTATCTGTAGGAATACTATTATTATAAATCTGTTTTAATCTAGCTAAATATATATTTTTTGCAAAATACTATTAAAATTTATAACACAGATACCTTTCTCATCAGTTAAAGTTTCCAGCGCTCTTTACGTTATCTATTTCAAAGTATTCGGCTAACAGTACTAATGAAGGCTTTGTAATGCTGTGATGGTATTTGTTATTACTTGGTAGTTATTGAAAATAGTTCGCAGTTCAATATTTGCTTAAAATGCGGTAATATCGGATGAACTGACATGATATCTGCAGCTTGATATTTTTTACGCTTTAATAAACGTTTTCATTCGTACGCTCGGAATATCACTCGGTTTCCCACATGCTAGTGGTCCGACACCGGCTTTGCCAACCTTACTCGTCATTAAACAACATGAATTCCAATATATACAATATATTCTGCCATGCTTTTCATTAACAAAGGATCGAAGCTTCTTAGGATCACATTCGATTCAATTATCATGAAATTACGGATGTAATTAATACTTAATGTAACAAGTTTCATGTAAGTAAACTTTAATAGAGACTGCGTTTAATTAAATTAATCAATTAAGGTTAATACAACCCCTTGCCACAATAATTTCAAAACTTTTAGGCACTGAATTTAAGAACAGGCTGTATATAGTTTGAATTTTATACATAAAGGAATGTTATATATTGAAAAGTTTAAATATTTTGTACAAATAAAAGTAATAAGATATTAAAACATGAATGTAATTTAAAAATTTATAGTTAATTTAATCTATTAATGATTTAGAAGTATAAGAAGAAAATACCTGATATGTTCTTTGTATGTTCGTATTGGTTAATTCAAATATCCTTTCAAACCTCTTAAAT
Source organism: Dermolepida albohirtum (assembly GCA_031893035.1). NCBI lineage: Eukaryota > Metazoa > Arthropoda > Insecta > Coleoptera > Scarabaeidae > Dermolepida > Dermolepida albohirtum. Next base: position 538,070 of record JAVIWB010002358.1, read on the forward strand.
ATCACTGGTATTTAAAAAATAAAGAAGTTTAGTGAAAATAGTTGCGCGGTAAACATATGCCAATTTGCTAAAAAGAAAAACGTGAAAAATAAAAAAAACATCCATATTTACATACGTTTATTAATCCAATGTTAAAGACAATATCGTCTATTACAAAACAATCATATGTACATAAGTATAAAGGGTACTAGGAAAGTTTGGCAATATAGCTTTGTTTATCTAATTTTTTCAAAGTAATTACCTCTACACTCAATACACCTCTCCATCCTCCGAAACCAATCTTTAAACCAGTTGTCACAAGCCCACAGAAGGTCCTCATGACTAGAAAACCGCCTTCCTTTAACCTTTACTTTCACATGCGGGGACAGTGCAGAGTCGCAGGAAGCAAGATCTGCACTGTAGGGAGGGTGCTCGAGAAGTTTCAATCTTATCGTGGTCAAATATTTGGTGCAAGTTTTGGCACGGCGAGCTGGAGCATTATCGTGATGGAGGAACCAGGTGTCCATTCTTGAATTTGGCCGAAGGTTCTTCGTAGATCCAATGACTTTAGACAGGCACTGTTTAGTATACCACGCAGCTGTGACTGTCTTCTGTGTGTCCAAAACGACGCGTTTCACAATTCCATTCAATTTGAAGAATACAGCTATCATTTTCTTCTTTACAGATCGGAATTTTCTGACAACTACGGGTGTGTCCTCATCGTCGAAACCCCAAACTTTGTTGTGAGCTTTGGTCGGCACATCGTAATAGTATAACCAAGTCTCGTCACCTGTCACGATATTGTTCACATACCGAGATTGTCCCTTATTAAACTTTTCTAGCATCTCCCGGCACCAAGTCACATGTCTTGTCATCTGCTCTCGTCAGTCGATGCGGCACCCACAGAGAACAAAGTTTCTTCACGTGCAAATGATCATGCAGAATTGAACGAATTGCTGTTACATTTAGGCCTGAAGTACCCTCTATCTGTTGGTAGGCCACTCGCCTGTCCTCGCCAAGCATTTTCCTCACAGTAGTAACGTTTCCTCCGTAACTGATGTTCGTGACCTTCCCGGCCTCTCAGCATGCTCCACAGTTAAATTTCCGTTTTGGAATTCTCTATATCGCCTGAATATCCTTGTGCGATGTGGACAAACATCACCTAGTGCAGGAGTCATTTCTTCGAAGCACTGGTCTATGTTTAAACCACCCACGAAATTATAACGCAAAACTACCATTCTCTCATTTAGTGACCACGATGCCGTCGCAAGCACTTTACACTCTAAACTGCACTCTAACTGCTAATGAATAACGGAGCTCATTGGTATGGCGCAGCGGCTACTCTGCACGTATGAACATGACTCAACCTGCAGCAACAAGCAGCTTCCTACGATTCATTGTTGCGTCATATTGCAAAACTTTCCTAGTACCCTTTGTACAAGTGACATTAAAGCTATCGTTAACCAAGAAAGAATAAGTTATAAATGAAATGGATAGTGCGCAGGTACGACTTCTACATCAGATGGAAATGACATCTATAATGAACTAACTAGAAGAACTAAGGAAAGAAAATACATGTATTCCAATAAAGTGGGAAAGATAATATATAAAGGCACCAAAAAAAATTGGGCGAAATCATTTGAAAGTTAAGTTGTATCTGTTTAAATATTGTTTGATCACATAAATAAAGTTTTCTTTTATTTGAAGTTGTAATGTACTTTTATTTCATTAAAATTAAAAAAATTAAAGAATCGATTGATAAATATAAAAACAAATTTAAAAAATATGCAATAGATATAATTTTATTTTATTTAAATTACTTCGATTGTAGTAATAAAATATGGTAAAGGAATTCAATTTATTATGCAAAAAGAATATAGTAGTTTCTTTAATAATTATTACAAAATGGTTTATTAAATACCATAGCCGGAAGATATATTGATATTTTGATATTTATTTCTGAATAACCATCATCATAGCGGAGTACGAATCTGACTGAAATTATAAGTAATTTAAATGAGCTTTTAAATAGTTATAAAAAATATATACTGGATTACATAAGATAAGTACTAATTTAATAACCCTATATTCCTTATAATTAAACTTCTTCGTTACAGAGATATATCGGTAATAAACTAGACTATGACAAAAATTATTTGTAAGGCGCAGTAGTTCATTTCTTATTAATATCAGAAACCATCTAGGGGATTCGTTTCTTACGTAGATAATATAATCCTTTAGCAAATATCTTTCAAAGGTCAGGGTTGGCCAAAGGAATTCATCAGAATAGAAACACGCAACAAACAACTTAAACTCCAAATAATTTCAAAGAAATCTCCAAGGTCCAGCGAATCCCAGTAGCAGATAATGTGTATAAGATTACATTCGTGCTGTAGGCTCTGAACTTCCGTGTGTCCATTGTATCAAGTACTAACAGATCGACAAAGTGATAAAGAGTTTCCGAATCATAATATAATTTAATTAAAATATATTAACAAAAGTATTTGAATACAATTATGCGTTACATCTGTCAGCCGTTATGAGAAACTTAATTTACCCGCAGAAAGCATAACGTTTCTTACATGAAAAATCCCGTTACAATTTTATTGTAAGCAATTAGAAAATTTTAAGGTTCAAATAATAATAATACAATGTAAATTCAAATGAATAAAAATATGTTTGTACCTAAATTTTACTAACAACCAAGAAAACTTAATGAATAGGAGACCAAAAAGAGAAAGACGATATCAATTATAATACAAACAAATACAGACGTTCCATCTTCATAAAATTTATTATAGTTTTTTAATTAAATTCATCTATTAATTGTCAAATATTCGGAATATATCACCATGATTCATGGTGATCTTTAAGCCTGGTAAGCAATCAGAAGAAATTACCTCTTATCGACCTATTGACAGGTTACCTTTACTGCCCAAAGTTTTTTAAAAACTATATATTATAAGATTACTAACAGTAATTAACGAAGAGAGTAGTTTACAAAATCATCAATTGGAATTGAAAATTAAACATAGCATTGTTCAACTCATAGACTTGCGAACAAGATCAACAGTGCTTATATTCCAAAAGATATTCCTCAGCAGTTTTATCAACATTAACTAGGCCATTATAAAGTGTACCACACTAGTCTATTGTTCAAAACGAAGATAAACCTATCTTCACCATTTCCTTCTCTATTTTTATATTAGTAATAGATATTTCGTCGTCAAACAGAATGACGAATGCTCTGGTTTATTTTCTATTCATTCAGAGCAAAATTCTAGGTTGATTTGTGCAACATTTGAAAACTGTAACCTATCATCTGATACCGACACTGTGAAAGAAACCAGGAACATACAAAATAACTTTAGTAAGATACATTTTCACTTCGGAATAACTTGGCTATCTGTGAGAGTTAAGAATTTTCATCTACATCAAGTCGATTAGGTAAAATATCTTGGCACTTATGTGGAAGACTTGTGTGGCGTAAACATATCTTTGCTAAATATAAATACATATATATGTACGTAGGTTTAAAGGTCAGAAAAATATACTGGATTATCTGTGCTATCTGGTGAGGTATGGCTTTTAAATATACAAAAACATAATGATTTCAATCAGGAAGTATAGCATACAGCTAAGAGGAACAGCTTCCAATTAGAACATAGAAATATTTCTAAAGTTTCAAACTTGAACGTTATCAAGACAGCAATGCATCCTAATGATGCCCAGCAATATGACAATAGAGTGCGCAAATTTAAAAAATATTAATTTAATTTAATTTCACGTACTTTATATTCTACTTTATGTTTACTATCTGTTTCACCGATTGTTGTAATTCATGGCATTAAGAGGTTGAAGAATAGGTTAAGTGCTTGGGATGATGGTATTCCTTGCGTCCTGAGAAGGGACTGTACCTATATTTTTGCTGATCCTTTTCGATTTAACTATCTGCATGTATCTTGAAATTCGGAAGATTAGTAAAGTAAGTAAAAAGGGCGGTAGTTCCAATATTCGCAATTCTAGACCTGTTGGCATTATCTCCACTTTCGCAAAAGTGATTTACAGATATTTACGATCAATTTCGCACTGATATCAAAGGGAATAGTTTAATCCTATGATGCTGCTGACCAATTCGATGTCATTTACACCGACTTTTCCCGTTCATTTGACTTGATAAATCATCGAATTCTGTTGGGAAAACTAAGTTCCTTTGTCATCGATAGATTCCTGATGAAATTGTTTCAGTTTTATTTATCTAATAGAATCGACTATGTAGACAATAAGAGGCTTAGATCTTGACTTCTCTGTTCCACTTCAGGAGAATTGTAAAGATTAAACTTTCGATCACTTTTATATAATATTTTCATAGATGACCCTAAATTAAATTTATCGATTTTCCTATATTAGCCTACGCCGATGACATTAAGATTTATTACAGAATTGACTCGTTGTCTGATGTTAACTTATTGCCAAACAATGTTAAAAAATTTATGACTGGTGCTTATGCTATAACTTAAAGCTAAACACAGATAAATGTTTCTTGGTGTCCTATTCTAAAAGGATTTCTAGAATTGAGTTTTATTACGCTACTATCAATGTTGAGATTTCTTGAAGGTTCTCGAAAGGCGGGTGACATATGGCAAAAAATTTAATTTTTCTGATAATTTCGTTAATATTATAAAATGGCTGCATGGAATTTCACGGATTACGTCCATATGTTTTTGAACCATCACGATTGATTTTTACACTCTGGGGAACATGGTTATAGACAGCGTTTTACTATCATAAATATTTTAACGATATAAATAAGTGGTTTTAAAATTCCATCGGAAAGAATATGCAGCTACATCAACAAGATCAGCTAGACAACATTTCAAGATAGATTAGAACAAATTTACAAACTATTCACAATTACTTAAGATTAGAAGAGAGAATAGACAATACCTTGTTGTCGCTAGTGAAACCAGTGCAAAAATGAACGCTATTCAAACATTGTCATGTGCTATAAAAAACGCAAAAATGTAATTGTATTTTGTTATATATACACTACTGCTCATATTAGTTCAGACACAAAAAAATTTAAAAATCATGGGATATCTAAGTTTAATTAACATAAAACAATTTAAAATGTTACGAATATTAGAATATATGTAGGCCATACAATACCAAATAGAGATTAGTTTTAACAATACATGCAACGATAACTAAATATTTCATTTGTCTAAAATCATTCCGTAATACGAAGATTAGACTTCAAGATTCTGTGCATCCACTCTATTAATTTTTTAGAACTGTGTGGGGCATATTGGACCATTGTTCTTGTAAGATAATCCAGGCATCTGTTGCGGACGTAAGGCAAGTTTTCCCTACCTGTCTGTCTAATTCGTTCTACAGCAGTTCAATAATATTAAGGTCCGCACTTTGCAGTGGCCTACCATTATTATTCTACTACTAGGCTATTTAAGTAATTCCTAACCACCAATGCCGTGTGATTTGTAACGTTGTCATGCATAATCGGAAACTATTGCCGATTAATCGTTCACCCGATACAGAATTTTCTTGCAATATTTGTAGATACGTTTCCTTCCCCATATCTGCTATATTTTGCAAATCTACACTGGCATAACAGAAACAACCCTAAATAAGCACCGAAGCTTTTCCCTGATTAATAGTTGGAGCAACACAATCGGACAACAAGGTTTTTACCGTCTATCAAAAACTCCTCTTGTTTGTTCAAATACCTCGAATACATTTTTAAAACCGTACACTGTTCAGTCTCTATGCTCTTAGGCCCAATGCAGTCGTTTCCGCTTATTCTCGCCGCCTATCGATAATTTTTTTACAGCATTACGTCCGTAAAAATTCTCTGCTTTCAGTCGCCTTTCTACAGTAGTCCCAGAAGTCGATCTTCGAAGGTCGCGATTCATTTTTGCAGTAACATTAGGTGCGGTCAACGGTTACTTAGTACGTTGATACGTTCATTGTCTGCTGGCAATGCTATCCGTAAACGACCAGCACGTGTTCGGCACTGTAGACCACCCACACATTGGAATTCCGCATGAGATTGCTCATAGTAGATTTATTTAAATATTTTCCGCAACTTGACTTACAGGATAATCTTCGTGAAATGCAATTATGTTAGCACGTTTTTCTTTTGACGTTGGCTTTCCCTTAGCCCCTCTATCTAATTTTAACACAATTCTTTTGTCGAATAAACATCACTAATACGCGCATTACAATATCTAGCAACTAGGTAGATATTGCGAACTAATATAACAACCCTGTGAGGTAAAAGCAGGTAAATATCTATAGGTAAAGCATATTATACATATTTATCGAATCATTATACAATATCGTTAAGTACAGCAGTTGTTTCTAAATGTTAATAAATGGAAAATCTAGTGACAATGGTTTGAATTATATTGCAAACATGACGACGAAACGTATCATACTATAATATTATTTACCTAAATTAGCAACAACCCTACTTCTAATAATAACTTCGAATATTTTATTTATATATATATATATATATATATATATATATATATATATATAAATAATCGCGATGTTACCATATTAACACAAATTTGTAAAGGTGTCTACAAATCCATTATTTAGCTTCAAAGGTTATTTCAGTTTTGCAAATATTGCATGAAAATGTAGAACGGTCGCGCACTCGGTTTACATAAACATATCTTATGCTTTAAGCTTTTAACAGATCCTATCCAGTTTGTGACTTCACAGACGCTTAAAACGGTAAGTGTTTCACCACATTTTATATTATAAATTACTAATTACAATTTCTTAATGTTATGTACCTACTATCAAGTGCACTACTATGGCACGCAGCTCAGTTCCGCTTCGTGACTAATAACGATATATTAGACTAACAAATTATGTTTGAGAACATATGTCGAGAACAGCATTTAAAATTACTAGCTTGATTTTTAGAATACTTTTATAAAATATGTTAACGAAGGAATTGTTAGCATAAATAAACTAAATATTGACAATTAAATTTGTATTAAACAAACCGTTAGTTGCCTATTTTAAACACAGTAAACATAATAAAACTTGTATTATATTTGTTTACCATTTAATTTACATAATTTGGCAGTAAATATATAACCGATATTGCAGTCATTACATTGGGATAGGATGTAATTAAACACAAGAATATACGGCAGTTGGGATAGTACTGTTGACCCGAATAAATCAAATCCATTGAACCGGAATACGACTTATGTGACTATAAATTTCACATAAGTATCCATGATATTCCCAGACGACCTAATACAATCGCACATGAAAATCAAAAGAATAATAAATGCAAAAGTGGATTTTCAGCATATTTTAAATACACGCCTTTTCTTGAAGAGAGAATTTTATTAAATTTTGTATTCAAAATTTGTTATTCATAAGAAAAAAATGTAGAGATATCTGCTATCCTATTTAAGACTGTTGCTTTTTGTTTTCTATTTCCAATTTTGTTTTGTTTTACATACTTTACTAGAACTTTTGGCTAGTTTATACGAAACACTGTAAACTGTAGCTATCTATTTCTATGACTATGAAGAAACTATTCATTTCGTAATCAGTATTACCTGCTAATAAATCGAATCAAATTTTAACAATTTAAGTTAGAAAAACTTAGAAACTAGGAATAAAAACCGCACCGTAATAGTGAATAATTCCATCTTTTATTCAAACAAATTTCTTTCAATATTGTTTGTAGAAACATTTTCTGTAAAGTAAGAATATACGCGATAATTCAAACAAACGGTGCTAATTTTTAGCTAATATAATTCTATCAGGTTTATGCTTAAGTTTGTAGTATTTTAACTTTATCCATGTAGTATAAATAAACTATGAGCAATGATTAAAATTCATTATGATAGCCAACTCATGACTACGTTCAGACAATCTTCATAGATATGCGATGGTCTTCTTAAACGTTGAGAATCGTTAATGTCAAAATGATCCTCTTGAAATCGAGAAAACTATTTTCGTGCTTTTCTCTTCCCAACTACTTTTTTTTCGTAAACGGCACAAATGGTTCTAACGACTTTCGAAACGTTAAATCCTCTGCCTATCTCGAACAACTCTACATCGTCCTCAAAATTTGAACTGGTCGTTTTTGGACAATTATACTGATGCAAATGTAGCACTATCCGACTTCTACAGATTACTATATCTAACTCTAAGTGACTCCGCAATTTCTTCCCGCAAATCTTGTTCGTCATCTGAAATTCGAAGGTACTTGGAACTAAAAAATTCTATAGGAGTAAATTATAAAAATCGAGCTGCTACGTTTCTTGTTGAATTTAAACAGATTCGCAGGCTTTGAAAGAATGAAATTGCTTCTGCTTATAATTCTTGTCGAAACTTGTTAATGCGTTTGCACAGCATTTCTGTAATACCTATGCTCACACTGATGGCATGTTTTCTGATGATGTAATTTCTAGCTATCCTTCTCTAGTTTCAGCTTTTGTCATTGAAGAAGAACTTATCAAAGTAAGCCAGACATTAACTTGTCACCACAGGTGGTAGATAACAAATTTACATCAGCAACGATCTTGTACCGAGTTTTTGGGCTAGAGATGCAATTCATCTATAAGATCTACTACATTCCTTACCCTCTAGAAAGGTTACAATTACATCTGTCTAAAATCTCAGAGTTGATTAACTATCGATATATTGGGTTTCTGTCATGTTTTGTAAATGCATTTGAACAAATGCTTTATAACCTCATTTCAGCTCTTAGTAAATCTATTGTGTCTTCTCCTCAACATAGATTTTTTCTGGTCGCTCCAAGGTAAAAAAACTTTTTCTGTGCTTACACAATTTTTTGGTCAGATACTTGATAATAACGACCAGGTCAACGAAATCGACACTGATTTCTCATGTATATTTGACATCAATCATGACATCTTGTTTAAATAAATAAAATTTGTTTGGCTTTAGTCGCCCTCTTATAAATTTTATGAGAGCATATCTGTCCAAAGAATGAATTATATTTTCCATAATGGATTCTCATCCTATGAATATGTTTCTGCATCTAATGTTCTGAAGGGCTCTAACCTAAGACCTTTGATTTTCGTCTTTTTATATATTACCTGTTAAGATCCTTATCGTCTCATGCTCTGGTCTGTGCCGATGATGTGAAAATCTTCTCTGCTATTTACAGCACTATCGAAAATGAGAATTTACATTATAAATTATTACAAATTATATTTGTAGGATTAATTATACTCTAACGAATTATTTAATGTATGACAAATCTCTTTTCACTAACACTGTTATTGAAGGTCTAGATGTATTGTTTGACTATCGTCTCAGTTTTGGCCAATATATTGAAGAATTATGTATTCAAATTATTGGGATTTGCTTTGTGGACTTACAAATATGTGGAAAATATAGATTATAGACCAAGTAAGCTAGAATATACATCGGTTGTTTGGCATTCTCTACTCAATAACTCACACTTGAGCAAATCTAGTTCCGCTTGTTAAAATACTTAAACTTTAAAATTGATGGTGCCTATGCATTCAGAGTATATAACTACTGTTTACTATTGGAGAAACATTAAATGAATACAGTTACACCTCACAGGGAGACCTATAGCGCATTTTTCCTATGGAAATTTAATTCATGGAAGAGTTTCCTACCCTGAAATTTTATCTCATCTCATACCCGTCAATTTTCATGTTCCTCGTCTTGCCGCTAGCTCAACTGTCATCCTCCTAACTATGAGAACGAACATTTTGTGGAACTCTTCTATAATAAATATGTGCCTTTCGCTGGTTGTCAATATGAGTATATACAAAAGGACGTAGTAGAAAATATTCGTTTTTTTCTATATGATACACCATTTTGCAAATTCAAAAACTATTCAATTAATAAACAATAATACGACATTCAAATAACTTTAACATATGACGAAGAATTCCGTTTTTTAATACTCTCTTATCCTAAATATCACAAACCCTATGAACTTATTCACCAGTATTTTATATATTCATAGTAAATTAGATTATTTAATATATTAGAAAAATTATCACCATCGCATCAAACTCCATTTCTAACAAAACTTGTTTGTAAATGACAACCTACTAACTGGCTATAGAAAAGTTCTTGAAATTTCTGGTCACAACGAATATGATCATAGGGTCCTTTTTGAAGAATTTATTTGGTGTAACGAGGGAACGTTACATCAAGTAACGTAGGCTATTAGTCTAGGCGCCAAAGGATTTTTTTAAATTAAACTCTAAAGAGAGAATAATCCCATCCTTTGTTTTCTTATTATATTCTTATTATATCTGTCTTTTTTACTAACATTTCCTGTAGTTGAGTAAGTTATATTTGTTTTAACATTCACATTATCATTAAGAAAGGAAGAAAATTAATAAGTTCCTGCTCTTAAAAAGCGAAATTGTTATAGTTATAAGCATCATATTCATTTAATAAGACCTGAATAAATCTGGCAAATTCTCTGTTAAAAATAAATATACTCTTTCAAGTAGGCATTTAGCACGACGAATGGAAGATTTAATTATGTTTGTATGGTCTATGATTGTATTATAAACTTACATTATGAAAACTAAATAATTTTCATATATGTAATTAGTAAATTATCATTATGTCTACTTTTTATAAAAACTTTTCAGCTCAATTCAGTTTGATAATGTAAGAAAAATTATATAATAGAAAAATTAGAGATTCATAAAATGATTAACATTAACTAATAGATCAATTAGAATTTATATACATAGATTTCTCTTCTGGCAGCGTGTATTCTAGTCTAGCAAGAATCAATTAATATGATACTTTCAATCATGTTATCTGTTTAAATACTATTCTTTACACGATTTTTTTTGAGAGAAAATCATTTTTAAATTGTGAGACTTAAAATATTTTATTATCGAATTGTTAACATTCGCCGAGGATTTCTGCAGCTTCGACGTACATAGCGTGCTGATTTAAAACTGATTCTTACTCCGTTAGGTTTGTAATTGAAAAGTGCTGTAATATAAATAATAATTATATACATATTATTACGTCTACTTACAAAAATGATTAAAGAATTGGTTTTTTATCTAAAAAGACTAAAAGAAGCAGAAATATGTGATACAACGAACATCCTACGAAGATAAAGAAAATAAGGTAAGATAGTAAAATCTAAGAGATTAAACAATATCTTAAGAAAACAAATACGACAAAAATTATAAACAATTTTTAAAATAGTACCCTGGTATTGTCGTATATCATTAGAGATATTTCAATCCCTCAGTTGCACAATTTCTGCCCCTATTCAAATAGATTTTAATTCTGCCATAAAACTTTGGCATTAATATTCCCATAGGGAATCTGGAATATAATAATAACTTTTCAGACAGTGAAATAAAACATTTTTTGTAGTCGTTAATTTTGTTCTTGGCTGCAGAAAAAATTTATGTTTTACTTCTCTCGTGCTGTAGTAACAAAATAACAAAATAGTAGTAGCAATACACAATCTATCGCAGAGAAAACCGAACTTTTTTAAAACCATAATTCTTAGCGGCACCATCTATTTAAAAAGATATGCGTTGGTAAGGTAGATCTTTCACCAATACTAAACCAAAATGTCATGACATTTGTATCATAGTAAGCAGACAAATTGCGCATAAAGTAATGGTGTGTATTTGGCATTGGTCTAAAATGTCAAGCTCTGTTTTTAACTTGGTAAATCGTTTACTGAAACGTTTAATTTGATGAAACAAGTGTATGGTGATGCGTGTTTATCACATACGAGTGTATATGAGTGGTATAAACATTTAAAGGCGGTCTTAGGGACATAAATAACGACTAACATCCTGGTGCAAAAAAATCTGTGTTACGGAAATTAACATCGGATCTTGTGCGTGAATTTATCAGAAATTAGCAGAAATCCTCATTGCGATACATGAAAATGGAATTAAATATTTCCAGAGATTCAATTCGTCGCATTTTGACACAGCATTTGGGACTGAGAAAGATTTGTACAAGGTTTGTACCACACAACGCCAACTGAATTCAATATTGCACAGACTCGATTAAAGACTCAAAAAAGAATGGAAACTTCAGGTATTCTATTGTAACAGTTAAAACTCGGAATAGAAACGTCCACGCGAAGAAAGACAAAAAGGAAAACCGTTTGGAGAAGACAAAAGTGAAGTCAATATTGATTTGTTTTTATGATTCGAAAGGCATAGATCATAAAGACTTTGTACCAACTACAAATGGCATTATAACCATCAACCATTCACGTATTAATCGTATTTGGCCCCTGTAATTTCTATCTATTCTTCAAACTACATTTACCAATGAAAGGACGGCGTTATGTCAAAGTCGAAGCCATTAAGAATGCATCAACAACGATCTTAAAGGCCATCTCTAAAGATGAACTTAAAAATTCATTCGACATGTTAACAGACCGTGCAAAACGTTGTATTGAAGCCGAAGGCGACTACTTTACTAAAATGGTAAACTTTTGTTTTTATTTAAAAAAGGGTCGGTTTTCTCTGCGACGGAGTGTATATAATCATACTTACTAATTTCATTTAATCGTAAAGAATAGTTATTCTTTTGTTGCCTATCTACATATGTGTATTTTGATATTTAAGTAATTACTTAATACTCGCATTTGTGTGAATTTTTGATTTAATATGTGTTGCAGTATTACATGCGTTGTTTATTGCCTTCCTCATTAACTAAGAACCTATATAGCGAATAATGCGAAACAATGTTACTGCAAAATAATAACTAATTTTGATAAAATTAAATTACTCCTTTAAAAGCTCAAGAATATAAGGCTGTTCAAGTGAAGAAAAATTAAATTAACTCGAAAATTTGTCACTATTTTATTCCTAATAAGATACTAATCAACACTAAATACACTTTAACTTAGTTCATTACATGAATAACGACAGATATACTCCTAACAATGATGAGCACTTAATTTCGATTAATTCGTCAATATATTTCAATTAATGGTATTTTATTTTTCTCTGTGTATAAATATGAATCTATGTTTTATTGCTGCACTAATTAATGAATTTTTACACATTAATATACAAGCCTTACAACTTACATTTCCTTATTGAACTGGACTATCTGTTTCGAGAAAAACTAAATTCCAAACCAGTTATGAAATATCCATCTTCATAAAAAATAATTAACACAAGTTAACTACAATAGAACGAAACAATAATTACGACAACCGCTTTACTCAATTCCAGAGCTAATTAGGTAGTCTAACTTCATCAACAGTTCTACACACCCGGTAGGTGTTGAATTGAATTGAAACTGTAGTACAAAGTAATAAGAGAACTAGATGTCCATCTCTCCAGCAATAGTGAAAGCACTTTTATCGTATTGATTGCAATGCATTTATCAACAATACAAAATTATTTCTTTTCAATGCCAAGTCACTTAGTAAATAAAAAATAATCGCACGAGGATAAATACGTTAACTGCGTACGATTGCACAAGAATAAATACGCCAAGGATGCTGATATAAATTTTTTTGGAATTTTTTAATGAAGAAATCCGTCACAATGAGCGAATGGTCAGAAGGTACATTAACACGATTAATACAACCTACCAAATACTTCTGTGCACCATTGTAATATTTAGCACTAACTTGCTATATCATTCATATTGGTTTTTTTGTACGTAACATGTAAAAAGATACCAGTTTTCTTTAAGAGACCAGCCTACAAAAAGCATAGCAGAGGGAGCGTTCACATTAGACATTAAAAGTTGCGTTTTCAAATGTCCAAAATTTTTCTAGTATATTTAGCACCGTTTGGATATTACTTATTAACGTGGTTTCTTTGTACGTGCTGTAATATTAACAGAATTTTTCTACAATATTTTGTTTCGTCTACACGGTTTCTAATTTACAATTTTGACTTAACGTTTTCCGACTAGATTGTATTCAGCTCTGGTATTAATCCTGAATGACACAAATGATTCGTTCTTTAACAAAGTAAATGGTAGATTACACAAAATAAATCAAATAGAAAATTCTTATTCGATCGTACAACAGTTTTCTTTATAATTGTGCTTCGTGCTATTAACATATCATTTACAGTCAGTTTTCGTACAGCATATTACAGATACAAAGGGTACTAGGATAGTTTTGAATCGTAAGAAGCTGCTTGTTGCTGCATGTCGAGACATCTTCATACGTGCATAGTAGCCGCCGCACCATGTTGATGGGCTCATGTTATTCATTAGCACTGAGAGTGTAAAGTGCTTGCGATGGCATCGTGGTTACGAAACGAAATAAAGGCAGTTTTGCGTTATAATTTCGTGCGTGGTTTAAACATGAAGAAATGACTCTTGCACTAAGTGATGTTTGTCCACATCGCACAACGATATTCAGGTGGTATAGAGCATTCCAAAGAAGAAATTTAACTGTGGAGAATGCTGAGAGTCTAGGAAGGCCACGAACGTCAGTTACGGAGGAAAACGTTACTACTGTGAGGAAGATGCTCGGCGAGGACGGGCGAGTGACTTACCAACAAATAGAGGGTACTGCAGGCCTAAATGCACCAACAATTCGTTCGATTCTGCATGATAATTTGCACGTGAAGAAGCTTTGTTATCTCTAGGTGCCGCATCGACTGCCTGAAGAGCTGATGACACGACGTGTGACTTGGTGCCGGGAGAAGCTTAAAAAATTTAATAAGAGATAATCTCGGTATGTGAACAACATCGTGACAGGTGACGAGAGGGTCTTTGATGATGAGGACACACCCATAGCTATCAGAAAATCCCGACATGTAAAGAAAAAAATAATAGCTGTATTTTTCAAATCGAGTGGAATTGTGGAACGCGTCATTTTGGACACACAGAAAGAGTCACAACTAAGTGGTGCACTGGACAGTGCCTGCCTAAAGTCATTGGATCTATGAAGAACCTGCGGCCAAAGTCAAAAATGGACACCTGGTTCCTCCATCACGATAATGCTCTAGCTCACCGCGCCAAAGCCTGCACCGAATATTTGACCACGACAGCATTGAAACTTCTCGAGCACCCTCCTTGCAGTCCAGATCTTGCTCCCTGCGACTTTACACTGTTCCCGCTTGTGAAAATGAAGCTAAAATGGAGGCGGTTTTCTAGTGATGAAGACCTTCTGCGGGCTCGGGACAACGAGTGTGCTTTACTCCCTAGTGAAACTTGGCAGAACTGGTTTAAATATTGGTTTCGGAGGATGGAGATGTGTATTGAGTGTAGAGGAAATTACTTTGAAAAAATTAAATAAACAAAACTGTATTGCCAAACTTTCGAATCGAGAAAATTTTGCGGAGCTTTTTTTATCTATGCTCGTGACGTGCAGCGCAATATTCGCATCTTTAATCATTGACATTGCAATTAAATTACATAATAAGCTCCTATTCTTTGGTTAAGTTTTTATTTAAGGACAATCCGTTTTATATACCCGTGTTTTTGACATTAAATCTAACAGTCTCCAACCTAATTACATTAAAATTTAGTATTATCTTTTATAAGTGTTTTAAATCACTATGCAAATATGATTTTATAAATTTTCTTATTTTTATAGCTGCCTCAAACATTATAACTAAATTTTTAATAATAAGACTCTATTTGCGCATGTTAAGTGTATTATATATTGTAATATAGTATATAAAATAACTAAATTAAATGTTTCTCTAGTTGCAATTTTGGGGAGGTGAAGTTGGTGTCCCTATTCGTTTGAAAAAATAATACATGTAGATGGCGCTACCTGAGCTAGACTACGTTAGGTGTTACTACATAAATATTGTGACAACAATCCTAGAAAGTACATTTAGATTCGTGACGAATTTGAAATATATAAGCTGTCACGACTATACATACATTCATTAGATCATAAATTTCGCAACTCCATTAAATCCCCTGAGAGTTTGCAAAGCGGAACGATATCTAATACAGACTGCCAATGTAAATTATCAATTCTACCAGACCTTTTCCTCTTTAGACTTAATACACTTATGCAATTTCAACTCTTGGCCAGTATTAACAACAATATTACGACAAGCTTTTCTATCGGTTACATAAAAGCAACGCCTTTGGGCTTCGTTGTTTGGATTTAATTAAATATATCCGAGTGAACCACGTTATATCATATTTTCCAAATATTAAATACACAAAGAAATTTGTTCATTCAAAAACCTAATTATAATAAGTGCACAACCATACTCTCTTTTAATGAGAGTAATGTGTATTCGTAATTCAATGAAAGTTATGTCTACATTGTTTCTAAACAGTGATAATAATAAATAACCTGAGGTTTCGACGTATATTTATTTACATTTCATGAAATTGTTTTCAATCTACGTAAAACAATATATGCTTTCGATTGAGGATTATTCAGTTTTAGAGACGAAATTTTGATTGATGGTTTATTTATTTATTTGGTACATGCGCTTCTAATATAAACAAATCATTCATTTTGGTTTACCCATAACTTTGGATTTGTGTTTTAGTATTTTGCGAGTGTATTAATTTAAACTTACGTTTGTTTTGAATGCACAAATATATTTATGACATGAGTTGCAATATTTCTATTAAAATTTTTGTTTTATGACAAATAAGGATAAATAATACGGACACGCGTACCATGATTTACATTAATTACATTAATTACGTAAATTTTATAGAAAAATGTGTACTAGTGATTGAAAGTGAATTCGAGAATTACTGTTCTCAAAAGCAACCTTTAACTAATCAATAAAAGGAATAATTATGTCGACTACTCATTTCATAACAATATTGTAGTAAAATTTTATAAATTTGCTTTTTTTCATTCAAGATTCATAAATCTTAATCTGTAATGTTTCCATTTATGAAAAGATCGGTTAAACTGAAATGAGGGCTCTTGTGTCTACACAAAGGGTTTATCGCCTCAAGAAATTCATATTATACGACCGATGCGTTGAGTATTTCTGCCTGTACAGATCTAGTAAATAAAAACTGGTCTTCGAATTTCAGATTTCAACTTGTATGAATGTGCACCAATACGTATAATACGTTTCAATTTATTTTATTATAACTTGGCTAAATAAAAAGTATGTATCTTTATAGTATCTCTGGTGTAGAACTGTGACAAGCTAACGATAATATAAATGAAAGTCAGGAACCTGAGCCGTAGATGCGCAGGCGCGTATTTTGTAATATGGAATACTATTTGAAATATTATAGAGAATAAAACATCTACGTAAATTAAGTAAAAATATCAGATATGTTTTAAACCTAATTTTAGTTTAGAATTTTGGTCAGTAAAACAATTAATGACAGAGAGTAATACTCACGATTAAGGTGTACATATTTGTAAATAAACTTGTAAATGCATATAATACCTATCTGTATTCTAAGAATGTAATTGTATACGTTTAGCTCTAGAGATTTTTAATATAATTTTACCTAAAAATTAAAGAACAGGTGTTAATGATAGTTATATATAAAAAAATATAAATATAAAATCATTTCATTAAAGTTATAATTTAGCATGTAGGATAAGTATAGTTTGAACAAGGTGAAAGAGGAATTTGTGCGGTAAAACAACTAATGACAGTTATAACAATACTCACGAATAAGGTGTATATGTAAATAAACTTGTAAATGTGTCCATAAATGCATATAATACCGATGTGTATCCTAGTAATGTAATTGCATATGTTTAATTGTAGAGATTTTTAATATAATTTTGCTTAAAAATTAATAAATCGTTATACATAAAAAATATAAATATAAATATAAAATCATTTTAATTAAGTTATAATTTAGCATGTAAGATAAGTATAGTTTGAACAAGGTGAAAGAGATTTGGTAATTAAAGATAATGAAAATTTAAAAGTAATTGAATATTGTTAAAAAGATTGTATATGCTATAAGGTAATTGTAATAGAAAAATGAAAAGAAATGAAAGGTTTTGAGATATATAGTTAGATAACATTTGATGAGGGGAAGAATAAGGGAGAATTTTCAACAGTAAAAACTTCGAAATATTAAAGGAATTAAAGATATTTGGAAAAGTGTCATAACTTTGACAAGTAAAATTTTGTATATTTAAGGGTTACTTAAATTAATTTTCTGAAGTAAAATTGGTATTATACTTACTACTTTGATAGCATACATTCTGAATATGCACTTCCTTTTCAAAATTAAGGTTAAGTTCATTTCGAAGGCGTTTTATTCTATAAATATTGCTTCTGTTTATTTTTAAATTCAAGAAACCCGTTGGATGTTGAAATAGTGGTTTTAAATAGGAGTATTAAAACAAAAACTAGTCACAACAGTATGTTATAAACAGGGTATGTAAAATGCATATTATGACAAGTTCATAATTTAAATTTAAATTTTTGACAAAAATAAAGGAAGCAAAGTTTTTGAAAAACAGTCGAAAGATTCCATAAAATCTATAAAACAAACATGGCTTTTCAATAGGCAGAATGTTAACGGCTGATCAAAAGTACATTCAACAAATCAATTTATGTATATAGGCTATCCCAGATAATGCTATCGCCATTGGAATCACATGAATAGTAAAACATAGAGTGTTGGTTAAATAGAAACAAATATGCGTGACATCAGAGCCCAGTAGTTTAGACAAAAATGTAAAAAAATTTAAGAATAAGTGTACTACAGATGAAAATCTAAATGTTGATAATGTATATGTTGTCATATAAAAGATTCTGAAATAGTGTTATAAAGATACATTTCGTATACCGAGTTCAAATATGGTATTGTAGTCTCTGTAGCTTCTGCACATTTTGAGACTTTTATAAAGACTTTCTTGTTTGCATATTTGCTAATTTCATTTCAATGTATAATACATTGAATATAATTGCAGAAATAACATTGTTGTAATCATACGTTTGTATTTATTTTCATACAACTCTTTCTTAATTCTTCATTCCACACTTGCATACTGTGTTGCAGGTCCTTTCGTTTTCTTGCTGCATCTTTGCATTATCTCGTCCATGTAGATTATAAATAGTACTGGACCCAGTACCCCTCCCTGTCTTAACCCTTCTGTGGTTTGGAACATGTCCGATTACATATTCTAGTTTTTTTGGTAAATGCTTTGGACGCAATTAATCAGCTTTTCCTGTACGCTTTTTCAGAAAAATTCTTCCATTTGCTTTCTCTAGGCAGATTTCTAGATCTATAAATGTTAATTATGCCTTTCTCTTGTATTTAATAGCTCTATTTATTATTTGTTTCAAGTAAAAATATGGTCCTGTGTACTTCTTTCTCTTCTAAATCCACTCTGCGCTTCGCTCAACGTTGGTTCTATAGCTTTTCTTAGCCGTTTTTTCAGTACCCTTTCATGTTATAATCATATTTGTGCAATTTTGACTGTTCTTATGAATTAGAGGCAGCGATGAATTAATAAAACAATAAAATAGTTGTAATTTGTCAAATTTATTTGCAGACAAGCTGGGTGTCACTTTTTCATTTTATTTACTTCATTTGTTTCAAAACCATTGCAATTCTTGTTTTGGTTCGTTTCATTATTTGTATTTTCCTTCGTTTATTATTTACTACGTTATGGAGAAAAAAATTTAGTGACGAAGGTACATATGATATGCTCTAACTGATACATATTGATCTCCAAAATTAAAAGAATGTAGCTTATCGTTATTTGGAATTGTGCCTAGATTAATGGTAACCACATTTGTGTAAATTAGTAGTTAATTTAAAAACATATGGTGCATTTAGTAAACTTAAAAGAAACTGTAGAAGAGTAAATGAATGAATCCAAGGAATTGTATTAAATCACGTGCGTGAAAATCCCAAGGTTTCCTTAAAGAAAATAAAATTAATACTGAAATCCCTAAAACATCAATTTATACAATATTAAGAAAGCTTCAGCATCATACTTACAATATCAATATTAACCGAAGACTCCAAACGGGAGCATTCTGTTATTGGCACATTAATCAGAACAACGACAATCGTATGCTTCGGTTTAATATGCTGTTGTCGGATAACTCCCAATTTATGTACAATTGGTTATTTAGCACAAGAAATGGTCAATATTGAAGAGCAAAAAATTCTCGTCCTCTTCATGAAGCTCTACATTAAGAACGCTTTGGGTTCAATAACGGTACGATATTATCGGCAGAAAAATACTGCAATCTATTGTACTTAATAACAACTTAAATAAAAAACTCTATTGCAGTTTATTTCAAGGTGAAATAGAGAACTTTCTGGACAATATTCCCCTCAATATAACCGGGAGCATGTTGTTCCAAGTTTGGAAGAACTGTAAGCTTGTATTTTAAGAGAATTTCATCAAATCAATAGACGTATTTTACAAACCGACATTAAGAAGAGCTCAGTTATGCATCAATAACAACGGGTGGCAAATTGAGTATTTGGTCTATAATTTATTCTGGAGATGTACTTTATCATAATAAACAATTATGTGTGATTGTTGTTTGAGTTACTTTTTAGGTATTTTTGTATTTTATTTCTAGAATAGATAGGCGTAAAACAAAAAAAAATATGCAAACTTCTCTAATTCTGATTTTATGATAATAAATTAATAACTTTGTGACTTCTGCAAATGAATTTAATGTATTATATGATTGCAATTAGCAATCTTGTATAGTCAAATCCACCCACGATTTGTATTTAAAATAAGCCTGTATAAAAATGTCGAAACCAATACCATGAATTCTGAATAAAAATTTGCTTTCATAATGTTAAAATGCTGTTTCGGTATCTTTTACAGGAAGTAAGTTATACAACAAAATTTTAATCGGCGATTTTTAGTTTTTTCCCTGTCTCACAAGCATTATTAATTTTTTTAAAGTTTTTTGTTTAAACTAGTAGCCCCTGATGTCACACATATTCTATTCAACTTTAACCAACTTTCTATCGCTTGCCCTTCACGAGATCCCAATGGCGAGCACATTATCTGAGACTCTGTATATGGCTATAATTAAAATCCGTAAAGATTTTTTATAATATTCGTGACAGTGAATAAAACCTTCTTTATTTTCGGCCCGAGTGGAAAATCCAAAATACAAGGTAATGACATAATGTTATTAGGCAAGATTACGATGTTTTAGGAATTTTTAAAGTTTTTGTTGTTGATTATTTATGCAGATACTGCATTAGAGGACAGAATTTATAACCACCGAAAATTTTTGAAGCGTGTAGTCAGGAAGGGCGAAAAAAATGTAACCTAGATGTTTTATTTCATCCCAATACTGCTAGAGCTCACACGAGTTACCTTTCACAAGATATATTCCCAAACAGGAGGATCTTATCGACGCGGTACCATGAATCAGTATGATAGGTCGAGAAAAAAGATTTTTGCAAAGGCATATTGGAACCCTTCCCTATAGGAATGCTGTATGCGTTATCTTTTTCGGAGAGTAAGTTATTTTTCAACAAATATTCAACGTTTTAATAGTTTGGTTTACGTTTGGGATAATAATTTTGGTGAACTTCTTAAAAGTCTATATACTAAATTTAAATTTAAAACATGAAATGACAATATTATTTATTTGAAAGTTAATCATATAGTGCTGCTAGAAAATTGTAGTAAACAAATGATTGTTTCCATTTTACCATTTTCCAAAGCGTATAAAGTTTAATTTAACCTAATCCAACTATTAATTAGGTTCAATTTTGTTAAATTACTTTCGATTACATTTCAATCATTTGATAAAATTAAAATTGTCACTGGACATATGAATAATACAAACTAATATACAAATGCTCGATGTTGCACCATAATAATATTTTCGGTTCAGAGTCCAATTAAATTTTAAACCCCACAAGTTGACAATTTTATAAAATAATTCTCCATGCATAAAAACGTATCTGGTCAGTATAATGCGCGGTCTCTCTCGACAAAGGGTTAGCATTCATTTAGATTTATATTTGGTTTGGTGAAATTTCATTACGCTCCGAGCACCAAAATTAAGCCTCTAATTCGCCTGGAGGAGTTAGTGTCAGAGAAGCTTCTGGCTATTCTTTTTTACATATCTACAAGTGTTACAGTTATGAGTGTATATTTAAAAGGGTAAATAAAAACTTTTAAAGGGTTTTTAAAAAACTACGTGGTGAAGATTTCTAGTTAGTAACTCCGTTAAAATAACAATTTTTAGAAATCGCAAATTTTAAACGACGAGAGATTATATCACTGCTTGTTTGAGAAAAGGTATGTGCCGCTTTTTTCTAATGGTATTGCAAACTTATTCAGTGGCAGTATGTAAAATTCCAAAGGTGTTGTATTTTAGTTTTTTGATCTGGTTTTGTTTCTTTGTACTTACTATGTATGCTTGTTTTACAGTACATCTGCTAAAATTAAAAATGAATAGTTATTATAAAATCGGGTCAGTAATTAGTGAGTCTAAACAAAAAACAAACTTTTCGTCAAAATTCTTTTTTCGACGTATTCTCCTTAACTCTTAGATTTAGTCATTCATTCAATCGATTCTCTATAAGCTAGATGTTATATTTACACAACTGGTGAGAGTAAGATAAGCAAATTTAAAAATGCAAGGTATTTCATTTACGTTTTTTTAATTGCTTTATAAACAGAACTATCTAACTAGTAAATATTTGTCTGCTTTAGTGCCACTTTTAAGAATAATTTATTGTTATATCTATTTTATTAGTTAATTCGAAAAATACGTTATTTCTTAACACGTATTATGAAACTGAACATTTGAAAAGGTAATATTAATTGAAATTATTTCATAAAATAAATACTATTAAACACTATTAATATTAACCAATGTACATAGTTCCATCATTTTCTATTATTTCAAATGCAAATTTTTTCATTGCACCTTAAATAAAAGTAAACATGTGAACAATGACATCATGAGACTAGTTTCACTGCTTACTTTGAAATTTATCGTTTGTAACTGTAACTTAATTACTCGAAATTTGACACATAAATATGAAAAAGTATACAAAAATAAATACGTCCCAATCTAGAGATTTTTGTATTAACTATGGACAGGTCATATAGCTCAAAGTGTATTTAGAACTTGAGTAGGTAGACGGCAAAATGATTTCCCTTAACGAGTATGCTGCGAGACTGCTGCTTAAATGTAAAGCTCGATAATGACAAAAGGTACATATTCAGTCGTAATATAAAGGATGTTTCAAATTGCGCGTTTTTTTAAGAATAAATAAAATATAGATGGCACACTGAATTTGTCTGGGTATGTGGGCATTTTAAAAAGTGCGATGTATGACATTTGTAAAAATGGCTTCAGACACGGACAACAACGCGTTCAAATTGTTGAATTATTTTATGAAAATCAGCGTTCTGTGAAAAAAGCTTTTAGAAAATTAAATGAATTTTATGGTTTACATAATCGTCCATCTGACAGCACTATTGGTCGAATTATTAAAAAAATTCAAGAGACCGGTTCCGTGGAAGATAAAAAAAAGTGAAAAATACAGTCGTAGTGGTCGTTCACAAGAAAATATTGGTTTGGTTCGTGAAAGTGTGCTGAAGATCCTGAAATGTCCATTAGACAACGTTCACAACATCTTCGATTTGTCAATGCGACAGAATAAGATAAAAAATTATAAAACAAATTCAAGTGGTTTCTATGATCATTTGCTTTATGATATGTTGGGCATAATTAATAAAAGAGAAGAAATAAATGCACTGCAAGAGTCCTGGAGTAAAAAAAGAAAAAATTAAAAACTATTTATGAACTACGATATAAAATTGAAAATTGAAAACAAAGAACGTATTACAAAGATGAGAAAAAAATTTAATTACCCTAAAAAATACACGAGAAAGTATTTTACATATAATTATATAAGGATTAAATAGGACACATTATCGCACATAAAAGGAAACGAAAAATCATTTAATATTTAATTTGGTGACCACCATTGTCTACTATCATTTGCAAGAACCATGGGCTAGATCTTACCAGTGAATTACATGCCGATTGGTCATTATTTCTATTTTGGAATGTTTAAGACATTAGTTAGAACCCAGCTTGGATGTATAATTGTGCTATTATTCTCAATTAAAATTAGATATCCGTCGTTGACGTATATTAGGTGTAAAAAATTGTCCTCTAGGATATTAATGTGTAATTCACCGGTCAGCTTTCTATTGATCTCCAATAAATCTCCCGGGCCGTAAGAGAACATCCAACTCTGAGCAAAATGTAACATTGCTTATTATTGACAGGACGTCTGGTATATAATCCAGCGTTGGATGGCCACCATCTTTCTCGAATAATATCCGTTTGCCACTTTCAATAACTTTACGTTATTGTAAAATGGGACTAAAGTTGCAATTTGAACTAATTTCATTGGCAGTTTTTCACGGTCGCTCACTTCTCGTTTTTGTTCTCACATGACATTCTATACGAAAACGTTGTATCCACCGCAAAGCAATACTTTCTTAGAATAGTTTTAAATAGTACGAATAAGAAAAAAATATTTCCTATACTATATATTATTTTCGGTATTAATTGATTGACTACATACAATTATTCAGTCATTGTAAAAATTGTTGAACAATTATTATCTAAGTTTGTTTTGCCTTATCCAAATTATTTTTCCTCTATTCACAATTTAATGAGAGGTCGGTTCGACTAAACAGTAAAGCTTTTAAACATTTGATACAGGTATAGTATTGGATAATTAGATTTATTGTATGTGTCACTGGTTACCTGTAGAATTGTTCAATATATACATTGCCACAGAACTAAGGAATCTTATACAGACTAAATGCTTCTGGAGAAATATGCTCTTTCAGTGAAAAGGTATCTGATAGTTTAGAATGAGGTTTATAGATGATTTAAATGAAGTTTTTAAGGAGTATTCACAGCAAGTGATGCCTTGTATATAGGATAAATTGACTTTAGAAGGAGGAAATGATATATATAGAAAGAGGGGATGATGTATATACAAGTAGTCGCCGTATATTCCTTAAAAATAACATTAAAACCTGACGTAAACCCCATTCGATACTATCAGACCTCTTTTCAGTAAAAGCCCGTGATTCTCTAGAGGCACATGGTGGGTTGAAACAATCAGCTTATGAAAAGCATGATCAAATTCATGAATGCCTAATGTTAAGCAAAACAAATTTTGAGCATATCGAGATACACAGGCTGTAGACTTGTGGTCTGGCTGATAGCTCACTGATTCTAGAGACCTCGGCTTTGGATCCGATGACCTGTTGTCCGGGAGGGCTTTTGCTGTTTTACCTTACCAGTTTAAGTGAATTCTAGCTGCCTAAACTCTTAAGTCGCACCACGAGGGTAAGCATGACAACTCATGCCTTCTAATGCGTTCTGTAATTAACGTTAAGCCATATTATTATAACAGTAATAAAACTATGAATAAACTGGAGATACATTATTCAGTGTTTTTTTGCGGCTTCAACAATGTTAATGATTAATTTTATGGCACAATTAGTTTTTTTTATATATATTGTGGCATATGTATAAAATCTAAAGTTATAGTCAATAACCAAATTCAAGTTTTTAGCCTCTTTAAGTACAATTATCAGGCTATCATTAAAAAAAATAATCGTCTCACGTAGCTTTTGAAGCCAGGAGAAATTTATTGGTCAGTTGATTTAAAGAATTTGGAGCCAGCTATTGTTGCCAAATCATGTAAAGTTTTGTACATATGCTACTTCTTCTGTTATATAACAAATTTCTACATCGTTTATTAACTAATATTTCCCAAAATAAAAATAAATACAATATTATATTTCTCACAAATTACTAATTACGAAATGAGTATTATAGTAAATTTCAAGGTATGAAAATGGCTCAGTATTTAGGTATGAAGTCAGCAAATTATTTTAATTATCTTCTAGATTATTACATGTTTCGAATACACCTCGAGTGTTGAGTAATTAATTTATAAGTCATCAAATTGCTAAGTACAATAGTTTTCGATGCATGTACTCTAAATGCAATAGCAATTTCCATTTACATTTTACGTCCTTCATGGTATTTTATACAAATTCAATACTTCGCCAACACGGTTCATTCACTCATTCTTTATTTTATTTCGCGACGCATAAGTTTTTGCTATAAATCTTCTACATTTTCTTTTTAAATCAACTTCTGCTCAGCTACAGTCGCTAACACATGATGTTTATTTGGCTTACCATTACAATTATCATTCTACTAAATAACAAGGTCAATATTACTTCTATATTTAAAAAATTTACCTAAATTTTAAATATTTATGTAAAAGCTATGAATTTTTCAAAAGTAAAATATTTCCAATAATTAAAATTAGAATATCGGTATTGACTGTAGTTAAACATTTTATTATTACCTTCATATTTCGAATGTAACAATAATCTCACTGTCAGGCCTACTTCTTAGCAAGTATACTTGATCTATCATAAATATTTGCTTGAAATAAATTATGGGTATGATTCTTTGCGACAGTTTGTTAGTCTGAGAATTTAAATAAACAGCGTTTGTTTGTATATCACACGCTTCACTAAACTGGTTTCGTAGATGCAAATGCGAAATGATTCCTTGCTTTGTCGCATTATCCTTTCTTGTAATTAAAGATTCGCAAACTCCCTAAACTTTACTACATTTATTACAAATACAAAACCACTGTAAAAGGCTGTTGTAGTTTTGTTTACATATGTACATAATTAAATTGAAAAATTAATACTATTTGGATTTTAATTCTTCTTATGAGAAGCTTTCAATGTATTTTCGGTATCGGGGTGATTTACTAATGACGTAAGTCTTGACTAATTCATTAGATAATGACATTGTCTGAGGGTATAAATAAACAATGCCGTATAGTTGTGATGATTAATTCGCTAGTAATCCTTAACCAACGAAGATCAGAAGAGGTGACGCGACAATATTGAAGTAAAACGATCACTAGACCACACTTAAATTTATTATAAAACAAGGAAAATGTCAAAAAATCATTCACGAAGAGACATTGATAAAGATTTTGCACATTCATTATCTACAGTTCAAAAGTTGTCAAATGAATTTAAAGGGGTAGGGTGGCATCGAAGTCGACTCTCCCTCGGGCGGGCCAGTTACTGTTGCTACGTAAGAACGTCTAGAAAATGTTGGGAAATTTGTACTAGAGAACGTTTGAGTAAAGGATGGAATCTTAGCAAAGGTAACCAACATATCCGTTGATATTATTCTAACTATTCTTCATGAGCTTCTTGACCTTTCAAAAGTCAGTGCGATATGGGTGCCGAATTGTTACTGGAGATGGCTTTCATTCTGAAAGTAAGCGGGAGTCTTTGCAGTGGCATAAGAAGGCTACATCTCCTCCAAAGAAATTCAAAATCAACCCGTATGCCGCAAAAATTATGAAATCATGACCAGAGTGTTTTCAGACTCGAAAGGAATTTTGTCTGGCTGAAAACAAGGTGAAACTACAAACGCAACATCTCGTGTAACTACTTTTCGTAATTTAAGGGAAGAAATTAAAGAAAAGAGGCGGGGTAAACTGACCGTCAGCGTGTTGCTTCTGCGCATATTTCCATAGCTCCTGTGCGAGATTGTAGTTTCGAAGAAATCAATCACCCATCCTATACCTGGAATTAGTCCCAGTAATTAGTATCTATTCCCTGATTTGAAAGAAGACCTTCGTGGGAAACAATTTTTCAACGATGAAAGGTCCAAAGCGGTAATAAATACACATTTTTCAAACAAGGAGGAAATTTATTTTATAGGGTGAAAAGTTAATTTCAGGATGCAGTAAATGCATTCAGATTATAGAGTATTTATTGAAAAATAAATTTTAGTGTTTTTGAGTTTGCTTCATGCTGATAACAAGAATACATTGAACGCCACTCGTATATGAACGTGGGTTCGATCTAGATACACATAAAATGGACTTTATACAAAATATATATTACTTGAAAACTTGGTAAAATATGTTTACAGAAAAATATTTTTACATTTTACAAAGTCTATAGTCATTAATGTTTTATAAAATGAAGAAATGTGTGTACTTATACACTATATTAAGAATAAACTAAATTATGTTATATTTCATGAACTTTAATGCATTTTATGATAAATATGTTAATCACTTGCCCTGGAAAGACCTGGCATACACGTTGAGATGTTTTTGTTACAGTTTTCAAGAACGTATTTGATACGCGGGTAGACAGTTTTCTCAGAAATAAATATGACGTTCGTGGCACATCGACAATTATTTGTCGAAGCACAGTTCCTGATTGTACCGCCTAAAGTTATGGATATAGTATCTCACACAGATGTACCTATTTCAAAATTCTTAAATTTTGCACTACATTTTCTTCAGTCAAATCAAAAAATAAATTTATTTTATTATCAAAAATGTCGAAGAATGTTTGCTGGTAACACACCGCAACGTTTACAAGCAAAGCAATAGGGGTATTTTTTCGAGGAATACTTCATCCACAGATCCTAAAAAATTCGCGTAGAAGATGCAGAATATGTGCAAAACCGAAAAAACTGAAATTAATGGGAATGCAAGAAATGCCTTGCGGCACTGTATATTACAGACTATTTGAAAGGTACCATACTGTACAAGATTATTTTAATAAATAGACTTAGTATTCATATCTGCGTAAAATTCTTTATGTAAGATACTACAGAGTCTTCTTGTTATAGGTGACGCCCCACGGCGAGTTACAGTGAAGAGTTTTGACACACATATCTGTGGATTAGTTGCAAGTGCCGTGATTAAATTAAATTTACAGTGAATGTCTTGTAAAAACATCTGAACCGACGAAACATGATTAAATTTCAAAGAAATTCAAAATATTTCGGGAATTTTTTTTCAAGGTTTAATTGCTTTCCATAAAGATAAAAGGTACTCGAAAGTTAATATTCTAAAATTTTTCTTAGAATAATTTTATTGCTGATACGAATACATGAATATGTAATAAATATTACTTAAACACATGTATTTATGTAATTTATTTATATATTTATTTATTCATTTACATTTATATTTTGCCCAACAGAATTTTTCCATTAATAGGACAAAACCAATCATATATACACACAAATGTGTCCAAGAAGAAGAAAAAGTGAACATAAAATTTCCTAAATCATAACTAAACATAATTATTCTTTACAAGTAAATACCTGACCAAAGAAAAAAAATATATATGTAAGTACAGAAATAAGCAGA
Organism: Dermolepida albohirtum; assembly: GCA_031893035.1. Classification (NCBI taxonomy): domain Eukaryota; kingdom Metazoa; phylum Arthropoda; class Insecta; order Coleoptera; family Scarabaeidae; genus Dermolepida; species Dermolepida albohirtum. The sequence continues at coordinate 567,236 of JAVIWB010002358.1, forward strand.
GAAAGAATGAAAACTTAGCAATTCCCCCTATGCAATTGCTAGTCTGAGTAATGCTCCCATGGAGTCATTATGAATGTCCCCTGCACAAAATATTTTATTAAGATTACTGCACATTACATATAGGGACGACTTTAATATTAGATTAGTTCTAGAAGGTGGACAAGAAAATGTAGTGTGGAAACAAGCCGACAATCGAGGAATGTGAAAATTCAATTCTTGAAGGAAGGAAGACAGTCGACAGTCATTATGTAAAAGTGTATGTGAAAATATTAAACCAGTAGAAATGCGTCTATCTTCTAGCGACGTGCTGGATAAAATCCATCAACTCGAAAGGAGAGATATTTTTAAAACTGTCGTTGCACAGCTTCCAAAATGTTCTTATGGACTTGATAGTAGGGATACCATACCAAAATCACATATGCAAGTTACGATCTAACGAGCGAAAAATACAGAAACTTCATTGCTTGTATAGAAGTACACGATCTACTGTTGCGTATAACAAAACCGAATGACTTCTTCGCAGATAAGGCAACATTTTCGATGTGGTTGACAAACGTGAGTTTCTCATGAAATAAAACGCCAAGATCTGTGACTAGATTAGTCCTTGTTAATGAAATAGCGTGCAATGAATAGTCGTACCTAATTGGGTTGAGCTCCTTTGTGTATATCATAATCATACAATTAGATAAATTCAACTGTAAACAGTTACTCTCGCACCACTCATTAATTACATTTAATTGATTTTGCAAGAAGACACAATCATTCATATTTTGGATTGAGACAATCATCAGCAAAAAGCAACTTCTTGGACACAATAACTGATGTCAAATTATTAATATGTATACAAAATAAAAGCGGTCCTATATTCGTGCCCTAAGGCACACCCGAAGTTGCGTGAAAATGATAAGATATTACAACCAAGTATTATTGGTTCCATTATGTACATTTTATTGACGAAACTTTGCGAATATGTTATTTAAATTAAATTCTTCTTCTCCAAAACCTCCAAAAAATTCCTATTTCTTTACAATTATTGAGCGCTATTTTTTTGTTGAGTTTGTCAATATCTTGGCATTTATTCCCTAACTCTATTTGATAATATTTACCATTAAAGTGTAACATATATAATTATTTAATTACTTGGAGTTTTTATATAATCCGACATTCGGAACAAATCAAAGCTCAGATCTATGCCAAAAGAAAAATTTATACTTTTACATTTTTTGGAAAAAATTCACATCTCCACTGCTTAGCCATTTAACATTATTCTGCAATTTTGCTAACAGAGTCAATGTGAAATTGATGCCAATCACTTTGATTTGTTCCTTTTTTACGGATACATGAGATGTTTTCTCAGAAATCGTCACACTGTTGAATAACTCATATCCAATTAGATTATATCCTTGTTAATACAAAAACTATGATAATTATTTTCACAAACAGCCAGGAACTCCTTGTAAAACTAAAGTTGCATTAAATTCGTTTTTCGATAATTTCAATACCGGATCGTTCATTATCTGTAACTGTATTAATATCCTAAAATTTGTTTGTGAAACTTGCGATATAGTTTTCCAAAACAGAGTATATAATATTTGTCGATCTATTATATTCACAATAGTACTGAATGAATCTAATGCGAACTCGCAAAGGCAAAACTTTTAAAAGTCAATAAACAAAAATTGTTGTCAATATTCTACACCACAGGATAGTTAAACGAATACATAACTTAAATAACACGAATCGCACTAAAGTATTATGACATTTACATGGAATGCTAATATGAACATCAAATATTAGCATTTAAAATTGAAAACTTGTCAGAATTGGACGGTAGATTATAAGATAAAATATTTCGTACTGATATATCAATATTCATACAGACAAGCAAATTATATGAATTAATTCTATTCATGAGTAAATTTAGCAAAAGCCTTGCACTATATTTTTAGATATATTTAAAAAAATTAAAATTATGTTGTTGCATACTTTGAGCCACCCATAACTTATGAAAATCGCAACACGATAAAAAACAAAGGATTCTTAAACGCAATAAGCATGAGATATCCAATTGTGGGACGAAAGTGCGAAGCACAACCTCGCTATTGGCAACAGCAGTTATTTGTAAGATTCAAAGATATATCAATTAAATTGCACCACCTATAAACTAGTGTAAAATAAATCTAAATTGATACATCCAATCAATATATTAGATTTCCAAATCATCTATATAAATATTTGCATTTTAATTAGTCTAGCAAGTTATTAATATATGTACATTAAACAATAGTTGAAGGAATGAATGCGTTGCCGAAGTAAGAATTTTTAATCTACTTTAAAAACTTGAGTCTTAATCTCTTTTTATTATGAAGTAGATTTTGAACGTTTTGCAGTATTCAGTTTTAGAAACTCACAATTTATGTGAAACGTGTTTTTGGTGAAGAAACGTATTCATTATATGGCTGGAATAAGCTGCAAAGATTCCCCTCGTCTTTCTATAGAAGTTCAAAAATATTATCACTCTCTTGTGACTACATCCTGATTATTTTCCATTACTTTTTTAAATTAAGTAAGTGTCCTAAGAAATCTCATACTCATCATGATTGTACTGGGAACAAATGTAATAACATTATACCATATAAGACTGAATTTAACTTCTGTTGGAACAAAATTCGTTATTACAGGGTGGAGTGCAGAAATTTCCTTTTTTTGAAGGCGAATATAAAGGTATTGCCAATAGACAAAGTTTGTTGCCCGCTAATGAAAGAACATAATTAAAAATTTTAAATCAAGTAGTTTTAAATAAGATATCTTGAAGGTGGTGGCCACAACCACGCTATGCACTGCTGTAACCAATTTCTAAATTTCTCGAAGTATTCTCCTAAGACAAAAACACAAGGTGAGTCGGCTATCTACGACATATCACTCCAAATCAATATGGATCCGGATAATATCGCTCTCAAAACTGTCATCAAAGTTCGGACTGTGCGAACACTGCAACATCTAGTGCATATTCTACTTATTTACATATCCGGATAGGCGAAAATATTCCTCAACACTAAAGAAGACAAGTGGGTTAAGAGTTAAAGTTTGCAATAAAGTTCGCAAGCTGTTACTGGGTTCTGAACATCATGTGGTGAAAAAAGTTTTCTACCACCGCTCCCTTCACAGTTTCAGAAAAAAAAAAAAGAAGCTGCTAGGCCCCACTTTGTACATGTAAGATTGTCCGTTTTTTATATATTCACAACAATTTTAATTCGAAACATACATACATATATACATACATTTTTGTGGCGCATACTGAAATATAAGTTATATAAGTAATGGGATAGTCCGTCAAGCAAATTATATTTGAAAATATTCAATCAAGAAAGAGCACATTTTCTTCTATTTTATTATTTTGGAGCGTAGAAAGTTGAAGAGAGATTGATTATTGGCCTCTCTTAGTAGAATTCTATCTCCAAAGTTCCCATCATACCATTTTATTATGAGGTTATTAAGTAGTCTGTTGCCAAGTTATCCCTCGTCTGTCTATGGCTTGACATGCTTCTTGCCATTTCTTCGTCGATCTACTGCTAGCTTCTTTTAAGCAACTTGTAATTTTTCTGAACTAAAAATTTCATCTTATAAATTAATACATCATCAGAAATGATCAATGGAACTATATAATTACTTTATATGTTTAACAAACAGTTTCCGGGTTAAGATTTAGATTACGACATATTGAGATTAATGGTTTGCTTTTATGATAAGAAGTGTTTGTAATTATACTTGTCAAGTATGATGCAAAGATAACGTGTTGCGAAGTTTGTGGGCACTTAGTTGCTTTTTTTGTGGTGATCGAGTAAAGAAAATAAGATCTAACATGTTGTAAAAAATGAATGGAATCGAAGTTCGAGTTGTTTTAAAGGGTTTAACTCCGACGGACATAAAATAGAGTTAGATCCATTTCAAATTCTTCCCCTTTATTTTTCTACTGTAATAAGTGGATTGTTAAATTTAAACTTTGTCGTACATCCATTGCAGGTAATGAGTGCTCAGAACGATTAAAAACCCCTACGTCTGACAAAATCGTCACAATAGTCGAGAACAGAGTAGTAAATTGTCGGCTGAAGGTATATATTCTTACCGACATTACCAAAATCGCCAGTCGATGGTTATCGCGTTGATAATAGTTAACTATAAATACATTCGAATGAACAGAACTCAAAAGCTTTTGGATTTCCTTAGGCGCGATTCTACTCAGTCATCAATGTTCTACAATAATAGTTCACTTTTATACACCAGAGAACAAGCAGAATTTTAAACAGTGATGGGAGCAGACGAAATAGCAGCAAAACAGAAAGTGCGAAAATGCTTCCATTCTCGAAGTGTGGTGGTCTTTGACTATCTATATTGAGTATCACACTTCATCATTATATAAATTACCAAATTGGAGGCTCACATTTGCCTAACAGGAAACTGCTCTTTCATCACAATAATGCGTCTACACCCAAGCCTCGGGTTGTTGCAAAACTTCATGAGCTACGCTTCGAACTGCTCTTATGGCCTTTATTTGCCGGATTTGGTTCCCAGCGATTTCTATCTCATCTCAAACCTGAAAAAGTGGCTTGCTGGTCGAAGAATGACTTTAAATAACAGTCAAAGTTGGAACAGTCGCTTATCTAAAAATAATTGGTGTAAATGTATTGTTTTAAAAGATGTCTATGCTGTAGAATAAAAAGAAAAATTACGATGGTAAATATAGCAAACATTTATTTTAGAAAACAATTTCTCTTCCCTTTTGTTTACCCCCATTTACTTTCTTGTTAAAAAGCTTATAAAAGGATGTCGTGAGATTATTCTCTCTTCTTAGCTCATTTTCTGCACATTTCCGAGTTTTCTGTTTAAATTTCGTTTACAGTTGACTTTACTTGAGGATACTGGATTTCTTTTTCCCGACAGTATCACCAAACATATACGAATAAATGTGAACAACGTTTAGTCATGCAAAACCAGTTAATAGCATTGTTTAGAAGGATAAATGCTTTATAAACAGCCCAATGTAGCAATAATATGGCGTCTATATATATATATATATATATATATATATATATACAGTCGACATCAGGAATGTTTTCCGATCACTATCCTATGAAATGTCTTCAGGAAGCGGGACTGCCAAATTAAATACTATATTTATATTACTGTCAGATGCGATAATGTACTATACACTTAACCTCTAAATAAAAAATGTAAAAGCTGCCTTCGTAGGTTACCTAAGTGTAAACTTACAAGGATGATGAAATGATGAAATAAATATGAATAATTAGCTGTTAGAAAAATAAAAACTAACAGCGGTAAGATATAAGGAAAATAACAATATCGGAACCGTAGAAAAGGCAAATATCGTAAGTCAAAAGTCGAAACAATATTTTATCTGTATTATACACATATGTCCAAAATACACATGCTCTGCATATGTCTATTTTTTCACAATTTCATGACTAGAACACAACCATGACAAAACTATTAGAAAAACGTTTAGGCCCTATCTTTTTTCAACACATATGGCTAGCGATGAATTACACAAGTGCCGATATATGTTCGTATTTTGCAGGGTTATTGATACACCGGCATATTTTCGTGGTTTAAGCGTACATATATATATATATATATACGCAGGTTCTTATTGTTACCTTCTATTAGCATTACTTATTTTATTTGAACTACTACAAATCTGAAACGACTCTGGTGCGAAGGTGAAACTGGCGTTTCTACTTATCTTCTCCTTTTTTGATAAGCTTCTATTGTTATGAGGCAGCGCGACGAATAAATTGTATTGAAAAATTAATGTAGAAATACGTGTTTGTTTCAAAAATAATTGTTTTCTGCTCTCAATAAAATTTATTTTCAAATAATTTTGATATTTGATATCCAATATGCGATAAAAGTGCTTACACTTTTTAATCACAAGATGCAGATGTATTTTTCTCATATATATTTTATTATGTGGTAGTATGGCAATTAATATCTGTTGGACGAGGACCGAGTCTGCCTGATGAGTTTTCAATAGACGAAACGTAAAGACTAGTTTGAACTTATGCTTTAGAGTGCAGCAATTGTGATGCACGAAAGTTAGATAGTCAAATTGCTTCTCTCAAAACTAAACTTTTGCAGATAGTATCTTCAAAAAAACATAAATGAAAATAGGAAATTTTATTGTACAAAAACGGACCACATAAACTAAAACTTATTATAACGATATAAATACCAAACTATTACAGTTTTAAAACCCATTTTTGTCCTATAAATAGTCGATATTTTCCTAAAAGTTACATGGTTATATGAAAATAGCAAAACTATTCATTTAACTTAAAGTAACGTAGTTTTAGTTCAGTAGAATCTTGTTCATGATTACTATATTTATTCATTATATTCATTTATAATTAACCGTTTAAGTTAATTAACAAAAGAATTTAGTAATATTAAATTAAATATTAAATATTTAATAACAAATTTCAAAAAAATATTGAAAAACTAATAGTAATACCAATTTCACTTAATATTTTCAAAATGCATCCAAAAAACGACATTAACAATATTTTTCGTGCTTATACATTTAATATTATCTGCAAAGAAAACGCAAAAATAAAAACTGGAAATCTGATTACAAATGTCAAGAGCACTTGACGTGAAAAGAACAATGAAAATGATTGAGTGACACGCAAATTCGATAAACATCTAGAATACCCGCCTAATACACATATTGATATAACAACTTTGTTTGAACTAACAAAAGCTTTTAGAGGCAAAATTACAGATATCCTTTTTTAAATTAAGATCTATTCAGGTAGAACGTCCGCATTGACCACATAAGTTTCTATTAGTACAGTAAAAGTTTAAATTAATAATAGATATTCTAAAGTACGAAGGTGAGTTCAAAAGTCCGTTGTATGAAAATAAAGAAAAGAATTTTGTTGTTCTAAATTGCGTTTATTTCTAGATATAATAGTCTACGTCTTGATAAAATTCAAAACTCATAAGTTCATTAAAATAAGCATCCACAGTAGTTTCAACATCGTTGTCTGTTAATAGAGAAATCCACCTTGATAAAATTAAAAAATAAATGATAAATAAGCACCCATAGTAAAAGAAAAAGGGTAATTTAACGGTGCGAAATTCGGCGAATAAAACAGGAACAAAACCTAGTTCGTTAATTTTTACCATAGCAATAGGGGACCATGATTGTCTATTGGTGGAAAATTTTTTCTACTTTTAGTTAGACCCTTTTCATAAATTTTTTACTTTAGTTAGTGTTTAAGACTCGTGTAAAATATGCCTGTAGTTGTTTGGCCTTCTGGAAGGTACCCAACAGAAAAAAAAACACTTTCTGCTACTCGAAAAATTGAAGCCATTATCTTTCGCGTAGATGGAACAGTCATCGGCTTTTATGAAAAAGTGAACAACTATACAGCCACTGTTTACATTATTGTTTGGTTTCGGACGTATAATGAGGCACGTGAGTCGTATCAGCATATAAAATCTATCTTGCTTTCATCTTAAAATCTCCGAACAGGAGAACCTTCACACTTTGATCAATACTGAACAATCGCCTCGCGTACATGCTCGTAGACAATTTTTCATCTAAAATATCTGTTGCGCGTTACTTAGAGATACCTGCGGTATCCTTTATCTCAGAAATTTTTAAACAATTGTCTTTTAATATCATAGGCTGCACTTTTTCAATTATTTCCGCTGTAATGGCAGATTTCACACGTCTAACACTGAGATGCATTTCCAAACATTCTACAACCACATTTAACTCACGAACACCTATATCGGCAATGGAGAATACAGTAGCCTAGTTCCTAAGATGATTATTTATTACGAATATTTGTTGTTACACTATCCACTATCTTCTCAAATACTTCGAGACCCTTTTAATTAAACAATCATCATACTATCTTCTTCTGGGCTTCCGGGCTGGAACCGCGTCCCTGGTAAAACTGCCGACATTTCGTATCCACTCATATGGGACATCTTTAAGACTCAACTATTGCTACTGTCTGTCGCACCAAAACTCAACTGAACTGAAGCACTGAAACTGAAACTACGAAACGTCGACAGTTTTACCAGTGACGCAGTTCCAGCCCAGAAGCCCAGAAAAGGATAGTATGAATCACGATCGCGTAAGTCTGCGTACCAGTATAATTATCTTAGAAACTAATAATAGTAGCGATCTGAAATTTAGCAACTGATGTTGTTAGGGAGACCACATGCCGACATACCACAAAACAGTCTGAAACTGTGTCATCTATTCGAAATTCCATGGAATTTTTGGCCCACTCTTGTATTGCAAGCTTTGTAAATGTAATGTAACATATATCTATTGAATAGGGAAAGGCTATTAAATACCAATATTTTATTTTTGAATACACGGGCCTGCAAAAATACTTTTTAAAAATTATTTTAACTTCAGTAACTCTTTTTCAGTGCTGTACTTCAAAACGAAAACCTCTTTTTTTCTATTACGTAGGGTTTTCTCACAAAAAAATGGGTGTATTTTAGGAATGGTAAACCAAATACAAAAATTATAGAATGTATATTTAATTTTACATTTTATTAATATCATAAGTAACCAAACATATTTCATAAAAATAACACAAAATTAAAACGACGGTTAAGAAAACAATGGCAATGACTATTGAAGATAAAACAAAATATAACAAAGCTGCTGCAAAGTAACTGAAAGATATGTTGACGGATTCTAAAAATCAAAATATTAGTAATTATCCGGCAAAATTAACACAAACCGAGGACACAACCTATGAAATGTAAGAAAGCATTCACTCATTCAATATAATCCTCCTATTAAAAATGATATAAACAAATGTGCGAGAAACGACAGGGCAAAAGCCTGTTTTTGCAAATCATCGAGTATTTCGGCCATTTCCTTCCGAAACTCCTATCAATGAAGAAAATAAAATACTTGAAAAATCTTTCCAAATATCAGAATATCAGACATAAAAGAAACAATTACGAAGGAACTAAACGTCAACAAAGCACATGAATTGAATCTTATCGCCAGTAAAATATTATAAAAATTATCAGAAAAAGGCTATAAACTAGTTACTTTCATTTACAATGCCATGCTTTGTCTCAATTACTTCCCAAATATCTGAAAAGTTGCCCAGACCGTATTGATCATAAAACCTAACAAAAATCCCGAATGCTGTCAAAAGTATTTGAAGAGATTTATGCAAAAGTGTTAGTTAATATTATACACGAAAGGAACATTATTCCGAAACATCAATTCGGGTTTCGACGCAAACATACGACTGTGGAACAAATACACGTGCTTGTAAACAAGAAGACTTCGAAGCTAAAAGATATTTTGTCTTTTAAGGACATGTCTCAAGCCTTTGATAAGGTGTGGCATAACGGACTTTTTTACAAAGTACGAACCTACTTACCTCATCCTCACTATGAACTTATAGAATCCTACTTAACAAATCGACATTGTCTTATAAGAAAATAATATTATACATATTCTAATTTATACCCCATTTTATCTAGCGTGTCTCAAGAAAGTGTATTAGAACCAATTGTTGAAGAAATTTCTTCAGGAAATCTTCAGTCTAGCTTGGATAATATCCAAAAACGGCTCAACAAATAGCGCATAAGTGCCAATGAAATCAAATCTAAATATATCACCTTTACGCTGCTCCGAGGTACACGTCTACCCGTTAAAATCAACAAATGCAAAATCACTCGAACAATGCAAAATACTTGGGCGTTCATCTAGATAGGCGGCTTATTTAGCAGAGACATATCTTCACAAAACGAAAACAGCTAAATATCAAACTAAATCAAATATATTGGCTTATTGAAGACGGATCATAATTATATATAGAAAATAAATTATTTCAGTGTAAAGTACTTAAGCCTATATAGTCATATGGTATTCAGTTCTGGAGAACTGCTAGTGACTCGAGCATTGAGATCTCGAAGTTTTAGTAGTACGTAGTACGTGTAGTAGACTGGCACGAGCATCCTCAAGGCGTCGCCAAAAAGCTGTCGAAACCAACAGAGGAACTGAGAAGATTGAAGAGAAGCACACCTTCAGATCTGGTGACTAAACTGAATTAGTGTGTAATGTGTACTGTGAGCTGTGTTTAGTGTAGTTATATGCTAGCTTAATCATAAAATTATAATATTAGTGTTGTGTAGATAAGCTCAGTTAAATTAGTCTACTCAAGTCATTTAACGTCAAATTAAAAGCTTATTATTCTAGGGTAGATTGCTGAATAAATTAAGTTAATAAAGTTTCTTGAAAGCAGGGGATCCTAAAGTGTGCGCTATGGCGCCCGAGGGCGCCGTATAGAGTATACGGAAGCCTTGTAAATGCGATGGGAACTGAGAAAGTTAGGGAACCCTCGCTTTAGAGGATTACTGTGGATATACTCCTGATAGAAAAACGTTCAAGGAAATGATATGCAAACACTTGCTAAAATTTTGAACAGTTCTTGTTCACAGTACAAAAATTTAATAGAGCATAAATGACATATTCGACTAAAATTGAGAGTAATCTGGTGGTCACTCGCCGGTAAATATACATATACCTATATGAAATTCGTAACTCAGCGTAAATATTGAATTTTCTAAAATCGTAAGATTTTACGTTAACTAATCGAACTGTAACTTGAGACTTCCAGTGTTCACATACCTATAGTATGTATGTATAATAGTTATATGTTATATGTATGTTTACGTGACTAGCAGTCTGGCTTATTGCACGACAAAGAAATTATATGCTGAATGATACTTACATTCACATATACACAATAACAAAGTATTATCAATAAGTTTATCTTAAGTAAAAAGTAGTCAAGAATGTGTCCCTGAAGAATCAACCGATTAACTACTCTAGAAAGCAAGAGAATTTTAACAGCAATAATAACTCTTTAATACAAAGCGTGACAAAAGCCAATTGTAAGTTCTATTCAGACTTCACAAATATAGACAGTTGTTTCCATTGATTTACTGAATATGAATATAATATTTTATGTATCTTTCAAGTAGAAGTAAAGTGTAATACTTTCTTGTTACTTCACTAGAATCGAGATTAGTGACAATTAGAAATCAACAGAAAAATGCAGTTTTAAATACCTTCAATGGTCGAATATATTTCTTAAGTTATTAAAACACAAATTAAGTAATTACATTTAGTAATTATGAATAAAGAACAGTTCATATCTAGAAACCATATCACACAATTATGAAATGTGCGTCAGTACACTATCTCTATTAAGTCGCAGTCAATCTTTTCATTTTATTTCTCTGTAGATTATTAATTAATAAGATTATTCCTCACAATACATAACTAAGCTTGTTTATTTTCAGTTGTGCCAAAATCATAGTGACATAACGAATATTATTCATTCCAAATCGTCAGGAACAAGAACTATACATTTTATGAGAATTGATAACCAGAGGCATGAAAGATACAAGTTTCGAGATACAAACTAACTTTATATACAGAAACCCTTCAATATGATTTGCCTTTACATATATAATTTCGCCTTAAAAGGGTTCAAAGCGCAATATCCTAGAGTAGACTATTCACTCAAAATATTTTTTTTAATTTTCACGTGACAACTTTATCTTATAGGTTAAATAAATGCCATATGTTGTCATTAGTCGTGTTTTACTCCTAATATTATTAATGAATGTTGGTTGTATTTATTAGTCGTTCTTCTACGTTTTGATTTTATGTACATTTTAAATTATACTTTATTAAAACCAACATAGTCATGAATTTGTCGCAAAGTATGTTTCTTTACATTAGTTGTATAGTCAATATTAATTTAACTTAAACAGAGTTTGCCTAATAAAAGAAAGTAAATATTTTTTAAATATAAAATTTTAAGAAATATCTAGCTTAAGATAATTTCATGAATTTCAACCAAAAAGTTGTTTATTGTACCTTTATCTAACGAGCTTTCCAAGTAGAAAATTTGTAAATAAAAATACCCTAGCGTACTGATATCTAATACTTGGAGAAATTAATTTTTAATTTCAATTATAATTTCAGAAAGTATTATGATGAGATTTATTACAGCGGTTGAAGTAACCTTAAAAACTCCAGAATATTTAGTTACATGTTTCATAGGAAGCTGTGTTTTAGTGAATCAGATCATTGTTAGAAAGTTATAATGAAATATATAAAGTTGTAAAGAGAAAATTATGTACCCGAATGTAAATTCATCGTAAACAAAGAACGTTTTGTTTCCTCTAATTTTTCCCATCCCTTGTTTATTGTGCATAGCCAAACAAGTGTGCTTATAAACGTTTTTTATTTATCTTTGACTTTTACTTTTTTAAATATTGTATTTATAATGATCTTAGTAATGATAAATAAATATGCATATTTGACGCTGAAGTGGGATATTTTCTAGTGGATCATTATGCATGCAAGTTCTGTTTTTAGTGTCAGAAAAGGATTACATTAAATGAGAAAAGCATTACATTAATTGCAGTTATTATTAGGGATGTTATAGTTTACAAGTTTGTTCTCTTCTAAAGTTATCTAAATTCGTGCAAGAATATGTTTACTCTTCACTTTCGGTGTGAACCAACTACTATGTACGATTTACGTAATATATTGTAACGCTTGCAGATAACAGTCTTCATAAGGCTTACACAGGCCGGCGCCATACAACTTGCATTCTTATCGTGCCTTCAAGAATATAATTTATGTTTTGAATATCATCAACTTACCCTATTCTAAATAAAAAATGAAAGAGGCGGTATGTACATCTTTGTTTGTAGTTATACATTTTAAGTTAAAATATAATTTCAAATTTCGGTATGCTACTCTAACTACTAGGGATTTTTTATATTTTGAAGCAAATATATTTGAACTTAATATCCTTAAGGGCATACTAACGTATTCTACAAGAAATGCGGCTAAAATATTAGTACCTTATTTTTTCTGTTGGTCTCTTGTGGTTCACGTTTGAAATTATTTTGACTTGTGTCTATGGGTTTGAATTTTCTACGTGAGTAATTACCTCTGCGTTTTTCTATATTTTTTAGCATTCCTTGGCTCTGAATGTCGTTGCTTGAAAATCTCTAATAATATTTACTCGAATCTGCAGTTTCTGTCACATGGTCTTCCTGAAGATTGCTCAGCCTCTTCCTTTTCATGTTCTACAAATTTCCTAAACATTTTCCTAAGAATTCTTTGCCCATTATTGTATGTTGACATTCGGGTAACATCGTGCTGCATTTTACTTCTTCAATACGCTTAGGCCTAGGGTCATAGCAGATATGTCGTGTGTGAAAGTAGTTTTAAAATGACAACATTATTTTCTCTAGCTATTTGTATTAATCTTGAATCTACGTGTGAGGCATGAACTTGGTAAATTGATAGTATTAGTGTGCCGAATCTAAAAATTTCCACGTATTCTATGTAGCGATGTATTTTGCCCTGTATGTGCTTGTCATGACAGCGGCAACCCACTCGTTTCATATGTTCAAGCCTCTATACACAAATAGTAGTGTGATGTCTTGTAACCGTCAGCACTTACCACTATTAGTACGGTTGTGTTATTTCTTCTAGCTTCCACTGCTGTTCTAGAAAATGGCATTTTTCTTTTACTAGAGATTTTGGTTCTCGTTGAGTCTAAAGAAAAACTTGTCTGATCAAGTTTCCAAATCTGACAAGGAAAATTGCTTATCTGGTCGTTTAAAAGTTGAAAGTACCAGTTAATTATAAAAGGGTCGAACACTGCTTACGAATTCTACAGATTGGAGTTTTTTAATTGATAGTTCTTTAAATCCCAGGAACCCATCTTCTCCATAGCCGTTATTTTTTAAGGGAGTTTTCATAATATTTGCACCTAGAAATTGCTTGACAATTATGTCGAATTAATTTCCAGCTCTAGTTTTCATAATAATAATGCACTCGGACAGTTTTACTTCCGGAGGGATTACTGTATTCCTACCCATACTTTGACTTAGAGTCATTTGAAGAATATTGTACCTTTTTGATGATTTGTATTGAGAAATTACACCTCTTCGAATTTCATCAAGAGCTAGTGTTAAAACCTCTTTAGTGTAACTGATTGCTTTCTGGGATTTACTTGCATATATTCAAACCATTTTATCGATTAAATAATTAATACATCTGTAGCCAACAAAAAGCAGTTAGACTTCTTTTATCTAAAAACGAATATTGACGAACTTAGAGTCACATACCCTCGTAATAGATTCCCCCTAGCTCACCATAGCACTTTCAATAATTCTCCCAACTCAAAAAACATTCTCGGAACCCTTCCAAAGGCAATTCCTTAAGAACTCGCATTATAGTTATTTGAATGTTATCAAGTTCTTCTTTTTCAAAAGTCGCAAAGGGCAAAGTCAGAACTTTTTATAGATCTCATTCTCTGTTAAATCTAGACCAGACGAGAATTATTACTATAAAATGCTTCAAAGCTTTAAGATAAAATGCAAAGCTAGCTATCTGACGAGCTGTTACAAACTGCCGGTTAATTTTGTTTCGGATATCAAAGCAAACAATGAGAATCATCTTGATTTGCGATATTCTCATCTATGATTTTTATTGGTCGCGATTTCCCTACTCTTTGCATTGACAATTCTTTTAACCTTAGAATCGTAGTGAAAGGTCAACATAAAATTTCGACTACTTTTTTCCATATTTATGGATGTATAGTTTGCAAACACATTGCGTAGAACTTTCTGAATGCTATGATATACTTCATAAAGCATCTGCATTACTATATCAAGCTAATCTTCTTCATATTATATAAATAAAAATAGAATAACATTTAGTCTAAAGTGCATAGCAATTTCTTCTAATTTGAGCTACTATTGCATAACTTATTCTTGTTTAGAAACGAAGGAGTCGTTTAAATTAACTCAAAACCAAATGAATGAACGGGGTATGGCAAGTGAATAACGAGACTGCGTGCGTAGCCGCATCGGGCGATGTTGAGATTGTAAAGTCATTGGCCTTCATACTTCTTAAGCAATAACCTGTAGTTTCGTCTCTCTATCCGTCTTAGTTTACTTTCGAGTTTTAACTGTAGAGGACACTGTTACTCAATAGTGCCGCGATATTGGTTAACATAAAGTCGAGCAACGAATTAACAGAAAATTTCTTGTCAAATTAAAAAAAATCACCAAAAGAATGTTTACAAATGTTGAAGGAGGTATTTAGTGATAATGTTATGTCACAGGCGCGAGAAAAAAAGTACTAATGTGCAAGTTGGAATTGAAGGCAATGCTGATCGCGTGTTTGGATATCAAGGTTGTTATTATGACTGACTGGGTGCCTGATGATCATGTCGTTAATCAGAAATACTACAAAGAAGTCCTAATAAAGCTGAAAGAAAGAGTAAGGAAGAAAAGTCCGGATTTGTGGAAGAACGGCTTGTGGATTCTGCACCACGACAACGCACGAGCTCACAATGCCCTATCTGTGAAGCAGTTTTAACAGGCAAGTGCATTGTTATGCTTGATCATTCTCCATATTGCCAGATCTCGCACCATGTGACATTTACTTGTTCCCAAAGTGAAAGTGCATTAAAGAAAATACATTTTCAGTCTGTTGAAGAGGCTGATAACTGATGAAGTACGACGTCGTTTTGAACAATGGAAGATACGTATCCAGTGGTGTATAGATAGGGGAGGTATATTGAAGAGAATAAAAGTTAAATATAAGTTTATTTGCAATAAATAACGTTTCTCACACCAGTCTCGTTGTTCAATCGCCACATATTGTATAAAGATATTGTTGCCTAACAATTTGAAAAGTAAATACCCGAATTTACATCTAATATAGAGTTAACTTATGAAGATTTTATTCCAACATGAGGAAAAGTACTTACTGTTATTAGATTCAATTATCTGAAAAACAAAACTTGACTCATTTAACGATGTTTTCTTATAAATATTTTAGAAACTAGAAATAAGCTTTCATTATACATTCGTAATTTGGACATAACATGATCTTTCATTAAAATATATTCCATTTTCTAAAACTACTATTAATACTCCCATCTGGGACCATATATAGATTTGTCGACAAAAAAAAGCAAAAAACATTCTTTTATAAGGGTCGCGTTTATTTATAAATACTTTCATATGAAACAATGCGCTAACTTTGTTTGAGACTTCAATGGCCCATAAGTCTACGTCTCGCTTCAAATATATGTTTACAGATCTTTTTTGTGATATAGTTTCTATT
Source organism: Dermolepida albohirtum (assembly GCA_031893035.1). NCBI lineage: Eukaryota > Metazoa > Arthropoda > Insecta > Coleoptera > Scarabaeidae > Dermolepida > Dermolepida albohirtum. The sequence goes on from JAVIWB010002358.1 coordinate 583,488, forward strand.
TCTATAGATAATGTAAATAGAGAAGATTGGGAAATACCACTTTTTATCGAATGCAGTATAGCCCAATATTTGAATATATAGTGTTTACATTCTCTGAAACAAATTCCTTTTCTTACATTCTTTTTATATTATTATTGTATTCGCCTAGTAGAAGCTGTTTACATCAAAGTTCGTATGTTAATAATTTTGTCCATAAGAAAAAAGCACGGTTTTGATAAAATAATTTGGAAACCCCGCTTCCTCTTCAGATCCTATAAGTTGTTGAAGAGATAGCGGATATTCAATTCGAATATCGATGTTTACTGTTCAATATAATTAAAAAATTTCGACAAACTAATACATATTGGCAAAATCTTACTACTAAACTAAATGTATTGTTTTTATTGAAACATAAAAAACGCTTCTGTAATGTTACCATTATAATACAATTTTACTTCGAAAGCATTATTAGAAAGACTAAATAACAAAGTTTTTAAATCAATATGTGACATACAAATATTTAAGAAATGCAATTTCATTGTGTTTATTTTGGTAAGATAGAACATTTGCCATGGAAGCCTTGCTTTATGCATAATTTAAATTTTAACAATAGTAACAAATCGAAAGTTATTGCATTATTCGTGGCATTGAAATAGGCACCACATTAGATTATTTTTATTAGCATACCATTATATTCGAAGAGATAGTGGAAGAAATAAGTAAATTAAAAAATAACAAAAGTCGTGGAGAAAAGGGAATACCAGCGGAAGTATAGGAGTATGGAGTTGGGATAGGCTTAAGCATAGAATAGTTAACATTATCACAAATGTGTGGAAGAATGATAAAAGGTCATTAGCATAGCATAACGCGTTAATCTGTCTCATCCACAAGAAAGGTGATAGATGCCAATGCGAAAATTATCGGGGAATATCGTTGTTGGCTGTGGTATATAAAATATTGACGAGGCTTTTCCGAAACAGATTGAGTGAGTACCAAGGCCGGATTATAGGCGCGGCGGGAGGGATACAGTTATTAGCTTCAAGGTGGAAGGGAGGGAGTATAAATTCGAGAAGGTAAATAGCTTTGTGTATTTGGAGGTAGCTATAACAGATATCGTAGATGAAAGCTTAGAAATCCAAAAGCGATTGGCAAAGGGTAGCAGGGCAGTGGGTACTATCAACAATACATTCACGTCAAAAGAGATCTCGAGGTCCGCGAAACTGGGAATATATAAAACAATTGTTTGACGAACGGTAACATACTCAAGTGAACTATGGACATTGACAAAGCAGATGGAAGTATAGCTGGAGGTATGGGAGAGGAGAATGCTTTGTAAGATACTAGGAGGAGTGAAGACAGTGGAAGGCGAATGGAGGCGAAAAACGAACAAGTTTAGGGAATTTATGGTGACCAAACTATAACGGCTTTCGTAAGAGCACATAGAGTACGATGGCTAGGGCACGTGAGCCGTATGCCGGGAAAAAGGTACGTGAGGAGCATGCTGGAGGAGGGGACTGGTGAAAAGAAAAGGAAGGGACGCCCAAAGAAGAGGTGACTGGATGCGGTAGTGAGTGATGTGAGGTGAGTGGGAGTGAGATTGTAGAAACAGGGCGGGAGATACAGAAGATTGTTTGCAGGTTTAAGAAAATGTACTAGATATATAGATTTTGACATGTAATATGAGCTAAGCCATGGACCTAAAGACCTGTAGCACTGATATATATGTGGCTGTATAGAAGAGTGGTGAAGAAAAAGCTTCTTACATTTCAAAAAAGGCTGCGATTAGACAAGGTAACAGAGATACATATGCAACTGGTTTGGCGGTACACTGTGGTTCCGCGTTGTAAGAGAAGCGGTCATAATTAGCAAACGTTATGGCTCTAGCACCATGTGTAACATATGCGAGAATTTTCCGTAAAGTTTATGGAAAAATTTTGCATAAAGAATTGTGTGTAAAAAAATTAGCTTCCCGTTGGATACCGCATCCGTTTACCGAAGAACAGAAAATAGTTAGGGTGAATAGGTGTCAAAAAGCGCCAGTTGCTTGTTTGGGTATTTCAAGGTGAAGAAAAGCCGGCACAAGTCATCCGTTCTTGAAGTGTCTCCGAAAAGATGGTCGCGATATTTGTCTCAAAAGCACGTTATGTAGCAACAATTCCTCTAAAATATCAAAGAACTGTTTCTGCCGATTGGTAAATATTCATTTGTTTGCGCTGCAAGTCATCGCTGAGCTTCAAATAACCAACCCCGAACGACGAATCATCCTCCTCCAAGACAATGCAAGTTAGCACACAGCACGCAAGAAACGTCGAATTACTGGATCATCCTCCCTATAGTCCGGACCTAAGTCCCGACGATTTCTTTACCTTTCCGAAAATCAAGAATGAACTGAGTGGTAAAAGATTTCAGTCGTCAGAAGGAGCAGTCGCTGCCTTCGAAAATGCAAAAAACGAGGGGAACAGTTGCTTCCAGAATTGGTTCGAGAGCACGCAAAAGTGCTAATTCTTCGTGGAGAATACTTCGAAAAACAATGAGGTCTTTAATGTCAATCTACTGTTTTATTCCCGTTTTATATTCAAAACTTAAAAGACAACCCACGTATTTTATAGTGCATACTAGATGTTCACAAACGCTTTGCAAAGTAAAAGAACTCATTGCACGTTATTCTCGTTCATGTTTCCTTAATAAAGGATTCGGTAAACACTTTTTTTATACAGCAAGAAATGAAAGCTACACATAATCACCATGAGAACACATGGCAGCTATAGAAACTATTAAAGTGAAATACTGTACTTCTAAAAAAGTCACTGTAATGTTAATATATATATATATACTTTTAATAATGATATCACGTCATTGATGTTTTGAAAAGTGCTATTTAAATAAATGTTGATTTTCGAAAAGCATTAGTTTGATGTAATGCTTAAAGGAGATCATCGTATTATACAAAAAATAATAACTAGCAATTACCCAAAACTGTGATTGAATATTTCATTAAAATGTTAATAAATTAAAAAAAGGGATTTAACATCAATTTTGGTTTTCAGTATATGTGAGAACAAATATCCAAACATGCTATTGTATTTTAACTTGTTTGGAAAATATTTAATTCGACTTTCTTGGTTGCTTAATTACTACAGAAAAAGTACAGAGACATTTAATTTTAGAGAAATTTTATTGCCACAATTCTTTAGAAAGATAGAGGTTAATAATATGTGTGATCTCCACGAATATCTAAAAACATGCAACATCTTAATGGATTAGACAGAATTTGCATGTCCGATATTTATAGGGTAATCATATATCATTCCTCCTTGATAGTAATTTGTAATATTTGTAATATGAGCGACAGGTCATTTTATCAATCTAGTTACTCACGACGTTCGTTCGATGAGGACGAGCGTTATCGTCCATAAAGTATCCTCTTTTGCCACTGTTGCATATGAAAGAACATTGAATCGTAGAATCCTCAGTGGCAGCAGTAAACTTACTTCGAATCTGGATTGCATTAAGAGTGCGATTTCTGCGTGCCAGTTGCAAAAGTCATGGTTTGTTTCTTAACGTTGCTGATGTAGGCCAACCTTAACTTTATCTTCGCTAAGCACTTCCAGTTTTTGAATTCGAAATTCTAGAAATTATGCACAGGTGCCCAATATTAACGCATTTGCAAACATGTTCAGACACGTTTGTATATTGGTTTTCTTATTCAAAATGGTATAAACTAGTTTATAAAAATATTTGTTATATTATAACATAATAAATATTGTTATATTATCTGCCAGTACTCTTCATTATCACTCTTATATAAGTATACCTTAATTGCTTTAATTAGTACAATACATCGAAAGTATTCATAAATATGAACTGGAAATTGGGCTAGAAAATTTGAAACAATGAATGATACAGTATTAGTAAGGCGTTTAAAAATGGAATGGATGAAAATCGATGGAAGGTTTATAAAAAAAAATCTGTATAACATCGAGTATAACCAGTTATCGTAACTAAATATGAGTCCGTAAAACATTAACTAATACATATTTACCTTTTAGAATATTTCTACAATTTCTAGGCATATAATGTTTTGCTGATTAATTATTTAAATGGAATATTTTTATGTGAAACACGCTGCTATAGAAAGGAAAAGTTACGCTTATACATCAATATGAAAAAACATTAGTTTATATTTATGCCCTTGATTATTATAAGATTATACATATTGCCACTTACTATAGATCAAAAATAATCTAATGGCTATTTGTGAACTATTTGCAAATGCACATTGTCATAGTGCCATAATCACAAGTTGGCAAATATAATTTTCTTACATTAGTGTAAGAACACAAAAGCAGGCAACATCTGCTCCAGTACATTAACACTTTCCAATAATCTTGAAATACCTGTTAATTCAAATTTGCACTGAGTGGCGAATTGAATATACATACACTCCGGGCAACATGAATAGGACCAACTGCATATATGACATTTGTAGTTGGTATAAATATGGTAGCGCGCTGGAATTGTTATTTTCGAAAATAAGAGGGTTGATAAAAAGATGTATGTAGGTACCAAATATAATTTTTGTAAAAGTCAGTGCAAATGTACGTTACTAATGACAATAAGTAGAGTAATTAAACGCCACTTGAATACGACCAATCTACAAAATAAAGGATTCGTTTGCAATAACAAAATACTTTATTGTTCAATAATGAGTACTTTTGCCATTATTTCTTATAACCTCAAATAGTCGGGATGGAATGGAATTATACAGGGTTCTCAAGTAGTCAACGGGAAGTTCCGCCCAACTTCGTTTCAGCGCCTGCTCTAGTTCGTCAGCGCAACTGAATTGGGTAGCATTGGAGTACAATTTACGCGACAACCATCCCCAAACATTTTCTATGATGTTCAGGTCGGGGGAGAGCGATGGCCAATCGAGAACCTCCATGCCTTGTTCTTGAAACCAGCGTCGAACAATGCGCGCGGTGTGAATACTGGCATTATCCTGTTGGAAAATAAATGGCCCACCTGCCATAACGTTGGAAAATTTGTCTTTCACCTGTTGCAGCAGCTGGACGTACTTTTCCGAATTCTGTCTGCCCTTCACTATTACTAAATCAACAGGTCCGTTATAGGAAACAGCTCCCCATACCATGACTGAACCAACATCGGCTCGCCTTCGTGACTGAATCACTTCATCTTTACGTAAATCGTGGAAATAATAAGAAAACCCATCCGGGCCATCTAAATTAAACTTCTTCTCGTCACTGAAAATAACAGTTTGCCATTCTCTTGTCCACCCCATTTTTGCTCGAGCAAACTGAAGACGTGCAGTGCGCTGAAATTCCCTTAAAGGAGGCCGTCGTTTAATTTTCAAACGTTTTAAATGCGGACAGGTCTTCAGTAACTTCTGTACAGTTCTTACCGATGCATCCGTTCCAACGTTATTCGCGATTTGTCTTGCCGTTAATGCCGAATTCGATGCTTCGCGTAATATGGCTCGACGTTCTCTCTTAGTTGTAACGGATGTTGTTCGCCCTTTAAAACGTTTTCCATAATTCTCGGGATCCCTAATAAAATTGTTCACAACCTGGTGTGATCGACTTATTTTCTTTGCAGTAGCCCTTGAGGAATACCCTTCATGATGGAACGCTTTAATTTTCCCAATTTCTTCCATACTTAAGCACTTCTGTCGTCCCATCGTTGCACAATACCCTTAATTACAGATGTTTGTTTATCCGGATACACGTTGTAACTCAACACTCATCCGGTAGCTTACTATTAAATACTGGTCGTATCCAACCGGCGCGGTGCATTTTATATGTATGTGGTACTTACGTCACCCAATGCATAACGTTAGGCACTATTGCGCAATAATGCGTATTATTTGCCATATCATACCATTACAAACTTGCATTGTATTTTTAGTAAATGAATTGTTTTTCAAACCACCGAAAGCTTGCAATAAGTCGGGTGGTCCTATTCATGTTGCGCGGAGTGTATGTATATAATACCTGTAACCACAGTATAATTACGCCAGATTCGCATTTTCAATTATTCAGCCATTAATGGTACGCTTATTGACAGTCAACGAGGTAAATGCATGCGAAATAATTTAATTCAATTTCAAGTCAATTCATCTCGGGATATTAATATACGGGCTTGAGAGATCTGAAATGGTAATGACGGTAGGCATGATTGCTTCGACGATTTCATTAAGCAAACAGTGTCTACACATGTACGTCTCTATGTTTGTGCGTTGTCGAGTCGGGTATTAACGTAACTTACATGAGTCTTTAGAGAAAACATAAAATGAACTAGTTGAGGTTACTTTGACATTGAAATTACGCTGTTATGTTTCTGTACTTGTGGAAATGTCCTAATATTTCGATAAGTCTAATATATATATTGTGTTCAATTGAAAAATATGTAGATATTTTGATAAATGCAATACAAATTATCAAATTTAGGAAGAATATTAGCAACAAAAATAAGAGATCCTTAGAAATATCATAGAGAATATAAGCCTAAAAGGTATATTATAAGTATAAAGCAGTTATATAAATACTAATATACTAATATATATATATATATATATATATATATATATATATATATACTAATAAGAACGTAACGTATGAATCAGACTACGTGCCTAATACGAAAGATTTAAACAAATTAGACGACTTGAAGGTCTCGAAAGAAATGTTACAAAGAAGATATTGAGATAATAAAACTAGAAAGAAAGTAAAGAAGAATGACTCACTTTGCAGTAAACAATATTTATGAATAAATATAAAAATAAATATAAGCTCATAGATTCTGATGGTATGCGCAAATGAATAGAAAAGAATTAGATGATAGGATCCAAAAAGACGAAGGCGAAGAGGTTTACTGAATATGCGGTGAGAAAATCAGGTGATAGATGAGATGAAAACCTTAGAATAGAACAGGGAGAGAGAAAATTCAAGAGGAAATGGAGAAAGCTAGCAAGCTAAAAAGTACACAAACGTATAAATCATGGAAACAGGTAAAAGGTAATTGAGTGGCCAACCAGTCAGAGAACTCCAAAAACTGGGTGGCTACTACCCCTTAAAAAAAGTGTAAACCTATATATGTACAGTAGAATGTATAGTAAGTACTAATACACTTAATAAATCCTACTCGAGTAGCCTGTCTCTTGTCGATGATTATTTCGTTCGTGATTAAGCAAAACATATCCAGGCAGAAGCCAAAAGAAGAAGAGTTATTGATTTTTGGGAAGTGAACAACAACATTGCTTTTGGCTTGATTAAATTACGTAAAAAATATAGTATATTATAGTTAAAATGAACAATTATTAATACAATTATATTTATAAAGTTGAAACAGAATTTAAAAACAAGATTGAAAAAAAAATTTTAAAAAGAAGTATTGGAAAAATGAAGTATTTAAATAAAATTATGTTGAACGCTATTTTGGATAAAATAGAAAAATTATGTTTCTATAATATTTTAAAATAAATACAAATCTATAAGGAATACTAGAAGATTTTATAAAGAAAACATGCATCTTAAAGTGCAAGGAAATTAGTCAAACTCCTTTATATAAAAATATTTAGTTTATATATACATATATATATATATACATATATATTGCATTATACCCACTATTAAATATTTGAATTAATTACTATTTTTTCCAAACAATAATTAATTATATTATCATAATGTATTATGATTATATGACGGTATTTGTTTATTGTTATTGATATTGTATTTATGTAAACAATGTGTAAAGGCAAGAGAAATAATAACGGCTATATTTCTAAAATATTTCATGTTTGAAAAACATAATTAATGTAAAAATGTGTATCTTATTTTGTTACGATTTTTACGCAACCAACAGTCTACCTTCCAAAATTTCAAGCACCATTTTTTTTTTCACAATATGGCATATTTTCTTGATTGAAATTAATTTCTCTATCCCTCGCAAAAACTATTGTGAAAGTACATGAGAACATATCGCACTTCTATTCATCTATTGAGAAATATCTCTAGCGTTTGTTATGCGCCAAGCGGAAACATCAAATTCATTCTTTTTCTTATCTAAATTTTCATCATCTAAGTATGACAACGTTGCTTTTAGAGATTCCATATTAAACGAGCCCATACTATTATAGTAAATTATTCGCTTCTTATGAAAGTCTATAATAACCATACACCAATGCATCCTAAAATATATAGGCATTGCCATTATAGTATGGAAATATATCCAGTTTCCTAATCTCCATCTCTTCACAGTAGATCGTACATCGTTACTGAAGTTATTCATTGCATACGGTTATGGTCACTTCTAAATATTTCCCCTTCTATTATGAGTCATATAAAAATTGATGACTTCATCATTAAACCTATTTACTCCTGCTACAGTTAAAAGATCCTGCATTGTAATATTCATTTTAAATCTACTAACTAAAGTTTCAGTAGCTGGTTGTCTTATATCTACTGCATTATTTTATTTAGAACTCACACTTGGAACACGTAATTTGAATTTGTGTATATGGGAGAAGAAAATATACCTTTTCATTTATGTTTTCTCTCAACAAAGTACCAAAGTAAATTAGACGAACTTTTGAATTTAATAGTTATATTTAATTTGTCCACATGTACATGTATCTAGTACGTGTACATTGGAGCAATCTGCATATAATGAAATACCTAGCCAAAACAGAATTTACAACTAGGAAACTAATTGAAAACATACACGAAATTCGACAGAAGCCTAAATAAATGTAAAGTCTAATCGAATTTTAAATGCAATTTAGTGCTTGAACCATTAGTAATTAATGGCAGTAACTGCAATGATACCGAACATGCTGATGCCCCGCCTAATGTAAATCTCTATGTTCGCATATTAATTATTTACAACACTGACGAGAAAATTGCATTAACTTTCGGCCTGGAAATACTTTAAAACCATACTATGTTTATGAAAATAATGCCAGTAGTTTCGTATGAAAAAAATATTTATATTCATTTATTATGCGAAATAATATTTTAATAACTAAATTAATTACTTTAAAAAAATTTGATAGTGAATAAAGTTTTAGCCTGCTACCAAGGTTGTTGAAGCAGAAATTTAGGCAATTAATAATAACAACTGATAAAATATTGGGTTGGCAACTAAATACTTTCGGTTTTTAATCAATTATATATTTTTGATTTTGCTCAATGACCTTTTGCCATCTTTCTTTCATCTGCATGATTTCGCGCTCATAAAATTTCTGGTCCTTATCAGCAAAAAAGTGAACCAGGAGCGAGTGAAGGTCATCGTCATTTGTGAAAGTTTTACCATTCAAAGAATTCTGCAAACTTCAAAATAAATGGTAATCAGATGCTGCTAGATCAGGGCTGTATGGGGGATGTGGCATCACTTCCCAGCCAAGCTCCAATAGTTTCCCACGAGTTGCCAAAGATGTGTGAGGCCTTGCATTATCTTGGTGGAAAACTACACCTTTCCGATTTGACAATTCTGGCCGTTTTTCTTTGATTTCTTCATTCAGTTTTATTAATTCTTGACAGTAAACATTAGAATTGATCGTTTGGTTCCTTGGAAGCAGCTCAAAAAACACAACACTTTTGTAATCCCACCAAACTGACAGCATGATCTTTTTTGGATGCAATTCAGTTATCAATGTGGTTTGAGCTGGTTTATCGTGTTTGCTCCATGATTGTTTTCGAACTATGTTACTGTACAGGACCCATTTTTTATCACCAGTGATGATTCTTTTTAAGAAAGGGTCGGTTTCATTTCGTTTAAGGTGCATATCGCAAAAGTTGATTCTTTGTGTTAAACGAATTTCTTTCAATTCGTGAGGTACCCAAATATCAAGCTTCTTAACTTAACTAGCCCAAGACATTTTAAATGTTTTTCAATTGTTGTGTGCGATACATGTAGCCTCTCCGCAACCTCTCGAACAGTTATATGACGATCCTCTTCAATTAGGAGTTTGATTTGGTCATCATCAACTTCAGTAGGCCCACCAGAACGTTGCTCATCTTTGAGGGAAAAATCTCCAGAACGGAATTTTTTATACCAATTCTGACACGTGCGCTCTGTTAAGCAATTAGCACCATAAACTTCACATATCTTTTTGTGAGCCGCAGCAGCTTTCTTTCCTTTACGGAAATAAAATAGTAAAATATGTCGAAAATGTTCGTTTCTGCACTCCATTTAAAATTAACCCACAACTAATAGCTTTAATAAAAATCACGCACTACTTGCTTCTGAAGTTACATCAATGTGACTTGTATCACGCGACAAACGGTAAAGTACAGCACTAACATACGTTATACAAAAAATAAAGCAACGCTCTGTATCAGTAAAAACCGAAAGTACTTAGTTGCCAACCCAATATATCTACATTACTTCAATTATGAGACCAAAAAGATCAGTCCAACAAATAATGGAAAATCGAAGAAACACCACCGTTTGAAACATATGTAGTTTCGTCAGTTAGAAAAGTAATTCTTGCTGTCTTCTGAGATTATGGTGAAATTACTTTTATGAATTATCTAAGAAGGGTACTACGATTCACGCAGAATATCTTCTATTTCACCCATTACGGCAACTGCTTTGCAAGAAACGGTTTAAGAAGTTGCATAATCTGTTATTTCAGCAGTATAAAGCAAGACCTCATACCACGTAGGATGTTTTAAACCATATGTGGGCAACAACCGCCCCGCGGGCCGGTTTCGGCCCGCGAGACATTGTCGTATTATTTCATGTCCGATATCGATCGCTAAAAATTATGAACACAACTTTAAAACACTACTTTAAAATGCACTACTGTTAAACGTGGCCCGCGAACGTATTTGCACATTAAAGTTTGGGCCACAACATGTCAAAGGTTGCCCTGTTTTAAACGATTTGCCTTGGAAATTGCTTCCATATTCGCCAGATCTGGCACCTAGTGATTATTATCTGTTCTCAAAATTAAAAAGATACTACTATAGAATGTTCTATATCAGAGCATGTAAAACTTACTTTAAATAGGTGGATTGCAGAGAATAAGTTATGTGAGGCTATTTTAAAGGAAATAGTTTGACGTTGGGATAAGTGTGCTTAATTGAATGGAGGTTACATCGACAAATTATATTATAATTTTAATTAAAATTGAAATAAAAACATTATAATCGAATTCTTAGAACTTTGGAAACATCGTCCATGTTTTCAAAAATAACAAAATTAACAGTCACTGTCATGTGTAACATGTTGTCTAACTTTTAACTGATAAAATACGACATAGTGCAATTATCACCTTTACGATTTACATTAGCGGGATGTAATGAAGAAGCTGGAAGACATTTGGGAATTTTAATTACTAAAACCATTCTTCAAATTAACCAGTTCATAATAATAGACAAATTCCATATTCGTGTAGTTAATTAACGCTTAATGAATTTTATGGTAATTATGTCTAGATTTGTTTCAATTACTATATTAGGTGAAGCCCATGTAATGTTTCGAATGTTCAATTACGATTTTTGTACAGAATATTAAGAACATATCAATAAACCAGCACAAAATAAGATTTTAAGTATAATCTATTTAGCGTCATTGCTGGAACTACACTTTTTATATACTGTATTTGCGAGGGGACGTTAGACAAATAAGTTAGCAAATTAAGTTCTTTATTATTTTTCAATATTCTCAACTCAACTTTAAAGTACTTGTGTCAAAGATGTTGCCATTTCTTTAGTCTTTCAACTTTTTCAATATCCTCAGAATACATATACGATGCGACGTTAAGTTTTGATCGAAATTTCCTTTCAGCGACTAAAGGTTTGAGTTTGAGAAATGAGTGAAAGTTGCTTCGGACTCAATTTGGCGAATAGAGTAGAGATAATTTGAGTTGTACGAGACGGCCCCGTAGGCGTAATGAATAAGAATCTTTTATTAGCTATTTTAAGTGGTTTTCCTAGAAACTTCATTCTTTGCTTTATCTAGTACAGCAGTATAATATGATCCCTTAATGGCAGAACCACCACTGCAACATGACCAATCTTCGTAGGAAATTAGCTTGGCGTTTGTCGAAATTCTTCAAATTTTCTCTTAACGTTCGCATTTCTTCACGGTTTCGTTTACAGTTCAAGATTCTAGGCATTCACCTTGCATACAACTTGGACGTGCTCAATGATGGCGAAACCAAGATTTGTCACTAAATAGAATTTTTTCCATCTTTGTTGCCGAAATGATCAATAAATTGACGAAACTCTTCTCTCGATGTATATCTACACTGGTTGAAACAATGCATTCATTCAATGAGAAATGCATTCATCTAATTACCTTTTTTAGTTACACAATATAAATGCACTGAATCTGTGTATCAAACCTTTAAGAATTGCTAAAGAAAAACATTAATTTCAGAACTACTACTATTGAACCAAATAGAAAAGTATTTTCAGTAAACAGTTTATTACTTTAACATACATATTTTTGTTTTGAATAAAACCAGATTTATCTTTAAAATAAAATTATAACTTGTTAGTGCAAAGTCCTCTTTGGTACAAGGAAAATTAAGCTTATTAAAGAACAAAATAATACACTGAATATCTAAACTAGTGAGAGTAGTATACGTCTATTTCTAGAATAGAAGAGAAAGTACTTACATTGCTTTAAGAGCCATGCGACAGTATATATGTTGACCAAGCAAGCAACGACACGTGGATATAATTGCCAAGTAAAGCGTAGTTGCTTCCTTTCGGAACTCTATCAGCCAGCAAGAAAATAATATTGAATGAACACTGTATTTTTATTGAAAGAAAAGCATTTGTTGTCTATTTTTAAATTCTTATAGTTTAGTCCATGTAATTTTTTCATTGAAGTAAAATTGAAAACACTAATGTTTTCTAATAAAGTAAATAAACTTTATGTTTATTTAAGTAACTACTGGTTAATTTAACTTATGGAAAATGACAAATTCCTCTTTCTCAGTGTATTAGAAAGTAATAAAACACTGCTTTCCAGATGATTCTTCCATTGGATAGTTTTATTTCTATTACAGTAATTACTGCAATAGCAATAGAACTACCTACATTCACTAGTCCAATTTGCTGAAAATATTACATTAGTTCTCAAAAATATTGTGAAAATAACACGCAATAAAAATATATCACCTACGTTTTTGTATGTTTGTTGTTTATGAATTTGAATATTTGAAATGCAAGTATATTTTTCATTTCGTGTTACTCCATATTTCATGTGTGTAATATATGTCTACCGAAAGATATACTGTTCCATAACAATCTCTGCAACTCACTGTGCTTCTGAATCCTGACACTTCTCCGTTTATAAAAATGTCCGTTAATATAAGGAGGGTATAATTTTGAGTGTCACTCTGTCTTATGGTTCAAGCAATTTTTTACTTTTGCCATGATATAAGACGTTTACAAAAATGGTAACGTCACTCCTTTATTGTGCTATCTTGCTTGAAATATGTAGATAATACTCTTTCTCACCACTTTCGAAAAATTTATTTGAAAATGACAAAGTATCATTTTATAATATATAATTATTAGTTCCATAAATATGATATTTTGTAAATACCTTTTTATAATTTTATTGGGATTGTTACCTATCAGCAGCTTCGAAACGCAACATATTATCATTTGACGATGGCTTGAAATACACACGATTTTGATGTAATAATATATTTATAGGAAACACACATACATACTATATTTCCTCCATGAAAACTTCAAGTGTTGTCCGAATTTTACTGGATTCGTCATATTGGACCATTCTGTTATACGATGGTAACCACTGACGTCCCACACTCATTAAGCAATATATGTATGTTGACACAAGAAATCATTTTGTATTAAATATTGCAAATAGTCCTGAAAGCACGATATTTTTGAAAAATATAGTCCCACGAATCAAAATGTGTTTGTTGTTAAACAACTATCTAAGTAAGAGTTGGTATATGATTAATGAATCGTGGCGGCACCTTATATTAAAGTGTATTTACCAGTCTGATAACAGATTCATAGAATACTAGCGTCTTCTTATGCCACCAATCAATAGATCAATTAGGAAATATAAAGCTAGGCTACATTCAGATTCAGATTTGCAAAATATTCATTCTTAATAAAATAATTGACTTTCGGAAAGGTAAAGAAATCGTTGGGACTTAGGTACGGACGACATTTTGTTGCGTTAAAAATTCGATTGTCTTGCGTGCTGTGTGCGAACTTGTATTGTCTTGGTGGAGGATGATTTGTCGTTCGGGGTTGGTTTTTCGAAACATAGCGATGACTTGCAGCAAACGAATAGTTGTACACCAACCAGCAGTAGGAGTTCTTTGACCTTTTAGAGGAATTGTTGTTACATGACTTGCTTTCGAGACAAATGTCGCGACCATCTTTTTAGGGACATATCGAGAACGAATAACTTTTGTCGGCTTTTCTTTACATGGAACACCCAAACAGCCAACTAGTGTTTATTTTCTGGCTCGCATGAGTAAATCCAAGATTCATCACCACTGACAATATTGTACACGTTTTTAGAGTTTCCGGCGATAAAGCAATCTAGTGTGTTCTTGACACCAATTCACCCTAGCTGCTTTCTGTTCTTCGGTTAACAAATGCGGTATCCAACGGGAAACTAATTTTTTACATACAATTTTTTATGTAAAATTTTTTGAATTGAGATCTTCGAAACCCACAATAATGCTTCAATCTGGCGATATGTTACATATCGATCTTCGTTGATGATCTTGGGCACAGCATCGACGAGTGACTGCTGTTTTTGGTTAACGGTGAATCTGCTCTTGAATTGTCATTAAGAGAAATCTGTCCACGTCTGAATTGTCTATATCAACGAGAAATTGTTGACTAATATGGTGCTTCATTGCCGAAAATAGAAACCAGCTCGACATTCTTGTTGAGATAATTGTTTTCGAAAGTTATAAAAAATTATTCCGCGAAAATGTTCTAGGTTTAATTCCTTTTTTCAAAGAACTTCTCAACTTTGACACTCCATTTCTGAAATAATAATAATTTAACACCTCATTTGCACTAAAAATTTGATTAGAATGTATATAGTGTAATATAGTATATATATATATATATATATATATATATAATGTTATTTAACTGTAACATTGAAATATTGCTTAATTATTTGTTTGATATTCACCTTTTTTTATATTTTCATGTTCACTATTAACTTGTTAACTGACTCTGTTGTTGCATTGTATATCGTTAAGAGGATTTTTTGACCAACTTATAGATTAATACTGGATTAAAAGAGCTACTGTACACTAAGAGACTTTACGTGTGCCATTATTTACTCTTGGTGCCCTTTTATGAACATCTATCTCTGGCTATTTAGCTTGTTGACCACGATATCCGCAACAACTAGTTGACTACTGTTCCATTGCCGCCCAAATTTTCATTCGAATTTAATTAATGACACATTAGTATACTTTAATATCACCTTTCCATGGGATCGAGTGGTTAGACATATGCCCGGTAAGCATGAGATTGCCCCATTAGAGACCAGTAATTTTTTCAAAAATTTCTACAACGTTTATACAATGTTAAAAGCGGTAAAAATTAAAATTTTTCAGTATCACATCGTAAAAGCTTAACTATATGGAATGTTAGGAACTGTTTCATGATCTGATCGACATTTTTATTAATGTCAGTTTATATTTGCATTTGCTCTCAATTATATGCAGCATTATAACGGCACCTCTCTATTTATGTTCAAAATGAGGACCTGAGTCGGTTCCTTGAAAAAAAGGTATTAATGCGAGTACAAAAAAAAATGTATATTGCAAAAAATCTGTTATATCTTTGCCATTGATAAAGCTAATGCTGATGTGCAAATTATATCTAACAATAATAATAATTGTTAATATTAACCTAGTTTAATTTACCTGTGATCTGATTGTGGACAGAATATTAATTTTAGCGCAACTCTTTTAAGGTATGTTTGTATTCTTAAGTATCATAGTACATTTATTACAATAAAATAAAACCAAATTTAGAATAAAATATAATTCAATATTTCCTAATTTCAATAACTATTGTATCGACTAGACATATGTGCTTAAATTGCATTTACCAATACCGTCACGCATTGGTTTGCTAATCTGCATATGTATGTACGTATATCAATTCTTAATAGAGATCTGCCTATGCCATTAAATGTGTATACTTATTTGCATAATCATATTTTCAGCCCGAGAATATGTTCTTAACGTGTTGGTCACTTTATGCAGAAGTCCGATTATAGTATATATAAAGGACCTAATCTTACAAGACTATAGCAGTATACTTATATGTGTAGGTATCCACCACCAATGCATACGATTAACTAGGATCTGTTTTTGATTAGGGCATGAACAATCAGGTACACAGGAAGCAGTACGGAAAGATTGGTCTCAATCATGCAGATGCTCGACTCACGATCCCCCAAAGTCGTTCTTTTAAAAATGTCAGTTCGATTATTTGCTTTTCGTTAAAGCTCTAGCTGCAGACTACTTGCATAAGGGAAAATGTCCGGCATCGCGAGTGGGGTAAGGCGCGGCCTGAAACAAGGAACATAGTTGCACTACTGCCAAATTTAACTGACCAACAAAGATGAATATTGCATTATCTTCTTCTAGGCTTCCGGGCTGGAACCGCGTCACTGGTATAACTGCCGACGTTTCGTACCCACTCGTATGGGACGTCTTCAGGGCTCAACTACTGCTACTGTCTGTCACACTGAAACTGTTACTGGTAACACTGCAAACTACTGCGTTACGTAGAAACATTACAAACCTGTTCAATATAAGATATCGATAAAATTTTAGAAATGTACATTACAATAAATTATTAAAATAAACATAAGAAAATATACACATGTGAAATAAGTAAAATTAAATATAAATTATGAAGAAATACTTAAAGTCTTTAACAATAATAATTATTAAAATTTTGAATAAAGTGTAACTGTATATTTTAGAATAATTATAATGACTGCCAGGAAATCGAATTCGTCTTTTACATTTTAAAAAGTTTACACTAATTATTACAAATAAAGCAGAAATAAAAAATATATATTACGAATATTAAAAATAAGCATGTCTGACAAAATATAACAATATTTACCTACACCATAAAATGTACTTTGTCTTTTTTCTTGAGAAATATATTTCTTTAGCATATTAAATATTTATTTCGAAGGAAACACTTTTTTTGTACTGCTGAAATTAGTAAACAGGACATTTATTTCTCGTTCCTCAGCGAAACGTAAAAAAATGCTTTAATAATATATTAACTTCAACTGTACTCTAGTAATGAAAACTTGACTGTTTATCTGAATAGTCTCCTTAAAATGGAAGTATCGGAATACGTAAATTCATAAATAAACGATATTCATTAAATCCATCTTTCACTAAAAAAGAAGGGAAACATTCTACAATCACTAAATCGAACTTTTGAAAAGGAATTTTTATGGTATTTCTTGAAAAGGATTTACTCCTAAGAGACCTACAGAGCTTTACAGTCAGTAATCCCTTGAAAATCGCTCTGTCCCAATGGTATTCTTCAAAAATATGAGTGTATTTTTTTCCAACAATGTTATTCAATCAAGTCAAATGCGGTGCTACTAAATTAAAATTGTTGAGATAAATATTTTTACGATTAATTCAGCTATCTTATTTAATTTTTGATGTAAAGCTACATTTTCCAAAAAAAGAAAACGTCTCTTGTCATTATTTGTGAATACAGTATTTTTAATATTATATCTAGAAGAAAAAGTACAATTTTGGAGATGAAAAAAATATCAAAGATTACTCATAAATATATCTGAATAAATTCTAAATTAGTTTCCTACATAAAACAGATTAAGGTTGTGCAAATATTTGCGTTTAATGGTCTTCATCCTTAATTGTCAATAGACTTGACTATCAAAAAAATCATGAAGTATTTTTGTTTAGGTTATTGTTTAATATAAAAAGAAAAATTGTGTCCAGTTTCTTCGATTACCTTCTGCCATCTTCCGGTATTCTCTGTGTAAATTTTACAAATTATTGATTCATAGTCTAATCTGAGTCGAACGTTTTATTACAGAAGGAGCTTTGAAGATAATGAAGCAAAGGGCTGGCGGGGATGACAGCACATTTTATACAAGATTCAAAAATTTTTTACGGGTGTTCAAACTTGTTTGTGGTCTCTCGCTTTTGTGATGAAATACCATTCCTTTCAGTTTAACGAGCTTTGGATATTTCTGGATGAAGAATTCGTCTAAATTGTTCAATTGCCTACGGTATACACTTGAGTTAGTTATTTCGTTCATTGTTAAAAGCTCGAAAAACGTGACACCTTTTAAATTCTATCGCATTGAGAGAATCTTCAACAAGGCTCTTGGTAAATACTATATAAACATTGGGGTGAAGGGCAAGTGAATAATGTGTTTCTTTCTATTTGTTTACTCATCTATAATGGATTTCTACTTCCACGTTTACAATGTTTTCTGATATTATATTTAATAGGGAAAGTACACAAAAATATAAACCATTTGGATAGAGCTTGACTCATCTAGGCATCTTTAAAGTCGATAATTGTCTGTCTAATACTAATCTGCTAGACCTTGCTCTTAATTATAAATGTGTCTGAACCAATTACAACTGATTATTCTGGTTCGTAGACTTCCACGGTCGTGGTCCACACTACCTTCTTCTGGGCTTCTGGGCTTCCGGGCTGGAACCGCGTCACTTGTATATCTGCTGACGTTTCGTGCCCATTTGTATGGGACATCTACAGGGCTCAACTACTGCACTCCCATTTATATGGGACATCAACTACTGCACTGAAACTGACAGTTTCAGTGCAGTAGTTGAGCCCTGAAGATGTCCCATACAAATGGGCACAAAACGTCAGCAGATATACAAGTGACGCGGTTCCAGCCCAGAAGCCCAGAAGCAGATAGCATGGACCACGACCGCGGAACCAGAACTGTTACCTTTTCATATTTTCGTTAATATTTTATATTTTAAAATTATTAGTTTATATGTATTACGATTATTATCATTTTATTGAAGTCGTTTTAATTCATTATATTTATATTAGCGTAATCTTTCTCAAAACAAGAAATTACTATTTACGGTGATATTATATTTATAAATACAAGAAGAAATGTTTTATATATAAAATATAGAATGTAACAAGAATTGTTTAAAATAAAACTGCTATTTAATGAAATATTATATATTTCTGAGTCAAACAAAAAAATCTATAAAAATAAACTAATTAAATAAATATACACATGGAACAGAGAAATATAACGTAAACGACAGAAAGTTATATGAAATAAAGCCTCACAAAATTTCATTACTTGAAACAGTAATAATTAATTATAAGGTTTTAAGAAAAGGAATTATAGAAAATTAATATCTTGTGTATCTGTCTTTTTTTAGCCTTCCCGACGTAGATTCTACTAAATTGTAACAATAATCTAAATGTTGCCAGTTTATGATGTTGCAATTCATCTCTATTTCTAAATGGTATCTCCTCTTCTGCTTCATTATTCTAACGACGCATCATTAGGGCCCACAAATACTCTATCGAATTTATGTCTGCAGATTTTGCTTGTCAGGTAATGAGTGCTATCTCTGGATAGTCATAAAACCAATTTATTACAACAAAGGTAAATTGTGACCTTGTAAAAGATCAACGTATAAATCACCTGTAAGCCGAAAATTTATTGCTACCAAGCTCCCGGGACAGTGGGCTGACATGCATCCCCAGTAAATAGAAGTTATCCTACCACTATTTTTACTTCTTAAGACGTATCTTCTGTCATATCTGTTATTTACAGGCCTATGCACTAATACATTGGATTTAACATTAGAACTGAAAACTTTTTTGTCTGAGAAAACTACATCCGTCCAATCTCTGTACAAATCTGGCACAGCGAATGCCATGTGTTCCTGTGCGTAATACTCCTCAAAATAGATCGTTGTGACTGGCTTCTTGGTGTAAAGACCAACTTCGTTCAGTCTATATGCCACAGTAATTCTACTGCATTGCCGGTTTGTAAATTTCAGCAACTGAGAATTGTTATATGCAATTTTTCTACATTTTACAGTAATCTGTTTTGAACTACTGTTGTAATACAATATTTGAATGATCTGATTTCGGTTCTGTCTTGGTGTGCCTTTTCATTTCGTACAAATGAATCAATCTTAAGACTGTCGACTTCTAAAATTTATAATTTGTATTTTAATGAATGCTATAAGAATTCAATAAAAATAAAAAAAATCAATTAAGAGGTGATTAATTTTTTTTTAATATCGAAGTTATAATGTAAAAATATAACATACCGATTTAATCACTTGTAAATTAAATACTCTCGTGGAGAACCCATTCATATGAAGAGTTAGAATTTCGGCTTTTGCAGCTTCACTAGTAATGGGTGCTTTTTAAGCTGCATGAGAACTATCGATATCGAAAACTATGGTTTGACAACTGATAATGACAAACTGTGTTGACATTTCTGTTCAGTAAGGTTTGGCAAGTCATCATGAATCGTTTAAAACCAGAACAACGCTTCCAGATTCTAGAAATTTACTTTGAAAGAAATAAATCTGTTCGCGAAGTTCATAGAGCACTTCGTCCATTTTACGGTCAACATAATCGGCCCAGTGAGCAAGCAATTGCTCTTCTCGATTCAAAACCATCAACAAGACAAAGAAATGTGCGTACCGAAGAGAATATTTCTGCTGTAGCGCGAAATATTGAAGAAATGTCGTCGTTCTCAACTTGTTGGCCTTTGTCCTTGGACTACGTGGAAAATTTTAGGTAAGAATCTTGGCTTACGTGCTTATAAAATACAGTTCGTGCAAGAATTGAAGCCAAACGACAATCGTTTACGTCGCATTTTTGCTGATTGGACTCATTTGAAACTGGCCGAGGATGAGCATTTTTATCAAAGAATTGTGTTTAGTGATGAAGCTCATTTCTGGTTAAATGACTAATTTCTTTCAAAATGAGGAAGGAGCTGCCCTTGCTATGAATAGCGAGCTCTATCGAGCCATGCTAATTGAATTTTTGTTTCCAAAAATTAATCGGCTAAACATTGACGACATTTGGTTACAACAAGGCAATTTGCCATACAGCGCACTTAACAATCGATTTATTGCAAAATCAATTTGGTGACAACTTTATTTCCAGAAGTGGTCCTGTTCACTGGCCCCCTCGTTTGTGCGATTTAACGCCTCTGGATTACTTTTTATGGGGCTATGTTAAGTCATTGGTTTATGCCGACAAACAAAAAATTGGACTGATCGAATGGACCATGTAACTCGCAGCCGCACCGGACATATACCGGAAATCATATTTAAAAAATAAATGCCATGAATTTATCTACCAGATTATAATAAAAAAAATGTCATTCCAACAATATTTCTGTCTTGTATTATCATTTCAAGTTTTCGAGCCCTTAAAAAAACACCCGATATGTGCATGTCTTGTCATTATATTACCAATACACGTGCACTTACTCAAATTGTTTAATCACAGTGATTGAAGGCAAAATGAAAGCTCAACTCTTTATAAATGCTATATATTACGGGTTATATCTCAGAAGTCACTCTAAATCTACTTTGGCAATTTATTTAATGTAAACATATTTATTTGAGAATATTATGTTAACATTAGTGACTCCTTAACAACTAATTCTTGCGATTTATACAAAACGAAAATAAACCTCTTTGTATTATCTATTGAAGACAATATCCATTTTAGACAGTTACCTTTATTTAATTACAATTATTGACAATCGAAAATTATGTTACGATATATGTTTATAATTCCGACACTCCAATACTAATAAGCGTTATAAACCGTACTTACATTCTTAATACCTAATATAATTGAAACTACCTGATTTTTGTATTAAGACATCTTATGCACTGAAGTAAAGGCCCTATTGGTGCTATACAGTGAACCATTTCTATAGAGACTTTAAATAAGAGAAATTTTCTTAAAGTTCAATTTCATTTTGTTCTATTGCTTTTCGGACCGACACTTGTGCACGCCACCATACATGATACAATAAAAAAGGAAACATGTGCCTTTCTCATAATAACTAAAATTACATACTTTGTTCAGAATGCAGGGATGTATTCTAGGGACAACCGCCCGATGCGAACAGTTAGTAGTAGTTAGGCCCGAACTCAAGTATTATTTGGATATACACTTGACCAATCGATATCTGTTACGCGGTAAATATAATTATTAAAATTACATTATGATTCGTAATGCAGAGTTGTATTGTATTGTGGGAGTCGGCCGAATACAATAGCATTTGTGAACGACAGACTTGAAATATTCGACAGTGCAGACGAAAGCATTACGCAGCGTGGTAATGCCGAACGAGCGACATGATAAACAAGCTTATCGGGAAGCACCTTGAATTAAAATATAATGATGATAAAATACTGTGTACATTATGCGAAAAAGATATAATGTACTGGGATGAACGGGACTGTAGAAAACATGTACGTAAATACTGAAGCACATATTAGAAATAAAAGAACGGACATGCGGTGTACATGCTGAATTTTAATTTGATTTAACGTACTTATTGCTTGCTTTCAATTTACCACTTAATTTATTTAATGAAAAACAATTCTGAAGTAATTAAAATGCTAGTCTGAAATTACTAAGTCGACAAACATTGCAGAGACTTGTATCAACTGCGCACAAAGAAATGAAACACCAATTTAGCAAATAAAAACTCTGGTTATGGGTGGACGAAACAACATATACAGTTATGTGCACGAAGTAGTCCTAAATTAATACTTATAAATAACATTTACAACGGACAATTCTGATGCAGCTATATTGAAATTAATTGAAACCCCTGAATATATATAGTTTCCGCTTAAGTAAAGAATATGAGGAGGAATTACTGAGTTTTCTAGTCATGTGCTGTTATTTGCCTAAGCATTAAAATAGCTGTATCATAACTGGCGGCACTAAAGGCAGACATATAAAATTCTGTCTCTTGCAGAATAATTCAGCAAGTTTTTAATCATCCACTTCTGTTGTAATATGAGTCTAGCAAAACATTGTTCGTCGGAAAAAAGGGCAATTGCTCGATCTATTCAATAGTAATAAAGTCTATTATTTCATTTAGTATAATACAGGGCCTCATAATGTAGCTTTAATAATTATAATATTTACGGCATAGCAGTTATTGACCCGTGAAATGTAGATCCACTTAATACTATAACTCGGGACTATTTACTCTCACTGCAGCTATTCACACCGGGCAGCTGTCTCTACAATACATCCCTGCATTTCGGACACAGTACGCAACTCAAGTAATAACTTGGTTACCTACGAAAAGCACTCGATCTACTTAATAGAGGCGAAAGCTACAAATGTATACAAAATACGCTCTCGTGTTCTGCGAAAATGACTGCAAATGCTAAGAACTGGAGGAAAGAAAGAAAATCGTGGTGGAAAAAGGAATTAGCCCCAGAAATGACAGATACATTATAACTTCTGCAAAGAAGACACCGTTCATAAGTTCAACTGCAATTTAAAATTAGTTACAACTTCGTATAAGCATCTCTACTATTAGACGAAGATTGATTCAAGAAAGTTGCGTGCAAGAAGACCTAGGAAGGCACCATTATTAAATAAGAGGCAAATCCAAAGCAGATTGTCTTTTGCTCATGAACACGTACAATTGGACGAAAAAAAGTGGCCTAATGTGCTATGGTCTGATGAATCGAAAATAGTTTTATTTAATTCCGGTGCATACCAACAACATATACGAAGATCACCATTGAGAGCATTTCAACCTCATACACTAAAAAGACGGTTCGGAGGCTCCAAGCATCATCCTGTGGTGGTGTTTTTCTTAGTATGGCGTAGAGACAAGGCACAAGATAGAAGGCATAATGTATGCTGATGTCTATGTGAACATATTACAAACTGTGCTTTACCATATGCAGAGGAAGAAATGCCACTAAGATGGTTGTATATGGAGGGTAACGATCCGAAGCATGTTTCTCGTAAAGCAAAAATACGCTTTTCAGATAATAACGTTCACGTTTTGGGCTGTCCGACACAATCATCAGACTTAAACCCTTTTGAAAACATATGGGTGGAGTTTAAAAAGAGTGTATCTACTGCAAAGCCGCAAAATACTGACAGTAATAATTAAAATTGTATAATGTCTTACTTTAGTATCGTATTTATGAAAAATTAGAAAAGCTTGTAACCTTTTAAATATTATGTTGCTGTACGTACACTCTTTTCAATGAATTTACTTATTTTATTTATGTAAGATTAATATTAAAGGTGGTTCCTACTAATAAAGCTTAATTTAGAGGTGTAAAATCAAAAATTTCAAGATGTATTATATTATGTTTTAGAAAAGCAATTGACCACGTGGAAGAAATATCGATTTTTTTTAATTAACTCGATGAAAGAGAGAACTTAATTACAAAGCAAACAACAGCGATAATTAAAAGTGATATTTACGTAAGAAGCTAATATAAATTATGAAAAAAACAATATCCAAGAAAGAAGTGAAATTCAGTGAAGCATGTTATAATGGGATAAAGTTCTTTGAAAAATGTACACGTAAATTGTTATTTAATTGAAATTTGATATCACCACTAAATAAGAAAGTTTGATATATTTTTAAGATATAAATTTTAAATGAACGCACACACCTTTCAACCATAACACTTGATCCCTTCATTCCATAGTGATTAATTAGTTGATCGTGATCTGTATTAGAGAGTGGAAGCACGTTTTAATTTTAGGTATAATTAATTATTTTCACAATTTGTTACTGGAAGCCTCAGAACACGTTGGTGTTTCAATAATTAAGGCAATTAAAATTTAATGATGTTCCTTAAAGAAATAATATTTCGTATTTACGGAAATGCGAAATACCTCTCAAGGTTGAAAAACAGAATGATATTGAATACGAAAAAATATTTTTATAAAATCAGAAACCGGAATTCGCAATTTATAAAACAATGTAACCCCCTAATATTGGAAATTTTAATTTGAAAAAGTATTTAAATAATATAGAAAAAGATACGGCTTTCTTAGGGCATCATACGGCAATATATTTAGTAAGTTACCAATACGAGTACTACAAGGAATGTTCATGAAATACAATATTTAGTAAGTTTTAATATATTCTGATCGAGTGCTACAGGTAACGATCATGAAATCCATGTTGTTAAATGTAATATACAAGATAATTGAAATAGGCACGATTTCAATGAGCTATCTTTCTGAACTGTGCGTATTATTTGATTTCTATAAATTGCATTCAACTATACACGTGCTGTAAGTTTTACAAATGTTTTATGTGTCCCTCACTTCGTCTGCACGTATAACATCTAAATAGTACCTGAATTCATGCCGCATTCGATGAAGAATATGTTCTGTCACTGAATTCACCGCAACTGTGATACGGTTTCTTAAGTTATTTAAATTTATGTGAATAAATGATACGTACACATCACACTGCATCTCATGAATCCTCACAAGGGATGTGAGATCGGGAGATCGCGATCGCCAGAACATATCCAGATTTTTTTCCCATTGGAACCTATACATTGTTGAATATCTTGAATCTTTATTCGCTTGAGAAACAAGCCAATTTTACAGCATTATATCATAATGTAAGTGTTCGTGTTTTAATTAAAAAACCTTCGTTGTTTATTCTAACGGCAACTGCTCTTCTTGGTCGGTAGTTCGACTTACAATGAAATTCGCGCCACATCGCAGTCACAAATTCACTTTTACTGAACCCACGAATGCAAAACTCTTTTCACATAGCTATATAGATTTTAGTTAATGCAATGAGGTACTATTGTGTTTTAGTTATAGTATTCGAAACTCTATAGCATATACTGTTAAATGTAATAGACATGATTCAAACATAGCGTATAGTGCAGAATGTGTAACCAATTGAAATTACGTTCATTTTTTAGATCATAATATGCAGTAGTAGTAAAGATATAGATTGAATTTTAAAGAATTTTTGCTTATTTTGTTTTTAATTGTGTCACCACACAGTTGCTTTCTCAAATGTTTGACGTAAAGATAGTGCTAACTTAAAATGTAAAATTCTAAGAGAATCTATCGTATTGATTTGTTAAAAAGATCATGAAATTTCTTCTACCTTTTCAAAAGCCATTAAAATACAAAAAGATAAATCGGTTATATATTGCTTGTTTTTTTTTGCCTTCGGTGAATTTCATAATTTATCGTTCAAAGAAGCATCGATCTTTGTCGTCGAAAAACTGTTCAAGGTGTTGATTCACACCCTCATCTGAGTCGAGCATTATACCGCACAAATAATTTTGAAGAAAACGAAACAGGTTGAAGTCAGTCAATTAAATTTTTATATAGGTAAGTGCTTTTGTGATGAACTACCAGTCTTTTACAATTACCTAGACTTGGACGTTTCTGGACGAAGGATTTGTTCAAACTGTCCATTTTCACGCATGAATTTGTTGCGTATTTTCTCAGAGGAAACCTGTAGAACACATGATTGATTGAATGCCTTCGATGACATTTGAGCTGAATCTTCAGATCGGCACTATTTGCTCAACTTGTACCACATTTTTGCAAATAATCCACTTCTCGTCAGTGGTTATCAATCGCTTCAAAAAAAGGATGGTTTTCCTCTCATCTAAAGAACATTTTTAGATGTTTATATACGCCATCAAGTGAACACCTTTGTCCATGACGAATTTAGATATCGAGCTTGCTGACATATTCTAGTGTTATTATGTGGTTGTGAATACTAGACGTTTAATGTTTTTGTAATCTCTATTGTCGTTTATTGTGAGTTTTCAGCATATATTCAGAAATCTTAGATAACTTTTATTTACCATGATTCTTTATAATTCATCTAATAATTGATACATCGGGCTTTACCATTATGATCTCGAATTCAAAGTGTTGATACACCCTCCTTCGGAACTAAAATATACCATTATGATTTTTCTCGGGATAGATTTATCTTGCAAAGGCTAACTATTAATACACTGTACTATGCCACTTTACATGTTTTCGGAGGTTATAAATTATTCTTTTTGGCTATGTCAATATTTTCCATTATTTTGCGGATATTTAGTTTAAACGAATTTCTCAAAAAATTCAAGAAAATTCCTTCTAATTGTTACAATACTTGTTTATTGACCCTACGTTTTGAGCCATATTGTTAACAACAATCTTTATATTTTGTTTGGCACCTTTAATGATAATTAAATTCGAAAATTTTAAAAAAAATTATAATAATTTAGGTTGATGTACCAATTTACTATAATATAATAATTAACTGAAACACTGGATTAACACTACATCTCACAAATACAATTTTTTACCTTATATGTATCTCTATTTATTAATTATTATTAAGCACATATCTCGTTTTAATACAGGCACTTTCGTCTTCAAATATTCTTTTTCTGAATGCGTTGATTCGTTCACTCATTACTTATTCACACTTGAATAATACAAAATTAACTAAATACTATCTATCGGTCTCTGTTTGCAGGAATCAATATATATAATTTGCGCATTGCTCGGAACTCACACTTCTTCGTCAGAAAATAACTGCTACGCCTAGTATCAGACTTATCACATACCCTATTTTACAGAATGACCTGGTATCGTCTCTTCTGACCCTCTTCTCCTCCACTTAATTAGAATTTCCCATCTACTTGCATAAACATAGATTTTATTACACATTTTATTGTTCATACGTCTTCGTTTCCATAGACGGGTATTTGTCTTATTATATGCACATAGCTCACAACTGAATACACCTGAATCATTTGTTATAAGTAAGAACTATACTAAAATATAATTCAAGGATTATATAAAATAAAACTAACGCTTTTTCGAAATTAAGCAAACTACAATATAAAAACCATTCTCGGAAATTTCATTAAAGAAAAATATAAATATACTTAAATAAAATTATGTAAAGATGACGGTGTATTTATATTAATTAAGACATTCATTCTAAGAACCAGTATCGACATTTACATTTGAAAAATACAAGGTAAGCAGTAACAAAATTAAATGAAATTAAAATAAAAATACATACAGAAAGTAAAAATATTCATTTCACAAAATTTCACATACTGTTACAATTTATAATAGAATTTCACTATATATTAGTATACTCGTCTACATATACATACATGAAGAAAGGAACAGGATATATAATTTATTTATATATGTTAATGTGGCGATTCTAATTATTTCATCTGTCAAAACAACTTATAAAGAGGGACTCCTTGACAAGAAATTTCTTTCAGCAAAATATTATTTTATATTATAAAAATACAACCTATTGACTATGTATTCATGTACGCATGTGTTATGTTTAAGTTATGCATGTATTTGTACCGTAATCCGGCTGAGAAATATCTGCAACAATGCCAATTACAGCTTATTTTCGTAAACAAATGTGCATGTTCCAGGAATTAAAACTTATACATTGTCTACGTAACATCTCGTCATAGCGTATTGTATTTATATTCTATGTTGTCGCAACTATAACCTCAATTTTGGTAGGCCTGCTTACACAGAAAAACATTGTTTACACATCCGCTGTGGAATTCTCGCAATTGTGGTGCTCATATTTAACAAAAGTAGATAATTTTCTCATGTATGAAATTAAAGTGTTCGTGTAAGAAAGACATGTTACACTATTACTTCATTGCAATATATATAATTTTAAAAACAACAAATAAGTATGAATGTATGTATGTATGTGTTTGTTTATGTATCTTATTCATTTTTATTCTTTATCTAATTATCTAATTTATTTTTAGCAGTCAAACGCGCATTCATTTGATTAGTAAATATTAATATTTTCGACGATTTCTAGTCCAAGATTTTTTTACTGTCATATTATTCAGAATGTGTTTGTATTATTATATAGTGTTTATATATTATAAAAAAGTATGTACCATAAAAGACCACACGTATAAATACACACATGGTCAAATATTAAGTCAACTATTGAAATTGCTATATATTCAGTTACAAATGATAATTTCAGATGTATCATAAATCTCGTGAAACTAACATGTGCGATTATTGTAAATAATACGAGAGAAATTCAAATTTTTTAAGTACGTTTGCCCTCCATGTAGTCGAGACTGGCCCTGAGTGACTATCATCTCTTTGGACCATTCAGGAAGTTCTTGGGATACAAGCAATTTCCCTCTTTTGAGGAAGTGAAGGATATGGTGGAAAATTAGCTAAATTTTCAACCTAAAGAACTTTTTCGAGTTTAAAGCGGAGTTGTTACTTAGAAAATTGATGTATATACAATATTAATTTGTCGTTTGTATCGACCAGGAAAAATAAAACCCAAATCAAATTTGAACTACCCTCGTATATAGCTAGTTGAATTGATAATACAAAATTCAAAATACTCATTAAAAGAATAAATTAGAACCCACAAATCAGTAGCCATTAAAAGCCAAATTAGTGATGGACAAAATCAAGTTTAAAGCCTCCACTTAAACAAGAAGTTTTTCAGAATCGAGTATTTTAGTAATCGCTAATGTTACAAAAATCGAAAACATGTTCGAATCGAGAATTTAAAAGTAATAATCGAAAACTTTTCGAAATGAAATTCAAAATGTACACCTAAACTGGCTATCGAAATATTAAAATTGCTTCAACGAACTGAATGAATGAGTTATTCATTCCTCCGTTTTGTAAATGTTCGCAAGCTATATACAGCCAGTCGCGATAGTTTTCGTACACCCCATGAATGTCGAATATCGTCAAGCGTGAACATCCCGCTGTAATAAAGCATATTTACTTCCATTTAACAACGTCAGAAAGCTCTAAATGCCTCTAATAACAATATGAAAACTGTTATTATTTTCAACTACAAAAGAATTTGCTAAATATTTTAGCATCGAATATTACAAAAGGTTTCGTACACCTCATTCTTCTAAGGTATCTCTCTACTGTAAGCCACAAATTTAGAGCGAATTCGGTAAATCCTATTCATAATATATTCATAGTTTTTGAGAACTAAGCATTCGATGCTTTTACAAAGTTGAATTGTAAAAGTAAACACATGTCTAGTAAAATGCAAACAACACTACACAAAGAAAAAAGCCCTTAGGTCACATAGGTAAACTAATCGAAAATAAATGTTCTACAGTGCCGACTGAATAAAAAAATATTCGAAATATCCTGAACTAGAAGGCGAAGATTCTAATAAGCACGAACAGAGAGTTGTAACAAGTCAATTAAAATTCATATAGAAGTACTCTGGAAATAGCCATACAGATGGAATTTTATACTGGAAAGAAAATATATTAAGAAAACATAAAGAGAATTTATAACCAATAATAACGAAAGAGTACTACGTTAAAACTATTCGTAACTAAGTTTCTTAGTTACTATTTAGTTAACATTACTAAGTTTTTTAGTTGAGAATCGAACATATATTTTTGGCTAGGAAATAAATTAGAATTATACCTTTCCTTAGGAAGAATAATACAGGGTGTCTATAAAAGAACTCCGGGGTTTTAAGACAAAATATTTTAATAAAGTAAAAAACGTACATACATGTTTTATACATGATTAGAAAGCTTACATTTTCAAGATTTTTTAACAACTTAGTGAAGTTCAATGTGAGCTCCGTGAGTGGCACGGCACACGTCGAAACGGTATTCTACCTCTTCCCATGTCCTGGCGAGCATGTCTGGGGGAACGGACGCCACGCAATTCTCTATTCGTTCCCTGAGATGGCGAACATTTCGAATTTTCTCCGCATACACAAATTAGAAAAAGTCCAACGGAGTCATATCAGGGCTCCTTGGTGGCCATGGAATAGGTCCTTCCCTTCCAATCCACCTGTTGCCGAAACGAGCGTCCAGTGACTCACGCACACGCAAACTGAAGTGTGGCGGCGCCCCATCTTGTTGGAAGTAAACTAAACCTTTCTCCGCCTCAATGTCATCCAACTGAGGATAAACATACTCCTCTAACATGTCACAATAGACATCACCATTGATATTCCTTTCGACAAAAATGAAGGGACCTATGACTCTGTCACGCATAAGAGCACACCAAACATTCACTTTGGGCGTGTCACGTTCGTACTCAATAAACTCATGGGGCGGCTCTGAACCCCAAATTCTGCAATTACGCCTGTTTACAGTTCCGTTCACATGAAAAGTAGCTTCATCACTAAAAACCACACTTTTTAAAAAATCATTATCTTCATCAATTTTATCCAGCATGGAAACAGAAAATTCGAATCTCTTAACCTTGTCTGCCGGTTTGATATGGTGTAAAAGTTGTATCTTGTAGGCAGTTAAACGAAGTCTTTTACGAATTACCTTATGGACTGTTGATCTTGGTAACCCCAAGTCCAGACTGCGTCTTGTTAACGATTTCTTGGGGCTTCGAGTGCATGAAGCTCGGATTCTTCCACATTCTCTTGAGACACACGCGGCCTACCCGGCGACTTTTGCTTCAAAACACTTCCTGTTTCCTTGAACGCACATAACCACTGACGAATTGTTTTGTCTGTAGGCGGGTCAACACCATAGCTACGTCGAAAGTTTCTTTGTACAGTAACAACAGAATTAGTTTCTATGAGCCAAATAACACATTGAGCCTTTTGTTGAGGCATCGCCATAGCGCGGCAGTCCAGACGACACTGACTGCCTGCCGCAGCCGCTACGTCATTTCAAGGTCAACGCTCCGCAGCGCTGCCAACTGTTGAGAGAAACATTCCCAATTGGTATGAGAAAAACTCTTTGAGCTGCTTGTTTCAAAGGAATTGATCAAATTTTGCTATCTTTTATAGTTTAAAAAATATTAATTTTTTAAACCCCGGAGTTCTTTTATAGACACCTTGTATATAAGTCCAATATTTCAAATTATCGATACTTTCAAACTTTGCGAAGATCTACCAACACCTTTCTTACATAACCATCTGTTACAATATCCAATCACATCTTTCTGCAAATTAGCACGGATTCATTGCTGGGAAATCAAATTTCTCGAATTAAGCGACAAGCAGTTTATAAGTGAAATATTGGATGATGATAGACTGTTCATTATTAATATTAACTTCTAACCAGCCTTTAATAATTTCATTTCTGGCCCTACCAAGAAGTTATATCTATTTGATAATACACTGAGGACGCACACAAAGGACGTGCATTTTTTATGCCAATGATTTAAGAATGTATATAAGAATCAGGAGGATTGATCAGAATATATATATTATAAAATCATATTGATCACATCTTTGCTAGATGTATTGATAATAGACCTATTTTAAATACTGACTAATGCACTTTTGTATCCAGTTTAATGGTTTTTGAGTTGCAATCTACTACCAGCATCAACATTATGCCATTGAAATTGTTTAAAATTTCTGTCGTACAAGATTGATGGTCTATCTGCCGTCGAACGTTAATTATTTAGTTCTTCTTCAACACCTCGATAAATGGCCGCTTTCTAGCCTCCTTTCTGTTCAAACCTTTTAAAGTTATACATAGTCAAACTGACTCCCGTAACTGTTGTCGAATGCTGAGTTTTGAGTTTCGCAGATTGTTTAAACTCCCTAAGTTAGTATTGCACACCAATCTCCTGTAATTGTTTCATCTCAAGATACTGAATTGATTCTGACCATAAAAAACGCCATTGTAATTCAAATCTACAATAAAAGTACAATCAATTTAGCTAGATCTGCAATCTAGAATTATATTTACATAATAGACTAGCATTTTTTAATCATATAACTTAATTTTATATTTGGAAGTGCCTGCTATCAGACTTAAAATAAGTAGACGAGATCTTTCTCTTTAAAGAAGCTTCATTACACTAGAAGTGCTTACAGATTACAGAGTCATATTATCTAGTAGGTGTTTTAATAAAATTAAAAAATATTTCGATGTAATGTAAAATAACCGAAAAGTATTTAGATGTAATTATCACATACTTCGTAAATGGGTTATAATGTGTTAAAATTGGTATGTACAAATTTCTTAAACGTAACTGCTACGAAAGAGAATAGGCACCTTATCAAATACGATTGCAAAATTTCCTCTTTAGAACCCTTAATACCATCTGAATACGGTTGCATGATAGGACAATCACTATCTAGCAAAGAGGCTATTTTTTCCAAACATTGATAAATACGTTATTGATCACTATGACCACATTCTATTAACACTGCTTCAGTCGGGCTCACCTGGCGGAGAGAGATTAGTGGCGTTCATTACAATGTAAGCTGGAATAGATCTTAACCTATAGAAACACCGTGAAGGTCTTATTCCAAAATTATTCTCTTTGTATGAGCGCGAAGATAACGGTAGAAGATAAAACAGATAAAATCCGTCGAAAACATGGGTTATCCTGGAAGCAAGACATGGGAGAGAAGAATAAAAAAATGTGGTACAAGATGGAAAATTAGAAAGGTATGACATCCGATATATTTATTAGCAGAGCAGGAATAGATACTTATCAAATCTTAGTATCAGATTCCTTAGAATGGTCTAAATATTAATGTATAATAGTTGAATAATTTATATTTTCCTTATTTTTATTTTAATTTTATTATTATTATTATTTACACAAATAACGCATTGCTGTTATATGGTATGTACAAATCAATAAATCCTAACTTTTATGAACTACCTTGTATATTTTGAATATCAAATTGCAGGTGTTCTTAGTTAAATAATTTATATTTTCCTTATTTTTATTTTAATTTTATTATTATTATTTCTAGCCCTTATTTCGTCGTAAATATTTACAATAATTGTACATATATTCAAAATAATTGTTAACGAACGCATATTTTCAAAACTCTATAACGAATTACATAAAACTCTCGGTAGAAGTTTCTGCTATCCATATCTTAGCAATTAGTGAAACATGGTTGACAGCTTGTGTTGATGCTGTGATCGGTCATGCGGACGAATATTCATTTTTGCGTAAAGATTGAGCTACCCGTGACATTAGTATCTACAGTAACGGCAAAGAGAGTAACGGCTTTTGTTGTTTTCACGATACGACACAACGGACTACGTATAGAATGCAAAAAATTCATATTGAGTTAAATTAAAATAAAAGAATATCAACGTAAAAAAAAATAGATATCTGAATGATTAATTTTAGCTTTTAACTCTGCTTGAATAACCACAGAATATATACTTACATTGAACTATATTATACAGGGTTATTTTAAGCACACAACATTTTATTAAGTTATAGTAA
Source organism: Dermolepida albohirtum (assembly GCA_031893035.1). NCBI lineage: Eukaryota > Metazoa > Arthropoda > Insecta > Coleoptera > Scarabaeidae > Dermolepida > Dermolepida albohirtum. The sequence goes on from JAVIWB010002358.1 coordinate 617,774, forward strand.
AACAGAACTTCAGCAAAATACAAGTGTTCTTGATGTTAATAATTATATATAAACATATGATTAAGTTCTTTTATGATGGGAATTAATGAAAAATCATTATTTTCTGCTTAATTGGTAGAGTAGCCGTCTTGAAAATGGCAGGTAGAGGTTCGAGTCCTTCGCCAGTGCAGAAATTTTTAATAGATTTTTGTGAATTTAATTAACGATAGAATAGCAGAAAATAATAATTTATCACAAGTGTTCTTATTTATATTAATGTTTTACTCACTTACTTATGTCGTTATTGTGATTTAAACTTTTTAAGACGCTGTTGACCAATAATAACTTTTTTCTACTTATAAAAAAATAAACTAATATAGAGGAATGATATTAGTTTATACAATAATTCATACCAAAGAAGTGTAATTGTATTGCATTAAGTTAAATAAATCTTTGAAATTACAAATAAAAACTAATCATATTGTCAGCGATCTGTACCGTAAAATTGTTTCAAATAAGAAGAAAAATCGTACACAGTTCATGTAAAAAAGGGGTCTAGGAAAAGAAGTTCAACATTCAAAAATTCTTACCAAGTTACCTTAATATACCGACATAATAATAATCATAAATTAACGAAAAAAAAATTAAATTTTAATAATAAAATCACTATAAGTGTAATTGGGACTTTCTACGGTCTTTCTAAAATTAATTGTGCACATTTCCGAATGAAACATATTTCTAGGAAGTTTGTTTTAAATCTGTTGTGTTAAACACCTAAGGCGTCTGAGTTCCGAAAGTCATTTCTATTATTTTTCTGATGGTAAACTCATTAGTTATTTTGTAATCCTTTGAAACAAAAATTTAAATTTAATGATCAAAAATATTCATTTTGTGATTATGGTATGATTCTAGTCTATTTGTTTCCCAACTGTATTAAATACTTTTATATTTTCTTTATATCTCTCAAAATGTCATTAATTAAAATTACATGCACTCACAAATAACCTCTGTCCTTCTACCGTGAATATATTTTATAATGCAACATGCACATACATACACTAGTTGCTAGAGTAACGTAATAATGAAATGATAGCAATGTATTTTAGCGTGTATTTTATTTTGCAACATAGGATATCAAAATAAGTTACTCTATTTTTGAGGTATGTATAGTGTAGAAGAAAAACTGTTATTAGTGAACTGGTATAAGTCGAATATGAGTTTGAGGAGAGTAGCAGACTTTTTTCAAATTACATATCCTGACCGTCCAAGACCGAGTCCAACTACAATAAGTAGGTTAGTACAGAAGTATAAAAATAATGGATGCATCGTTCCTAATCATAAAAAAAATAATAGGCCAAGATATGTTATTACTGACACCAAAAGAGATGAAATTCTACAAACAATCGAAAATAATAATATGCTCTCCACAAGAGCTTTAGCACAAACTACAAATGTAAGCAAATCTTCCGTGCATAAACTACTAAAACGAGAACATTTTAAGTCGTATCATTTTCAAAACCATCAGGAACTAATTGCGAATGATGCAGAAAGAAGAAGTAACTTTTGTGAAATCATGTTGGATAAGCTTCATAATGATGATACTTTACTACGCAGAATTTGCTTTACAGATGAAGCAACATTTTATGTAAATGGTGAATTAATTCACAGAACTGCCGCTACTGGAGTAGACAAAATTTGCATAGATGTCATATCACAAGGACTCAGCGGCCACAGAAAGTCAATGTTTGGACTGGGTTGATTGGACACCATATTGTAGGACCGTTTTTTATTGAGGGTACTCTTACAGGAGAAAAATATTTAGAATTGCTTGAGTACAGAGTTATGCCAGCCCTCCACGCTTTAAATATTGATGGTGAGATTTGGTACCAGCATGATGGCGCGCCGGCACATAATTCTCATATGGTTAGAACATTTTTCAACCAAAGATTTGGATAAGCCGTGGAGGAGAAGTAGAATGGTCCGCAAGGTCACCAGACCTGTCTCCAAACGATTTCTTTCTTTGGTCATGTATCAGAAATAAAGTTTTTCATGGAGGACCTCTAAACAATATTGACCAATTAAAAAATAGAATACGAGTTGCTGCAAGAGAAATAACTCCAGAGCAGATACAAAATACAATAAATGAATTCTACAATCGCTTAGGATACTGTCTGGCCGTCAATGGTGACATTTTTGAAAATTTGTTAAATTAGTTTTTAATTAGTTTTTAAATTTTGTTCAACTACTGTATTTCACATCCTATGTTGCAAAATAAAATACACGCTAAAATACATTGCTGTCATTTCATTATTACGTTATGTATGTATGTGCATGTTGCATTATAAAATATATTCACGGTATATAAAATAGTTAATCTTGCCAAAATTCTATTACACATGAGAACTATACAGTATCTTCAAAAAGAAATTGGTCTAAGTTTTGTTAGAAAAACACCAGTGGTCCCATCTTATGGCTTTTAGTGGTTGAATTTAGTATGAAACCAATGTTATCATCTAACTTTCATTTTAATAAAAAAAGAAATAGTAGTTGGATTGACCTAGTTCGCCAATAAGTATCGTACAAAGTTGACAATTGATTGACAATATGAAATTTTGATCAAACAATGAAGGTAGCAATTCTGAAATTTTAAACAGAATTATCATTAGCAATGAGGTGTGTCCAATATAATCCCAAATTTAAATTACTTAAATTTTTCGACGCGCCTGGCATTATTTAAGGAACTTTTTTCTATGGTATTTCAGTCAATGTTACATAAGGGTAGTACAAAGACATCATGGAACGTGTATTGAAGCGAATTAAAGGAATAAGGCCGGAATTCTGGGAAACGAGGCACTGATTTTCTTGCACAATACACCGAATAATTGGAAACATTTTCAGCGGCAATATCTGACTGTTCGATTGCGCGCCAACCATACTTGCCTGATTTAACTACAGCAGACAATTTTCTGTTCCTGAAACTCAAGTATCACTTCAATGATATACGATTTGAAGACGGTCTTAAAATCTATTCCTAAAGATTATTTTCGTCGAGTTTTCCATAGACAATATAAGAGCTGCCAATTGTGTATAGATCGTGGTGGATTCTATGTCGAAAACTAAATAAATAATTTTCTTTTTTAATTAAGCCAATTTATTTTTGACCTGATGTTCTATATTAAAGTTGTGCTCAAATTTTAACCAAAATTAACTAAAATTTAGATTGATTGCAACCAATTCTTCAGTTATATTCAGTTATAGAGAGGGAAACAATTTATCAATTATACAGCGTGCTTTTTAGTTTTCGACAGTACAGGTCGTGTACGGAATTTGTTTCGTGTGGGTGTTTGTCTTAGTTTTCTAGGTGGAAAGGAGTTATATATCAACCTTAAGTGATTAGGTTAATCAACCATAGGCTGCATCAGAATTACCTACAAGTTACAATTACAAGTTTTCATTTAAAGTTTTCATTACATTGCTTCTTTCTAAAATCTCACGAATAAAAGAACTAAAAATCTGTATATTAAATTGATTTTTACGAGATATCCAAATAAAAGTAACATTTAAATTAAAAGCTTGTGTATACGTTTTCTCTAAAGAGAAATTACATGCGAAAACGCTATAAAAGTTGTTGTTAAAATTGAAATAATACACAATACCGGTTATGTTGCAGCTTCAAAAATCGAGAGAAAGAACATGGAAAAGATCATTTCCAGGAAAAGCAGGTTGCATTCGAAGTAATTCAAACGGATTAAATCGAGTTGTAGGAGGTTTGCGTATTTTTAATATCAGCCTTCTCTGAAACGTAGTAAAATGTACATTCAAAACATTTTGCGGATATTTGTCGTAGTTAAACTAAAGTGCATGGATCTTTTTAATACCGCTTCCTGCTCTGCTTTCTTTCACATTTAATTCCTATTACTACTACACGCTTAAATTTTATAAAAAAATGATTTTCCTGACACGTATTATGTTAATATTTATTTATTATTTTAAAATATTGACTTGTTTCCATTTCATTATAATAATTATTTATTTATTTTATAACAATGTTCATTTTAAATTTGCGTTAAAGTACATATTAAGATAATCCCAAAAAAAGGTGTAAAAAGGAAGATAATACAATATATGTATATATATATATATATATATATATATATATATATATATATATATACATACGAGGATAGTTTGACAAGTAGTGAGAATGACACATAGGTGGCGCTCTAATTGGTAAAGCAAATACACTGTAATTTAGGTTGCCTATTTATATGTTTACATTCCGATATTTAGATAAATCGGTTGATTAGTTTATTTTTGACAGCTGATTGAAAAAGAACCAACACGTCGTTTTCTTAAAATGGAAAAAGCAGAGTATCGTGCGGTGTTTAAATATTTCATAATTAAGGGTATGACAGCTACCGAAATAAAAGATGAGTTACGGGAAACATTAGGTGAATCTGCTCCATCATCCGCCACAATAAGTAGATGGGTAAATGAATTTAAACGGAATAAGCTGTGTTGATGCGTGTTGATGAAGCGCGCTCTGGAGCACCCAAAATCGTGACTTCTAAGGAAATAATTATAAAAATCCATAATATTATTACGCAAGGTCGACAACCCAAAGTTAGAGAGATAGCAGACATGGTAAACATTTCCACAGAACACCACATTTTAACGAAAGAATTGGGCCCTTCCAAGATTTCGGCAAGATGGTTGCCGCGATTGCTGACTGATCAAAAGTTCACTCGTTTGCGCATTTCCAATGAGTGTTTGGACCTTTATAGGAGGAATCCGGTTGATTTTTGTAGGCGATTTTGTACTTGCGAGGAAACTTGGATACACTACAGTATACCCGAAACTAAACAACAGTTGAAACAATGGTTAGAACGTGGTTCTGCACCTCTAAAGAAAGCAAAAACCACTTTATCGGCAAACAAGGTGATGGCATCAATTTTTTGGGATTCAAAGGGCATTTTGCTCATTGATTACCTTCAGAAAGGTGCCACAATAAACGGACAATATTATGCAGAACTTCTACAAAAATTAAATGTTGAGATTCGTGCTAAACGGCCAGGAATGACAAAGAAAAAGTTTCTGTTTCACCAAGACAACGCTCCCTCGCATACCAGCACAGTTGCGATGTCCAAAATCCACGAGTTGCATTTCCAATTAGTACCGCATGGGCCTTATTCGCCGGATCTAGCCCCTTCCGACTTCCACCTTTTTCCAAAATTCAAAACGGCACTAGGTGGAAAGAAATTTTCGTCTAACGATGAGCTTATCATCTTCGTAAATGAGTATTTTGCAAGCCTTCCGAAATCGCATTTTCGAGATGGCATAAGAGCATTGGAGCACCATTGGAATAAATGTATTGCTCTTTTAGGAGAATATGTTGAAAAATGAAAATTATTTTGTATTTAAAAAATTCGTTTTTCTTTTCCATTCTCACTACTTGTCAAACTACCCTCGTATATAAAGAGAGAATAATTATCGCATAAATCTAGACTAGTAAAAATCATAGCTTTAGAAGTCTTCGGGCATATAGCCCAAAGGTATGCAATCGATGGTAGCCTCCCAATAGTAAAAGTAAATACCAACAGCACAATTTCGACGTGAGGAAATTAATAAATGGATTCTCTCAGGTTGAATTGATTGAGAAACTTCTCACAGAGAACAATAGAACATATTTTAGTATATTTATTTAATACGGTATATATATATATATATATATACTAATGAAATTCATGAAACACCCTCTGGTTGAATTGATTGAGGAACTTGTTACAGGGAACAGTGGAATCTATTTCTTCCTATTCAGCCTTCATATCTACTGCGCCTACTTTTGTTATCTTTTGCATATGTTGGTAAATATTTATTCAATGAACGTCTAACATTAATAGCTGGAATATTAAATTTTAAAAGCTAATAGTTACATAATATTTTATGATACTTCATCTACAGATTTTCTATCAAAACAATACTTGAGACACGAATTATGTGCATAGATATACATATACTACTTAAAGTAAATCTAGTATTGCTTACCAATATATTTTGCGAGGCTTATTCTAACAGTTATATATGCTATCTGCTTCTGGGTTTCCTGGCTGGAACCGCGTCACTAGTATATCTGCCGACGTTTCGTACCCATTTGTATGGGACATCTTCAGGGCTGAACTACTGCACTGAAACTGGTGTAAGTCAATGGGGGACGCGTTTATATATGGATAATGGGTCATGGGTCAATGGAGCGTTAGGGTCGCGGTTGGGTAGATTAGAGATGCAGGATTGCCAAGCGTTATGTAGGGGGTAGCCATCATCGCGGTTAAGGTTATTGAGGTGCTTAGTTATATATATTTGTTTTGCTTAGTTATATATAATATTTGTTAATAACAGTAAAATTAACAGTAAACGTTACTAACTGTAAAACTGGCGTAAAATACATGTACATAATCGACATGTGTAGTTTTATGCTAGGTGTAACCTGAACTGTTTAGATTTATACCTGCACGTACATATGTATGTATATCAAATCTGGATTATAAAACATATCAAGCAGACTAGATTCAGGAACCTAAAAGTATAATATGTATCAATTCAAATAAATTACCTTTAATTACTTTGCATAATTACCAAAACAACTTGGCAAGAGAAATAACTGAAGAAAATACATACTATATGTACGTGTTAATAAACATCCCATAACGCTATTTCATTTTTAAATTTTATGTTCTTAAATTTTATGAATATCATTGTTAATAATTTATATAATATAATTTACAGTTTTATTAAATTATATAAATTTAGATATGATTCGATGATCTAAAAATATTAAGCCATCTAATTCACTTCATATTTAATACTCTTAACAATATATCGTGTTACGGTTACGTTGTGGATTTCCACACTCAACCACATTTTTCGGAGAATAATAAATTCAATATCAAAATATATTCAGTATGAATATACGATAAAGTCTATGAAATGGATATACACCACAAATAAAATTATATCGAATGATAAAGAATAATCTAAATATAAGTCTTCTAATATCCCCTTACGGATCAACCTCAACTGCGACAGTCACGTTTACTTGAAACATATGCAGCCTACTAAAAAAGAAAACGATATCTAAAAATATGATCTTTTACACGCGCGAATTTAGACATCGCAACGTGAAAGACTATTATACAAATTCGAATTAAAATGTTATGGAAAACGTCATATACAGTCTGACCAAGATATCTTGAATTAACAAATGAAATTACACTTACCACAAAAACAATATTACCGTTATAATAATATAAGGGATATATACTACATCAGTACTAATTTGGTAACCTCTCTGTAAATACCATATTTACTATAGAGTACTCCGAATACCGAACAGCACAGTTAGTGTTGCATTATATAAACAGAGAACGAGTAGGCGACCAATTCTCTTTCGCCCCTTAATATTCACGTTTCGTTCGATTGCTCGTTTTGGAGAAACCGATGATATCCTTGATCTCTCGCGCCGGTAGACACTGTTCTACACGTACATCAAACACTACGTACTACACGCAAGGTAGCTGTTTGTGCAAGAATCGCTCAAAATTTATCGTGGAGTAAATAAATGAGCATTGCGCCCCAAACCGTTTTCTCCATTAGTAGGAAATATTTTAGACATAAAGTCTTATAGAAGGAACAAACAACGCATTTTAGCATTAGCCTTGAAGCCATAAATACCGAAGACCGAAAAGCTATTAGGAGGGCATCACATGTCTTATTAGCAAACAAAAAAATCTTCACTATAAAAGAAAAATTAAACCAACAATATGTTCGGGAAACCTAGGAGATCGATTTAGGGTAATTCAGCTTAGATTAATAAAACGTTTCCTACGAAAGTCCTTCTAATACTCATTTTTGCAAGAGTGGGGTGAAAGTATCCGCCTGAGTGCACCAAAAATATGTTTGAATCTATTGTGAAACTTCTGACAGACTCTATGTTCAAGAGAAAAAAGTCGGTTCTTAAACAGGGTTTTGTACACGCTCGTAAAGGAAAACCACCTAAACGCGCTTGTTAATTAAGACTTCGTATTGGCCCTTTGGTAACCCTGTTTTGAACTCCCTCAACAATCGATTGTGGGATATTCTGGAATATATAACTTGTAACAAACATCAGCCAAATTTTAACTCTTGATACTCTAGCAAAAATATAGCCAGGAGCAATGCATAAAATTATATACGAATAACGCAGTCGTTTATAAAGCCAACACTTGCAATAAATTATACATGCAACGTTCAATAGCTTATTTCCTACAGTTCTCGTGTTCATGTAATTTATTTTTGTATGCCATTTTAATATATAATAGTAACGGTATTTATGTCTAGGCAATATATAACGAAGATCGTTTTAAAATGTGAACATAAAATCTTTGAGATCAAATAATTGGAACAAAAGATGTCATATCAATATCGGATCTCAATCATTCCTATAAAATCAAATCGCACAGATGTTTATAGAAATGCATTTGAAAAACATCTGATTCTCTCTATATTTAAAAAGACGTAATCTCTTTTTAACTGAGCGCTAACAAAATGAAAACATGTAATCTCGCGAAAGTTGAGATATAGAAAAATACGAATATTTCATTGGCGTTGAGACAGATCATCTTTGCTCTCTTTCCCTTGAGAAATTTTTTGTTTTCGAGTGCTCTTCTTTTTCTTTTAATACATTTTCAAGGATTATGTTGAAAACGAAAAAATCGATTTCCTATTTTCAAAAGAGAAAAGGCTTTCTTGAAATATCACATACACAACTTTATTTCTTTATTTTCTAATTCATTTCGACTAGAAACTGTTTCAAAATTTAATAAATACAGTGACTGCTGGCTTAAGTAAATCTTTTCTGTGTTGGGGTGATGTATACGACAAGTTACATTTTTAAACAAAGAGATAAACACCATACATGCGATGACGACTATCCTTTACACAATACTTGGCAAGCCTTCCTCTCAAAGTCACTATACAGTAAAGATGACGCTCCATTGGTCCGGAATAACGTCCATATAATACTTTAACAAATTAATAGACCTTCAGTATTATTAGGTAAACTAACGAAAACCTTTGCTAGGGAGAAAGAAACGTCGGTAGGTAATGCAGAAGAGCCGAGAGGTGGTTCCAGCCTGCAAGCCTAGAAGAAAAATAAACATTTTCGAAAAGAAAACCCGAATTTCTGGAACTAATAAAAATTTCGTCAGTGTCTTTAATCCCTTCTTCATTAAGAAATTCTTCCTCTAATAAAACACCAGAATGATTAAAAAAATGAAAATTTGTTACAAATAAACCCGGAGAATATTGAGGATTCCGTCAAATTCCCTAGTTTAAATCGTTTTCGAATTGTTCTCTATTTATTTGTAAGAACTGGATGTTAAATTTTTAATCTACTCGGTATTGATTGAACGTATTGTTACTGTTATGCTATTACGGATAAGTTAAATAAAGGACCTTATATGTTTCATAAAAAAAAATGTATTAGAAACATGTTTACAAAATATCAAAAGGGAATGAAACCGAAAAATGGAAGAAGAAAAAAAGCAAGTTTTAAACTAGGTACTATACGATATAATATGTAATAAGGTAATAACTCCCTGCCTATGATGTGATGAGTTTTCTGTTCCAGGACTAGATTTGAAGTGTTCAGGAAAGATAATTTAACAGTTGAAGCTATATACGAAAAACTTCTCTTAAGCAAAGCAGAGGAATATTTCAGTACCGTAAAATTATTAATAAAACAGTCAATAAAGATGACTAGAATTAACAGTTCTCCTCCTGATTAGGAAGACAGTAATCTAACCTGGCGCGTTTGTTAATAATGCCTTATGGGCAAAGGAACACATATGGAGATATCTGTGTCTCTGCATATTGATCAACGTAATCCACCCATTAAAAATACGTAATCATATCTCTCTAAACCATAAATAAATCAAATACAATTGTTCTTGATTCTCTTTTAGTTATATATTCATTGTCCATATGCGAGCTATACACGATATGGCAGTAGTTGAAACACTAGAACATTAGAGAATTATAAAGCATAGCTCTGAGATTAATATATGTGCAATCGCTAGACTATGCCCATCCACACTTATATCCAAATTGTGCACGACCCTGTGTTTGGGTTTAGAAAATAATATAGCCTGCTACTTCATATAGTCCACAATTAGGTAATGATCTCTGGAAGTTTGTAGAATTCTATTCAAAGCTAGATTTAACAAACTAGGATACTCAGGCAATTGATTAACATTACAAGTACAGTACAACTGAGTGTCATCCGTGGGAAAAACTTCGGGTATATTCTTTAGACTTATTTTCATGAAACTTATCTTCATCTTTAGAGGCAACGTTATACAATTTGTTCACTTTGCAAATAAACCTGACCATAACCATATGTCATGGGATTTTATCACAAATATCGCATAATATTGCGCAGAATTTGGACAGGAAAGAAAAATCTGTATTTTTTATATATACTGCACTATCTAAATATTTTCTGAAATTTTTCGAAAAATATATATAAATTTCGTCTCGTCCCATTATCCATCCTGTATAATGTTAACAGTTATATTTAAAATTTAATAAATTGGTGCACTAAATGAAATCAAATTTGTCTAGCATAACAAGAAATAATTAATTAATAAAAGATTAATACTTCATATTGAAAATACTTAAATCTGTTAATGTTTTGAGTTTGATTTCATTTTCAGTGAATTTTTACTCTATTCGAAAAGCAATATCGTTCTCAGAACAAATTTTCTGTAAATCGTTAAAATTCAAATGGCTTATATTTTAATTTTACTTACAGATCAATTTCTATATTTTGTCATTTTTCTTTTTTGTATATTTCTCTGCTTGTACGTTAATATTCTGTAAAGTAAGAAGAAATCCTAATCTAAGTTTGCATGACGAAAGTTTTAGATCGATCTTCGTGAAAACTGTAGCTCACTATAACAGCTGTCGGGACAACAAAGGCTAAAATCGCCTTTACGGGACGATTAGCTACCAGACCATGTACCTCCTTGTTTGCATCTCCCGCCCATTTTAACGTTTGCGCTGCCGTTAACCCTTTATTTAACATAAACTTGGGGCACTGCTGTTTATTGTAAACCTATTTACTTACCCTTATTGGAAATAATCCAAATATGCACTTACAATTTCTTTGCTACAAATAGTCTGTCAATATCACTAAATTATGAATACTAAATGCATGTATTTGTCTCTTGAATTGCAAGTTTCGTAAACGGAGAGATCTAAAAATGTAAAACCAAATACTGAAATAGTAGCACTCTCTTTAATGGTCATTAATTATAAACATTTCAAATCAATCGAAAATGTTGGTAATAATAATAGATTTTTATTATTCAACAATAAGAATTCGTTTAATGGGCAAGACAATTCAATAAAAGCAGCAGTAAAATATACACAAACAAAAATGAAGAATATACAATATGCATACTATACCAAAGCATATTAGAAAATAAACACGGAATTGGTAATTTATTCAAAAATATGTGCAATTCAACATATCTCACAATAATATCAAGACAAATTAAAATAAGATAATAATTATAATAGAAATGAACGTATATTTAAAGTACAAAAATATATGGATAAAGAAACTAATAGAAGCTGTAAAATTGATCTTCGTTTTATTAGCATTTCTTACCATATGGGTAAATCTTGTCTTGCAGATTGAATAAAAGAGCTATTCAATGAGAGAGTACAGAGGATAGAAACCATAGAAGAGATTTGCGAAATTAGTAACACCGTCATTTTTAAAAGATATGGCGTAGTAAGAAACTGCATCGTGTATAATATCAATATGTTTCATTTGAATCTCTGTGTTTTAATAACAAACTTAACAATCGCATGAAAACTGTCAATACCTACTGTCGGCCTGCCGGACTTCATGCTCATTAATATAATATTATATTACTGTAACTATAATTGATAAGTACGACATAACGTCTAAAATGGCTCTTCTATAAATACGGAAAAAAACTCAAAATTTTCGGGCAAATATTTATTATCTGATAAATTTGAATTGGATAACATTTAAATCATCATTTACCTTCCGGGCACATTTTACATTTTTCAGTGGATGTTATTATGCCCTAATAAGATCTAAACAGTGTAAGTTCTCTAACTTCATTTACTAATAAAGAATTTTTCCTCTTATAGGCAGTACATTTGCAAAATACAACTCGTTTCGTAGAATGTCACAATGCCATCATTACATGTCATTAAAAGAACTGCGATTATTTGTGATGTGCTGGATTCAAATTCTATATATATATATATATATATATAGAGCGGAGGTAGAGCGTTGAATTTCCAAGAGTCAACTAGGTGGCATCATTACTAATTGTGAAGATCGAATTACTAACAACGATAACATTACAAGGTCTCTTCAAATTTGCCTTCCACATTAATTCAATTAGAGTTATATTTGATAATGTGATGTATCTGTACTTCTTATATTATCGAACTGGTAAATTATTGTATTGCAGTCATTATGCCTCGTGATAGAATAATACGTTTCGAACGATATTTATTGAACAGAAAGGTACACTGCTCTCGTTACAGCCGTAATACTATATTGAATATATATGTGTGTTAATTATTCTTACGCCACGCCACATCTGTTAAGTCTCCTTAACTAATTATAGACGGAAGGAAAAATGAATGTGAAAAGTATCAGTCAAATGTTAATTACATCCTGTTTACTACGCGTTTCAAGGAATTCACCTATCATCAGGTAAGCTTGTATTATTAACAAACGACTTTTTGTGGACTTATCGTACCTTTTCACAACTGAAAAATAATGAAGAACTAATACCTCCTCCCTCTTCTGTTCAAACCTACGAACATACGCCCCTGTTCATTCGTACATTCGTATTTACACATACGCAATATACACATATTTTAATATGGTTCTATACTACATTTGCTTTTAGATGAAATACTTTATAAACGTAAGATTTAACATTATATAACTGTAAGTAATATGATCTTCTATTAATACAAATCTAAATTTTGATTTAAAACTTTCTTGGCGATTATATTCATATCGATAAAATTGGCTTACAATTTTTCATAAGATAAAGTACTATATACATAGTTAATGCCTATTATAATACAATTTGTTTATTTCGCTCTAATTGTTTCATAACAGTACACTAGAAAATGCTAACTTCCAATGACATACCACTTCGTAGACCCCACACAATAATGATTCGAAAAATGCCGGTGTTAAAAATCCGTATAATATTTACGAGTCCTGGGTGAAACTTTAAGTAGTTGTTGATAATCAGCAATTAAAAGCAATTGCTGATGCTCGTAAACAAATATTATACCACATGAAAACATCTCGAGGATATTTACTACAATAGTGAGTCGTTATTTGACCATCATTGAAAAAGCGGAAAAGTTGGAAAAATAAGAAACTCGAAAACTGACTGAATAAAGTCAGTGAAGTGTACTGTTGATTATTTTCGAGGATATATGGTCATTATTGATTAATAAGGAAACATCAAAATAACTGGTCAACGAGATTCCCAGATAGGATCTGAAAGCAATTTTGTACACGACAAAAATTATGACCAAAGGACACTATACCCTTTTAAACCTGTATTAAATAAATAGTGTAACATATTATTAACGAATTGATATTATACACTGCAGCAATTGTCTACTAAACAGGAAGCGCTAGTAAACTAGTATGGTTCAATCATTCAGCATGACAACGTCAAATACCACAGCTTCAAAATTATGGTGAGAACATTGATTAATCTGGAGTAGAAAATTTTCGGTCACTCTCCTTTCAGCTCTATATATTTTCCCAGCGGTGTTCAATAAGTTCGATACCCATTTTATAATAAGAACTGTATTGTTCCTCAAAATAGCCATTAACTATCGACATCACTTCTTTGTCGTTGGAAAATCTTTGACCACTGAGATATTTTTGCAAGTTTGGGAACAAAAAATAATCCGAGTGGGCTGAATCTGGTGAATAAGGCACATGAGGTAGCAATTCAAACTTTAATTCATTAATTTTTGCCATTGCCACAACGGATTTATGAGCTGGTGCATTGTCTTGATGAAAAAACATTTTCTTTTCAGCCAAATGCGGCCGCTTTTGCTTGATTTCTTCGCTCAAACGTTGCAATAAGTTCGCATAATACTCGCCGTTGATAGTTTTTCCATTTTCAAGATAGTCAATGAAAATTATTCCACTCGCATCCTAAAAAACAGATGCCGTGACCTTGCATGCAGATGAAACGATCTTCGCCTTCTTCGGAGCCGGTTCTCCTTTTCGAGTCCATTATTTTGATTGTTCTTTTGTGTCGTCTGCGAAGTGATGGACTCATGTTTCATTCATGGTTATGAAACGAGGCAAAAATTCTGCTTTATTACTGTGAAACTTCGCTACACTCAATTGAAACATCTTCACTACACTATTTTTACTCAAGTGTGCGCAAACGCGGCTCCCATCTTGCACCCAGCTTTCTAATGTCCAAATTTTCAGATAATATGCGATATACCGCACTTTTTGAAATGCCTACTATGTCTGCTAACTCGCGCACTTTCAGTCGACGATCATCCAGTACCGCTTTGTGGATTTTCTTCATCATTTCTGGTGTCCTCACCTCATTTGTTCGACCACTGCGATGCCCGACTTGATCTCCTTTAAACTCTGCTACCCAATATTTCACTGTCGTAAACGAATGAGCAAACTCACCCAGAGTAGAATTCAGTTCAGCTTTTATCATATATCGTTTGGGCTGAGGCCTTCCAAATAAAAGTATTATATCACGTAACGATGATCAATTTTCTTCATTTTTACAATTTTACTGAAAACGTTCAGTATTGATGGCTGCCAAACAAATACTAAACAACGTACCGTCTTTAAAATTGAAACGTAAACTTTATAGATTGTGCACTTTCTAACACAGTAATATTTTTCAAACAACTAGCGCCATCTCTAGGTCAGGCTGGGTACTTATAGGACCACCCTCGTATTTGATGTAAATGTGTGATTTTGTTGCATAAAATCTGTTATTGAAGAATTCATTTCTATGAAATGATATCAGATTAACTGTGCATTCTAAAGACGCCTTTTTTTCCTTACGTTTTCTATGTATAAGTACCTTTTACGAATATTTTTGACACAATTTTAATTTATTATATATAGCAAGTTTCACCTGCTATACCTACTGTAATGATAAAGAACGCATATTATTTTTTTGTGTTGAGCGTCCAACTAAGTCGTAATTTTTTTAGATTGTGCGTTAGAGTGACCATCACTATTGTATAAAAGCGTGAAGATTCGCAATTTTAAATGTGGTCTGAAATAGAAATACAGCATGATCTGTCAGAGGTAAAGTCTTGGAGAGCTATTGTCTGCTGAAATGTTTATATGGAATCGCTTTTCGGAAACAAAGTGCTTGACAAAGCAAAGTCGGCCACCGAAAACAGTATCAAGGAGGTGATTAATACCTGTCGCAATTGGCGCGTAGGAATTGCGCTCTTAATTCAACGCAGATTTGTAATGAATTTGCTGCTGCCACTAGGAGACTACTATAAATGCTAACCATAAGAAAACGTTTACATACACCTGTTTGAATGCTCGAATAACATTGATTTACTCTTATTACAGGCTATAAAATTATTGCACAAGCGTTATATAATTGCAGTCATAGTGAATGCGAGCATTATTTATTGACGAATCACATTGCAGCCAGATACTAGGCATATTCTGATACATGCAATAACCCACAATTTATCTGTAAAATGTTTCAATAGGGTTGTGGCGTAATTATATGAATTGGAATAGGTACTATATTGCACACCGCCTTTTTTCATAGAAAATGGTACTCTCATTCCCCAGAGATACCTGGATGAGAGTCTGCTTTTCATTGTTCTTCCGTATGCAAGAGTGTTGAAAGAAGAATTCATTTTTATGAATACGATAATACTCTTATCATCGAGCAAACATCTCGAACTACTGGATTGATAAAGTTCTGGAAAGAATAAAATATGCTAATCCTAAGTACTTTATATAATATTATACTCTTCTAACAAGATGAAGGATATTGAATGACTATGACATTAAAATGAATAATAAGAAATGATGATTCTATTAAAATTTGCTCGGACAAGTTGAAACAAATACTTGTTCACAAATATACTAAAATCAAAAAATTATTTACAGTCCACTTTTTTAATTATTATTTTTTGTTTTAAACAATGTATTTCCCTAGATAATTAAGTCGACCTTTTTAAGATTCCTACCACTGCGCTATACCGGCGTTAATAAGTCGTTGATTTTAATAAGTCTTCCATATAATTGAGACGTAGAAATCACATCCTCGACGAAATCAATTTATTTATTAAGTTCAACGTAAAAAAGCAATGACTCCGTTTAAGAGTCTACTGCATTTGTAAGTTTTTATTTGAAGCAATTTAAGTTTATTTTTGTTTATTTCTGAGTAATCAAAACTGCTGTATTATTCAACTCCTTTACGACGTAGAAATACCTACAATAAAATTGTTTATACTCCACGATGTGTATGTATAAATACACTTATATACATATATAATTGTATGTATACAAGTAACATATTGGTATATTTGTGACTGGTCGTGCAGATAAAAGTTCTGTACGCCGACTGCATTAACCGGTAGAGATAAATCATTTCTAACCCATTATCAAAAGTCGTTTCAGGTAAAATTATCTATGCATGTTATATTCCGTTTCCAAATAAACTTGCACTAAAATGTCCGATAAGCTCGTTCGGTTAATTCTACTTGTTTAATATTACACTGAAATAAATTAGCAAGGGAGGAATTTTCGTGTTCGAGTTTTCCGTACATAATATATAAATAGGCGGTCCCTTATATAGATATATTAAATCTATTTATTATTGCCAAGTCAAAAATGTTTTGAAAGAATAATGCATTTAATAAAGATAGCAAACCATTACTATTTCGAAAGCAAGAATCGAACATTTTTTATTAATAAAGAATATAAAAGAACATAATCTTTTATAAATAATACGAAAGTGGCATCCTTTTGAGTAACTTATTTAAATGATATTAAGCAAATTGTAAAATACACCAAAAAGAAGATGCATATTTTAAAATCAAATGTAAAAACACCCTTATTAAAAGAATGAGGGCAGAGAACGTACTCTAGCGAGAAGGAAGGACCATAATACCTATATGGCTTTCATAACGCAATTAATTTGAAGTAAGCCATTGATCACACTGTCATTTTGAGGAGGTCGGGAATTATGGATCTTGGATGTTTGAAATTTACAGATCATATTACTAATGTATGTGCTTCGGTGGTATGGCATCCGAGCTATATTTATCAGAGTTTGTTTCTGGAGAGAATCCAGAAAAGATTTCTAAAGTACTTATCTTACCGGCTTGACGGTACATACCCACTGAGGGGGAGTTGATTATGAGGCATTATTAGTTAGACATTGCTGTCAATCTCTGTCTTGTCGTAGGGATGCTACCAGTGCGAAATTTCTTGTTAACTTGATTAACAATGGTGTGGATGCCCAATCTGTACTGTCTCAGGTCTGTCTATTGGTTCCATCTCATTCCGCTCGGTCTTTTGATTCCTTCACTTTTCCAAGGGCCAGGACTAATGTTCTATTGAAAGCTCCGCTTACTTACATGTGCAGGAATGCGAATAGGTTGTTTCCAGATCCCTTTCGTAGGAAATAATATCGGTGGTTGAAGAGTTTGTGGCACAACTTCGGTTTCATCTCAGTTTTTTTTTCTTTTTTACCTATAAATATATACTTAAGTTCTTAGTTTTTCATTTATTATTATTGTATGTTTTAATTTTCATATACATTTAAGTTAATTTATTTAATACTTGTACACTGTACCTAATGTTTTTGATTTGTCCTTTAAATGGCTTGTCTGTTGAACAATAAAAATATTATTATTATTATAAGAAAGCAAATCAGTACTCCTGCTTCCCTTCATCATACTAAACTTATCTTCAATTATCAAAGAAGCATATTTGCATAAATAAATTATATTTTTTTTTTACTTATAAGAAGATATGCAGTATCCGAAGATTAAGTTCAATTAATGTAACAAATATTTGGAGCACTATTAAACCAAATCTAAATAGCAAAGAATTAAATATAATTAATTCTATTTCAAGTCTAGTACGTTTTAATAATTAATAAGTAACGTAGCGACCATAATTGCATTGTACAAGTGATTTCGTTAAGGTATCTTGTATAATGAGAAAGTCACGCTAAAGTGGTGAAGAATTTCAGGGTTCATTAAAAGCCTACGTTTAAAGTAAATCGTTGATTTATTATTTACATAAATTACCATTCCACTCCCCCTTAATTTTCAGCAAATTATACACAGAGAAGTAGTCCATATTATCGAAAATATATATTCCTTCAGAAAATTTTCACAAAATGAACATATATTCTATCATAAATTTCTGAAAATAAATTTTTATATGATTACTAATCTCTTCACAATTTTGGTATAGCCGATATAGGTGAAATTTTACATACGATTAATTATAATTTAATATGTAATAATAATAATAAGTTTCATTTCTAAAGCAAAACGTATACATACAAAAATAGCAATTCACATATATTACATACACACCTATATGCCAAAAACACGTCTCAAAAAGAAAAAGGATATAAATTTTGAGGTAGGAATTCATTTATGCAATAACAATTTATCGTAAGCAGGTATCGTTTAAGGTTGCTTTTAAAAATACAGAAGTTGCTGATATTTCTAATAGTACGTAGTAAGTTGTTGCGGAATTAGCAATCTATAAAATATGTTCTTTTTTGGAACACAATTTTTGCATGTGAAGCAGGCAATAAATAATTGTCAGTTCATGTATCATATTTGTGAGTTACATTGCCACTCGAAAAAGCGTTTTCGTTTCTAAAAACGAAACGTAGAAGATCTATTATGTAAGTGTCATAGAAAGTTGGTAGCGGGTCATTTCGAAAGTGTGTCCTGTAGGATTCCCTATAGCCCAACCCAAGGATAATTCTCACGGCCCATTTCTGCATAAGGAACACCCTGTCTACCTCCGGCGACACTCCCCAATGTATCACAAAATATCTCATGCAAGAAACAAAATTAGCATGCTAGAAAGTAAGCAGGGTACTCAAATTACAAGCTGCTTAAGGGTAAAACACACCTTAGCTAGTGTACTGCATACTCCATCTATATGTGCAGACCATTTAAGGTTTTCATTAATTACCAGACCAAGGATTTTAGAAGATGAATCGCAGTCGATGGTCTCATTATTTATTTGTACATGGCAAATATGCTTAATTCTAATGTGAAAGTACACTAATTGTTGGACATCATCTAATCGTTAATATTATCGAATGTTTCATTGGTCAAATCGCGAATATCACCTACATTTGAAGATCTGACGACTACACTAACATAGTCCTCATAAAGAACGACTCTTTCTACATTTCGTAGAATGTTCGGTAGGTCATTTACTTTGACAAAAATAGTGTGGCTCCCACGATAGATTCCTGGGGTACACCTCTGTTAACATCAATGTCGCTAGACTGACAGTTACACTTTGCTTACGGTTAGTGAGATAAGATTCGAATCATTTGTTAGCAATGACTCCGACACCGGATTGAGACAGTTTGTACGGTAAAATATCATGATGGACCAGATTAAATGCTCTTGAGAGATCAATGAATATTTCAAGACAAGGTAAGCCATTGTCCAATGAGTGATATATATATATATATATATATATATATATATATATATATATAACATTAAATTATATATACAAACTTTTCTAAGACTGTCAACTCTATAAATTATCAAATTTTATTGTTAATTCTGAAGACTTGATTTGTTGTTTTCAGATTAACCTCTTTTCTGATCGAATTAATGTCTGTATTTGAGAGTAGACTTAATTATATTTTATATAATAATTGTAATTACTTTGATGTCTGTTCAACTTCCTCTATACCTCAGGCTTAAACCTAGGTCAACTACTTTTTTAGTTTATCTGCTAGTGATCTCTTAAATTCTATTTACTGTTTTTCGCATTCATATGCGAATTATATCAAATTATACTCCCATGTGTCTTGCTCTGCAAATTGCGTTGAATTAGTGTCAGGTATTAATTTTATGGTTCGTTGGTCACGCGTTAATAAACCACTTATCAATTCTAATAAGTACTTTCCCTTGAGATGTTGAAAAATGAATTCCGTTATTTACTCTTGTTTAATGAAAGATTATGTTCGCGACTTTGCTGTTATTGTTAATGGAAGAGTATGTTCGCGACTTAGCGTCAAAGAACTTGGTATTGCTTTTCTCGTAAATTATCACATAATCAATTTGTAATCAATTTTGCAAGGCATTGGAATTCATAATCAAAACATCGAAATACTTTAATAAAATATTTGTTTTGAAGTTCTTGTTCTGCATTAATATTTGTTAACCACCGATTTTTGATATATATTTTTAAAAATTACTGGAAAGTATACTAAACATAATTTTTTGTATTAAGAGTTTATTTCTACAAAAAAATAGTAACATACATATCGATCCATTATAAGATATTCATTCGTCGTTTTTTTTTATTTAGAAAAATAAATCGATAGATTTACTACATTATATTTCATGATCTAAGATTTTGCAGGATATTTGTTCTAGACTAGTCAGTGTGAGCTCTTGACATGCAAAGCCCTTGGTATCCAAAACAATATTATATTTTTACAAACAAAAACATGACACAAACGATATGATATTTGCGAAAGAACAGAACACAAACAACAGGGCACTCAAAAACTAAAACATGAAATGAGGAACAGAAACGATTGTTGGTATAGAAGAAAAGTAACACGAAATAAATATAGGAAACAATGAAATTCGACAAACTGATAGATTCGAATACTTAGGAACAATATTGTCAGAGACTAGAGTATATACAATAAAACAATAAATACGACATCAGATTGACAAAAAGGTTGTCAATCCAACCCTAGTATATGGATCAGAATTATGGACAACCTCGGAATAGTACAGGACCTAAATAAGACTTTTACGAAAAATAGGAGGAAAAATGTTGACTTATACATAAGACACAGGACTTTCCACCAAAATCTAGAAACAAAATCTATAGAGCACTAAAACTAATATTAATAATAATATGAGATGTAAAGTAAAAACGATCTGCACTTGTATAAAGTAAGTAAATAAATTATACTTATAATGTTGAGCGGTACAATTAATTTTATGGAGAAACGGGAAATTAATTTAACAATTTCTAGATATGTTGTGTTGGCATATTTAACAAATACACAATGTAATTAAAGAGCATTTTTTGAAAGTTATAATTCGAAACTAAATTTGTATTCTTAATTTTATATGAACACAAACATTTGAATTATTAAATTACTGCGCAAGATCTCGTTAATATGACCTTACTCACGCTCTTCTTATCTATTTATTTATTGTTAAGTCAGAATTCTACCGTTTTGAATATTTTTTCCATTGTTTTACAAACCCTATTAAAGTAATAATTGATTTGTTTCAGGTTAAGTTACAAAATATCTTAATATCATGAAGACGAGCTTCTATTTGTTGTGTAAATAATTAATAACAACAATAATAATAATAATAATAATAGGAAGGTTATTTCCAAACGGGCTAGCACTTAGTTATAGCTAACAATAGCTAATGATACAATAGATATAAAAAATTATATTAACTGAAGTAATTCATTCTAGTCACTGAAAGAAAATCAGCCAAATCATTAATGAAATGTAATTAATTTATTATTATCTCCATGGTTTCCTTGCAATATCACACATGACGTGGATAACCGTCCTCTGTAAGCAGATGGTTCTAGGTACAGAGATTCTAAAATCACATTCACTTGTGGATTGTAGACAAGGACCATTGATAGGTATTTTCTGCAGGGGTAACAGTAATCTACAGTGTTATTATATTCATCAGAAATCTCACACTGAAAAGGTCTCGTCTGAAAGACAACGAGGCTATACAGAACTGAGCTGGTCGGACATTGGACGACACCTCTCTTAATAAACACCATCCACTTTGAAGGATAGAAATTTTCTTTTCTGTGAATGCGGTCCAACTGCAAACAGTAACGTGTAATGAAAACCAAAATTGGGGTACATTTTCAATATTAGTTAGAAAGGGGGCGTAGTAAAGAGATTCTACTAAATTAATATCACTGGGATAACGCGAAACCCGCATAATAAAATCAAGTGACCGAGATGAATCGGGACAAACAGATTAGATATGTAAAATTAGGTAAATTCACAATCTCAGAAGATGCCAAGATTCTCTGATTTTCTCAACAAAAGATTAGCATTAACATTGTATGCATAGCTAATGAGAAATGAAGCAAGTGTGAGTTAACGATATGTTTCTCAATATGGAGATCTAGCTTAAAGTAACTACACCAGTTTTAATATCATCAATATAAGCAAGAACTGGACAGTTAGACATTAGTCATTAATAAATAGATTAAATAATAAAGGACCAAGATTCGAGTCTTACAGAATGCCTAAGCTGAGAAGAAATTCATTTGAAGAAAAGCCATTGTAGAAAACATAACATCTGCGATCATATAAGTAGGATTTTAGTAAATCCAAAGACAAAGGAAAAAACCCAAAGCAAAATATCATGTTTTATGATGACAAAAGCTCGCGAAAAGTTGGAATATATAATATAAATCTGTCCCTTTCTATGCAAAAATTCTCTGAGAAGAAGATGCTAAGTTTTTATTTGATAAATGTTGACGTATAAATCTATGCTGGTTTGATGATAAAAATGAGGTTTAAAAATAAGGCTTTTTATAAATAAAGAAATAAAGAAACCTTTCATATACTTGATAATAAGTAAATAGATCGGTAATTAATGTCACTAACATGAAGAAAACCTTCTATTTGTCTGCGCCTAAATAACTAAGCGATTATATTTGTTTTCATGTAATTTAATGTGTCCCATTACTTATTTTTTGTTATCGTACAATTAATTTCCATTTATAACTTCTAGAAAATAATGAAACTATTTATTGCCCTCTTGCGTTATATATTTAGCACATAGACTGTAATTATACTAGTTTGCGATGGATCGAATTCGTCTCCAAAATGTAAAATATACAATTTGAAAAGCTATTGCTTCTGATACAGTAATGAAGACTTCATTGCCGTTTCATGTAAATAGAATAACAAGTATGTACAATAACAGTTTATTTCTGGGCTTAATTGGGGCTCATAAAACGTGCTATTGAAAATAGCGTTCACTCATGTTATAAAGTTTAACTATATAACGAGCCCTAAAACTTGGTTCTCCAATAAAATCTATACATAAACATACATATTTTACTATATATTAAAGAGTATTACAACAAATTATTCGAAAAGAATTGGAACTAAGTACCATCATAAGCATAAATGTTAGTTTTTAATGTCAGTGTAATAATTTCTAATATTACTTGCTAATGTTATATTTCTGAAAAAATATGTGCATATATTGAAGAAAAACTACATTTATCGACCAATAATTAATTAGAAAAATTGTCAAAAAGACTTAGATAAGAGAATTTCTCTCCAAATTTACGAAAAACAAAACGATACCAATCATCCACTATAAAACAAAATGTGCAAATTCAGTGCAAAAGTGAGATCTTCAAAATTTATATAAAGAAATTTGGTGTTAGCTGATAAATACTATTATTAAAATTTCTTAATATCTTAAAAGAAACGGGATTTTTGAAGAATGTTTTCACCCGGGTTATATGGATAGTAGATTAGATTTCATGAATGGAAATTTTTCGGACTTCCTTATAACAATATTTGTTCCAGGAAAGGTATATAGGATTATGTTTCTATCTAACTGAATAAATATTGTCTTCTTCAATTTAATCCGGAACTTGAAACTCGAACAATAATATAAGTATTGCACATCGCTAGCGACAACTTTTTCCCATCTTTCTGGCAGAGCTCGAATACCGTCACGGTAGAAGTGTTCGTTATTTGATGCTATCCACGAATCAAGCCATTTTGAGATGTCTTCATATGAGCGGAACTGCTGATTAGCCAGACCATGTGCCATCGAACGGAACAAGTAATAATCGAACGGCACAATATTTGGGAAACATGGCGGGTGGGGTAGGACCTCCCATTTGAGCGTGTCTAAGTAGGTTTTAACGAGTTTGGTAACGTGAGGTTGTCATGCTGTCATGCTGTAGAATCACTTTTTCGTGCTTCTGCTCGTATTGTGGCCGCTTTCCGCGCAGTGCTCGGCTCAATCGCATCAATTGAGTTCAATACCGTTCCCCAGTGATGGTTTCGTTCGGTTTCAACAGCTCATAATAAATAACACCGCCCTGGTCTCACAAAATACACAGCAAAACCTTCGCAGCGTGAATATTCGGCCGAACCGACGACGTAGAAGCATGATCGGGCAGTCCTCATGATTTTGTTCTCTTTGAGTTGCTGTAATGAATCCATTTTTCATCACTCGTAACGATGCGATGAAGAAAACCCTTCCTTTTTTTGCCGCTGGAGCAGTTGTTCACATGCGAAAAAACGACGCTCAACGTCTCTTGACTTCAAATCATAAAGAACTCAAGTTCCTTGTTTTTGAATCATTCCCAACGCATGCAATCGCTGGGAATTGGCTTGGCGAGTAACTCCTAATGCTGAAACAAGCTCTTTTTGCGTTTGGCACGGATCATCATCGAGCAATGCCTCCAATTCAGCGTCTTCGAAGGTTTTTGGTTTTCCTTCACGCGAACGGTCGTCAACATCGAAATCACCGTCGTTGAAGCGATGGAACCAATCACGGCACGTTATTTCACTTAGAGCAGCATCTCCGTAAACTTTTTGAAGTTCTCGATGCGCTTCGGCCGCCGTTTTCTTCGAATGAAAGAAGAAAAGCAACACTTCCCGCAAATGACGATTATTTGGCACAAAATCAGACATTTTCACACAACCAAAAGTATATGACGCAAAAATAAAATCACTAGTGTATCAAGGCGGTTTGTTTACCATATGTCTAAGCTTAGTTCATGATGTTTTTGTTATCTCACAATCGACCACCACTTACTACTGGAGCCATCTCTTGAAAAACAGCGAGAACTTAGTTGCGCACCTAATATATTTTATCTTGCTACGTGCATGTAACACCTTTATTAAATCAGACGTATTGATGTCTATACTGCGCGTAAAGGTTTATTGAATATTCGCATTATCCTTCTTACGTTTTTTTTATTTTATTTTACTTTTGTACGGCGGAACGTTAGGCACTAAAACTGCGACGTCATCCAATACAGAAAAAATAATAATACTAATAATAAATATACCCAAGCGAGGGTCGCTGACTCTTCCTAACCTACTTTTTGCAGCATTTGGGAATTCTGTAATACTATGACGTCTCTAGAATATATTTATTGATTAATTCTTTTGTTCCTACCCCTGAATAGCTCAAGGTTATATGGAATTCCCAAACGCAACAACAGGTATATTTGGGAGGGGTAGCAACCCTTTCTTGGGTATATTTATGTTACTTGTAACATTGTGTTTTTGTATTGAATGACGTCGCAATCTCTTATATTTTGTAGTTTGTTAGTGGAAATATTAATATTATGTCCAACTGCAAATAAAGTTTTATCATTCGCAAAGGTCACTGTCACATTATCGATCAATCTTGTCACATGCTCTTCGCTACAAATCTTAATTGCTATTTTAAATACTAAAATTAATATATGTTTAACGTGGTAAAGAGAATTGAAGAAATTGCAGAGTCTGTTGGATTAACCCAAATTTGCTAGGCATATCCTCATAACACGCAATTCGAAATAATAGCTTTATGCATGCAAATAGATAAAACTACTTTAAAGTCATTTTATAAAAGTAATATTCTTCTAGTTAGAGTACAGAGCACCATGACTCATTCTATCAGAAATATTAATTAAATAAACAGATCAAAATTCTAAATATGATTATTGTCGGAATGATTCTAACGTAAGCATTGTTAACTATTAAAAAATAAAATAAATTTTGTAGTAAAATTGAAGAAATTTATTATTTATAATATATTCGCAGACTCACAAAAAATCTGTTTGTTTCTCAAACTTACCCTTTCTTAAGCCTCAACGTACTATGTTGCTTATATATAAACCTGAGACACATGAAGGAATTTACAAAGTATTGGATAAGGACAAAGAGGGATTTAAGCATCTTTAATTAAAATTTTTGTGTGATTAAGGTAAAGGTGGAAATAATTCGTAAACTACAAGTAACAAAATTATGAGGCTACTTGCTGTACATTTGACATCAGAATAGAAATAAATAATACCTTAACACTTTCTTGCCAAGAAACCAAGCACAGTTAAGTATTTATTACAAAACGCTTAGTGAACTATAAAATTTAACCAAAATTATTTAGCATAAAAATAAGCTTCACCTCTGTAATAGTTTCGAATCTTTTTAATAAATAGCAGCAGTTGAAGAGGATATAATTGGAATGATAAAACGAATGGTAAAATGTTTAGAATATTTACGTTAGGCAACAGCAGGAGCAATTATGTATTCAGTACCTTAATGGAACCCGGATATTAGTGTTAAGTTGTTAAGAATTTATGTGGGCATAGGATAGAGGTAAAAACGGACGGAAGACGAATACAAGCAGGAAAATATGAAGCATGAAAATGAAGACAAATTTACCGCAATTATTTAAAATCTAGACAGAGTCACTGAAGTATCATAACTCTGCATAGAGTTTTTAGCTATTATGTAAATATACGTTGGTCCGAAATTTACGGAAAATCGTCAGATAAAACGATTCTATAATTAATTCTGAGACGATAATCTCAGTAACGACATATTGCATTGTCAGTCATTAAGGCACACAAGACCATTAATGATGAGAAACTGCGACAAAAGTAATTTAGAATTTCTTGATATTTTCCTTGGAAAACCATGTTTTCTACTGTTAAATAAAATTATGCAACACTACATTGATGTAATTAAACATTTTATACCAACATTTTGCCTTATTAAACATTTCCTTAACTATTTTTTTACCTTAAGGTACACATGATAATCTTGGTTCAGAATAGTCTCTGTAATTTAAAAATAATTATTTGTCAAATTTCAACGTTTGTCAGTTTAACGCTCGTTATTTTCGCTTCCATTAACTTATCTCATTTTTGTGATATCGCAAGCAAATGTACATATTTAACGCTGATATGTACATATATGGCGTTTGGTTTGGCAATGGAAATGTACTGATGTTGCCAAATCTATACTTCCTTCTAGCAATTCATATGGTCTAAGTAATGACAATAAAATATTTCTGTATTATGACTGTAGCCACAGAATTAATCGTAGAACCGCTATACTTGACGTGAATTTCTGACCATTCTTATCCATAAATTTCTGGCCATTTTTATTGATGAATTTATGGTCATTCTATGGAATGTTACTAAACATTGCATTATTATAAATTCACCTCGGTTATAATCATATTCAAATTTTTATACGTATGCTGAAAAAATGCTTTAAGTAATATTCTTTTCGCATTTTTGACTATTAAATAATTTATTAACGTATTAATTTATTTAAAAAAATCTCACTCTAAATCTATTTATGTTTAGAAAAAGGTGCTGTATTACATTTATAGAAAACTGTCAACTCCGATGTTACTTAGTGAATATAAATCTTCTAGTTTATGTACAAAACAATCTCTAGGGAATGCCGTAGGATTCCTTTAATGGAATAACCATGACACTGATGTCATATGTGCCAGACACTAGAAGCATAATTAAGTTGTTTATAGATCAATCTTCGTCCTTGAAACACCCCAAGGATTTTATTAAGGAAGCAAGATATACCGAATTGGTGGTGTATGTTACAGCGAGTTGTTGACCAGACAATACTTGAAAAGATTTTTTTTACGTAAGAGATATATAAATGCATTCACTAGATATTATTTAAGATTTATGATAACCTATGATTACATCACTTAATGTATAATTTAGTTTTAATAATATGTATAATTTCTTTCTAATATAAATTACTGACGCTTTAGCATACTTTAACAACATATTACAAATTTATTTATTACTATTCCTAACCCTTAGCGTATTCAATATATGTATTAACATCTAGCATAATTCGCTATTACTTGAAAAGAGGGTAATAAGACCGATTTTTGATCTATTTAGAGATTTTTAAATTGTTGTTGTACATGTAATACTTTCTTAGTAACGAAATCTAGAAAATTAATAAAGTATATTTATAAGAAAAAACATATTTTCAATTACTGCTCTATGCCAATGCGAAATTTCTGAAATTTGTTTCATTTAACTTGGACTTGCTACTGCAATAAACAATAATTATATTTTTTCTAAAGAACATTTGTAGTAAAAGCCTTTAAATAGTTAGATCTAAAGAACCACACGGTTTTGGTATTCCATCTACATATCCTCGTCGTCTTTTCTCTCTAATAGCAACAAGAGACAATACATATGTATGTAGCTTAAATAGGGCAAAATCATGTATTTGAATATGTTCCTCTCTACGAATGTACAAAATTAGTTAACGGATTGAAAACCTTTGCAGGTGAACTAGGAGACAATAAACTATTAAATTTATTGTTTGTGTTGTTGTGAAACTGGGTTAGCAAAAGAAATTTTATCGAAAAAAATGAAACGAAAACTAAACATTACCTGAAAATATCTTTATTGAAAAAAAATTTAGATATTTTCTGTTTTAGTTAATACTTTTATATTCTAGCTCATTTTTATTATTATTGTTACCTTTCTTGTCATAAATTGCAAATAAATATTTAGTTGAAACTAAGAGTACCCCATAATTTAATGTATGTACATATAATACTTACATTTATTAAAAGAAATATACGCGTTGTCCAAAATAGATATCTAAAACGACTATCTTTCGAAATAATTACTTTTTCCTGGAACCGTCGCTCATTATCTTCCACATATTTTACTGTATTTATAATTCAAGAAGCATGATAATTTAATTAATTATTAATAATTATAGAAAAATATCTACCCTTACGTAAAAAATCGAACCCCAGTCGTTCGTTTTCCGGGTAGAAACCCTACCATTCGGCTGCTGAGGATTAAGATTCAATTCTTTAATTACGCCGTAAGTTTCATTACGTATACAGATCTTTAATTGAAAACTCGTAGTATGAGGATAGCTTGACAAGTAGTGAGAATGGAAAAGAAAAACGAATTTTTTAAATACAAAATAATTTTCATTTTTCAACATATTCTCCTAAAAGAGCAATACATTTATTCCAATGGTGCTCCAATGCCCTTATGCCATCTCGAAAATGCGATTCCGGAAGGCTTGCAAAATACTCATTTACGAAGATGATAAGCTCATCGTTAGACGAAAATTTCTTTCCACCTAGTGCCGTTTTCAATTTTGGAAAAAGGTGGAAGTCGGAAGGGGCTAGATCCGGCGAATAAGGCGCATGCGGTACTAATTGGAAATGCAACTCGTGGATTTTGGACATCGCAACTATGCTGGTATGCGAGGGAGCGTTGTCTTGGTGAAACGGAATTTTTTCTTTGCCATTCCTGGCCGTTTAGCATGAATCTGAACATTTAATTTTTGTAAAAGTTTTGCATAATATTGTCAGTTTATTGTGGCACCTTTCTGAAGGTAATCAATGAGCAAAATGCCCTTTGAATCCCAAAAAATTGATGCCATCACCTTGTTTGCCGATAAAGTGGTTTTCGCTTTCTTTGGAAGTGCAGAACCACGTTCTATACATTGTTTCGACTGTTGTTTAGTTTCGGGTGTACTGAAGTGTATCCAAGTTTCATCGCAAGTAACAAATCAAATACAAAAAACAACCGGATTCCGCTTATAAAGGTCCAAACACTGGAAATGCGCAAACGAGTGAACTTTTGATCAGTCGTAAGCAATCGCGGCACCCATCTTGCCGAAAGCTTGGAAAGCCTCAATTCTTTCGTTAAAATGTGAAGTATGCATTCTGTTGAAATGTTTATCATGTCTGCTATCGCTCTTACTTTGAGTCGTCGATCTTGCGTAATAATATTATGGATTTTTATAATCATTTCCTTAGAAATCACGATTTTGGGTGCTCCAGAGCGCGCTTCATCAAAGCAGCACCTTCTACCACCTTTTAATTTATTTACCGATCTACTTATTCTGGCGGATGATGGAGCAGATTCACCTAATGTTTCTCGTAACTCATCTTTTATTTTGGTAGCTTTCATACCCTTAATTACGAAGTATTTAATCACCACACGATACTCTGCTTCTTTTTAAATCAGCTGTCAAAAATAAACAAATCAACCGATTTATCTAAATATCGGAATGTAAACATATAAATAGGCAACCTAAATTACAGTGCGTTTGTTTTACTAATTAGAGCGCCACCTATGCGTCATTCTCACTACTTGTCAAACTATCCTCGTAAGTACAAAATGCATATGTAATATATATACACGTTTACATATATAATTATGTGCTTCGCAATCTTATTTAATGAAAAATCATAATTTTCTATTTATTATATCGTTGTCGATTTACCGTAATTAAGTTAATAAAAATATCTTAAATAAGGATTCGAATTCCTTGAACTAACAAGAACCGAGATTTGTTTCTTTAATTGCACAATAATTATAAAAGGAAATTTTTATAATTGCTTCAAAAAATATTTCGATTTTTCTTTTTAACTATTTCGGCTTTGTAATTGCAGGTTTTGATTGTAAGAGAGCTTTTGTATTTAATATTCTATAGAATTACCTACAAAAATTTAAATTTGACTTTTCAATATGCTTTGAATTGTAGCTATAACAACAAAAACATATGAAATGTATTCATATTCATGCATAAAAACTGACAGTTATTAAATCTGATATAATAGTCAACTAGCATTCCCTACCACTACATAAAAGAAAAATATCAATATTACTATTTACATACATTATTTATTGAAAGTCTATTCTACTGGTGATATTCAGACTACCTTCATAGGTGTTATATTTTCCTAATAAAAGAAATTACATTTTTATTATGCATACTGTCCATCAAAAATTTACGTAGACCTCCCCTTTTCGAATATATTTCTAAAGCGTTATTTAATATTTACGTCAACACATACCATGTAAAATTATAATGCTTTTAGGAGAGGGAACAAACAGGTGGTTACCTGTAGATGGATCAATGAAACCGCGAAAAGATATTTACAACTCCAAAGTAATATTTATAAAGGTGATCTCGTACGAACAATTTATATTGCGCTGGAGATAAATCCTCTTTCAGAATATATGCGTATTTGACACTTTAATACTTTTAAATTGACTATAAGTATTACGTCA
Source organism: Dermolepida albohirtum (assembly GCA_031893035.1). Classification (NCBI taxonomy): domain Eukaryota; kingdom Metazoa; phylum Arthropoda; class Insecta; order Coleoptera; family Scarabaeidae; genus Dermolepida; species Dermolepida albohirtum. Next base: position 649,218 of record JAVIWB010002358.1, read on the forward strand.
GCTAGAGTGTCAAGAAAATGTGGGTGCGCTTATAGGAATAAAAATTAATCCATCTATGGGGAAAAGTTTATTTACAGGAAAATATAGCAGAACAACTCTATTATTTTCTTTTGGAAATACACTGGCTTCTTGCATATATATATATATATATATATATATATGCATATTCTATATATATATATATATATATGTATATATATAGAATACTATGGTTATTTATTTAAATTGATTTTTTAATCAATGACGCGATGGCAAATTGTTAAATTGTTATTGAAAGTACTTAATAACAGTTGACCTTTTCTTAGATACATGAAATAATCTATGTGAATTTTGTGATTCATTACATTCTTACAATTCCGTAAATTCTGTAAATCTTGACCACAGACTTTTCTTTGGAACTTCTCTGATGTTAATTGTGGTTTGGATACTTTATACAGCTTTATATTCTATTTTCGGTCAACCTTTTCCTATGGTGAAAATGTCACCTCGTAATTATTTTGTTTTACGCCAGTTACTATGGACCTTATTTGGATCCAAAAATATTATGTAAAAAACAGACAGTTACAAAACTGGTGCATTATTATAACAAGTTTGGTAAAGTACCATAACTACTCGAGCAAGAAACGCAACTAGTCTATGATATACAATGTGTCGCAAAAGATGGACAAAGTTTCAATTGGCTACACTTCCTGCACTGTCAATTGTGAGATGAATACTATGAAAGAAATGACTTTTTGCATCTGTGAGTTCACTAAAAGTGAGCCTTCGACTGTATTATAGCATGCATTTCGTTATAAATTTAACATTGATCGTCCAAAGAAGAGCACTAGCCGCTGGGATAAACAATTTGATGAAACCGTCTCTCTGTGTAAAATTAAAAATCTTGACTCACCGCGTCTATTAAAAGAGAACGTGGAGGGCATTCGAGCTAGTTTTAATCGCGGCCTAATAAATGCATGCCATAGAGCCAGTAGTAAATTTGGACTACAGCAAATAACTTTCGGCGTTTGTTGAGGCTCCCGTTAATGTACAAAGCATACCACCTACAACTGATACAGGCTCTTCGCGCAAACAAATGGTAAGGCATGTAGAATTTTGTCTTTCTTAAAATTAATTTCACTATATACTTTTGGACAGTAAAATAATTAGTCACAGATATAGTAATACTCACAGTTAGTGTATGTATGTAAATAAACTTATAAATAAATCCACAAATGTATATAATACCTATGTATATCCAATTAATAATAGAACTGCATATAACTAGTTGTAGAAAGGCTTATAATCGTATCTAAAAACTCAAGAAAAGAGGCTATTAAATCATTATACAATAACTAAAAAAAAATCATTTCGGTTAAGTTTTAACTTAGTATGAAGGAATAAATATATAGCATTCGAACAAGTCAGAGGAGTTTTGTTATTTAAAGTTGGTAAGTTTTAAAGGTAATTGAATATAGTTAAAGGGGTTTTAGATAATGTAATTATAGGAGATTATATGAAAGATTTCTATGTATATAGTTTATACTTTGTGATAAAATTTAAGAGCATTGTACAAAAGGTACAAGGAAAGTTTTGCAAAACAGTTTTGTTTATTTAATTTTTTCAAAGTAATTTCCTCTATACTCAATACACCTCTCCATCCTCCGAAACCAATTTTTAAACCAGTTGTGCCAAGTTTCACTGGGGAGTAAAGCACACTCGTTGTTCCAATCCCGCAGAAGGTCCTCATCACTGGAAAACCGCCTCCCTTTTAGCTTCATTTTCACATGCGGCAACAGTGCAAAGTCGCAGGAAGCAAGATTGGTACACTACTTAGCTGGGACTGTCTTCTGTGTGTCCAAAACGACGCATTCCACAATTCCACTCGATTTGAAAAATACAACTATCATTTTCTTCTTTACAGATCCGGATTTTCAACTACGGGCGTGACCTCATCATCAAAGACCCAAACCTTGTTTTGAGCTTTAGTTGGCACATCGTAATAGTACAGCCAAGTCTCGTCACCTGTCACGATGTTGTTCACATACCGAGATTGTCCCTTATTAAACATTTTTAGCTTCTCCCGGCACCAAGTCACACGTCGTGTCATCTGCTCTTCAGGCAATCGATGCGGCACCTAGAGAGAACAAAGTTTCTTCACGTGCAAACGATCATGCAGAATCTAATGAATTTCTGGTGCATTTAGGCCTGAAGCACTCTCTATCTGTTGGTAGGTAACTCGCCTGTCCTCGTCAAACATTTTCCTCACAGTAGTAACGTTTTCCTCCCTAACTGACGTCCGTGGCCTTCCCGAACTATCAGCATCCTCCACAGTTACATTTCCCCTTTGGAATTCTCTATACCACCTGAATATTGTTGTGCGATGTGGACAAACATCACCTAGTGCAAGAGTAATTTCTTCGAAGCACTGGTCTATGTTTAAACCAGGTACGAAATTATATCGCAAAACTGCCCTTATCTCATTTCGTGACCACGATGCCATCGCAAGCACTTTACACTCTCACTGCAAATGAATAACTGAGCCCATCGACATGGTGCGGTGGCTACTATGCACGAATGAACACGTCTCAACATGCAGCAACAAGCAATTCATTGTTGCGTCATATTGCAAAACTTTCCTAGTACCCTTTGTATATAATCAAAGATATATCAAGATAACATTTACTGCGACAAGGGTAAATACAAGGTAGAATTTCTAACAATAAAATCTTAGAAATATTAATAGATTTAAAAGATATTTAGAAAAGCATCATAATTTTGACAAATAAATTCATAAAAATTCGGATTATATAAGTTAACTTTGATATAAATTTATATTAGCAAAGATTCTGAGCATGAACAAAATTAAAGTTAAATTTATTTTAGAATCGTTATATTTTAGAAATTTATGTCGATGTTAAACTAAAGAATTCCATTAGATGATTTAATATGGTAATAAATATATGTGCTAGAAACACAAACAAGTTAGTCCATAATTATTACTGTAAGAAAGAACAGGTTAATGTTAATAATTAGTAAACAGTATATAAATAAGTTATGTTTTGAAAATTCTCCGAATACTTACAAGATAACTTATTGTAACCCATATTATGAAAAATTTTAAAATTCCAGTGAACAGTAAAAGATATATCAAAATATTAAGCTGTTATTAATATTCATAAATAATATTAATTAAAATATTGTTATAAAAAGAAATAAAGGTGTCATATGGAAAAAGTATGAACTACAAAAGCACAAGTAAAAAATATGTATTATTAATACATATTTTCTAATTAAATTTTATTAAAATTTAATTGGAAACTATAATAATGCCGTCTACAAATAAAAGTATGTAAGAAGATAATGATATAGAGAAATTAATATAAATAGAAGCTCCATCTATATGGAAACCTGAAAAGAACAGGACAAATAGGGTTAAAGTTATTAAGTATTCAATAAAGATATGAACTCCAATTTTGTTTTTAAAATAGGATATTTCTTAGATATAATAATTAATTTGATACAATAAAGAATTATTAAAATACAAACATGTTTAGTTTGGATAGTATATGAAAACATTTATTTGATTATTAATATAAATATCTTTATTTTAAATTTATACTCTCATAAATCATTTCTGTAAAAATCATATTTGTCTATCTATATTTAAAATCATTATTCTTACAAACTTCCTCATAATTACTTACTAAGTACTAATATCATAACAATATATTATTATTACTAATTATGCATGCTCTGTGGATGGCAAAAAATACAAGTGGTGGGTCAAATTATTACAAACTATGCGAATGGTGAGTGAAATAGCAACACTGTGACGTGATAATAAATTTAATTTGATTTATATGATTATATGTACATGAAGAGTAGGAAGTACGAAAAGTTCTAAGAAAAGATATGAGTAGAAATAAAACAACGAGGCTGTCCTCAAAATTTTATTTGTCAATTTAAATACAATAAAAGCGAAAGCACTAGATAAAATGAAAAATATAATGAATTGTAAAATGTAATAAAATAGTTTATGTAATAAAGCTGTGGGTGAAAATATGTATAGAGTAGCAGTAAATTAGTATCAAATTTAGGTCAAAATTAATCCCTTACGAGCGTGCATGAGCTTCCGAGTTGAGCGATATGTCGAAAACAAACATTATGCAAGAAGAGATAAGTGATGATTCTAAAAAATCGGTCCGTTTAAAAGAATTGATGGGGAGAAGAGCATGTGGACTGGTCAATATGAAATGGACCAATGAGAGAACAGAAAAAGTACACAAAAAATCAGTAATAAATTAATAGGCTCGATATAATTGACGAGTCAGCGACAACATAAATATTAATATCATTAGAAGCTTCGTAGCGAAAATAGCTTTAAAATTATATATCCATAATTTACTTAATATAATTAATATATAATAAAGCTAATATTAATAAGTACGTACATATCTTTTCCTGTTTATCGTTGTAAATCTACACAAATACTTTCAAGTAACAATATTATATGGTGCGTTCACAGTTATCTATGGAATTGACGGAACTATTATGTACCTACATATTGTCAAAGTTTAGAGATGGGAGAAAGAGGGAAAGAGAAAAATAACACATGTCTGAAGATTAATAAATAGCTATGAAAATTATAAATAATACCAAAAACAGATGTGTTAACAATTTTTGTTTGGTGGTGTACCCAAAATGGAACACGAAACTTACTGAATTATGGATATTTTGAAGTAACTTTATATTCGCGGAACTTGTCGTTTGTTCAATAAGATGATATCCTCGTTTATCACGAACAAATAAGAGAAATTTGAGCGGATGGAATCAAACTTAAGAAATATGAAGTCTATTAGATCATTACCGGAACTTGCTATATTTGAATGCTCTGGCATATTTTAGTCTCTATATTAATCTTCATAGTTTAATGAGATCTTCAACGCAAGATTTATATTTATAATACAATATCTTATTATGCACAGAAGGATATCTCTAGCAAACATAACACGCGTGATTATTCATTCTCAACCGTACAAAGACTTAATCCTAAGGATAATGAAAGATGCATGCACAAAAAGAATTTCAAAGTATTTACACAAAACGGAATGCATATATGTTACCTATTGCGTTTGCTGTCAATTAGTGCATGAAACTTGCGCAACATAATGAAAAACAAACTATACCAGATTGCGCTCGTAAAAAATGTAGATTCCATTAACTCTTAACATTTAACGAAAATGCCATTACATACAATTACATTTAAATAACACGAAGCAATTTAGATGAAATACCACTCCAATTATTTTAAATGTAATTTGAAAGTCTCAAAATAATAAAATTGAATTAGTAGCAAATGCAATTATAACAATTTTGAAAATATTATCTAAACTAAGTTCTGAAAAATTTGTACAAATAAATGAGTGTAGTAACATAGAGCAATAAAATGTATTTATCACGTAATTTAAATTTAAAATCTCCTCATTAATATATAATCTAAGAACAAACCATCTTCTAGCAATCCTCTTTTCTGTAAAGTTAATTACGCGTGTTTATATTAGCTGCTTTTTTTAATACCCTCGTTTTACCTTTAACGGTGTTTCGTTTATATCTTTTCAATTTATTTCTTTTATATCGTTTCAATTTAAGTACTCGTTGAAAAACTTTATTAAAGCCCATCACATTGTTTATACCTTCATCGATATATATAGAATTTTTATTTTTAGAGTCACACGTCAAAAATTTTTCATTCGGGTTCGACAATACTTTAAAATATAATACCAGCATGACTACAAAACATATTTTCGAATGTGTTTTGTAATCATTATTAGATTTCAGGGTATTTCCAAAACTAGCATTTTTTTCAATTATCTGTAATTGAACCTTTTAACTATGACCAAAGTTCTCTGGTGCTGACGTCAGGGAATCGCAACGTTTGAAGAAGTGAAAGAAGTGAAAGAATGAAATCCCCTAACGAATAAGCGTAGTACTAGAGACCCTTTTCGTACTGAAAGTGATAGCTTTACAGTAGATTCAATTTTGCTATACTTTATCAGGGAGCGTTTTCTAAAATATTTAAATATACATGGATAATCGTCCTTTATTTGGCTGAGTATTTCTAAGTTTTTGGTTACCGCTACTAATATAAACCACCATATAAACAAGGTATGGGCAACCTTTGACATGTTGTGGGCCAAACTTTAATGTGCAAATACGTTCGCGGGCGGCGTTAAAAAGTAGTGCATTTTAAAGTAGTGTTCATAATTTTTAGCGATAGATATCAGATATGAAATAATACGACAATGTCTTGCGGGCCGAATCAAATCTTATAGCGAGCCGGATCCGGCCCGGCGGCCGGTTGCTGCCCACATATGTATGATATAAACACACAATAGTGTGCACACTTTCGGGTAGATGTCTTTCCTCAGTGCATCTTCAAACTATTTCTTTGCGTCATAGTATATTTGGTTTCGTCAAAATACTATAGGATGAGTGAGATACTCCTACATAAATGCCAATCTCTTCTATTTATTGTTGGTTGGGATATATCTCAACTACCAATGCCTTATAAGATTTATTTACTGCTACACTGGATTTATAATTCCTACTATTCAAAGCTTTTAACAGTGCGAACTTATGAACAGTTGTGCCAAAATATGTTTGCGATTCCATTTTAAGTTGCAGTTACTTTAAAAACGTTATTAAAGGCAACTGAAATATATATATATATATATATATATATATATATATATATTCAGTTAATTTAATATTCCGTGGTTTTCCAACTCTTGCTTTATTAACATCACTCTCTCAATCATTAAGTCGTTTAATAACACTGTATTACTGGACGACATCTCTCTCTTTAACAGTCGTATAGGATTTTCTCCCTTCGTACTGATTTGAAATAATCTATCATAGATAATTGCTTTCTTTTGTTAGATATCATTTTCTTTGTCACTTTCAGTATTTAAAATAGGAAATATTTTCACTTAAATGGTTAAAGGTTTTTATTTTAACATTAACATTTTTTATAGTTTTCAGTTAAGTTAGACTTGTCATTTTAATTTTTAGAAATAACTTTGACAGTTATATTACATTTTACTTGTATGTGTATTTCAAGTACAGCGTACGTCAATGATGTCTCCATTTTTAATATACTGTATCTATAAAGGTTTTTATTTTAACATTAACATTTTTTATAGTTTTCAGTTAGTTGACTGGTAGCCATTTTATTTTTTAAAATCAACATAATCTCTGAAAATCAACCACTCTTGTCTCAAAAATGTCTTCAAACAAGAATGGTCCCATTTTTGGATATGAGATGATTCGGAAAAACTTCCCGTAAAGCAGCACTAGACACGCGAGCAGTATGACTGTTAGCACCATCTTGCTGAAATCACATAATCTCTGAAAATCAAACCAGTTCTTGTCTCAAAAATGTCTTCAAACAAGAATGGTCCAATAATGCCAGATGATGAAAGGGCACATCATACTGTCACCTTAGGCCTATACAAAGGTTCCTCATGTAAGTGAAGAGGATTTTCCGCGATCCAATATCGCCTATTTTCTTATGTAAAATTCGACGGATCGATGGTTCACTAATGTTCAATGCTACTGCAAGTTTCTTCGCAGAACGTTTTGTATTATTTGTTAGGGCATTTCGAACCCTAGCAATGCTTTCTAATGTTCTAACACTTCTTACTGCTCCTTTATGTTTCAAATTTAAAGTAGACCCAGTTTCTTCGATCTTTTGTACCCATTAATTGCGTGAATAGACGCTACACGTCCATGACGCGGAATATTAAACTGACTGCGAAATAACCTTCTCACAGCTGTCACTGAGTAACCATTTCTATAAAACGCTTTTACATAGAAAGAACAATGAGCACCTGCCCACTGCTCCATGTTTACTAAATGGCATTAAATGAAATAGATTATGTTCTCTCCAAGAATTGTTGCTGTTTTTTCGTTCCTAATTATCGTCCTATGGCAAACGAACTATTCGAAGATATTTGTTGCAGATTCTCTAATATCTGTTTTTACGTCAGAACGGGTGACTACAGTGACTAATCTTTCTTACTTCATGCAATTCATTGTGAAGTTATGGATAATCAGGGCCAAGTCGACTACCTACACACCGACTTTTTTCGTGCATTCGACACACTGGACCATCGTGTATTACTGGATAAATTACCTTTTTGTGGTTTCACACCTTGCCTCCTTCAATTAACACAATCCTATCTTGAGAAAAGACTTAATTACGTACTCTACAATGGATTTACTTCAACAACATTTGATTCATCATCTAGGGTTCCTCGGGGGTCAAACCTTGGGCCCACTATTGTTTTTACTTTTTATAAATGATTTATTACTGACCTTGCCTAGCCCTGCCTTGTGCTATGCCGACAATGCAAAGATTTTTGCAGCTGTTTCTTCCATTGAAGGCGTCGATCGGCTTCAAGCGAGTCTAGACCTTATTTCAGCTTGGTCTAAGTTTTTGTTTGAACATAGACAAATGTTTTACATTAATAAGTACTTTTGAAATTTATTTCTACTGTATGTACTTCGTTTTATTTGCATTCAATGTTTTGTCCTATAATTGGGCAATAAATATATTATTATTATTATTATTAACTTTAACGCCCTGACCTAAACGTCAAATGATTAACGTAGTTTTTAAATTTTCCCGCTTCACTGACGAACCCTGTGATTTCTCGAACTTTAAGAAGGTATTTTATACAATATTTACAGAAGGGGTTCTCTATATGTCGATTTATATAACTAACTGTATAAGGTTTGTGAGAGTCGTAGAGTTTTGTCGTTGCCTCTGCAATTTTGTCTTGTTGAGTCCTGAATCTACATATACAATTTCCACTAATTGTACTTATATTATTAACATGTGCCAGAATTAGTAACTGTTTATGACAAATACCACAGTTGGGACTATATGTCAAGTGTTTAAAATTGCAAATATCCTAATTTTATTGGGAGAGAGAGAGACGAAACAATATTGAAAGCTAATTCTAAATTACTCCGCACATTTAAATCAATGTTAATGATTAACATATTGAAAGACGTAAAATGACCCTAGTAAAAATTATATTTAACTCAATACATTAATTTATAAATATTTAGTAGTAGTTATAAACATTTCTATATAACAATTTCTCATATAAACAGTTTAACGGCGCTCCTGTTTGAAGAAACAATCTATGTATTTAACAGTGTCAGGTTATTAGGGTTTCATTGAATATGGATCGTGTATTGGGAGCCACGTGAACTGTTAAATAGTGCGCGAAATGCATATTATAAAACTACCCCTCATAAATTGCTAATATATATATATATATATATTTGGCGCCCTTGTACATAATAAAAACCTACTTCTATATTAAGTTGGATATTACATATAAATACTTATCAAACTTAATAATAATAGTAAAAACAATAATACATTTCATTTAGAGAACATGTATGTATGTATATGCCTTCTACAGGATTTTCATTAATGGCGATTTATTTTATTTATAAGAAAACACAGACCCTGTAAGAAATTTAAAATTGTTTTTAGTTGACATACGTTTTATACAATTATTGATTAAAACATTATTTATTAGACAATCCGTTAAAATCAGATTTCCATGACTTATTCATATAAATTGGATAGAATATTAACAATTGTGCATTCAATATTGGTCTGTTAGTCGTGCAATGCTAATGGTTTGATGGTGAAAAACCAATAACTTAACATAACCCCACAGAAAGTAATCTAAGTCCTATTTCTGAAAATAATTGATTCACCTAACTTCCCTTTCAGTAAATGAATTGTTTGGTTGACAGTGTGACAAGTGGCATCGGCTTATTGAAGCATTTTTATCAAATGGAGGGCATCTAATTCATGAGAGCGATATCGATCAATAAGGTTGATATATAAATAACCCCTTTCCACAATTAACTATTTGTAAATAACGGCGCTATCAGTATCGTTGAAAACATTTAAAAAAAGGTCCGTTGAAAATCAAGTCCAATAGTTAATTGTGGAAAGGGGTTATATTCAGTGTTAATTATTCACCAGATAGTCAGTCGAAGTGAATATAATTTTTCTTCGTGCATTCCTTCTGGTTTCTTCTGGTTGATTTTCAAGCCAGATGTATCAGTTTGGTTTAACCATAACGATGTAATGAGCTTCGTCGCTGAAGATAATTTTTTTCCCTAAAGCTCTATTATTGAATCTACGAAGTAACGAATTACCGTTTGGTTTGAGTTCTTGTGTTAAGGTGATCTTATAAACTCGTAAACCTTATAAACACACACTTTTCGCAAAATTCTCCACAAACTGGTTTTGGAAAAGTCCAATGTCCAAGATCGACGGAAACTGACACATTTGGGTCTATATGAAAACCGTGCTGTGAAGCTGCAATGTTCTTTTCACTCCTCGCACTTCTTTGTCTCATTAGCATGGGAACGTTATGAAGTGACTACTTTGATTTGAATTTTTGCGCAAAACGTTCAATTGTTTAACTTCGATGATTATAACGACCAAACATTGGAATTAATGCACGTAAAGTAGTGAAACATCTGAATACTTTACAAGCGCTGCTGGAGTGTGTAATATGGTGAAATTGTGGGCGCAGACAAACATATACTATATGTACATATATCAAAGAAACTCGGCACAGTTGTCTTATGAAAGAAATTTCACTTACAAATGCATTGTCCTTAATAGAAAACCTCTTCCATATACGTAGAAAAATAAAACACAAAATTATAATAAAGAAGTTCACTTTTAGAAAATCTAAATTAAATTTCAAACATAATTGCCCTAATTTCTCTCATAAAATCTAAATTACTATATTCTTTATGTTCTTTCAAAATTTAATATATAACGATATATAACAATATATATACCACAAATAAATGAATTTTTGTGTCTAAAAAGAGGAGCATGGCAAGTGTTCATTTAATTTGTACATCTTTCTTATAGCTCACTGTCACTGCCTTGGCAATAATTTGTTAGTATCTTTACAATACAAAGTGTATTGCACTACACTATATCCGAATTTTAGCAAAAATATTGTTAAGAAAATGCAATACTCTATTTTATTTATCTTGAAAATATTACAATTATAACAATAATTTAATTCATAAGAGCTTATAGTGTGTTCATCACACCACTGCTCTACTACCTTTTGATATCTAGATCGCTCCTTACGTTAATCATCATGAATCATTTCTGCACTTTCGGCCTTTCCGACTTGATAATTTGTCTGCAGATTCATCAATTTCGCAACTTTCGGGATTACGACATCTTTCGCGTTTTAATTTTGCAACTTTCGCAACTTACTTGCGACAGCTTTCTGTTTCCAAATCTTCTCGTTAATTTTTTTGTCAATAACTATAAGAATTTAATGCAAACATGCTCGTGGCCTGTACATAAACAATCTAGCAAAAGTCTTGAACCCCTATTTTTTTAAATTTCTTCTTAAAAATTTCTCGCATACAATTATATTCATAAAGTGTTATTTAAAACAAAAAAAGTAATTTCTACTATTTCAAGTACGCATAGAACAAGCGCGCAAAGTTCTTCCTTCAATAATGAGAAAGAAAAAAGTATTCTAGTTCAAAAAATTACGCTGAGATGTTGATACTACTGAAAATTCGTTATTATAATATGCTTTAGTAAATTCAAATGTTTTCTGTATTATCACTAGCGCAAGGCTTTTCTAGCAACACATAAATTACAGCCGCCTCTTTTGATAAATCTCCACACTATATCTGCCGAAAGGATGGTATTTAAAGACATTTCGAGAGCTTGGAGCACTGTCGAAAGGATTCTTTTCTATCGTTCGCTAATGACGCATTCATGTCTCTCATCGAGGACGTCTATATCATTGCTTATTTTCAATTCTCTTGTCATTTCTGTATCGTTTTATAATTTTTTATATAGTAGACTCACTTCTTCGAACAATTTTTCCGATTTCTGCATATGACCCATCCTGACACTTTCTAATGATTTTCCATTCTTCTATTGTTGAGCCTTTTTCTCCGTAGTAAATAAAACACTTTAAAACGTTTACTAACTGCGAATCGATGACACAAAATGAAATACAAATAATAGTGTCCGCATTGAAAAACATCAAAAAGTAACAAAAAATGTTTACAATCTAAATTTACCGTTATTTTTCTGCAATGTTTACTTCGATGTTAGAGGGGTATTAACACTGTTACGGCGTAATGTTTTGAATTCTTGCTTGTCTCTTATTATTGAAAAAATATGTATTTCCTTGTGTTTTTGAAAGGGTACAAATTATTTTATTTTAAATAAAATTTTATAAAATTTTATTGTATTTGCGGAATGCAGACTTATTAATAATTCCTATTTACAGTTTATGTCACATTACTTCCACTTCCCTTCAAAATCCCGACCAGTCAAAACGTTAGTTCAGTAACGTGAATCTTTTTTACCATTTTTAAAGTATCCTAATTATAACATATTTTGAAAGTGTAATCCTTCTGTAAAATTATATAGACTTTATTCAGCTGATATGGCTATTTTCAAAAATTAGTCGAACAGATATACCCACGCACGTACAACATACAAAATTGATTTAAAGCCAATATTTTCCAATATGTTATGAGTTACATTCGACATAAAATATGCTTAGTTGATTTTCAATATGCATATACATGCATACTTTGCCTTCAGCATTTAACTAATTTTGTAATTTAAAAATACATTTCGTTCTGTGTAAACATTGTTGTTAAGAGAAGAACTCTTATTTATTCTCTTTAATTATTTTTACTATCGAACGCTATTATAATAATATGCTTCATTATTTTTCCGAAAATCACTTCTGGAGTATGTCTTCCGCTCTATAAAAGATATCTAGTGTGTCATAGTCGATTGCAGCACATTGAGATCTCTTTTAACTTATACTGTCGCCGGTGGTTCAAACTCAATATTTGAGTTGTTTTCAAACTATGAAGGTGTAAACAGCTCGTTATGTTATCTTGGTTAAAAGTAGAGTACTAGGAAATTTTATACATCAACCTTGCCTGAGGATTGACCATTTCAGTACTTTGGGAAATGGCTTCTGTGCTAAAAAATGCTTCCTCATATCGTGCGATACTATTCAAGTAGTGTAAGGAGTTTCAGAGTTCGGCCCGGCAGCTGCTTCAAGGTCAAGATGTTTCATCTCATTTTGATTATTGAGACGAATATTAATGCTGATAGAAAGATGCTCGAGTTCGGCAAGAAAGTAAATTATCATAAGATAAAAAAACGTCTAAGCACCCGTGCACTGTTAATTCGTACCACGAATAACTTCGAGTAACGAAAGCTTGTTACCATTTGGTGCCCTTGCTTTAACTACCGAACGGATGATACGATGCATTTGATGGTACAGTGAGACGCTCAAAAAGTCTAAAAATGGAATATTACTTTATATTCACAGCATCTTGACAGATGGAGAACCTAGTTTTATTATACAATAGTCTACAAAGTCTACTAAGGGAAGAATAAAGTCTCACTCCTTGCAAATGAAATATAGATTCCTTAAGAAGTAAATTGTAGTCGTTTTCTTCAAAATGAAACGAATTATGATGCTAAAAACACAAAAGACATAAAAAACAAACTACTGAACAAAGGAGAACCTGGTCAAAGTTGTTGACACATTCAAAAACATTCGCTTTCCTTCCAGGCCAGGCACTCAGTTTATCCACCATGTCAATTCTAGCGCCCATCGCTCGCACGTCTTTACAGGCTGAAGGTACTGGAACATCCAATCTGAAACTGAGATCGAGTTTTTTAATAATGATCATCTTAGAGGGTAAATATATTCAGCTTTCAGAAGAAAAGTGATTGTCAATTTAATATCTGTTTTCAATGAATGATTAAGTGTGTAGAATGTGGTGGAAATTGTTTTGAAAGAAAATTAAAACTCTATTGCAGAGCTTTTGTTGTTTTCTTCGTATTTTGTTTCTAACACCGACCGCATAGTGGCTATTATACTTGATAATTTCTTTAAATGAAATCGTATAAACTGTTTGCATAAAATAATGAGACATCCTCGAAAACGATGTTTAAAATTCTTTCGTCTTCGATTTACAAATGGCAAGGAATTGTATCAAATTGGGCGTTCTGAATACAACATCAGAAGAGCTCGAAAAGGGGCAAAGTTTTAGGTATTGATGAGATGTGGTGTCTTCAGTAGTATCCAGAAATCGAGCATTGAAGTGCTAGATGGAGGTCGCTAAATAAAATAAAAGAAGCCAAACCAACCGCATTTAAAGAATCGAAAAAACGACTTTTACGACCTCTAGAAAATTATCCACAAATAATTCGTGAGAAAAGTAGTATTGAAACGTTTAATAGACCACTTCCTGGATGTTCGCTTTAAATGTCGAGAAACAGAAGATTGTTGTATAAATGCATATCGTCAATTGTCAATCAAATCTTTTTGTTTCCACTCAATCGATCTGGCCTCCATGTGCTTACATTTTATTTCTTGAGCTTCACATAAATTGAAAAAATTCAACAATCAACCATGAGCACTCTTAATACTATTTACAATTGGCAACATAAGAATATCATTTGATATATTTCCCCAACGTGCAAATTGATGTTTTTCTATTTATGGTCAATATTTACAAAAATAAAATGCTTAGAGTAAATTCTTAATTTTATTGGTTTTTTAAGACATTTCAGTCATTTTTATATGGCATAGGCAAAAAATATTATTTTATGATGAAAACTATAACACTTATTATAATATACTTTTAGCATTGTTTCAATATTATAAATATATAATAATTGATTTAAAGTTTAATATTGACGTGGGCCTTAACATTATCTTGATTACGCAATTTCACTTCTAAATAATTTTACGATCTTTACGTCACGTATACAAAGTATTCAAATTGTTTGTGATTACTTACATGACAGGAGCGTACACCCAAGCATCACCACTACAGATAACATCCACGCACAATAGATCAATATATTCCAAAGCTCTCAAGCGAGAGGGTTCTTGTCCCACGTTCGTATATAAAATCTGAACTTAAGATTAAACTAGAACAAAATAAGGATCCTAGAATTAAAGTTTTTTCGACTCGAAAATATTATCGATAGCTAAAATACAAATCTATGAGTTTCTTCTTGATCATTAACCGAAGAATTAAAACTGAAGTAGTGATATTCTTATAAATAAAAGTATTTTGTTGAGTGAATAAATAATAAAACAGTTTTTAATAAATACATATCATATGTGAGGGATTATAAATGTTAGGTTCTGAAGTGATGTGTAACTATGCAATCTGCTATAAATTATGAGTACAGAAAACAAGTGACGAAAATTAGATTGCCCCAGTTTAATAACCGAATTACCTGATACAACATCCAACATACCTTTTTGACTTATACGCACAGAATTATATAAAAACACACAGTAGACTAATCAATTTAATAGAACATACTGCTGTTTTTAATTGGTATTGCACGAGTTCTTTTTACAAGATGCAGCATCATAGATTAATATGTAAGTTCTATAATCTAATAAAGTCGTATATTGAAGTAATAGTGTTCTGATTAAAATATGTGTCTTAGCAGAAATAGAAAAAGAGAAAGTAAGTGAAATAGGAATTCGAGAAGCAATTAATATTACTAAATAAATAAATAGTAAAAATAAAAATCTATCTCCCCAAATTTTCTAAATTTGTCCATAAAAATTAACTTAAAAACAATTACTGTAAAAATGAGCTAACATTATTTTACATTATCGCTTAAACAATATTTAAATTAACAGTTAAAAATAATTTTCTAATCTATAAGCAATTGACGAAGTTAATTTAGATACGTATGATAAAACTCTGAGTTTACATCATCTAAAAAAGGCAATAATTCACAAATTAAAGAACATCGCTTATAGGAAATATACAATATATCCAGTGGTAGGGTAACATAACACGCGGACTCACAACTTTAATGGAGATAGATAGAAATTATAACAACTTTAAAGAAAAAACGGCCATCATTTGCGCAAGCATAATATATACACTTTGTACAATAAGCAATTGTAACAAAACTAAAACAGTCCACTAAGCAAAAGAAAGGGCTGGAGATCAATAACCAGAAATTTTCAAAAATTTCGCAAAATTTCCCATAAAAAAAGGAAAACATTAGTATAGAAAACACTCTTAGTATAGAAAGTTAACCATTCAACGGTTCTAGACAATGTTGAACTCTTTATATAATGCAGACAATTCACAAAAAAATGCCACTACCTGATTTCGGGTTATATGTAATTAGAAAATTACAAGTCTATTCTATATTGTCTGTATTCTTCGGCTATTAATCAATTTTTCCAAATAACCGTATAAATCCTTTTGTTCTAACTTTCTTGTTGTCTACGAGGGTAGCCGATTATATTTAGATAAGTGACAACACTGTTAGTAGTGCCTCCGATCTGATGATTGCATCGTGAAGTTTATCATTTTTGACAATATATTTACCTTGAAAGTTTCCTTATCCGGTCGCTATTTCTATTGTTGACAGTAATTTGAAAATTTTATGTCAGCGAAAAAATGGAATTAACTCGCGAACATTTTCATGCAATTATTTTTCATAACTTTCGGCGCGGATTATCTCAAAAAGAATGAGCTGAATTCTTTATATGATGATGAAGCACCATCGAAAACTACAGTATATCGTTGGTATAGTGAATTAAAACTTGGACGATGGCTTTCTTGAAGGTCGTCTCACAAATGTTGTTGTATCGGAAAACATTAATGCAGTGTCTGAATTGATGTGATATACCGTGAGATCGAGATATCTTTAGATATTAGTAACACCAGGGTGCATAATATCCTGCATGAACATTTATCCGTTAATAAGCTATGTTCACTTTGTGTATTACATAATTTGACAACCGAAAAAAAAAGGACTCGCGTCGATTGGTGCCATGAAATGCACAAAAAATACAAAGCGGTGCTTCAAAGAACATTTATACAGTCGTCACAAGCAATGAATCTTGGATTTATACGTATGAGTCCGATAGTAAACAGCAATCGACTGTGCTCGAAGCACATCAAAACAAATGGTTGCATATTTTTTCGGAAAAACCGGTCACATTGCAACCACTCCTTTAGAGAGTTGTAGAACGGTCAATTCCGAATGGTACACAACTTGTTTGCCAAAAAAGTTTTCGAAGAAATAAGGAAAACAAACCGAAAACGACAAATCATTCTCCACCATGACTATGCTAGCTCTCACAGGTCGGTTCTAAAATTGAATATTTGACCGGGCAAAGCATTGAATTGATGAGCCATCCGCCGTACAACCCTAATCGAGCACCCTGTGATTTCTTTTTGTTGTCTCATGTGAAAAATAAACTTAATATAATCAACGGTTTTCTACGCCGGAAGAAGCAGTCGAGGCATTTAAAACTCATATTTTGGAGATGACGCCTTCACAGTGGCAGCAATGCTTTTCGGATTGATTTAAACGAATGCAAAAGTGCATTGATTGTTAAGAAGAATATTTTGAAAAGCAATAAACCTTTTTTCGATCATAATTTTTTTTTGTTTGCTATTTCCGAAATATAAACGGCTGGCCTTGTATAACTATATCTATTGGTATAAACACTTCTTTCTTTTTCTTTGTTATTTTCAACTTGTGTTTTATGGGTACTTGTATTTAATCCGATATTTTTTTATGCTTGGTTTCATATTTCTTGAATGTCTTGTAATTTATCTTCTATGTTTACTATTTCTGCTATGTCGCCCGCGAAAAAGCATATATATACGTTCACTGCTTTTGTTCTATTTCATCCTGTTATATATTTCTTAAATTTAGTATTATATTTGCCGATCATTTCATTCATTGCATTTATAAGCAGTCGTCCATACAATGCTGTAGATGTACAAGTCTAATAGTTATAAATTATTAATTTATAATAAACTTTGGAGAATTATCTCGCTTATTATAAAATATGCATAAAATGTTCTTGTGGAAACTGTCCTCTTTCTCATTTTTGTCAACACACACATTAATTAAATTTCTGTTTACGTAAATGAATTTTTATTACAAAAATAATAAAATTTGATCTTGGAAAAATAAAATAAATAGGTAAAACACAATGCATAATTAAATTTATACTTCGAAAAATTTTTATTGGTACACTAAATTCAAAGTGAATGAGACTGTTTTTAAAAGATCGAATTAAGTTATAAAATATTCCTATACGCTACAGTCTGCGGAAACTTTAAAAGGTATGTTCTCAAAGAAGAGATATTAAAGAAGTTTTGTTTTCTTTAATAACAACGCTTTCAATGAACACAAAAGAAAATTTGTTTTTATTCTATGAAGTATGTCAGAAAATATAATGTTAAGGAAATGAAAAACAAGGCTTGGAAATGTATTTTTATGTAATTATATTTCGTTGTTTTATGACGTCATGAAATCTAAGGAAACGATATGCATAAGGATTTTCATAAACAACCTTCGATTTACGACATTTTATACCACCATTTAGAATACATTTTAAATCGCAAATAGTTTATCTTTCACAGCTCTACTAGCACAATCTTTTAGGAAAACTTAATGTTATATCATAATTATGTTATCCTTTTTGTGGTGATAAGTGGGATTAAATTAATTACTGTCACATGATTTGAACATTACAATTATGTAAATCAATTGTCTAAATCGAAAAATTTTGAACTGCATAAATTCGCTGTTCATGGTGCACAATCCAATACTTATTTTTTAAAAAAGTGAATCTTAAATTTTGGACTGATGTACAACACATTTTGAGAGGAAATATATGCAATTTGAACGAGGTGATACGAGCTTAGAAGTTGATGCGTGACCAGAATCAACCAAAGCTGCAACAATTACAGAAATTAGTGCATTTCGAATAGACGATAAATTGACTGCAACAAGATAGTTAGCTAGGAACATAAACATATGACTTAATCATCATATTTTACACAGAAGTAGACTTGCCCAAAATTATTCACTCTCAAGTTATCAGCAACTTCAATTTTGCATTGCGACTAAAAACGTGAAAGTGTCAAATGAAACACCAAGCAAAAATTTAAGAATCAAGTCGATTTTTGCGAAGAATCGTTAAACTTAATGAAACCTGACTTCAGAACTATGTTTCTGAATAGAAAAGCCAATCCCAATAGCGAACAACATTCAGAACTATGTTTCTGAATACAAAAGCCAATCCCAATAGTGAACAACATTCTAATCATCTCTCAAGAAAAGCTAAGATTTTCAATTAAAATATTAAATTAAAATTGGGAGCTTTTACTTTACTTATGTGAAATACGAAATACGAAATCATATACGTCCCAGATGAACTGATTGCACGATATATAAAAATATAATAATCTTAACATTTTACAAGTGTGTGATAAATTAAGTTTTTCTGTAATATACTTATTCTGTAATGAATAATGTAAATATTGCTTTGATTATTATTTTTTCTTCATATAATATGAAGTGAACTTTTCAAATATTTTACATTGATCTAAATTCTTATATTGCTCTAAATAGTTTTATTTTGTGTTATTTCTTTGGAAAGAGCTATGAGTAATAAACAACTGTAAATAATAAAATAATAAATGAAAGGATCAAATCACATGTACTTCCTGAAATGGTCAAAATTATTAAATTCACATATAAATATAGGTACATAAACTGAATGTATAGTCTTCTTTAATGTTAAGTAAATTCTTTAGCTCCCTTATCAATTCTATACTACTACGAGTAAATTTAAAATTACTTCTAAAAGTGCAAGTTTATTATTTATGACAAATATACATATCTAGATATAAAATTTCTACAGCAAAATTTTGTCTTATTAATAGATTGAATTTCAATAGAAGAGTTCTTTTCTCTTATCTCCTAACTTTTTCTGGTGTTTTGTTGCTGGAAGACGTACTAACATCGAGCGATACTGAAGAAGAAGATGGTGTTTTCTTAAAAAGTTGGGCCTTTTAAAAAAATATTTGGGACGAAGGACAAGTGCACTGGTTACATTTGAAATGAACCAATAAGTGAACATAAAGTACTTCAAAAACTATATTTAATTAAAACGCGCGATATATTGAATATAAGTACCAGAGAGGTAGATAGTTGGGCAAAATAATCAATGAGTATTTTGTATGTAGAAAGGTTAATGCTTGAATATATAATTGTAATTATAAATTAGACAAAATAAAAATAATATTGAATCCAAGTTGAATATTTCGGGAACTGGCGTAGAAATGAAGTACTTTTGTACTAAGAAATAGCAACTGTTGGTTTACTACACAGTATGTGATTCAAACAGAACAATTTCAGATTCGAATATTCGTTTAGCTCACAAAGGTTGCTTTAAAGAAATTGGACTTTCACTGTATTTATATTTATCACAATTTAATCCCAAGGATATATCAATTATGATATACTTCTCATATAAATTATGAAACTTATAAAACAGTATTAATCTGAATGGTGTTTCAAATATCGCAGTTTTTTAAAGAATAAATAAAACACATAATTTACATTCACTTTCAAAAACTTTTTATTGGTAATTGAAGTATCAGATATGACATTTATATGCGAAAAATAATATCTGCCAAATGGCCTCCTCTTGCAGCTCCACAGACATCCACTCTTTTGTTGAAATTTTCAATGACATTTTGACATAATTGAGGCTCTATCTCACCAATGACACGAATAATTTCATCTTTCAAAGCAGGAATTGATTGCGGATTGTTTTTATAAACCTAACTATTCACATAACTCCAAAGAAAATAGTCTAACGGTGTCAAATCATATGATCTTGGTGGCCAATTAACATCACCGTTTCTTGATATTACACGTCCAGGAAATTTTTCTCTCAATAAATCAACTGATTCGTACGCAAAGTGAAGTGTAGCGCCATCCTGTTGATACCACATGTCCTCTAGACCAATATTCATTAATTTAGGCCACAAAAATCATCCGACAATATCGATCACCATTGACAGTTACAGTTTCACCAGCAGCATTTTGAAAGAAGTAGGGTCCAATTATACCACTTGACCATAATGCACACCAAACTTCGTTTAGGATGCATAGGTTTCTCATGAATAATTCGTGAACTTTCTTCACCCCAGATACGGCAATTTTGTTTATTAACATAGTCACCAAGTTCAAAAATGCCTCATCGGAAAACATTATTTTTCGAGAGAAATCAGCTGGTTGTTCATTGACGAAATTGAGAAATGAACGACGTTTTAAATGATCTAATAGCTTCAGTTCTTGTGTTATTTAAAACGTATATACCTTCAGAGCGAAATCCTTGTGTAAGATACGCCATGTTGTTGATCCACTAAGTCCAAGTTATTGTGAACGTCGTCTAATGGACATTTTAGGATCTTCAGCAACACTTTCACGAACCAAACCAATATTTTCTTCTGAACGACCACTACGACTGTATTTTTCACTTTCCTGATCTTCTACGGAACCGGTCTCTTGAAATTTTTTAATAATTCGACCAATAGTGCATTCAGATGGACGATTATGTAAACCATAAAATTCACGTAATTTTCTTAAACTTTTTCACAGAACGCTGATTTCAACAATTTGAATGCGTCGTTGTACCGTGTACGAAGCCATTTTTATAAATGTCATACATCACACTTTTTAAATGCCCACATACCCAGACAAATTCAGTGCGTCATCTATATTTTAATTATTCTTAAAAAACCGCGCAATTTGAAACACTCTTTATTTTTATGACTTATAATATGGACGATTATTTATTTACTATTATTATACAATATCATATAGATTGTAAGTATTTGATTTACTAACCTTATCAATTTTTAACAGTTTTTTAACTAACCTGAATTCAATATTGAACATACTCCCAGGCAGAATGTCTCTATTAAACTTTGAAAATAAGTTATACGTATTTTACGTGGATCTTAATACAATTGACATGTTTCTAACTTAATTCTACATATAGAAAAAATATAACCAATCAAAATTATCAAGACAGCTAGGAAATATGAATTTCTCAATTACGCATTATATTTTCTTTGATAATACAATTTTGGATCTCAAAAACATAATTTTCTGAATTCTCGATTTTTCTTGACCTTATAAGTATAATTTTGTGTTTTAAATATGTTTAATAACAATTTCTATAACTAACCTCCATATCTCAAAAATTATATTTATTTTTCTACACTTTTAGAACCCTATTTTAACTACTAATTTTAGTAGGTTTACAATATACGCATGCTTTTACAATCCATAAAATGTTCCTCCTCCTATCTAGTTTACAATTTGAGCCGTCACACATATTTACTTGCATTGAACTCAGTTTTACTGAATTTTTGTCAAAATATTTCATGTACAGTACAGTCTCATTAAATACTATAGTATACTTACTTATAGAACAGGTACTTTATTGTAAATTATATTTTTATTTTGAAGTCCTCTTGTTGACCGGATCTATAATTCCCTAATTTTAATAAATGTTCCTATATCTAGAGAACGGTCGTTAGACATCTAATGATGAAATATTTACATAATTAAAATAATATTTACTAATACTTAATGAATGAAAATTGTTACAATCTGATAAAACCTTAATATTTCGCTAATATTGTTAACGCAATGTTCAGTGAACAAAAGATTCGAATTTTATCAGATCTGGCTTCAAATGATTTCCACATATTTCATAAACAAAAACTTTTCTTTCCCGGAATAAATTTCGGTCAGACGAAGAACTTAATGCAACAACAAAGAGGTATTTTGAGAAGGATCATAACAAAAATGGGTACAATGGCTGTTACGTTAATCTAATTTGTGTGCTAATTGTGACTAGAATATTAATTTTATTAGCGCAATAAAATATTATATTATTAACTTTGTAAAAGTATGCTTGTATAGTTAAATGAAAACCTTGTATACCTTTAATACACTTATTAAACTGAAATAGAACTGTTTACCTACAACGAAACTTAAAATTCTTCTCCAAAATGAAATGTAAGCTAATAAACATTTGCATGAACTGTACATGTGTAAACTATATGAATGCCATCTAAAGAATAGTTTGCAACTCCACATATGTGTATGTATTCTTGGTAGAAATCTACTTGCGCCGCTATATACTGTGCATGCTTGATTTGTCATCTAGACTAGCTAAAATGAGGACTTGAAATGTTTTGCCGTTTGGCGTTCTAATAAAATATTCTTATATATAAATCCGATTAAAAAGATTTTAAACTGCTCTGTATGTAGTGAGTACGTATGTACCATACACTAACAAACACGGTTAGGGAAGATCCGTTTCCTATAAGACCTCCTTGCATAACGAGATAAGCAATTAGAGCACGAACGATCAGGTAAGAGTGAAAGCAGCGTGTAAAGTGATGTCTTTGCTATACAGAATACGTTGTGCAGCTCACGATCCCTAAATCGCCCAATAAAAATGGCTTTCTGATAATACTCGCAGACCCCTTACATAAGGTGAAACTCTTCGCCATCGCACATTGTATTTAGATATTGCGATGGCAAGGAGGAAAGCCGAGAAGCCCCTTCTGAAACATATGGTAACGCTAACGTCAATAAAAATGGCTTTCTGAACGATTTCATAAGAGTAATGTTATATATATATATATACATATATATATATATATATATATATATATATATATATATACATATATGTATGTACACAAACACACGTATGGATAATGTTGCAAACTACAGCGGTTATGCAGAGACGTTTTTTTCGGTTAAATATATGGTTAAAATTTTAGATATCTACATTATAATCAATAAAATAAACATAAGAAGGTATGCATATAGGCAATTAAAAAAATTAAATTGGAAAAAAATATTTAAAGTCCTTAACAATGGTATTTCAGTATTGTTACTCCAAGTGCGTTGAAGTTGATAGGGAATATTTTGAATAATACTAAAAAATATAATGCCCTAACTCATTTGTTTCATTTTGAGTCTCACTTCCCGTCAAATTATCCTCGTGTGCATTGTTGCATATCGCTATGTCAGTGAATTTAAGTAGTCACACGTAAATATCAAAAACGTGATTTGGACTGTGAGATTTAAATTAGCTCTTTTTTTAATAATTTATTAATTTAATTAATTTATTAAAGAGTTTCTTATTCTCTTTTTACCATGGCGTTCAAAACTAATTAATGTTTAGCCGTTAATTGTCACATGATCATTTCTCTGCGCTAACACGCTCAGCTTTTACGCATCTAAATAGATGTGCAAACGTTAAAAATATAATTACAATTTTGTTATTGCTATAAAAAATGCATTCGTCTACTAAAAAGTAAACAATGTATAATAAGGTACGTTCAGAAAAAAATGTATGAAGAAATGTCTTTTGTTGACTTTTATAATAATTTCATGTCAGTTAATTAAGTTACCAAGAGCAATAAGTATTCTTGTAATTAATTAGCAGTCTACTTTAGCTGTACAAATATAGGTAATGTTACAATTTTTCTTAATTTGAAAGATAACGTCGAGCAAAATGGCTAGTTCCACTATAATAAAGAACTTCTTTAATTAATTTCGTGTTACATAAAAAACTATATTCCCTTAGGGTGGCAATGCTGGCAAGGAAATGAAAGACACAATGCCTGTCTTCGCCTTTGTCTGCATTATCAACAAATTAGGAGACATAGCGTCAAATTCTATTTCTTTTGTAATTTCCGGAGGACATATAATGTATAATTATTCAAGACAAACACAGCAGAGTAGTAATGCTTATAAAGAGATGAAACTCATAATGCCTGCCAACCAATCTGTATTATTAACAAATTAAGAGGCATATCGTTAAATTATATTCTCTTTATAATTTCCGAAGACCATGCAAAACATTTATAATGTATAATTATGTGAGAAAGTATTCAAAATAAATACTGCCCTCTTATTTATTTTGAAAATAAATAAGAGGGCAATTAGAAATACTTTTTATATAACAACATAATGAAAAACAATTGTCTCTTTTTGACTTTATATTTCAGTTCTCTTAACTTCAACACATTTGCGAACCTGTCCTCTAACGGCTTGGTTCATTCGGAAAAAAAATTATTTTCGTCGGTTTTCGAAACGGATATCAATATGTATCTAACATATATTCTATTTTAATTGGTTATCGTCCAAAAAATGACGCTTTCTGGGTTAGTTTTTCAAATTTCTAAACGCAGAGAAAACAGAGCTAAATCCGCACTATATGGTGGATGATCCAACTTAATAAAGCTATACTTTGGTTACCTTATGAACCCACACACTGTCATAAAGAAGAAAAGTTTCCTTGCCTGAAAATTTTTGATCCATAGCCGTACATAATTTTGTTAACGCATGACCATAGACAGCTGCTATTATTGCAGCCCATTAGCATATACTCAACAATAGAAAGTCCCGCTTTGTCTCAAAACACGGTAGGTGATTTTCAGTGGATTTACAGCCCTACCCAAAGTGTTTTGATCACTAATTCACTTTAAAATATGACGAAGCCTTGTCTTCAAAGACAGTAACTATTTGATCGTGATTAATTGAAAATTTCTTTATTAAAAATTTGACGACACTGCAATACTATAATTTCATAAAACTCATTTTTCTGTTATGAAACACTTTATAAAACCACAAGATAATGAACGAATTGGAGGAAAATTTGACACAAAAGTAGAAATATGTTGTCAGTGTTGAACTCTTAATATTAATTCCAGTAAATTAAAAAGATAAATTAATAATGAAAAAAATAAACGCACCAAGATAAAAGCAAAGACGGTAGCTTTCATAAACTATTTCGCTTCCAAATAGTATTATTAATCGGTATGCTGCATAACTACATTCATCTAAATTAAGCTCTATGCGCTTTTTATAGCTTATATTCCATTTTAAATCTTTATATGCTTCATAAGTGTCAACGTAGCTCCAATTATCCGCCTTAGATTCCTTTTCGAATTAATATTTAACCTATGTAAAAGATAGCTACTCTACTAACGAATTAATGAAAACTAATAATTTTAACTGTTATAACTTTAAACATCTTACAGCATTAACTAAAATATATTATTATTTATGAGAATTACATTTCTTACGTAGTTATAATGGAGCATTCATTAAGATACCTTTTTATAATTTTTAGAGTTTTCTTTGTAAATTAAAATAACAAATAGACTTTATAATATTGATACCATTTCATTGACCCCAATCAAATTTTGTATTCTGCTTCTGCGAATAAGTTTTTAATGTTGTTTGCCTCCGTTTTTGACCCTTTCCATGATGAATCAGCTAACATTTCTATTAAACACAAGAGATGATTCACTGTCAAATTTATTGACTCCGGATTGTAGTTATGTCTTAAATTTTGCTCCTAAATTATCGATGTTTTCGCATCGAGTATCGTTCATGATCATCAAAGTTGACAAATTTATTATAAATAAATGATTTTTACACAGAAAAGTGCAAAATATCTGACGTTTTCCAGTCCATAAAATAGCCAGACTTTGTCTGAGTACCACAGTTTAATTATAACAACTCTCATTAGTACCAGATTGACGATATACTAATCTTTGGAATATTTAAAACTTTGTTTGGATCATAACTAATGTTGGGTAAATCTCCAGGTTCACAGTAGCGTACAACGTAGTCGGAAAGTCTGGACAGATGCGATTATAAAAAAAATAAAGCGGATGTAATTTACCTTTCTATATTTATATCTGTGTATCCGCGGTCTAGCATTGCTTGTACATCGAAACGCCTACGACGAGGTGAAAATATAATTCTCTATTTGAAAAATGAGGGTTCGTTTTCATTTAAACACTATTTTATATACACAATAATTTTAAAACCGGGATACTTATTTAAAATTGCACATAATTTATCAGTTGTACAGGTATCAGTTGTACAGGCTTTGAGACGATGTACTACACTCAGGACTTTATTTAAAGACAGCTTGCTATTTTCTAATCGGGAGATGGCTTCTAAAATAATTATTTGTGTTTAGATTTCGGTATCTGTAAAAAGTTGCTGACTTAATGGATTTAATTTTAAAATACACAGTTTAACGATGTGAAACTGTTTCTCGTAGTACATTACTTGAGGCCACGTTCTTTATCATTTACGAAATTTAATAAAGACTTGTTTGGTAGAAGCTACTAATGTGTTTACTTTTGGGTAGTTGTTTCTAATATACTCTGTTACCAGATGAATTGCATGGAGAAAACATGTTACGCGAAGCACTTTAGGAAAAGGTTTATTTAGTATTTCGCCAGCTTAATCTAGTTTGAACCGCCATCTGTAACCAACATTACGTATATTAACGATATACAAAATTTCCTAACACTTTTTATAGTTTGCACTATATATTCCGGCGGTCCCTCTTTTTAATATTTTATTACATACCAGGTGTACCGGAAAGTCATTTGTCGTAAAAAAAACTACATAATTGTCAAGAAAATGGAAAAATTTATTTATTCAAATAATTGGCCATTTGATTCTACGTATCCCGCCCATTTTTCAGGCAATTTTTACATGCTATCCCAAGAAAACCCTTTGTCCTTTGAGCAAAACCATTCATCGAACCATTTTCTAACTTGGATGGGGCAAGTTTTGGAGAATATGCAAGTGCTTTTAACACTTCCTTAACGGTTCTTCTGTATGAGACGGCGTGTTATCGTGCTGTAAAATTATTTTTTCGTGTTTACGGGCCAATTCTGAGCGTTTTTCTATCAATGCATTGTTCAAATTCATAACTTGTTGTCGGTAGTTATCAGTATTAATTGTTTCACCAGGTTTCAATAGCTCGTAACACACCACGCCACTTAGGTCCCACAAAATATAGAGTATATTGTCTTGCGACCAAAACAATTTGGCTTTGGAGTCGATGGGCCGACTTCGTCAGATGATAACCGTGTTTTTTTGCATTTAGTGTTCTCGAAATAAATCCATTTTTCGATTTTTCATTTGCTTGTCATTCAATTAATGTGTCATCTATTTTCACATCATTTTTTATATTGGTCGTAGTCAGTCGCTAATCATTTCCTGGCCACATTTAACGTTTCTGGTAATTATTTTTGAATTTGGGTTGGGTCTCCATCCAATAACCCCTACAGTTTCATATCTTCAAACTTTTTCGATCTGTCAGAACCTTCTTTGTCTTGCACATCGAAATCACCACTTTTGAATTGTCGAAACCACGCCTCAGATGTTTTTATGTTTGGAGCATGCTTACCGTAAGTTTTTACCAGCAAACGATGACAAATGTAGTATTTTGGGCACTAAACTTGACATTTTCAAAGAAGTATAAATCTATGACATTGTTACTTTCGCAAAATATAACATGTATGACTTTGAGGCTTCATGTCAGTAGCATAAAATAACATATGTGTCACAGCGACATCTGTTAGAAAAACCGATAATGACTTTCCGGTACATATGATAAAAGAAGGGGCAACGAAGTCTTATCACTTTCTAAAGCGTATGTTAATACATTCACGAGAAAGTTTCTTTCAGAGTCTATAACTTCATCAACCGAGCGCCATATTTTTTTATTTTCCAACTCAGTCTTTACGGGGTGCGTAATTGTGTGTTTCACTTGCGATAAATTATGTTTTAATTGTCTTGTGGAATATATTTACTCCAAAACTGACAAAAATTCTTATAGTCTTCTACATAATGAGGAACGACGCATATAGCTAATATAGAAATTAAATCAAATACAAATTTATCATATGGTATTCCACATTCTGCATTCAACACATGGCATTTGCTCTTAATGTATTTTTTACAATCCCTAGGCAAAATATTGAAGTTCCGAATAATACATTTAATTAAAGTTTCTGCACATTCTAAAGTAGGAAAACGATATTGAAATTTATTTACACCAGGATGAGTTTTCAGTGTGTATCAGCCTCTTATAAATTCAATAAGTCTATTTTGTTGGAGTAATTTATTAGGATCCATTGTTTGGATAAACTTCAACAATATAAATAGCTGAATTCTGCAAATCTCATTAACAATTCTATAATGTATCTAAGAAATGATTAGAAAGCACTAATTATGTCTTGTCATGTCTACCGACACCCCTCTATTTGGTTTAGTGTAAATACAGTCATGTTTGTTGTTTCTTCCGCTGGATTCTTATAACAAGTAACAACCTTCGTGTAATTGTATCAAACCGATGCAATGCTTTTACCTAACATCAAGCT
The DNA here is from genome assembly GCA_031893035.1 of Dermolepida albohirtum. Lineage (NCBI taxonomy): Eukaryota > Metazoa > Arthropoda > Insecta > Coleoptera > Scarabaeidae > Dermolepida > Dermolepida albohirtum. The sequence continues at coordinate 678,435 of JAVIWB010002358.1, forward strand.
GAGAGGGTAATGTATACATATGTAAACGAAATATTTAATGTACACAGCTCTCACGTTTGATAATTGAATCTGGAATCTGCAACTTGCATTTACAGAAATTCTATCGCACAAGTATTTACCGTTATTAGTATCGAGACGGAGCGTCAAGATTCATATTAGGTTCGTGATAACAACAGTCTTCAATAATTTCCTTAATATATACAGGCAAACTATGTTTGCTACCAACTCGAAGCCGTAGCAATAGAATGTATTTGAATATGCATATATGTCACCGTTCTCTAAGTTCAAGAGGTCAAATAATTAATTTCAAATTTCAATCTATGGAAATACCTAATCATGCTTTCTAACTAAAACTTAAACTAAATTAAGTTACAGTAAAACGACAATTTGTTACTGTGGTCTTATTTGAATTCTGAATGTAATTAATTTTCCCAGCTCTGAGCACATATATGTATATTCCATCTGTAGACTGATTACGATAACTTACAAAAAGGGATAAAATACATAGTACAGTTATATATGGACGAAATTCTTATATGATATACAAATATTGAAATTAATATATTTCCTACGTATTGAATTTTCCGCCTTTGAATTAGATTCATAATCATTGCATGGATGAAAGCGCTTCTCGATTACGCTGTCGAGTTGTACGCTCTGATTACGTATTGTGAAAAAATGCTATTCACATTTTCCAATGAATAAAACTCGCTTAATAAATTGAAAACAAAATCTTTTACAAATAATAATAACAATTTTCAATGACCAATAGGATGCCGTAATTATAGAATGTAAATACAATATTACTGAGTATGATCTTTAAATGACAATTAAATTAGTATTACGAAAAGATAAATAGATGGTTAGACAGGTAATTAACAAAAATAGAATTGATGACGAAACAAATATATATATATATATATAGAATTACTTAAAAAATAAAGGAGTTGCTACCCAAGGCACTGAGAGGGAAATGCCATAACACATTGGTTCTAGGTCTTACAGCTTGAATCAGTGTAGGCCCACAAACAGAAATATTAAATCATGGATTCGCTTGGAAGTTCAACAATATTTATAGGCAAATCTAGATTATCCAATTTAAATTTCTTTATCAGCGAAAAAAACCTAGATCATTTAGCGTATTTTCCAACTCAATAAGAGTATAAAATTGTGTGGTACCCATGCCTACATAATAATGTAACATTAGCCACGACTTAGATATAAATTTTATTATGAGTGCAGTGGGGGAATTGAAAGCAATATAAAACCATATCGCGCTTCTCTAATATACTTACCAGGTGCATCGGAAAGTTGTTACCGGTGTTTTAGTAAGAAAACTACATAATATTCAAAAAAATGGAAGAATTTATGTATTCAAAGTATTGGCCTATTGATTCTACACATCTTGCCCATCTTTCAGCCAATTTATGGATGCAATCTCAAAAAACTTTTCTTCGAAATTGACAAAGGGCTCTGTAAGCACGTGTCTCCTTGATGCGAAAAGGCCTTACTTGGATGGAGCAAGGTCTGGAGAGCTCGATGGGTGCAATATTATGTCCCTCTAAGTACTTTCAACGCTTTCTTGACCGATTTTGCTGTAAGAGAAGGCGCGCTATCGTGCTGTAAAATCACTTTACCGTGTCGTCGGGTCCATTCTGAAGGTTCTTCTATCAATGCGTGGCTCAGATTGATGACTTGTTGTCGGTAGCGATTAGTATTAACTGTTTCACTAGGTTTCAACAGTTCGTAATACTCTCGCTCTGATCCCACCAAACACAGAGCATGGTCTTGTGACCAAAACAATTTGGCCTTGGAGTCGATGGGCCGGCTTCGCCAGGTGATAGCTATGATTTTTTGTGCTTAGAGTTTTCAAAATAAATCCATTTTTTATCACTCATCACTATTCGATGCAGAAATGACTTCCGATCACACCTTTGAAGCAGCATTTCACAGACGATTTTTCATTCATCATACAATTGATGCAGCACCTATTTTCCTATCTTTTGAATTTTTTCCATTGCTCGTAATTGGTCTCTAATCATTTCTTGGACCAGATCGAACACTTCTGCCAAGTGTTTTCGAGTTGGGTTGAATTTTCATCCAGTAACTCCTGCGGTTTCGCATCTTCAAATTTTGTCGGTCTACCAGAACGTTATTTGTCTTGCATATCGAAATCACCACTTTGAATTGTCAAAACTACGGCTCACATATTTTTATGGTAGGAGCATGCTCACTGTAAGTTTCTACCAGCAAGCGATAACTTGCAGCGGTTTTTTTCTTTTACTTAAATAAATGTGTGCCGCAAATGCACTTTTTCAGACACGAAAACGACATTTTCCAAGAGGTATAAATCTATGACAGCCTTACTTTCGCAAAATATAATATGTATGCCTGCGAAGCTTGATGTCCGTAGAATAAAATGACATATGTGTCAAATCATAATATCGAATCTTAAGCCTAGCGGCATCTGTTGAAAAATCTGTAGTAACTTTCCGGTGCACCTGGCGTATTTAATATGCGGCAGAGTAATTGATGACTTGTGTATAAATATTGACGCGCTTTTGATTTTTAAATGTTTAGTATTGTTTGAAGATACTGTTGCACATAATCTTATATTCGCTAGTATCAATTACCGAAACGTAAAATCAGGAATCTCCAAATGGGGTTTGTGACAAGAAATGCGTTAAGCGAAGCGATACTGCTGAAATAGGCACTAATACGCACAATGAAGCTCAAAAGCTTTAAAAGTAAAGGAACAGAGTTTTCAAGTTTAGCCGAAAATTTAATTTTTAATTAAATAATACACTAAAGTCCTTAACTTCCGTCTTCTTCTTATGATATACATTATTAATTCCGGACATAAAGGGGCTAAGTTTCGATAAAAGGCATTATAATTTATAGTTAATGCATACGAAAAATTAGTACAATATGAGCAACATCCACAAAACTATGACATCCAAAATCTTTCATACAACTTGAAAAATGATTTATAAATTAGAAATGATCGGGTTAACATTACCTTAAATTCTGGAATACAGAGCTTGTTCAAAGATTTTCTCAACGTTCGAAATAATAGAAATTTAATTAATTAAAAATTTCATTTTTACAGAAAGGTAAGGTCACTAAGATAAGGCAAATACAAATCAACACCCCCATCTCCTAAAATCTTGGCAAAGGTCATCACTAGAGTGCAGAAATTTGATCGGCATTTCATGAGGCATACACCGACAACGTAGAAGAAGTTTCGTAACTTATATGTATGTATGTAATACAGTGTGTGTCTTGGTTCGAAGATGTTCACTTGTATTACGGAGTTTCGTACGTTGTATTGAATTATGTCGCGGCTACGCATGTCGGAAAAACGACCATTATCTGACACAATAAATAAGTGTACTTGCCAATATCCGGTTTCAATAGACGATGGCGCAATAGTGAAATGCTTGCTTGAAATATTACTGGAAGAAACACGTAGATAATGAACAACACAAAAAAATCTATTGAATGGGTTATTCTATTCGATTTATGTTTAACGTCTACCGTTTCGTTTATTAGCTAATGAATTATTTTACTCATTCTGGAATAAATAGGTGAATTGTAAATTACCTACTCATCTGCTGGTGAACATGTTATAAATAGAATTAAGTCGAAGTAGGAAAATACGAAACTTTGGTTATGTATGGACGAAACGACAGATTGTAAAAAAGAATCAATTTAATGTCGTTCGTAAAATGGAACCACTTAAACCGTCATTTTAAATCTTACTAGTTTCCATAATAGAACAAGTCAAATATATTGGAAAAATTTGAATTTTCGGAAGATGGACTCTTAATGTCTACATCTGAAAGTCCCCACAATGAGTTCTGTAGGTCGATCTCTTAAAAACGACTATGGTAACTTCTTACATGTTACGTGTAAAATCCATGCTTTACATCTGTGGCAGAAACGATTCGACGTTATTATCTTGAGGTAAATAGTTTGATAGAGCTCACAACGGCAGTGCTCCTCATATCCCCTAAATAAATTCGAGATTTCGACAGGCAATGTCCCGACATCCACGAACTTCCACAGCCAATTGTTGACTAGAGAACATCGTTAAAAGCAGCATTTTATTGTTTTCTGCATTTCCAAATAATTGTCTATAGTTTTATGGTTTGATTCTGAAAAAGCAACTGCTATTAAGGAAAGTCAAAAGAAATTCCAAGGCGCTGAAATTGAAGCATTTTTACAAATAATTTATAACAATTACACAGGAGTATTTGAAGTAATTGATAAATTATTAAATCTTCCATTTCTTTCATTACCATTTCATGCCATTAGCGGATTCATTACAAAGACACAGCTACATGGTGTGGTTGCTAAAATAGATAGTGCGCTACAGCTGCAAATTTTACCGCATTCAAATAAATTTGTAGAGGTAGTGAATGCACAGATCCTTTAAATATTAACAAACATTACTTTAATTATGTAAATTTTGCATGACTAGATATCGAACTGATCAATCTATTCATTTAGGAACATTGTTTCGTCACGGCGAACTCAATTCTCTGAAACGACTAAGTAAACATACCTACTGTTTCAAATATTTAACCGATTTTATCCTGTTTGTAATTACACCGAAAACACTACTTAAAGTGGTGCATCACGTTTCATAAATTATATATAACCTTATTTTGTTTGTATTATATACTTGTTTGAAAGCGCGGATATACATCTAACCTGATTCCAAAGGTAGTTTGAAAGATGAACAATAAGTAAAAGATTCTAAATAACTTATGATATATTGTTCATTCTAACAAAATTTGTTTTGAACCCATTCCTATGGAATTGAACGTGCAATCGAATGAAGGTAACTTCAAGATTGTGTGACGAAATCTCATTGCGTTATCTTCAAGTTTCAATTTATTAAAATAAACAATATTACTGTCCCATGAATGAGATAGTTATATACGTTAGTGGTTATATTCATTAATTATTTACTTTGTTATTAGTTTATTTTGATAAATGCCTTTTCATTTTCAAGCGTTCAACACATTTATGTTTTTTAATAATAATCATATTGTTCTTGGCCGTCTGGAGGTTGATATAATGCCAATAATACATATATTAACAATTTCAGAAATGTTAGAATATTCTACAAATATAGTATTATTGAAGACATTATAATCAATATTTAATATTTCTACTTGCATAGCCAATGTCTACGTACAGCTTAATCACTTCGTCGCCCTTTTCCATACAAAACAAGCACAACAAAGTGACCTAGAAACAAAACAGTTAAAACAATGCTAAATTCGAACTATGTGATAGACGTATAATAGAATTAATTTCGAGGAGGATTATTTGTCTGCGATGATAAATCGATGTGTACATGCAAATCGTGCTTTCCGTAGCATACTTCCACATATAACTTCTCAAGTACAAATTTGTCGAGCATTCTGTTTGCATTATTTGCGACAAATGCATCACTAATTCTCTTACTTTGTTCTATATGAATATTTAGTGACAACTATATATTTATACACCTGTGATAAATTCATCCCAAATTTATCCAAATATTTCAAAATTATTTATAGTTCTCGGATAAAAGGATATAAAAATAAACTAGCTTCCAAGATTTGCAAAATAATCTAAAACTTTTGAGTGGTCAATGCCCTTACAATGAAAGCATTGAAAATGATTCGAACTATTATCAGAAGTATTTGATTAAATTTAAACCTTTACATATCATGAATAGAGTTTGTCTGTTTGGAAAATTTTTTTTAAATTGCTTGCTGCAAAAACGTTGTAAGTAAATCTAAATTATTTTATAGATATGTTTCTGCTTTACAAAAAGTGAATAAAATACTTACCATTTTCGAAGTATTCATGTTTACTTTTTGATTTCATGATGTTAGTTAATCACAAAAGACAAAAGAACTCTTACCTCTTTAATAAATGATTGGCCTTCGCATAAAATGGTTCGTGGATGTGAGCATTATCACGAATCCAGACATGAGCTTTACCACTACCCCGGATGCGACACTGTGATTAATTTTTGCTGCTGATGACAATTTAGTAGTCGAAATATGAATGCAGAGTAAGAACGTTGATACAGTAAAGGTTTTTGGCGTTTTTGATTAATTCAATTAAGCACAATCTCCAACAAAATTTTCATGTTAGTATTTATGACAAAATTTCAAATTGTATGTATCAGAACTGTATGTTTTGGACTATAATTTCCACCTTCTCACAAATATACTTCATATATAAGTAATAAGAGTACCACGAGGTATTGGAATAGTTTTCAACGCATTTACAACTTTAGGCACTCAAAATACTGCTCCAAAATACTGCTATTTCATCAGAACAACACTTCCTTTTAGCAGAGAAATCTTTGAGTTTATTAAATAAATGTGTCACTTGCAGCTGAATCTAAGGTGGTGTAACACAATCTGATACTTCAATCGACTAATTTTTTGCGAAAACCTTGACTATTTTGAAAAGGTTAATTATGATGATGATAAGAGAAATTCTGCCTTGTTTTGACATATATCATACAAAAAGGAGGGTTAATATTCACCTAAAGTTAATGACTACACTCTATTCTTATATATAATATGCGAACCCCAACTGAGCGTAAACAACTGCAAAAATACACATTTCTATGCAGGTTGATTGACCATATAAACGCTTCAGTGTAATTATTATAACTTCTGTTTTCAGCTCCTTGCAAGGACACGGGCACACTTTCTTCAAAATTTAACACCAACATTTTGAAAAAAGGCTCTTAAGACCATGTGATGAAAAGTAAATAACAAGCAGATATACGTGGGATGTCTTACAGTTTTGCATATTGGGACATAGCAGTACTGAAAATTAACCTCCATCATTAGTTAACCCAAATCTAAAGTTTCAGTGTAATACGTGCAGCGTTGTAACTACAACAAACTATTCAAGTTGAAAAATGAAATTAAAGCGAGAGCATTTTCATGAAATATTTTTTTATAATTTTCGAAAGCAATTATCTCAACAAGAATGCCTTGCCGATTTGGTTTCTGTTATTGGCAATGAAGCACCATATCAGTCAACAATTTTTCGTTAGTATGGAGAATTCCAACGTGGACGGATTAGACTTAGCAACAATCCAAAGACAAGTTCACCAAAAACGGCACTCGAAAAAACGTCGATGTTGTGCGCAAGATCATCAACGAAGACTTTATTGGGTATTTGGAAGACCTCAACTCAAAAAATTTTCCATAAAGAATTGTGTGTAAAAAAATTACTTTCCCGTTGGATACCTATTGAGATATGATCGGGTTAATATTACCTTAAATTCTGGAATACAGAGCTTGTTCAAAGATTTTCTCAACGTTGGAAATAATAGAAATTTATCGAAAGCTCATTTTTACAGAAAGGTAAGGTCACTTAAGATAAGGCAAATACAAATCAACGCCCTCATCTCCTAAAATCTTGGCAAAAGATCATCACTAGAGTGCGGAAATTTGATCGGCATTTCACTAGGTATACACCGACAACGTAGAAGAGGTTTAGTAGCTAATATGTATGTATGTAAGACAGTGTGTGTCTTGGTTCGGAGATGTTCACTTGTATTACGGAGTTTCATACGTTGTATTGACTTATGTCGCGGTTACTCATGTCGGAAAAACGACCATTATCTGACACAATAAATAAGTGTACTTGCCAATATCCGGTTTCAATGGACGATGGCGCAAAAGTGAAATGCTTGCTTAAAATGTTACTGGAAGAAACACGTAAATAATGAACAGCACAAAAAAAATCTATTGAATGGGTAATTCTATTCGATTTATGTTTAACGTCTACCGTTTCGTTTATTAGCTATGAATTGTTTTACTCATTCTGGAATAAATAGGCGAATTGTAAATTACCTACTCATCTGCTGGCGAACATATTAAAAATAAAATTAAGTCGGAATAGGAAAATACGAAACTTTGGTTATATATGGACGAAACGACAGATTGTAAAAAAGAATCATTAGTTAACCCAAATCTAAAGTTTCAGTGTAATACGTGCAGCGTTGTAACTACAACAAACTATTCAAGTTGAAAAATGAAATTAAAGCGAGAGCATTTTCGCGAAATATTTTTTTATAATTTTCGAAAGCAATTATCTCAACAAGAATGCCTTGCCGATTTGGTTTCTGTTATTGGCAATGAAGCACCATATCAGTCAACAATTTTTCGTTAGTATGGAGAATTCCAACGTGGACGGATTAGACTTAGCAACAATCCAAAGACAAGTTCACCAAAAACGGCACTCGAAAAAACGTCGATGTTGTGCGCAAGATCATCAACGAAGACTTTATTGGGTATTTCGAAGACCTCAACTCAAAAAATTTTTCATAAAGAATTGTGTGTAAAAAAATTACTTTCCCGTTGGATACCTATTGACCGAAGAATAAAAAGCAGCTAGGGTAAATTAATGTCAAAGAACTCTAGATCGCTTCAACGCCGTAATCTCTGGAAACGTGTACAACATTGTCAGTAGTGAATAATCTTGTATGTACTCCTACGAGCCAGAAAATAAACGCCAGTAGCCTGTTTGGATGTTCCAAGGTGAAGGGAAGCCGACGAAAGCCATCCCTTCTCGAAGTATCTTCAAAAAGGCAGTCGCCACATTTGTCTCGAAAGCAGGTAATGTACCAACAATTCCTCTACAAGATCAAAGACCTGTTACTGTCGATTGATATATAACCATTTATTTGCCACAAGTCATCGCTCAGCTTGGAAAAACCAACCCCGAACGACGTATCATTCTTCACCAAGACAATGCAAGTTCGCACACAGCACGCAAGGCAATTAACTTTTTAATGCAATAAAACGTCGAATTGTTGGACCATCCTCCGTGCAGTCCGAACCTAAGTCCCAACGATTTTGTACCTTTCCGAAAATCAAGAACGGATTGCGTGGTCAAAGGTTCCAGTTGTCGGAAGGAGCAATCGATGCCTTCAAAAACGCAATTTTACTGTACCAACAAACGAGTGGAACAACTGCTTCCAGAATTGGTTCGAGCGCATGCAAAAGTGCGTTTATCTTCTTGGAGAATACTTCGAAAAATAATGAAGTCTTTAAGAGCTATCCACTGTTTTGTTTCAGTTATATATGCAAAACTGAAAAAACAATCCACGTATCTTACAAGTTTATTATGTTCTCTTCACGTTGAAAGGATCTTATAATTTAGTTTGTAGATCAAATTAATTTATTTAGCTTTATTTTTTTTTGTTAATTTACTACAAACTATTGCACATTATTAATGGTGTTATTTATTATTCAGTTTTTCGTAATGATTAGATTAAAGAAATTGCCGAAAGTAATTTTTTGATATTTGATTGTATGCTTACATTTAACAGTTCAGTACTACAATTTTCGACGTTTGATTTGGTATGATTTCCATTGATCACTCTTGAAAAACTAAACGACGTAAAACAGAACCTTTATGGATTATATATTATTTTATTATTATACAGCGCGGCCAGACATAGGCGGATAAACGCCAGATAGAGCGAGTCTATGATTCATTCTGAGTCGACATTCCCATCTCGAGAAAGTTATAAGGTCACACAATAAAATTTTCAAATGTGCGACTAGGATATAACGAAATTTTTTAAATTACTTTTTGAAAATCATTATGCTGAAATTCGAAAATGGAATTATGTAAAATTGTATTGACGTAACTAATCGATTGAGATCAAGTCTTTACCTTTTTCACATTTCTTAATTTTATAAATGAAAATACATATGGTAACTTAGTACAACGCGGTTGATTTTCATTGAAAATACAGACTAGTTTTGACGTCTAGTGACATTCAATTTTTCAAAAGTGATCAATTGAAATCATATCGAAACCAAACGTTGAAAATTGTAATACTGAATTGTTAAATGAAAGCATACATAGCCGACTAAATATCAAAAAATTACTTTCGGCAATTTCTCTAATCTCAAGTTTGAGTAACAATGTTTCTTCGAAAGCCGTAACTTAATATACAGCCACGATCATCAAAAACTTCGACATAACCGGAAACTATTAATAAAATTACATTGTTTCAAAGGACGGCAAAAATTACGCAGCAATTTAATCAATTACCCCTGTACATGTTGGAATGTGTCTTGAATTTGCTTCCTCGAAGCTTCAACTATATTTGGAAACTGATAACTAACAGTTTGAACATTAGAGCATAACATTTCTGCTTTTCTAATAATGTGCAAATTTGTCAATTCATAATATATAATGAAGTAATTACTAATAATTGCCATAATATATATCTGAGTTGGTGATGCCAAGTAAATCACAAAGTCACTTTACTTGACATTTATCCACATTTTTTTAACCACACTGTCTATTATTTATTTATAGTAGCATATCGCATAAATCTATAATATTAAAATGTGTCTCTAATTGCATGATTTTCATAGAACGTTGACTATTTTTAAAATATAAAACCAACTCGTGAAATTTATGAGGAATTCTTTTTAGCAAATTGCGCTTCACGCTCTAACGCTATAATCAATAATTCATGAAACAAGAAACTATTCTTTCTGAACGCAGTTGTCCTTAAATTTTTCTAAAAAAAAATCGTATTTTATGATAAATTTTATTATAAGTCTCCATCATAAAGTTTTTATTTCAGTGCTGCAATAAAAATTAATTTATCCAGACGACCAGACCAGACTAATTTATCTTTTGCCTGTTTGCGGATAATTTTCGCAAACTTTATTGACTCTTCATCTTAATACTGTCTCCATCATACGTTAAGCACTCCATTCATTATTTACAGAACGTGAAAAATTGATTTACAACTTTAATTGAAAAAGAAAATTTATCACCATTCAATAAAACTTCCACCTTACGTGCTGCTTGACAGGAAAACATACATCTAGTCTTGTTCGTAAAAGTTCAGTGAACTCTGAAACAGTAAATTATTAGTGGATTTCGTGTTCGGGTTTTAGAAAACTTTGCATTGCTGTTACCTAGCGTGATTACTACTGCAATAATTTTACTTTACAGTGCATAAACTTCTATATGTGAAGAAATATGGGAAAGAAAGAACATATAATGAGTAAAATAATTGTTTCTTATTATTTTCCAACGTTACTATATATAATCTTTTTTGTTACAGAACTGCTTTCGACATACTTCAAATAATTAGGTAAGTTGTATAAGATGCATATTCTATTTGTTTCTATTATATATTTAATTTACCTTTGACTTAAAAATATTATATTTTGCATTGGAACTAATCTTTTCTTTAACTAAATTTACTTATTAATATCTATTAATAATAATAATGTGGTAATTATATTTACCTTAGCTTGTTAAAATAGATTTTTTTCGACGCTTTAAATACTACAAATCATGGTAACTATTAACAATTAGTCATCATTTCGGTTATGACGCTGCGATACTATTTACATACCGTAGGATGCCTAAGTAGGTAACCCTTGCATAAAATTCAATTCTTTAGCAATTTTGTTTCCAAATTCAATATTATTCCACTTTAACTATCCTATTAAAGTTCAGGAATTGAAAAGGTATTATTGTTAAATAAAATAGAAAGCAGTTTCTGCGAAAATAACCTTAGTTAATCCTACTCAGGTAATCTGTTCCTTAACGACAGTTTTACGAAATCTACTTAGGACAGTTTGTATGCAATGTGGGTTAGTATATCACGTATTTTGAAGGGTGATTATTAAGGGTAGTAAAATGGCTAGAATATCTGGCTGAAGTCGCCAGAAATGCTTTTCTTTATCAACAGGACTAAAGTAAGTGATGAATTACAGAAAGAAAGCAATGTTCTAAGTCTTCGATTTTCAAAATTATCCAAAAGCACGAATAAATAGTTTCGATGGCTAATGAAAAAGAATGAAACTCCAAGGAAAGTAAAACAATAACAATAATGATCAACATTTGCGAATGATATCCTTACGAAATAGGACGAAGTCACCTAAAGAATTTAGAGAAAATCTTTATAAATCGACAGGAGTTTCTGTGCATCTTTCTACTATTCGGTGCTGTGTAGTTAAACAGAAACTTAGAGGGCATGTTGCAAAAAGGAAGTCACTACTGCTGAGGTTAATTACAAAAATGGTGGGAATATGAACGAATTCATTCCCATTGGACATTGAACAAGTTACAACGCGTGCTTTGGACAGACGAGTCCAAGTTTTAAATATTCAGATTCAAGAGATCCAGTATGATCGCAAACAAGTTGGAGAAACCTATAACCCATGTATACAGTCATAAATAAAACATGGAAGTGGGTCTATACAAGTATACGGTTACGGTCTACGTAACGATTTGGCGCATTGGTTAAAAATATTTAGATATTCGACGATAACATGCTGTAGCAACAGCAATACAATTAATTGAAAATAACTACATTTTTCAGCATGATAACGATCTGAAGCATACCGGTAGGATCGTTTGCAGCTATTCAAATGGAACTGATTAGCAAGAAATTCGACAAACTTTAGTCTGGCCACTACAAAGTCCAGATTTATAGATTATTGAACATACATATGTGGGATTATTAAAATCGTGCGCAGCGAAAAAGCTTAGCAACTAATGCCAATTAGCTGACATCATTTTGCAAGAATGGAATGGCATTTCTCACCAAACTGTTGTACACCCAAAGGCGTGAGAAAATGGTCATACTAAATACTAAATACTAATATTATTATCTTTATTATAATACTACATAATATGTTTCAACTGTATGCGATTATTTTTGTTGTATTCTTAATACTAAAGAAATGTATAATTTAAAACAAGGTATATTTTAGCTTTTCTTTTTTTAAGTGATGCAGAATGCATTGTTATATAATATATATGCATATATATATATTATATTTATGGTATAATATAATTATTATATATGTATATTATAATATAATATATTTGATATTATATTAATATATTTTACACAAGAAAACTGGAATTATGTGTAAACTAATACGAAAAATATATTTTGGGAAATTTAACCATACATACGGTGGAAACGTAAATGCGAAAATATGGTAGTATCGTATAAATTTCACGTGTGCATCTCTTCCATTAAAATTTTAATTTGTCACATTCATTTAATAGTACCGTGTTCGCTTGTTTAAAAGAGATACCAATATTTCGAAAGCTTTTATTGCGGGTTTGAAAATTGTAAAACAAATAAAGCATTCAATTGTATTGTGACCAGCGCTGTTCAACTTTTTGCAAAATGTGCACTATTTTGCGTTTTATTTGGTTCTCTTGTTTGCTTTTCCTCTTCGAAATATGCCCAGATGTCTGCATTATAATTGTATTCGAAAAGACTTAATTAAATTGCATAATTCATTAGAAATTGTTCCTTTGCCATTTTCATAGTAAGAACATCTTCTAGCTTGGGTAACTTGAATAACTCTTGAAATATAATTCTTTTCTTAAATAAACATTGATTTGGAAAATATATCATAACTTTTTTATGCATAATCAGATTTGGAAAATACATTTGAGAATTACTTTTTTAAGTCATCCTATTGTTGTGCAATTAACAGTTGTAAAAATAGTGTAAAACATTTGCTTATTTCGCAGTTCTTTTCACTATTTAGTTACGGCGGATGAGTTGAATGAAAATGGAATCATTGATGAAAACACTAAACTAGACACAATTTACAAGCATAATGTGTTTCGAAGAACAAATAAACCTATTTTAAAAATATTTTTGTATGTACCAAAGTTCTTTGTTCGGTATAACAATAAGCCCTTGCGATTTCGGAATTTCAAGCTCGAACTACCTAGCAAGTAAGAAACAACTAAATGTGCTTTGCCTAGTATTATTCGATAGCGATAATATTTTTCCACCTTTTCAACAGAAAATGTTTCTTTCTAATGGAATAAAATTGTTACAAAATAAAATTATCAAAAAAATCGTAGTCTGTTACATGTTAAAGAGAAAACTTTTCTAGTTCCTCTCGTATATTAAATGCATTTAATGGGGAAATACGATTTCCAAATAATCAACTCTTATGGGCAATGTTGAACAAATATCCGGAATCGCTGTATCGTACAGCCTCGTCGGGATAAGTGCGATTATAACGTCGGAAAATGATTTAAAAATGTATTTACACTCATCACAATTAACAATCCAGGTTTGCGAGGCATGCTCGCATTACTGACATAATACAAGCTATCGGCTATGCCTGCGCGCGTTCGCAAATTTGTCTTAATGTACGTAGTACAACACGATCATTTTGACGTCACGTTCCCGGGCGTAAGAGTGAGTGAATATCGTGCATCTTGAATAGTGGAGTCACCAACTTACTCCACTGACTCACGCCATTAACAGCTCTGAAGGATTTCGTAAGATTCCTAATGCCCCAACTAGTCCGAGATAATTATTCTGAATAGTTTATAAATCTACATATGTCAGCCTGACTATCTTTGCCGGTTCTATCTTTTTTTCTATTTTTGATATATGCAGATTCTTCGAATTGCAAAACTGTGGCCTTTATTTGCTTAAAATATGTTTGGTAATACAACGCCACTTTTAACCAGGTTCCCAACATGTATGAATCGTTACTGAGAGTTCAGGGATTCCGAGACAGCGTGTGTGAAATTCACAAGTACGTTTTGGGGACATGCAGAATATTTTCTTTGTATTTGCAGTTAAAGTCTCTGCCTCTGGATAACATTGTCGAATGTTTCTGTCACAAGATAAAGGCATAAATTCTACACGTAACATACACCATACTACCTCACACTTTTTGGAGAGCACATCCTACATAACACATTCTATTGACACCATCACTAACAAACATTTGTACTTGATTTAATGAAACTTGAGATTCATATGTTTTCGCTGAGTCATTCATCTATTTTTCTACTAGCTAGTAATAATGGAGAGAAATATTAAAGAGGATTCAGTGCGTGAACAGTAGAATGTTTTTATATCTATAGTCTAGTTCGCGCATAATCAGAGCTGTTTGCCAACTCAGGCTTAATATTGTTTTCAATTTTTTGATGCACTGATGGTTTCTTTATAACATACTTCAATTTGATAGTAGCAGGATAGTACTGTATTTATGTAAGATGTGGTGTAATAGTTGCTGCTCGACTAAAACAAGTGATACATGTAAGCTAGAAACATAGTAATGAAGTCGTATATGAATTCTGCACACGAAAGTACATCAGTTCTTTTATTCTGAACATGTGTTACGTAATTTACAAAACAACAAAATTCTATCGCAGACTGTTTTGATATCATCGTATATCAAGTCAGTAAACTCTGCTATAAAAATAATCAGCAAACGGTAATTTTCTCGCCTGCTTCCCATTTGCTATTTCCGTTGCAATGCGTTAGCTTCTACAGCTTTCATACAACTAACTAGATTCTCTCTACATGCAGACCTTCACAACGATAGACCCCGTATATATTTCAAGGCACTCTATACTGCCTACATGTTGTGATGCGCGACTTTACATATGAATATGTAATTCGAGGATGTCAAAGTGAGATAATTTGATTAATCTTTCCCTCTTTCTCCATCAACATGGAAACAAATCGCCAAGATAATTTTTTACATGAAGTTAAGATTAGATAGTTAAACAAAATTTTATTCGACAACACATAGAAACTATCTGTGTCTGAAGAAAATGTATTAACAGTCAATATACATACATTTATTCCCTCTATATAAAACGGTTAGTACCTGACGTAAAATGCTCTATTAAGTCGTAGCTCTTGCAGCATAGCAACTATCTGGAATACTCCTTTCTTGTTCTCTAAATCATTTAATACATAGCCGTACAATGTTTTTTGTAATTATAAGTATGTGTCAAGAAATAGAAAATATAGTTTTACAGTTTTTATCAATGACGAGAACTGTAATAAGTAGTCATAGACCAATTAATTATACTATTTCGAAACAAATTCGATATAAAACCTAAAAATAATTCAAACGAAATATGTACACATGTATAACTGAAAAGATAGATACGAGTCAAAACACTATTGAATATTATTTAACAATAAAATATATTGGATAAAGTAAAATACAGTAGTCGATCGACCACTTTTATGTTTAGAATTTCATTTCCTTGTAATACTTTTTATGTGACAAACGGACGTAAATCAACCAAAAATATCGAAACGCATTTAAGAAAAGATGGTAACCATAAGTATCCAAGTGTTAACGTTGATACGTTTCACGTATATAAAAGAATTATTCACGCGTTTGTTAAATCGCCCTTCTATACATCAACTTGGAAAAAGTGTCTATAACTCTTTATACAAGTATCTTTTACAACAAACGGATGTCCAACGTAAAATATCTTTTTAAAGATATTGGATGCTATAGACTAACTTTGTCTAGAAAATCCTACCCACACACAAAGCACCCTCGAAAATTTTGGTTTGGAAAATATTCTTCTAAATATATTTTACTTATTTATTATTTGCTCTATATCCAAGTGCGATCGTGTAGAACTTTTATTCATCTGATAGAAATAATGAATAACCTTACTGAACTATAGAAAATCTAATAAATTTTTTATTCAATAAAATGACATATGTTGATTTGTTCGGAAAATGCGACTACAGGCTATTTTTAAATGGCCACATATTTGTATTCTTATGGAAAGTTATTTTATTCACTTTCTTTAATTGTTTACAAAGCTTTTCGATTTTCTTGAAGTAATAAAAAATAAAATTGTATTTTAAATAATTACAGAAGAATTATTGAACAATTTAACACATTACTTCATAAAATTGGAAATTCATAAATTTAATAAGATTTATTTAAAATGAAGACATAGCATTACTTTAATCAATGTGCAATATATTAACTTCTAATAGATTGTCTATAAAATATAAAATATAAACGCATGTATAATATATAGTCTTCAGAAATATTTAAGCATGTGGTTTGTAAGTATTAATTATTATTATAAATAGTAAACATTCAGAAATAACCCGTTTTTGCTTATTACGTCAACTTTTTAAACTACAGAATACAGAAAATTGCTAAATATAATGTTCGCAGAGATTCATTTTATGCATACAAAAGCTACATTTCAGTGCAGTAGTTGAGCCCTGAAGATGTCCCATACAAATGTGTACGAAACGTCGGCAGATATACAAGTGACGCGGTTCCAGTCCGGAAGCCCAGAAGCAGATAGCTACATATAGTTTCTCTAAATAAAATTGTGTTCAAACAAGTAGTACAGTTCATCTGGTACGTAGACTTCCGCGGTCCTGGTCCTTACTATCTGCTTTTGAGCTTCCGGGCTGGAACTGCGTCACTGGTATAACTGCCGACGTTTCGTACCCACTTATATGAGACATCTTCAGGGCTCAACTACTGCTACTGTCTGTCGCACTAAAACTCAGTTTCTAATCACAAATCAAATAGCTATTTTATTTTAAAAAGCATAGCCACGTTTTATATTGAATTGTAATAGTTGTTTTTCAAAAATTAATTATTTACGTCGTTATAATTATATGAAATTAAAAGTCATATGAGAAAGTTGACGACGCGCATGATTACGATAGGTGAATACATGTATATTTAATTAATTGACTTCGCTTTATATTCAAATACAGATTTTTTTGAATATACTCGTAGTCGTTATAATTCAAATTTTGATTCAAAGGCAATCTCTTTAAGAGATATTATGTACAACTTTTTTAACTTCAATTTTGTAAATAAAAAAAATACCAATTTCAATGTTTATTATTTACAAGGGTGGTCTGAAAAGTTTCCGACCTAACAAAGATACAAGATATTTTGTTTTAAAATTTATTTTTATTTTTCTACATAGTCTCCTTGTAACTCTAGATACTTCTCCCAGCGATGTTCCCATCTCTTTAACCCGTGCAAATAGTTATCGGCTTTTTTCTCTGCAAAATAATTGTTCACAAAGGTGATTGCCACCTTATTTGACGAAAATATCTGTCCTCCGAGCGCAATTTTTAGATGAGGGAAGAAAAAGAAGTCGATTTGAGCTAGATCTGGTGAGTAAGACGGATGGTCAAGCAGTTCAAACCGCAATTCGTGGATTTTCGCATGGTGTGAGTTGTCTTCGTGAAACACGATTTTCTTTTTCTGCAAATGGGGCCGTTTTTTCACAATTTCTGCCTTCAGCTTGTCAAACAATGACGCGTAGTATGCTCCGGTAATAGTTTTCCCTTTTTGAAGATAATGACTAAGATAATTCCATGACTATCCCAAAAGACAGTCGTCATCACTTTCCCAGCCGAAAAACAGTTTTTGCTTTTTTTAGAGCCGGTTTCCCCTTCGGAGTCCAATGTTTTGACTGTCTTTTTGTTTCGGGCGTATAATGGTGTATCCAAGTTCCTTCTATAGCAATTAACCGGCGCCAAAACCAAAACCAAATTTATTGCGCCTATACTGCGCCAGCAGAGAGTTGGGTTAAACCATTCAAACACGTTTTTCGTCTAACGTTAGCAAACCCGGCAACCAACGCGCGGACAGCTTTCTTGTGCCTAGATCTTGATTTAACATGTGACATACACGTTCTTTGGACGTGATCATAGCCTTTGCTATCTCTCTCACTTTAGTTGCAGTTTTTGGACGTCCCGAACGTTCATTGTCTCCTAAGCTCTTACGGCCACGTTTAACTTCAGCTGCCCAAAATTTCACTATGGCAAATGATAGTGCGGAGCCCGTACATAGAGGCCAACTCATCTTTGATTTGCGTAGGCGTATTGCCTTTCAAAAATAAATATTTAATGACAGTTCAAACTCGACACTCACATCGACTCGCTCAAACAACTGTCACCTAACAACTGCGCATCCCAAATTGCTGAAACTTTGGTGAGTACCTGACCATAGATACACAACTACATTCTCTAGCTTTTATTGATGAGTGCTGCCATCTTCGCGTCGAGGCCGGAAACTTTTCAGACCACACGCGCATTTAAATGTTTTTAAAGGTTATATAATTTTCTTGCATATATATATATATATATATATATATTTTTATTAATCATTGACGGTTGATATATAACCCCTTTCCACATTAATTTTTGTATTCTGTATACGTATTTCGACAATTAAGTTGTCATCATCAGCAGATAATTAAATAGTGCTGCACCTGGAAAACTATGGCAAAATACCTGTACGAAAACAAATTCCGCACAGGAACCGTACCGTCGAAAGCCAATACGCACACAAAAAAAAGTTAATATGGAAAGGGGTTATATATCAACCTTCAGTGATTAAGTTAATTAACCACAGCCTCCATCAAAATTAACTTCGCATATATATTTCATTACAAATGTTTTAATGCATTGATAATTATCAACCTCTTTTCATAAATGTAGTTACTTATTCATGTTAAATTTAATAGATCATAGTTTGTAAATTATCTATTGCTTCATTTATTTGAATACTCTGCTTAACTGAATTCTAGGCCTAGTTGTTTCAAAGGAGTTCAGCCCTTAAAAAGTTTACAAAAGAACTCATATAAACAGCCTCATGTTCAAAATTGTCATACTGTATGAGAATATTTATCTTGTAAATTACATTTTATTAACAAAATTTTCAATAAGCGCAAAAGTAAGTAAAATTTCAAAAAGCATATTATAACAATGTGTATGTATGTACTTATATAAAGAAAGAATAGCTTATAATTTGAGTAACAATTGCATCTTTTCCTTGTTTAATACGCATTATTTTTTTAATTTTAAAGCACAATTTATATTATTGTTGAGTAGATAATTCATCTTATTTAAGCTGCTTAAAGAAATCTTTTTCAATTACTAAATTTTTTAAATTGATAACATTATTTGTTCTTGTAATCAATATTATAAAAATAATAGTAACGTATGATGCTATATCAACAACAAATAAATATGTTTGTTTGTTACAATTAATTCGAGACCCGTATAAATGAATGGAAGCTCGTGTTAAATTTATAGTGAGCATAAGTTATTATACTTAGATGGGCTCTGTGTATTAAAACGTGACCTTAATTTATTCCAATCAAAAATGCACGCACCTGATATGCAAATGTTTTTCATAAGTGATTACGTATACTTATAATAATTTAATGTCAAAATTAATTGTTTTTTCAAACAGAAACTTTAGCCTATAATTTTAAAAAGGGCAAATAGACGATGTGAATATTAATGTATTACAATAACAGTTGAGATTAATGTAAAATATACATTATTGTTCAATGGATTTTTGCTTTAATTATGATTCAGTTACTATAAATTATTTCCGAATACACATAAATTAATACATCCTTATGGGTATGCTTATATTTTGCACAAATCTATAAATATACATACTTTATGGGGTACTCATATCAAAACATCGAGTAAAACAAACCATTAAATTTCACTTTAATAGAGTTTAAAATTATTTGAATTTGAATAAATTAAACAATTTATACACTTGGGAATAACGGTAGCTGGAGATAGAAAAATGTATATAGAATTGGAAGCAAGAACAAAAGTACGAGGATAGTTTGACAGGTAGTGAGAATGACACATAGGTGGCACTCTAATTGATAAAACAAACGCACTGTAATTTAGGTTGCCTATTTATATGTTTACATTCCGACATTTAGATAAATCGGTTGATTAGTTTATTTTTGACTAGCTTATTGAAAAAGAAGTAACACGTCGTTTTGTTAAAATGGAAAAAGCAGAGTATCGTGCGGTGATTAAATACTTCGTCATTAAGGGTATGAAAGCTACCGATATAAAAGATGAGTTACAGGAACACTAGGTGAATCTCCTCCATCATCCGCCACAATAAGTAGATGGGTAAATGAATTTAAACGTGATAGAACAAGCTGTGTTGATGAAGCGCGCTCTGGAGCACCCAAAATCGTGACTTCTAAGGAAATGATTATAAATATCCATAATATTATTACACAAGATCGACGACTCAAAGTGAGACAGATAGTAGACATGGTAAACATTTCAACAGAACGCGTACACCATATTTTAACCAAAGAATTGGGCCTTTCCAAGCTTTCGGCAAGATGGATGCCGCGATTGCTTACGACTGATCAAAAGTTCACTCGTTTGCGCATTTCCAATGAGTGTTTGGACCTTTATAAGCGGAGTCCGGTTGTTTTTTTAGGCGATTTGTTACTTGCGATGAAACTTGGATACACTACAGTACACCCGAAACTAAACAACAGTCGAAACAATGGTTAGAACGTGGTTCTGCACCTCCAAAGAAAGCGAAGACCACTTTATCGGCAAACGAGGTGTGGCATCAATTTTTCGGGATTCAAACGGCATTTTGCTCATTGATTACCTTCAGAAAGGCGCCACAATAAACGAACAATATTATGCAGAACTTCTACAAAAATTAAATGTTGAGATTCGTGCTAAACGGCCAGGAATGGCAAAGAAAAGGCTGCTGTTTCACCAAGACAACGCTCCCTCGCATACCAGCACTGTTGCAATGTCCAAAATCCGCGAGTTGCATTTCCAATTAGTACTAGCCCCTTCCGACTTCCACCTTTTTCCAAAATTGAAAACGGCACTAGGTGGAAAGAAATTTTCGTCTAACGACGAGCTTATCATCTTCGTAAATGGGTATTTTGCAAGCCTTCCGGAATCGCATTTTAGAGATGGCATAAGGGCATTGGAACACCGTTGGAATAAATATATTGCTAGGAGAATTTATTGAAAAATGAAAATTATTTTGTATTTAAAATATTCGTTTTTCTTTTCCATTCTCACTACTTGCCAAACTATCCTCGTAAATACAAAACTTTTCACTAAACATGTTAATACTCCATAAAAAGTAACTAAGTCAAACGACGAAAGTGAAGATACAAGTTCGCTGTACTTATGTCGCTGACATTTGATATCAAAGTATAGACACTAAATAAGCACATCTACAAAGAAAGATTTAACCATACGAAATTAAATCTCTGAGCAGAATCGATTAAAATTGTTCGACAAAGTGGTAAATATGGCGCATATCTTATTACTTTTTGACTATTTAATATATAATTGAAACTGTATATACTGGACTAAATACTAGCACTTTTATTTAAGCACAAGCCACACGGATTGTAAGACCCGCACTAAACTTAACAAAAATATTTATTTAGCACTTATGTGTATACATATATATATACATGTATTTACGGAAAATAAATAATAAAGTTAAGCAAAATAATTTAAATATCTGATGTGTTTATGCTGCAACTTTGCCTATTGATAGATTTTCTTTTAAATACAACACATTTTAATAACACTATGCAAGTTAAAGCGCTCGGGACTGTTTCTTAAATGATTCCTAATGTAATGAACATGTAACAAACTTCTGGGATCGCAGCAGCGTACAACCTTGCCAAAAAAGCTGGAGAGGTGCGAACTATAGTTCTTGTACATAACAAAACGATTTAAGAATTTATTTACATTTGCTGCAATCAACA
This sequence comes from Dermolepida albohirtum, assembly GCA_031893035.1. Taxonomy (NCBI): domain Eukaryota; kingdom Metazoa; phylum Arthropoda; class Insecta; order Coleoptera; family Scarabaeidae; genus Dermolepida; species Dermolepida albohirtum. The sequence continues at coordinate 700,854 of JAVIWB010002358.1, forward strand.
ATCCACTTTTGCAAGACGTCTTTCTGTCACTGACATAATGCAAACTATCCACAATGCCTGCACGTGTTCACTTACCATCAGCTCCAGTTATTGGTTGTCCGAAGGATTGTTCAATCATAATGATAAATGAAAGGAAGTAAGTTAGAGTAGAAACTAATATGTTATTTGCATATCATGATGCAACTTGAGACCTAATATTTAATAATTGAGGAAACCGAAGTACCAGATAATCTGATGAACTTGATAATTTGTAAATAAAAGGCGTAAAGTTTAAAATATAAATTTTACAATGTCTAAAACCGAATTGTTTATAATAATCACATAGAATGTACGTCTCAATCTGCAGCTTTATAGTCCAGTCACAAAAAAAGAATTTGAGAAATAATTGTACATTTAACTAGATTATCAGAACGACTAGACTATAAAAAATATCCAAGAAACTCATAAGAATATACTAAACTATGAATCTAATATCAAAAATTATGATATTGTAAAGAAGTTTTTCATTGAGACATAATTAATCTGCAGCGCGAATCTTTATTACAAAATGAACTCGCTTAAAGGCAATGAAGTAGCAAAGTATAACTTCTGCATGGTCCCAAACGTTAAAATGTAATGTTAGGTTATACGCCACTAAATGCAATTTATGCACATCTCTAATGGTTTATATTCTGCGTGCATTCACAACTACGTCACAATTTTTGTGTCTTCCCGCAATTCGAAGAACATAAAAGAATCTATTTTTGATAATTGCAGTCCTCTATGTTCCAGTCCTTGTACTTTCTTGCCCATACAAGTTGCTCCCTCACATGTTTCTCAGTCAATAAAGGTTGATGTCGCGGTATCCAGTTGTATAAATTTACTGATTGCAGCCATGTTCTAACAATACCTACTACAATAGCGACGATATATTATTTCTGTAATTGAGAGCAGATATTTTTCCGAATTTCGCCTGTTTTGCAACGCAATTTGCTAATCAATTAATCAACTTTACACACTATTTTTTTTCGTTTCCCCCGGATTTGCTCCGATTCGAATTTGAACCAGCCGCTTGATACCTTTTAATCAACTTTTATAAAGAACAAGGGTCTCGTCATGTTTATGCAATAAAATTATTTGTTCGCATGACGCTTCCAAGAACCACATCTGAATTTCATTTTCTACTTTCTGCAACTAACTTTATACTTCAGACGACTATATTAGATTTTCAACCTCCACCTAATTAAATTTTTTTAGAAATATGACTTCAAATGAAACTAATGATAATAAGATTTTGCAGAACACTATTTCTAAAAAATATTATTTGGTTTAAGAAGATATTGTATGCAACTGTCTATCTTTCATGGCCGAGACTGTACATGTTTAAAACACATGCAAATCTGTTTTGAATAATTAACAATAAAAGTCAGAACCTTAAAAATTAAATTTATTTATTTTGTTATCAAAATTCGTGATGCATTTAAATAATCATTATGTTCGGATTAATTATTTTTTTAATATTGATTATAGGACTTTGTAAGAATGTAGAAATTATTTTTACTCTTGTATATCAAAATTTTTTTCAATGAAAATTTTATCAAGCAATTTTTCAAGTGAAATACGTTCCAAGATAACTCTTACTACATGAATGGTTTATTTGAGTGTATTGCCAAACACTGTAAGTAATTGAATTACTTTCATTCATTTCAAGCGCTATCAAATAAAGTGTCACAGACATCTAAGATGAAGTATTGTGCCTTTGTAGATTACATTTTCAAAGTCAGATTATATTGTTTAAGTACGGCTTCCCTGGAATACATTTCAAATCATCTTGCTCTTAGTTAATAGAACACCTTTATTATACAATCATTTTTACATAAGGCACGTCACGCGGCTTCGAACTTTTGATAAATAACAACAAAATTCTTATAGATATAAGTACATATGTAAATTTTTCCATTTTACTAGAGATAAAGCACACACACTATAGTTTTCATCTATCTCACTAGTAATAAAAGTCCATCTTCTCAGGAAAGAAAACTCGTTTCTTAGCTAAGAAAACTAACTCATATAAATTCAGATTATATAGAGTGATTAAGTAAACTATGAAATAACTATTCTGAAATTCATTCTAAAGAGACTTATAAATTAAAAAGTAATCGACCAATTTTACAAAGAGTAACAGTGTTCTCTATAGTGCAGTTATTAAAGCAAAAAAGATATATTCATCTCTCAGTCTTTAAATGAACACTAATGGAATATCGCCAAAGCATTACATGGAAAGAATGTAAAACTAGTAATTAATTTCCAATTGATATTTACATACTCAAAAAATCCAAAAAAATGAAACTTCTTTTCACATAAATGTTCGTATTCTGTACACGTGTTTCGACAACGAAGTTCCCATCATTAACAGATAATGTATACTGTACACTGTACACACTCATGTGTATTTGGTGCGGTATGATTCTGTGCGAGTTTGACAGCAGATCCAGATACGACACTCTGATTAATTATCTGCTCTTTATGACAACTTAGTTGTCGAAAGTCGTATACAGAATACGAACGTCGATGTGGAAAGGACTTCTATTTACATTTCTTGATTAATTCAATTAACCACATTCTCCATTAAAATTTGCCTATTATTTATATAGATGGTTCAAGAAAAGCTTCATTTACACGAAAATAAAAGGTTTTGCAGTTGCGTCCAAAATCAGATTATAAAGGCAAAGAATTATAAAAAGTACATCATGAAGAAGTGCATTTTTAAACGCTAAATGCGACTACATTTCTTAAAGATCCAATGAACTACATTAGTGGGATCATCATACATATGAGAGCACACCGCAATAGAAACTTGTATTGGATACAGTTTTTTAATGTATAATAATAACAGCATGTTTTACTGACTTATTGGTGATATGTGAAACGAAAGCTTAAATTCACAAACTGATTAAACGCTACTCAATACCAGTACTGTTTGTTTCTTCCAAGGACTAGAAGTTGTTTATTTTAGTAAGAAGCGACTGCATTTATTGTTTAGATATTTATTCAGACAAATAACTTACTAACGTCTACATATAAATATATGATAAAGCACTTTACGATGGAACGTCATAAATCACATTATGGAGACAGATCTAGTAGTTTTAACCCGAAGTCAGATTTTAATGCTCATAATTATATAGAAATATATAATTCAGCACTCTACGATAGGAACACAGTTTTTAACGCATCCAGTCGAACTCATATTCACAAATATGTGAGTTAAGTGGAATGTTTTCGAATGTTAGGTTGAAAGTGTAAGAGGTAAAATCATCGCCATAATATACAATAAGAAATACTTCAAGTCATTAATCACACTAAGGCTTTGAAAACTTTTAACCACATACAAAATAGTCCAATATCTAAAGAAACATCTAACTTGAGAATTATATTTCCAGATAGTTCTGACCACAGAATAAGACAAAATATGGTTTACATGAAAGACAAAACAAGACATTAATTTCTTTTTAAACCATGTATTAGCTCATCTATACAAATAAGACTACACTTCAAGACTACAGAAATTCGAAGTAGAAAGCTTTAAATTCATGAAGAAAAAGAAATGGGAAGGCCAAACATAAACCTTCCACAATGAAATCACAATGTTCACCACAATATTTCTCGGATTACGTTTCCCTTTCGTACAATTATTCGTGAGTTCTTGTTCCACCATTTCAAATATTCCTAGATTTAGGATATGTTAATTCCTTGAGATTCATAATTGGTATGTCTATTAATCTGACAAACTTCTTCATAAACTAAAAACATGTCAGTTAATTATTTCTAAATCATGAATGCCTCTTTATATGAGAATGACTGGCTAAAAAATCACACTAGCACAGCCAAGAACAAACAATAACTACAGTAAGCTATAACTTTTCTCTAATTACTTAAAGCTCAAGTTTTCAGAGGTTGCTTATTAAGTGCAGTTCTATGTTATCGCGAAAGTAGACACTTTTTTTTAATATCTGGTCTATATACTTGGATTTCGCAGCTACAGTATTCTTAAGCCATGTTCTAACACGAAAGTATAGAAATTGACTCATTTTTTTTTATATTTAAAAGTAATATTTATCTTTCCTTCAATTCAGAGCTTTTGTGGCACATTTTTCTTAGTTTTTCGATATAAACTTGTCTATGATAACAATGAAACGAACATCATTAAATTCTTAGTTATTCAAACTGAAATTATAACATAACAAATCAAAATATTTAAACATACTTCACGTCATTATACGAGAAGTTCAGTTTACGTTACTGTTACTATTGGTGCTTCTCAATATTTCTTGTCTTAAATTATAAAATCTTTATGTAACTTTTACCTTACTGCAATTATTTATCTGGTATCATTTCCGATTAAAAGCAAACACTCAATTGTGTTTTTATTAATTGAAAAACTTTTTTAGATATCTTCAGCAACAGAAAGAACTGAAACTTATCTTCACCAACTATACATCAAAAATCATACTTCAAGTTAGTAAAAATACAACACTCACGACAGACAGGAAATTAGACTTCCATATATCTCGAATTATGTCAAAACCTTTCAACGCATCAAAGTTGTGCTATCCAGTAAAAGCAAGTGTTTTTGCTAGGAATTTACCGACTTCGTTTATCGAAAGGTCTCGTTAACTTTCCCTTTTTCTATCAACAAAAACATATTGTAACCCGAAATAACATTCTATTCGTGGCTCTAATTTTTGTTCGATATAAGATACTGAAACGAAAGATTTTGACATTTTTTTTCGTAATCGACATTAACAAGAGAGACTTCATGTGTCCGATTTATAATATATTTCTTATAATTATCTACGCAAAAGAATAACTAAATATTTGAAATAATATCATTCGTAATTTTTGTTTGACTACATACTTAAGAGATAAAGTAAGTTCTTATTATTACATTTCTTTAAGTGAAGAAAAATTCGTTATCTTGCCTAATATAAAACTTTTATGATATTAACTTTATATCCCATAAACAAACGTGGCTTTATAACATCGTATTTCAAGTTTAGTGTATTCTAAAGTTATATTGGAAAACCATTTTCTTAATAATGTAAGAAAATACATTGATTTAATTAGTTCTCTCTTTACTAAGTGTTGGCCATAGCTATTCATAGGTATGTTAAAATTTACCTATTTAGTTTCGTATTTAGTATAACGTCCCCTTGAGCCTAATTGTGAAAACGATTCTGACCTTTGAGCTTTAATTACATATGTATAGCAAATGTCTATGCCATATTCAGATAATAGTGCGACGAGAAATACACAATCAACCGATATTCAATGCAATTGGAATTGGAATTGATAATTAAAAATATTGTCAGTTTATATAACACCTATAAACTAGTTTCGAACATTTTGAACAAGAAGGTATATACAGACATGTTTTAACCTGTTTACGTGAAAACCATCGTCACTGCAGTGTATCGAAACGCCCTTCAAGAGGCGATTAGTATCCAAAAGTTCACACCTGTGATTAGTAGCGAAGATTCGTAATTTCAAGTGTCGACCAAAATGGAAACATACCTGACAGAGATAGAGGCTTGGAGGGACAAAGGTCAACCGTAAAGTAGAAAAATAAAACAAATTGAAGGGCCAAAAGTCGACTGTAAAATGGAAGAACGCAACGAAGTGTTTGAAATTAGCCAAATCGTAATTCCTAGACAAAGGCAAGGAAGGGCAAGATTGGCCAACGTCAACCCAAGAGCAAGCGATAATCGATACCTATAGCAACTGACACATAGATTGATTTTACAGCAACTCAGATTCGAAGTAAGTTTGTTACTGTTATTGGAAGATAACTGCCAACGCAAATAATAAGAAACCATATGCACGCGTCAGGCTTATAAATAAGAAAATTGTCAGTTTGCATATTTCTTTCTGCAGAGCATAGAAGTCTGTGAAAAGTAGGCAAATATACATGAATTAATCTCCATGAATTAGAGATCAATTAGAAATTCAAGAAGCAAAGCAAAATATTACTGAAGTGTTTAGAATTAGTCAAATTACTAGAACATGAAATAAAAACAACAAAGTAGAGGTGCTCAAGGCAAAAACAAGATCGATCAACATCAACAATACTAAGAGACGACTAATATCTCTTGCAGTTAGTACATAGAAATCGCGCTGTTAACGCAACACAAACACATAATGAGCTTTCTCGTGCTGCTGAAAGGCTACTACAAGCTTAAACAATAATAAATTATTTACGTATATCTAGTTTATATACTTGAAGGTGGTTGGCTTGCATTTCTCATAAATGTGCCTACAAAATGTGGACAAATTACCATATAAACTGGGGTCATATTGAATGAGAACGAGTATTATTCAGTGCCAGATCTAAATTTATGTTACAGCTAGATAATGCTTATTCTGATTTAGGGTGAATTTTGCACCCACAATTTGTCAGGAAAAGCCTCACCATTAGGGTGATGGCGTAATGGTACGTGTCGTGTTGTAAGTAGGGCAGAACGACCTTTAACAGTCGAACTGAAAAGTTCCCGGTCTACCATAGTAAAACACAGTTTTTTGGCAAAATTCGATTTTATTATCCAACATAGTTGCCTTCGAGGGCGATACACCGATTATAGCCTTCTTCCAACTTTTCGATACCATTTTTGTAGTACGAATTGTCTTTAGCCTCGAAATAGGCCTCAGTTTCGGCGATCACCTCCTCATCCCTGCTAAATTTCTTCCCGGTGAGCATTCTCTTGAGGTCTGCAAACAGGAAATAGTCGCTGGGGGCCACATCTGGAGAGTACGGTGGATGGAGAAGTAATTCGAAACCCAATTCACTTAATTTGGCCATTGTTTTCATTGATTTGTGACACAGTGCATTGTCTTGGTGAAACAGCACTTTCTTCTTCATATGGGGCCGTTTTTTTGCGATTTCGTTCTTCAAACGGTCCAATAATGCTGTATAATAGTCGCTGTTGATAGACTGGCCCTTTTTAAGATAATCTATGAAAATTATTCCATGCGCATCCCAAAAACTGACGCCATAACTTTTCCAGCTGACTGTTGCGTCTTTCCACGCTTTGGAGCCGGTTCATCGCGTGCAGTGCACTCGGCTGACTGTCGATTGGACTCTGGAGTGTAGTGATGAATCCATGTTTCATCCATTGTCACGTATCGACGCAAAAACTCGGTTTTATTACGATTTAACAGCTTCAAACACAGCTCAGAATCATCAACTCGTTGTTGTTTTTGATCGAATGTCAGCTCGCGCGGCGCCCATTTTGCACAGAGCTTCCGCATGCCCAAATATTCATGCAGGATGTGTCCAACACGTTCCTTTGATATCTTTAGGATGTCAGCTATCTCGATCGACTTTACTTTACGGTCATTTAAAATGATTTTGCGAACTTTTTTGATGTTTTCGTCGGTGACAGCCTCTTTTGGTCGTCCACTGCGTTCGCCGTCTTCGGTGCTCATTTCACCACGTTTAAACTTAGCATACCAATCAATTATGGTTGATTTTCCTGGCGCAGAGTCCGGAAACTCCTCATCAAGCCATGCTTTTGCTTCAACGGTATTTTTTCCCTTCAAAAAGCAGTACTTTATCAGCACACGAAATTCTTTTTTTTTCCATTTTTTTAAATAACAAAAGTAGCTTCACTCTTAACGCAATATCTCAGTAACTAATGGTCGGATTGCTGTCAAATTTTGACACGTTTCGTTTGAAGGTTAGTACTATCTAAAAAATATATGGGTTTAATAACAGTAACGCCATCTATGTGTTAGACCGGGGACTTTTCAGCCGACCTGGTATTTCATAAAAAACATAGCTCTCACTACCAAGAGATATCTAAATGAAATTCTACGATTCATTGTTCTTTCATATGCAGCAGCAGTAACAGACGAATTAATTTTTATCGATAATAATTCTCTTCCCCATCGAGGAAACATTATGAATATCTAGATTTATGAAGTTATAGAGAAAATAAAGTGACCAGTAAGTTTCTTAGTTAGTAATTCAATAGAAAAGCTTGAGATGTTGTGTGAATACTACCGTGTCACTACACGAAATATACTACCAATATGCTACATTACGATTTGACGTAATTCATCAAGGAATATTCGACTTATTGAACAAAAGTTTTATGAAAACTGAACATGTTTGTATTTTTCAAATACTAAACATGCAACATTTTATATCCTCCCAGCAAGGTCACATTAAAACTTGTTAAAATACTATAAATAAATGTATTCAGATACTTGTTATGAAAGATACCGAAACAACAAAAATTAAGTTAAAGTTTTGAAATTTATATCATTTATCTGAAATATCCGTTAATTGTTTTAAGCAGTATTGATAACAAGCCTAAAACTATAAACGTACAATGCTATGAATAGGTATTGCAAAGTTATCATTACAGAAACTCCAACAGAATACATCTTCGTCTTCGCAAGCTAAATTCCAGATCGACTAATGGAAAAACAAAAAATTTTAAAGAAAATAGCTCTACGAACATTAGAAGAGATAAGAACTTTTTAAAAATGATAGGTAATTTCGACATGATCCAAAAATCAACTGTATTAATGGTGAAGCAAATCAAAAAAAAATCTGGTTTGTATCTCAGAAATCAATAAAATGATCATCGAATTTTTGACTCCAAGAAGATTATCGACAAAAAGTTCATTCATTCTATGAACAATTTTTAATTGTCTGACTCAAGGGTTACTAAACACTGCAATACAGCAATACAATAGTCAGCATTAATCGTTGTAGTATAATAAAGCACCTTCCCGTCATTCCTTTATTGGTCCTGCTTTTCGACTTAAAATTAAATTCATTTGCCTCCAAAGGTATAAATTATTCGAATTCTTTTGGATAATTAGAAAAAGAGCATTTCAAAATATTTTAATTTTCAAGTCTGTAATTGCAAAGTATTTCTTAACGTTAAGAAAAAAATCTTAAAGTAATGTTACCATTTTAAAACGAGTTTTTATTATTACTATTATTATTATTTATGAAGTAATTAATTCTTTAGCAGAGTTTTTGGGAGAGATTGCTAATACTTAATTCAGTGCTACTATGTATCTAATTGGCTGTGATTTATCTTTCACTGCGAATGTATAGTTCGTAGTTTCATTGTTGCCACCAGTTCGGAATAATCACGAATTTGACAGTTCTTTGGCAACATCTGCATAATTCATTTTCTTGTGCTACCTTGAGCAGCTTGTTTATCCTGCTAACAACATCTGTAGGTACTACCTGGTCTCCGATTCCCGCTTTGCTATTGACAATTTTAAAAAAATCTAATGCATTTTTTATAAAGAAAATTGTTTCCTATTCTAATGTATCTACAAGGGCGCGCCATTACAAAAGAAACTTTCTTTGACATCGTTTATATATATATATATATATATATATATATATATATATATATATATATATATATATGTACATATACGCAAAAGTATAATCTATTCAATTTCGAACACGTTTTTTTTTCCAAGATGGAGAAAGTTAGTGCTTTCTGCATACTAAGATATTTCCTCGCTTGGAATCTCTTAGAATCGGTAGAAAAGTAATATTTAAATCTATCTTCTGCGAAGCATTCAAATGAAAATTTCATATCGCCATACAATCCTTTTATTAGCAGATAATCTGGCTGCGTCAATCGAAATAAGAGAGTTATTTAAATTATACTTTGTATTGTATAAAATCTTTAATTTAGATGATCAAGATTAGAGAACGAAGAGAAGTTAAAGCTTTTAAGAACTTTAATTACGTTATTTTCCCTTCTGAATCGGTGATTCGTCTTTTGCTCAATTTAATCCTTATTAAGACCAATTAAAGTTATACATTTTGAGGGAATCTTATTTTTTACCAACTTTATAAACTCGGACAAATTATCTGCGAATAAATAAGTAATTCTGTAAGGGGCGCTTTAAAGCTTTCAGGAATATTACTTTCTAACGACTTGAAATAACTCCCTTTCTTTTCAAAATGTGCTTATATTCGGAAATATAAATTACGTAAATGACATATTATTAAAATATGAACTTACCGAAAGCGTCACGTATTTGTCTTCTGCCACTGAAATTACTTTTTTTGACTAAACAGGTACTCAAAAGTATAATTAGCAAAGTCTATTAGTGATCAGATAAAGTTCATTGAAGAAGACATAAATGTTCTTTTCGATGTTTACCCATTATCTTCCAATCATTGTTGTATGAAAATTTTATTTTTCTAAAGATATAGTGGTGAGTTATTGGTCTCTCCTGGCACCGTCTCGATTTCTAATCACAAACTGCTATACAGGAATGTTTTTTTAAGGTTTTCCTCCACGTTTAAAGTAAATGCCAAAATACCAAATGTCTTAAACCGTTTCTCGATAATGTGCCTACTAATAACCCATTGCCTGACAACGTCCTCTGTAATTTGACTTTAAGCTGTTGGGGGATGCAAAGCTACACATTAGCACTATTATATTATTAAAAATTTGGGAACTAATTGAAATATTGATATCATAAAAATGTATAATAACTTAAAGCAAAGTCTTTAATAATAATAATAATAATAAGCAATTACTCCGATATAATTTTCTCCATTTCATTATTATGAATAGAATAAGTTGTGTCCTAAATTGACTACCGGTTCTTCTATGAAACATCAATCTATTATTACTTAAAGGTATTACTTCAATATCAGAATTGATCATTGAATATGTAGGTAATCGAGTTGTGTTTATAACTAAGTAAACACAACGTCATTAATGAATTCCATTAAATCGTAGGTAATCAATTACAATAGACAGTTTCTAGTTTAAATGTTCAAGTGTCAATCTCTAATATATAAGAAAATAATATAAGATACTTTTTACAATATAGCCTTTTTGTTAAACTTACTTAAGACTAACAAAAAATATTCTCATTTCAATACAGGAGAAAGCAAATAACGACAATAAAAAGAAGAAACCACATGTAAAAACTATTGCATTTAGTAATTAATATTTAAAATTTGAAACCAGCTATATGCTAAGCTAGAACATACACTTTAAGTTCAGAATCTACTTGACTTCTTTTTTTAAAGAACACATTGGTATTAACGAGTTGGCACTGATATTTAATAATGAAATTTGGATATTTCGGGATGATAGCTATTCTCAAATTGAAAAATACAATAGAAACTGTCGCGTCAATTTCACTTTCTGAAAAACAAGTTCCCCAATGTAAATGAAGTTAAGTTATAAGAAGGCATAGTTGTTTTACCACAAATGAGAAAACTAGTGATGATAAATTTGATGACAGCTTGTATGACGATGAGGTTGTTGTGTGGGAATCATTTAAAAATTTTGTAAATAACTTCCTTTGAAAACAACAAGATAGATAGCTACAAAGAACTTATAGTTGATTTTATTAAAATCTGTCAAGCACTTGAATATAATGTGTCACTAAAAATGCACTTATTAGTTTCTTATTCAGATTCTCTTCTCTACCAATCTTGGAAGTGTGAATGATAAACATGAATTCCAGAAAATATTCATCATGAAAACAGGCTTCTAGGAAAAATGAGATTCAAGAATGATAGCTGACTACTGCAAATTATATGCCTACTACACTAGAAAATATAAAAGAAGCAGATTTTGTTCATATAGAGATTGCAAGCATAACATTATTGTACATACTATTGTCATAATCCTTTTTTCTTATAACGGTGATGTTAAAAAAAGATGTTCCCGATAGAGGGACACCGCTTAAATTTTTAAAATTAGCGCTACGAATTCTACAAAGGGTACTAGGAAAGTTTTGCAATACAACTTAGTTTATTTATTTTTTTAAAAGTAATTTCCTCTACACTTAATAAACCTCTCCATCCTCCGAAACCAATCTTTAAACCGGTTCTGCCAAGTTACACTAGGGAGTAAAGCACACTCGTTGTCCCAAACCCCGCAGAAGGTCCTCATCACTGGAAAATCGCCTCCCTTTTAGCTTCATTTTCACATGTGGGAACAGTGCAAAGTCGCAGGGAGCAAGATATGGACTGTAGGGAGGGTGCTCGAGAAGTTTCAAGCCTGTCGTAGTCAAATATTCGGTGCAGGCTCTGGCCCGGTGAGCTGGAGCATTATCGTGATGGAGCAACCAGGTGTCTATTCTTGATTTTGGCCGCAGGTTCTTGATACATCCAATGATTTTAAGCAGGCACTGTTCAGTATACCACTTAGCTGTGACTGTCTTCTGTGTGTCCGAAACGCCGCGTTCATCATTTTCTTTTTTACAGATCGGGATTTTCTAACAACTACGCGTGTGTCCTCATCATCAAAGACCCAAACTTTGTTTTGAGCTTTGGTCGGCACATCGGAATAGTACAGTAGTAGTAAGATTCACCTGTCACGATGTTGTTCACATACCGAGATTGTCCCTTATTAAACTTTTTTAGCATCTCCCGGCACCAAGTCACACGTCGTGTCATCTGCTCTTCAGTCTGTCGATGCGACACCCAGTGAGAACAAAGTTTCTTCACGTGCAAATGATCATGCAGAATCGAAGGAATTGCTGATGCATTTAAGTACCCTCTATCTGTTGGTAGGTCATTCGCCTATCCTCACCTAGCATTTTCCTCACAGTAGTAACGTTTTTCTCCGTAACTGACTTCCGTGGCCTTCCCTGCCTCTCGGCATCCTTCGCAGTTAAATTTCCCCCTTGGAATTCTCTATACCACCTAAATATCGTTGTGCGATGTGGACAAACAACACCTAGTACAAGAGTCATTTCTTCGAAGCACTGGTCTATGTTCAAACCACGCACGAAATTATATCGCAAAACTACCCTTATCTCATTTCGTGACCACGATGCCATCGCAAGCACTTTACACTCTCACTGCTAATGAATAACTGAGCCCATCGACATGGCGTGGCGGCTACTATGCCCGTATGAACATGTCTCAACATGCAGCAACAAGCAGCTTCCTACAATTCATTGTTGCGTCGTATTGTAAAACTTTCCTGGTACCCTTTGTATAATAGAAACTTGCGCGTCAATTTCAGTTTCTGAAAAAGAAGCTCCTCAATATAAATGATGTTAAGCTATAAGAAGGCATAGTTGTTGGACCGCAAATGAGAAAACTAGTGTGTAATAATAAATTTCGTGACAGCTTGTATGACGATGAGGTTGTTGCGTGAAAATCATTTAATAATTTCCTTTGAAACCAACAAGGTAGATAACTACAAAGAACTTATAGTTGAGTTGATCAAAATTTATCAAGCACTTGAATATAATATGTCACTAAAAATTCACTTATTAGTTTGTTATCCAGATTCTTTTCTGTATCAATCTTGACGTGTGAATGATAAACATGGAGACCAGAAAATATCCACCATGAAAACAGGCTTGTAGGAAAAATAAGATTCAGGAATGATGGCTGACTACTGCAAATGATATGCTTACTTCAAACTACTCTAGAAAATCAAAAAGAAGCAGATTTTCTTCATATTGCAAGTATAACACTATTGGACATACTATTGTCATAATGCTTTTTTCCTATAACGGTGATGTTGAAAAAAGATGTTCCCGATAGAAGGACACCGCTTGCATTTTTTAAATCAGCATTACTATTCTATAAGATTCAACTATTGACATTCTTGTAATAAATAAAAACCAAATTTTATAATATTATCCTATGTAAATATTATTATGTATATATGTATTATTATATTATTATAATTATATTAGAAAAATCCGAGTATTATACTAAAACAATATTAAGCATATTAGGCAAATTAAAATTTATTTTCCTGATTCCAGTAAAGTTAAAATCAAAATAAATAATTCTTTTTCTAAACGGGCTGGTATTTTTCTTTTCAAAACGTGTTTCTCTAAATTTTAAATTACCCAGTTATGCTCGGCCATCCAAGAGCACTGAAAGAACTTTTACATTTATTATATTTTAGCGTAACTTCTAGTAAACATCAAAGTACGTGCCGGGCCATTCCCAGCATGCCTTTTGTGCGTTCTGACATAAATTGACGCTAACTCGTTATTACGAAAGAAGAGTTATTGTGTTTCGTCCATTTTTAGATTTGTTTTATTATATTTTCTTACAAAAGTATAATTTTTCTTTGAATTATTTCAAGATTTTCTCCTGAAGTACTTTATATAATAAAATGATTGTTTGTCACTAGAACAAAGACTATATGCATCGAAAATTAATGAGATATAGGCATATGTACATAGATTATCAGAAATTAATGCATTATCTAAATTAAATTTTAAATGATTTTTTAGTTTCTTTTTACTTCAATAATTAATTGATGTGACTTAAAAATATAAGCTTGTTATAGAAGGGATCACCATACCGTTCTTATTTTTCACTACCGCTAATTCTACATATATGCATTCGCTATATCCAGTGTAATTTTAAATGATGTAGAACAATTTAAATTTGTAATTTTTTAATTTTACATGTATGTTTGTTAATTTTCTCTGCTGACGTCTCAAAGAAGATGATTAGCGAAAACGTAAATAGAACAGTAAGGAATAAATACTTTGTCTAAATTTAATACTATATTACACGAGGATAGCTGTTTATATTTCGGGAATAACAAACAAAAAAAAATTTTTATTATCAAAAACACTTTTATTGCTTTTCAAAATATTCTTCTTGAAAATCAGCGCACTTTTGCATTTAAACAGATCCAAAAAGCATTGCTGCCACTATTAAGGCCGTATCTCCAAAATATGAGTCTTGAATGATTCAACTGCCTCTTCCGGCGTAGTAAACCGTTGACCATGAAGTTTATTCTTCACGTGTGGGAACAAAAAGAAATCGCAGGGTGCTAGATCAGGGCTCATCAATTCAAGGTTTTGCCTTTTCAAATATTCAATTGTTTGAACCAATCTGTGAGAGTTCGCATTGTCATGATGGAGAATGATCTGTCGTTTTCGGTTTGTTTTAGCTGTGTACCATTCGGAATTGACCGTTCTACTACTCTCTAAAGGCACGGTTGCAACGTGATCGGTTTTTCTGAAAAAACAGACGACCATTTATTTTGATGTGCTGCAAGCGCGAAAAACTTTTGTTGGTTTTGGCTCATCTTGGAATACCCACACAGTCGACTGCTGTTTACTATCGGGCTCACACGTATAGATCCAAGATTTATCACCTGTGACGTCTTTATAAGTGTTCTTTCAAGCACCACCATTGTATTTTTATGAATTTCTTGGCATCAATCGAAGCGGGTCCTTTTTTGAGCGGTTGTAGAATTATGTAGTACCCAACGTGAACATGGCTTCTTAACAGATAAATGATTATGCAGGATCTTATGCACGCTGGTGTTACTAATACCTGGAGATGCCTCGCTCTCACGGTATGTGAGAGCGACACTGCATTAATGTTTTCCAACACAACAACATTTGTGGGACGACATTCACGAAATTCATCGTCCAAAGAACGCCATCCAAGTTAGAATTTACTATACCAACGATATACTGTAGTTTTCGATGGTGCTTCATCACCATATAAAGAATTCAGCTCGTCAATGCATTTTTGTTGAGATAATCCACGCCGAAAGTTATGAAAAATAATTGCACGAAAATGTTCCCGAGTTAATTCCATTTTTTCGCTGACATAAAATTTTCAAGTTAATGCCAACAACAGAAATAGCGACCGGATAATAAAACTGTCAAGATAAACATATTATCAAAAATGACAAACTTCACTATGCAATCATCAGATCGAAGGTAATACTAACAGTGTTGCCAGTTCCCGAAATATAAACAGCTACCCTCGTATATTAACTGCGACTAGTTTCGTCTATTAGGACATTACTGAGCAAATACAATATAGGTTACAATCTCCTTCATATAAGAAAACGAAAAGCGATACTTATTAATCTCCATGCATTCCAAAAAATTTAGTTTCATACTTTCGTTACATGTGTAAAGTTCGGTTTAAAAAGTTGTACAATTGTCTAAGTGTAGTAAACTCAATTCTGCTACCCTTTTTCTTCTCTCCAATTAGATTTAAACAAATCGCCTCTTTTAAATTTATCTTAGTTCTTAGTAGTCATTCTTTCTATTCTAATCTATTACTCTAAATGTACCCAATAATTTCATTAGTTCTAAATGTTTTACTGTTATTTGTATTTATAAATATTTCAAAGAATGGTCTCTTACACACAAATAATCTTGTAAGTATATGTATTTTTCCACTACTCCTTTCTTGTAAACGAATTTAATTATTGCTTTTCATTTTCCTATATACAATAGGTTGTAACCTATATTATTCTTGCTCGATAATGTCCTAACAGACGAAACTAATTACACTTAATATATAATATAGTGTGAAACTTAGACAATGTTTTATTTACTGCTTAGTGTAATGGGATTTTACAAAGCAACGACCCCAACAATCAACTATTTGAAGTAGAAAACAGTGCCAGATTCTAATTTTTATATTACGACAAATTTATTCTCAAAAGTGAATAAATATTGTAATAACAAACAAAGTTAAATAATAATTATTATTACATATTTATTCAAATTAAATCTAATAGATGCATTCTAAATCAAACAAAATAAAGAAAAAAAGTAACGTTTTTTGCTTCTCCATAAATCTTGAATGTTTTCATTGTTGACGTCTATACATAAATCATGTTCTTTAATCTCTGCTAGTTTATATTGTTTATTATGTAAACGACTTTTGAAGATCTTGTTCAAGTAACTAAAAAATTGGAAATCTCAGGCAGGCTAAAAAGAAAGAGAATCAACTTTTTAATTTTTCGACAAAAAAATATTGCAGACATTCCAGGCTTTTACTAACAATTTGAGATTATGCTTCACCTTCTAGGAAATATGCTTTTCATAGTTCATAAATTATTTGTGATATACCTCAGATATGGAAATATCTTTTAAGACTAAAAGAAAAACATCGCAGCTTAAACATTAACGTTTAATTACGTTGAAGCGGATGTGACCTGTCGAACAATTAATGCGGTAACTACTTCTGATACTGACGTTTTTAATGAACTGTAAAGTCTGAAAGTTAATTTCACTATGGTTTACGATAACACACTATCTTTAATTAGAATGGCCCTTATACGAGTATATTTACGGCTCCATTATGTTACATCTTCATTTTGTCGCTCACTACATTTACATTTCCTGATCTTTTAAACTGCGAGATTAACACCAATATGCGAGAAAGGCGGCGACCATTCTATTTAAAATACAGGCCCATAGCCATTATAAATAATATAGCCACGTATTGGAATCGTGTTTTTACGTCATTTATCCGCAAATAAATTTTTAATTTCATTATATCAACATTGATTCATGATCAAACGTTCAACTGTTACAAATTTAACAACTACAATGCAGTATCTCTCAGATAACGTGGATAATAATATTCAAGTTGATATCATCTAAAGAAAAGTTTCTAAAGCTCTCGATCGAATTGACCATAATCTGTCCCTTGATAAACTTTCTTCAAATCTTACCTTACCGATCGTAAATACTATGCAATTTATAAATTTTCTCAGGGGACGAATCTAGGCCTTCTTCTACTTTTAATATCCATTAACTCGTCCTCTCAATTTGATTTTGATAAACTGCTATTTAAAATGATTTAAAATTGTGTTCTTCGCTTAATAGTGTCAATGTAGATGCATATTAATATTATATAATAAAAAGTGATGCATTAGCGATAGGCTTAGTGTGAGCGTTTCTTCTAAGTGCAAAGTACTAAGCTTTTCGCATAAAGTTAGCAGTCATAACGTATGACTACCACTTCGCTAACGAGACTTTGGACCACACTCACAATATAAAGAATGTGTTCTTTTTGATTCCCGGCTCACATTTAGTATTCACATTAATATTTAACTCAGCTCTACGAATTCTAGGATTTATTATAAGAATCACGAGTAATTTCATCTATCGATAGTACTTTGTCCTTGTGCTTCTCGCTTGTTCTTTTGACTAAGTTTGGTCACCTCTACCAGTCCCATATAACTCTACGCGAGCAAATTCAAAGATGTTGTTTAAAATATGCACTTTAAGGAAGATGCCGAGTAACTGGTTCAAAGCTTCAGCCATAAACTTCTTCTGGGTTTGTACAAGAATAAACCATTGGATCTCTGTCATAGTCATAGAGATCAAAAGTTCTTTTATAATTTACTACACGATAAATTAAACCCACTTGAACCTCTAGGTAGCATAGCTTTTATGGTACCAAGGTTTACGTTCAGATAGCCCAGGTGTTCTACTGCAAGAAGCCGGGCACTAATATTATGATTACATCATAAATGTACAGAATATGTTCGAGGTATAATGACATTAATTTTGCATCTTTAACTGCACTATTAAATAAATTTACTGGCTACTTTCATCGATTGTAGATTATTAATCACTGAATTATCAGTACTGTTATTTATTTCTTTTAACCATTGTTTTGGTTAATGTATAGATTATGTATGTGTAGGTACATATGTTTGATACGCGCTGTCCAATATTTAGATTTTTTTGGATCTGTTGAGCTAGTAAACATTATTACTATTAATTGTGAATGATATCCGTTCTACACTAACAGACAATATCATTAAAAATATTGCAGTTATGAGAATTTCTAGTTGCCCAACTTCTGTAGTTTTAACTGCAAATACATCTTTATAAATGAAACCAAATCGCATTAGAGACGACAAGTTCAAAATAAAGGGTGTTTCAAATTGTGCGGATTTTTTTAAGAATTAATAAAATATAGATGGCGCACTGAATTTGTCTAGGTATGTGAACATTTAAAAAGTGTGATGTATGACATTTATAAAAATGGCTTTGTACACGGTACAACAACGCGTTCAAATTGTTAAATTATTTTATGAAAATCAGCGTTCTGTGAAAAGAGTTTTTAGAAAAGTACGTGAATTTTATGGTTTACATAATCGTCCATCTGAAAGCTCTATTGGTCGAATTATTAAAAAATTTTAAAAGACCGGTTCCGTGGAAGATCAAAAAAGTAAAAAATCAGTCGAAGTAGTCGTTCACAAGAAAATATTGGTTCGGTTGGTGAAAGTGTTGCGGAAGATCCTAAAATGTCCATTAGACGACGTTCACAACAACTTAGAGTTAGTGTATCAACAACATGGCGTATTTTACACAAGGATTTTGCTTTGAAGACATGTAAGGTTCAAATAACACAAGAACTGAAGCCATTAGATCATTTAAAACGTCGTTCATTTGTCAATTTCGTCAATGAACAACTAGCTGATTTTCTCAAAAAATAATGTTTTTCGATGAGGCATATTTCGAAATTGGTGGCTACGTTAATAAACAAAATTGCCGTATCCAGGGTGAGGAAAATCCACGAATTATTCATGAGAAACCTATGCATCCAAAACGAGGTACCGTTTGCTGTGCATTAAGATCATTAGGTGTAATTAGATCTTACTTGTTTGAAAATGCTGCTGGTGAAGCTGTAGCTGTCAATGGTTATCGATATCGTCGGATGATAACTGAATTTTTGTGGCTTGAATTAATGAATATTGATCTAGAGGATATGTGGTTTCAAAAGGATAGCGCCACACCTCACTTTGCACACGAATCAATTGATTTATTGAGAGCAAAATTTCTTGGACGTGTAATCTCAAGAAACGGTGATGTTAATTGGACACCAAGATCATGTGATTTAACACCGTTAAACTATTAGGTGAAAAGGCAGATTTATAAAAACAATTCACAATCAATTCATGCTTTGAAAGATGAAATTATTCGTGTCATTGGTGAGATAGAGTCTTAATTATTTCAAAATGTCATTGAAAATTTTAACAAAAGAGTGGACGTCTGTGGAGCTGCAAGAGAAGGCCATTTGGCAGATATTATTTTTCGCATATAAATGTCATAACTGATACTTCAATTACCAATAAAAAGTTTTTGAAAGTGAATTCAAATTATGTGTTTGTTATGTTTATTTTTAAAAAAACGCGAAATTTGAAACACCTTTATCATCTTTATTCGGTTTCATTGAACCCTAGACCAATAGACAGTATTGTACCGTTCGTTCATAATTTGTGCTTCGCAATTATTGTATAAACACTGTGATGTTTTGATAAAAGCTTCTTGACGAATCTGTACGATAATCTAAAATGCTAAACTTTGTAAAAAGTAATGTAAATGAATTAAATGTGTATACATATTTTAGCAGTTAACTTTAGAATTCATTTATCTGGGCTCGTTTCAATCCGCTCTCTAACGTTATCATTTTCTATTAGAATTGGTGATCGACCATTATATTTGTTCTTACAAATGCAACTCTTATTTCCAGATCGAACTGTTCATGTTATAAGAATACTATTGGGCATTCTCTCCTCGAATACTACTCGAGTACTGAGCTTATAAAATAGAGCTGCCCAGCTCGATATAAAAGACATATTACTATAAAATTTAAGATACTTTAATTTACAGAATTTGAATTTTTTAATTAACTTATTTAAGACTAAAAAAATACAAAAGAAAGCAAATAACGAAAATAATAATCAAGAAAGCAAATATGAAATCTATGGTGAAGTAATTGATAATTAATATTTAGAATTTGAAACTAGCTATGTGTTAAGCTAGAACATATACTTTTAATTCAGAAGAATCTAATTGACTTCATTTTTCAACGAGCACATTGATATTAACAAGTCGACACTGATATTTAAAAATGAAAATTAAATATTTGGCCATAATAACCATCCTAAATTAAAAACACACCAGAAATTGTCGCAGTAAATTCAAACTATTTGGAATTATTTAAAATCACAATGTGTTTATGGAACTCCGAACTAATACTTTGTTCGAATATATTCTGAT
The DNA here is from genome assembly GCA_031893035.1 of Dermolepida albohirtum. NCBI lineage: Eukaryota > Metazoa > Arthropoda > Insecta > Coleoptera > Scarabaeidae > Dermolepida > Dermolepida albohirtum. The sequence continues at coordinate 721,671 of JAVIWB010002358.1, forward strand.
TTAAAAATGAAAAAATGCTGATGACCAGAGACATAAATTTACTACATTAAAAATAAACATAGAATATAATAAATAAATATTAAAGTGTACCATGAATTGGGGTACCTGTTATTTAGTTCCTAAAATAAACTTGGTTTTCCATTAGAGACGACACATTTATAAACTGAGATTTCCTTCAGATGTCAACCCTGCTGAATATTTTTTTGACATTAGTCCTAATTTGTAGCTACAATTTCATCTCAAAATTCGCATTCAGTCGTAACTGCTTTACGCGCATTAATTCCAATTTTGAATGGTTTTAATCGTTCAAGTCGAAGAACAGCTGAACGTTTTATACAAAAATTCAAATCAAAATATTACCACGCCAGTGAAAAAAAGAAGTGCAGTGAGATAAGAAAATATAGCAGTTGTACTCCAGTATTCGTGATAATCCAAATATATCAATTCGTCGTCGATGTCAGACAGAGGAAATTTCTAATATCAATTCGTGGCGAATTTTGAGAATACATTCTGGCATCCACAAAATTACCTTAACTCATAAACTCAAACAAAACGATCATTTATTGTGTAGCAAATTCAGTAATTGGGATTTAGTGGAACTTGAAAATTAGCCTGAATTTCGTAGTATACTCGTTTTCAGCGACTAAGCTAATTTCTGGATCAATGATTTTGGAATAAGCAAAATTGCCGTATCTAGTTTAAAAATCAACCAAAACTAATGCATGAAAAAGTACTGCGTCCATTGAACTGACTACCTGGTGTGCACTTCATGCTGAAGAAGTCGTTGGAGCTTACCCTTCCTTAAAGTAAAACTATTTTCAATTGAACTCGCTGTTGCTCAGTGTTGACATAATTTTTTTGACCTTTGGATCTTTCGGCTTGAAGTACATAAAGTTTTAATATGGAAATAGCACCTATGACACCGTCAATCAAACAATTCACTTACTGGAAGAGAAATTTGGGAAATCCAGTACTTCCAGAAATGGACCAATCAATTATTCTCCATGCTCATACGATTTATCACTCCTAGATTCATGTGGGATAATTTTAACTCGTTAGTTCACTTCAACAAATAAGCAACATTACAGGTAAATCAGCAATGCATATGTCATTGCTAAGATTGATCCCAATTTTATATGAAATGGTCATGGAAAATTAGGTTTATCGGATTCATTCCCATAGACAAACTACGTTACTCTTAATGAAAAATCACGTAGGTGCTTTTCGCTTGGTTAAATTTAAAATAATAGTTAATGCAGTCGACTATATGTACTAGTCAGTTGAAAAAAAATTAAGTTAATCGATAGGAATGTTATTTTTTTACTGCGATCTTTCTGCTTACTTCGAAATTTAATTGGATGCAGAATTAGTAAAAATTGGCGAGACATGAGTGATAAATGTACTACAGTTACAAATCGAATGAATTATTAAATAACAATATCCACTTAAATATGTTCAATGCTCATGTCAGTAATAGATTCCTTAATTGCTTTTACATTTCGCCGTAGATATATCAAATACAGTAATTATGACCATAAAACTGAATAATAGTGGATCGTATTGATACTGTCATCTTTAATACATTTACAAGTAATATAACTAGTATACGAAGATACGACATAAATCATTAATTACGAAAGTTCTTTTTCCAATTATTATCCTCATTCTATTGAATACCCTTTTATCGGCAAAATTAAGACTAGAGTTTGGAAAGGAAAGGGAAGGAGAATAAAGTTTTTTAATTTTCTCTTGATACTTTTCTTTCAGAAGTGTGGTGGAACGTTTACAATTTCCAGCCACACTAAATTTATCAGTTTCCGTTTCTAACACAAAAGTTTCGTAGAACTTGAGTTAGTTTCTTAAAAATGTTGCAATTGAATCTTATACTTTTTTTCCTAATGTACTTAATGTAAGTACTTGTTTTTAGTATCGTTACACTAATTCTACTAAATATGAAGTTACACTAGCAAAACGACGCAATGATATTCGTCTTTATGAATATTATTTTATTAACATTAAATAATGAGATGTTTTTGATATATATTGTATAGTGCATAAGTACAGTATTGTGCAAATTAATGGAATCATGACAATTTTTTTTGTTTTCTGCATGTGGCGACATTGTTAGGTCAGTTGTGACAGTAGTTTTATGTCGAAAAACATAACCTATATCACTGGGAACACATTACACAGTTATTCAATGCGTTTTAGAGAGTTTGTTCACATATACTCTTTCAAAGATTAAAACTTGATTTATATTGTGCTTTTACCGGTTGTTCGCGATATGGATATCACGCTCAGAAAACGTGAGAAGATTGTGACATTAAATAAACACACTTCAATGACACAGAGAGATATTGCTCAGGAATGTGGTGTTAGTTAAGGAGCAGTAAGCAAGTTCCTACAGCAAAAAAGAATAGCGGAATAGATGAAGTGAAACGAGCGGGAACATGTGGGAGAAAGAGGAAGATGACACCCCGGGATGTCACTTTTTTGGTCAGAAATAGCAAGTTGAACCCAAGAAAAACTACAAAAAGGAAGGTGTTGTTCTCAGATGAGTCCCATTTTTTGGTGCAGAGGCAGAGATCGAAATCTCATATCGATCAAATTGTCAAACATCCTGTAGTTGTTTTGGGGATGTTTTTCGTACATGGGAACTGGATCGCTGGTGCTTATAGAAGGCATGATGATCACCCAGAAATATAAAGAGCTACTGGATAAGTACTTAGGAAAAGATCTAAAGAAATGTGAGCCAAACGAAGGTGCAATTTTCCAACAGGACTCAGCTCCATACTACAAATCGAAGGTTATGGTCAAATATTTCAAGGAAAAATGAATAACTCTCCTCGACTGGCCTGGCAATTCTCCAAACTTAAACCCAATTGAAAATCTGTGGGCCATTTGGAAGGCTAGGTTACATAAAATGGACTGTACAACGAAGACAAAATTGACAGAAGCAGTAATTCGGGTGTGATTTCGGGACCAGAAAATAAAGGAAAACTGTCAAAAATTAATAAATTCCATGCCGAAAAAAGGCATTGCAGCCAAAGGAAGGCATATCACTTATTAAATTACTAGTAATTTATAATTTTATACCATCTCATCGTCATTATATGACAAATAAACGGTTTTCTTAATTACAATGTGTTTGATTCCATTAATTTGCACAATACTGTATATTATGTGTTACGTTTTTAATAGTACCTACGTGTTTCCTTATATTTTAATATTTTTATATTAGCCCTTGTATTGGAAGACTAGTTACTTGAAAATTATTATTTTCTGCTACTCCATAGTTAATTAAAATCACAGAAATTAATTAAAAATTTCTGCGCTGGACAAGTACTCGAACCTCTATCTACCGTTTTCTAGGTGACTGCCTTACCAATTACGCAGTACACTAGGCAGTATAACTTCTTTAACACGTCATAAATCGCATTAGGAAAACAGATTTACAGTTCAAATTATTTTGATAAAAATAATATATAATTAAGTTCTTTACGTTGGGAAATTAATGAAAATTGTTTCTGTTACGCCATCGTTAATTAAAAATTTCTGCGAAATAGATTCTTCTTTTTTATGTGATTTTAAATCTAAAAAATATGCGTCGGTACGGTAGATCTTTCACCAATGTTATGTCAAAATATCATGCCATTTACATCATTAGAAGCAAAGAAATTGGGCATAAAGTAACAGTGAGTATTTGGCATTGGTAGAAAAATGAATTTTGAACAAAGAGCAAATATCAAGTTCCGTTTTAAACTCGATAAATCGTTTACTTAAACGTTTAGTTTGATGAAACAAGTGTATGGTGATGCGTGTTTATCACAAACAAGTGTGTATGAGTGATGACAATGAACATCCTCCTGAAAAAAAAATCTGTGGTTACGGGATGTAACATCGAACTTGTGCGTAAATTTATCGGAAATGAGCCGAAATCCTCAATGCGATACGTGGGAATGAAATTAAATATTTCCAGAGATTCAATTGATCGCATTTTGACACAGCATTTGGGACTGGAAAAGGTTTGTGCAAGGTTTGTACCAGAAAAGCTAACTGAATTCAACTTGTACAGACTTGATTAAAGACTCAAAAAAAGACAAAAACTTCAGATATTTTATTGTAACTGGCGATGAGACGTGATGTTTTCAATATGATCCAGAGACGAAGCGTCAAAGCTCTGAATGGAAGCATCCAAGCGAAGAAAGACCGAAAAGAAAGTCGTTCGCCGAAGACAAGAGTGAAGATAATGTTGATTTGTTTTTATGATTCGAAAGGCACAGTGCACAAAGAGTTTGTACCAACTAGTCGAAGAGTCAATGCTGTACATTATCTTGGTGTTATGAAGCGTCTTTTGGAACGTGTTCGTCGTATGCGCCTTCAATATCGTGAAATTAGTAGCTGGCGTTTTGTTACATGATACATCGGACTTGGCCCCTGTGATTTCTATCTATTCTTTAAACTACATTTTCCAATGAAAAGATAGCGTTATGCCGACGTCGAAGCCATTCAAAAGGTTTCGATAGCGATTTCGAAGGACAAAATGAACTTAAAAATTCATTCAACATGTTAACATAATTGACCGCGACAAACATTGTATTGAAGCCGAACTTGGAATAAAATAAATGAATTTTACTAAAATAGTAAACTCTTGCTTTTATTTTAAAAAAAGTTTCGTTTTCTCTGAGACAGACTGTATAATATATAATATATAGATTCTTTCATTAATCATTGACCAAAAAACACCGAAAATAAACTGACAGGCAGATAAATTCATACATCGACAATACATGAGAAATTAAAAATCACTGGGATTACAAATTACGGAAAAAACAAACAATAAAGGTCAATTCGGTTCAATCGAAAATAAAGCACTTCGAATATATGAAATTAGTCAGTAACTAATTTAGCAAAGTAGGTAGTTTACGGCTATTTGTAGTGTAAAATTTTGAAAGCGGAATTGCTTAGTAAGAAGTATGGGAAAATTTGCCGACGGTCTGATACGAATGGGAAAAATACATTGTTCGGGATATAGTGAAATTCAGTATTATTGGAGAGAAACTTAATTAAGGGCAAATTTCTAGATTAGTTAACAATCTAGAAAATAAAAGATATATGATTATACTGCGACCGACTGTTTACTACCAAATAACATTAGTTATCATAATAGGATTACTAAAGCCTTTGTAGTTATATCGATCTATCCGACAGATGTTGTTGGCGTAAATGTTCCGGTTGTGATGGAAACCGTTTACATAAAACTGATCTTGGACGTCAATGTGTAGTGAGAGTTCGATTTGTGTTTAGTATGAACATCCTAAAATTATCCAACTTATCAAGTTTCACGTTGGAGAACTGCACCATTAAATATTCATGTCCGTGTACCCAAATCACATCTGCTTACATAGGCTACCTTAATCATGATATAAAATTACTTAATTTTAATATTTATTAAATGAGTAGATGTTAAAAGAGCATACAAGAATAAATGTTTTCTGTTTTGCGATTATAATTTCTTAAAATTTTTTAAACCATTTTTTAAAATTATTATTATATGGAGAATGAACAAGATCAACATTTCAAATAACAATTTATCACATGTTTCTTCCTTGTGTTAAATATAGAATTACAATGAAGATTTGGCAGAAAATGAGACTCGAAATAAAGCAAACTTCACGCACCTGGATCAGAAATGATGACTTTCGATTATGCTATTTTCAATCACCATTTACAAGATCCTCAAGTTACTACTTGGTTATTGCAAATAGTTTTACATTCAATCGAATTTTTTGCCCGGCAAGAAAAAGTTTGAATTTCGAGAATAAGAGCAAGGACCTAGACCTAGTTAATAAGGTGAGTTAAGGCAAACCTGAAATCATAATTGACACGATTTTTCGCGAACAACTTCACAGGTGTAAGAAGACGCACCGTGATGGAAGATAAATTATTTCTGGGTAATCAAGCGGTTTCCTCAAAAGTTTTCTTCTCCAGTTTGTCTAATAGAACGACAAGACGATATTGTGCCGCTCTACTAGATAACTTAAAGAAGGCAATTTCTTGCAGTTTGACCTTTGGCAAACTAATCTCCTTCGATAGAAATATCTGGTCTTTCCGTAATCAAGAGCTACCATAATGTGGTGCCCTCGAATAAGCCCTTAAGACTTCTATTTGGATAAAGGACCACAGTGGTGCAGTCAGGTTTCATCGTCAGTACCAAATGTTCACAAGCAAACAGCTTTGTCCTTCTTAAACAACTTCAATTATAACGGAACATCCGGATTTATCACATTTTTGCTATCAATTCAAAAACCGTAGAACCCACCTCTCTTGCAGCTTAGATATGCGCAGTTGTACGTGTAAAAGTAATTAATGCGTTCCATCGATATGCTAGTAATGATAACTATCTTCTTTATGTTAAATCTTCTGGTATTCAAATCAATATCATTAATTTTATTTAGCCTTTCTGAAGTTGCAGTTTCTGATGGTCCTTGTCGCATATCATCTTCGATGCTCATAACACCGCGTTTAATTTGTGCAAGCTAATGACAAATTGTAGCTATCAAAGGAATATTGTCACCAAAAATTTATTGTAGTTTAGCCAAAATTTATATATGTTTACTCTTTTCGAAATAAAAAATTAAATTGTATAATGAATTGCGTGTTAACGCATTTTAATACTTTCCATCTAGACACCTTGTTCACGCTGGTTTTACTTTAAAAAATCTTTGACTCATCAGGCCACGGTCTAGTGTTCGAAACCGATAACCTGCTATCCGGGTAAGCTTTTCGTAATTTCCCTTTTTAATTTAAGCGAATGCTGATAGACAAAGGTCTAAGGTCACACCACGAGCGCGAACATAATAATAACTCATAGTCTAGCAACGCTTTCTGCAATTGACTTTGAGCTGTAGGGAGATGTAAAAGCATGGGATATTAATATTATCAAAAATAAACCAAGTATCACCTGTTCTCGGAAAAAAGATGTCAAACTTTGTATATAATGCTAAGGTCGTCCAAAAGTTAATGCTATAATGATAATAATTTTCGTACTTAGATCGAAACGTATTTATATTAAGTAAAATAATTTAAAAACACGATAAAGAAGGTACTGTATATTTAGGAAGCGAACAGTATCTGTCATGTCTGCTTCAAAATTAATAAGCACATTCTTCTTTTATTTAATGTACACGTATTAAACGCTAGAACTAAATTGAGATGAAATTGAAATATAAATAATAGATAGTGCAAATCTCGGTTGAGAAATATTCGGAGAATTATTTTTGACAACGACGGTACATACAAGATGTTTCAATAGAAGGTGACTGATTTTTCGATAAAATGAAAGTGATAACAAATATTTTGTGCTTGTTTTATTTATTATGATACTAACATGTAAGAATTATGCAAATAATATTTTTTAAATGTTCACCTTGGCTAGTCTATTAAGAAGTTATTCACTTAATCATTTTTATACATAAATGGCTAGATTGGTGGTGATGGATCATATGTTATCTTTAAGATTAGAAATAGTTGTAGGCTTTGCTCTAAAGTAACTCCAAATAAAAAAGTCTGTATGTGTTAGATCACATGATCTTAGAGGCCAAGTATGCGTTACCAAAACAGAAAATCACCCCAGCAGAAAACACCGTTTGCAGTATTGCTGCTAAAACTGCTTGTCGCTAATATCCACGTCCTTCAAATTATACCTTGTCTCAGAATAAGAAGGAGTGATTCAAATATTACGCCAAAGTGACACATATTTTTAAGAGATTTCATTGGTTCTTGAACAGGCAAGTTTAATATGGATAAATGAATGCTAGATATCCGACATTTTTCATAACCTGTAAACGTTTAATTACATTTTGGCATTGTTTTATTTTAATAATATTTAATCTTAATTTTTAATAGGTCGTACATATTAATATTATATAAAAAATAACTTTTGTTCAATCATACTTCCATTAAAATGAATTTTTTTCATTTATTTTTATATAATGAAGGAAAAAATTAATATTCTTGACAAACTACTACATACACAACTGTTTGATTTTTATAGTGTTTTATAGTATAGTAAGTAAGTGTGTTCCGCGATTTAACAGGATATTGAATCACTCACGGAAACGTAATTAGGAAAAGTACACTAAGAAAATGTTTCGACCACTTCTTGATTTGAAAACAACAGTCTCAAATAATGGAGAAGAATATATTCTTGATAAGTTTATGTATTTTGCTGATTAAGAAATTAATAAATTTTCAGTTCAACAAAAATGTTACTAACTTAATATTTTATTGCTATTATTATTATTGCTTGGTTTGTCTCGGGCTCAAATCAACATTTCAACAATATCTAGAGAAAACGAATACCACACTGATTGATCGAAACCCAATTAAAGAAGTGACGGATCTATTTTTTTAGTTTCAATTTTGTTAGAGTAGTTTTGAAAGAATTTTTCTTATCATTGGAGGCTGTCCAATGCATATCGCTTTCGTATCTTCTCTCAATTATTCTAGATACTTCTTGTCTTTTTCTCTCTCTCTCTTATATGATAGTTCAGTGACAAGTCACGGGTTTATCACGCCGGGTGCCCCGGATTCGAATCCGATGACCTGCTGTCTGGCAGAACTTTTCGTTACTTTCCCTATCCGTTTACACAAATGTTGACAGGCGAAGATCTTATGTCGCACCAAAAGTGCGAGCGTAATAATAACTCATAATAATAACTGTAATTGGCGTTAAGCTATGGGAGAATGTGAACGCACGAACTGTTATATATACATATATATATATATATATATATATATATATATATATATATATAGAGAGAGAGAGAGAGTTAAATATCTAGATTACAGTAAACAATACATCGACCAAACAAATAATCGACCAGAAAAATCCGGTTTAGTGAAACATGTGTTAGAAAGTAATCATAATGTAACCGTGGATTACTTGCGTTTGATAAAGAAAGATAAAGGAAGGCCATTTGCTGAACACTAACAGGGGACTACCCATAACTGATCTCTCTTTGACATCTTATACGATAGACAATGTGAAGTAAACGCATGCAGGTAGTTTTTTAGAACAGTTTAAGATTATAATACAATTTTTTAAAAAAAATTATGTGAAACGAATATAGAGTGTGCGTTTCAGCTTTCGGCGGCGCGGATCGTTTACGCAATTTGTTTCGTGCCGTAGTTTCCAGGTGCGACACTTTTTAATTATCTACTCATGATGACAACTTAGTTATCGAAATACTTATACAGAATACAAAAGATATTGTGGAAAAGGGTTAAGTAATTAAAAGAAAATAAAAACATGGAATATAATGTTAAAGATTTGTGGCGTAGAGATCGACCGAGGGAGACTCTGAGGGAAAAAAGTGCCGGAATAAAAGAATAAGCCCGTAAAATTTGGAGTAAATTAAACTAACGCTGAATGAAAACGAATACAGTGATTAAATAATAAATATTAACATGTAACCCAAATTCTATACAAATCGAACACACAATACAAACAGAATATAAATGAATATGAAATAACGACATTATGCTAATGATCTAACTTCTATAAAAAAACGTGTGGATACATCGAAATAGAAACCGTGTTCTATTATAATGAATAAATGGAATTACAACTATTTTGTATACAGTCCTATATGTATTTAGGTAATACCATGTACTCACGTAATTATATAATTACAACATACGTCTTTGATAATAACACAAATAATATGCTCGAAGAAATATTCACTCAATTCTGACATATATATCCACAACGCATGTATTAAATGCAAGGAAACGGATATAATATCGAATTACGAATTTGCCGAAACTGAAAATGAATAGTTCTGTCTGCGTGGCGTGGTTTCCAAGAGAACTAGTCGTTTCGAGTTTTCAGAAACAGTAGAAAAGTGAGACAAATAATAAATATTACACATTTACATGCCAAATTTGTGGAAATACGAAACATGAACAAAAACAGGTTTTATCTAATTCAACGGTCAGTGCTGTAAATAACATCAATCAAGTGTATCCCCCTACTGTCAACTGTCCAAGTCAATCAATCAATATATATGGAAATCCACGAAAACATTCTGTTAACTTCTACCAGAATTTACTATAGCTGTAATTAAATTTTCAATTTAACCTGGATCGGAAGACAATCCAGAGCACGTGATTAAATTTAAAACAAATCGAGATTAACGGTTTGATTTGTTATATTTTTTGTAACACTATAATTAGAATAGCTGTAAAAAACGAGGACACAGTTCGAAATTCTTTCCATGATTCCTTGAAGACAAAGTAATGAAGAAAGGTTAAACAAACAATTCAAGGAATACTCTCTAAGCTATAACACTAAATTACTATTTATTGGAATAAAAATACATCTGCAAGGTGAGTTCGGCCCTCCGTTATACGGAAATATAAAGCAAATACAATACTGTGAAAAATTTTACTACTCAATAACTGATTTGAAATAATTGCACCAGTTTCTTTATACAAAACACATTTTGTCGGCAAACATTATTTGAGTGATTTTTCAAATAATGTTCCTAGACGAAACAATTATAATTGCATAATAGAAAGATTTTAAAATTTTTTGGTACAGGAAGATAAAGATGATTGATAAGTAACAAGACCCAAGATCATGAATATTTTGATAAAAAACCAAATGGTAAAATCGCGTAAACGTAAGATTTCTTATTTTTATTAATACTAAAACAATCTCTCTTATAGACCTTTTCGATGGTCGACAATAATTTCCTATCAGTTTTCGGGTTGTAATCACCACTTAATTCACCAATACTTCGTTCACTCTTACATTAATTGATAACTAGTCCTCTGTAGAAGATATTCGTATGAAAATAAATTCTAATGTTAATAATACCTTGTTTACGACACATTTCGAGTTATCAACTCCCATCAGATAAACTGTGATACTATTAACGACTTCATTCTCTGTATGAGTTATCGTATCACCTTGCGATACAGCAAATAATAAAGATACTACCGCCCTTTCTCATTCAAACGAACGAAAGAACGAAGTGCGTATTCATCTGGCCTAATGTACAACTAAGTTATCACGATGCGTGTATAGACGAACACTTTTGTCATGGGCAAACCGCCATAGGTAATCATATGAGAATAAATTCTGATGTTAATATTACCTTGTTTACGACGTGTTTCGAGTTATCAACTCTCATTAGGTAAATTATGATACTATTAACGAAGTTATACTCGGTATGGGTTATCGTAGCGTTTCGTGATACAGCAAAGGATGAAAAATGTAGGGTATATTGGATAATAAATTACACCTGAACCCAAGACCGTCCAGTTCTGTTTATTAACACATTTGTATTTCCAAGGTTAATTTTCCATATATGAAAGGTGCCACTATAATCAGAATTCCTCTGAAACATAGTATTCAGAGTTCACTCCCAATTATCGTACCCATTCTCTATTAAAGATTGTAACCATTTAGAAACTTTGAGCATTACAAGATTACTTACTCGTGTAGCAGTGTGTACGTTGGTGAAAAAAAAACCCTGGTTAACACATATTCAAAACTAGATCCCAAATTTGTTTTAGAATATATACCACAATGCATACTATTACTACCTAAAGCATTTAAACTTACCACAATAGTGGATATCCTTTACACATACCTGGCAAACAATTCCACCATGAACACAGTCGCCCAAAAAAACTTTCACATAATCCTGTTTTGAACTGACCAATTTCAGTAGAGCAATATCAAGAGCATGAGCAGTTCTAAGAAGCAGCGCCAAAAAATATTGTTCCAACCTGTAAACCGAGAAGAAACTAATATCAAGAGAAAGTTAAACTAGTTATATGTATGATACATACAATAATTCATTCTCGATTCTACCCAGTTTTCACAGTACACGTATTTTCGTTACTTCTACCTCGTGTATATTCTTATTTCATTCATTATTTTGATCCTTGTTTACTTTAACAACTAAAAATTCAAAAATTTCTTTTTCATTTAAGAGTGCCGGATCTTAATTTTTAGAAAACAAAATGTGCTTGAATAGACCAATAACTAAAATGAGCCTACATAGTCAATCACTAGATCTGGTGAAAAATGCACCAATTTAGTCTGCAGAATTTTCTGTAAACCAAGAGGTGGCTTGTCTCAAAATTGCGTATTTATTTATTCGTTTATATATTCCTGCATATTAATATTTAACTATTTATCACTAAGTGATATACGAAAGCTTCACTATTGTTCCTTATCACATTCAAAAAGCACTTTTAATCAATTCACTTGTTTTTCTGAGAAAGTTTGTGGGATACCGAAGATTTCAAATTTCATCTTTACTTATAGCACTATAGAAATTTCATTTACAGACAAAATTTTGAATATACCCTAAAGCACGGAACTTTTCAAATGAAAGTTGTTGTACTGAAGCTCTATCATGGACACTGTTTATGTAACGCGCTGCGCTTCTACTATTCCCAAATTTACATTCACATAATATAGTAGAAGGTAATTCACTGATTCGCAAGTTTTGTCAATCAACAAGTGAAATAAAATTTTACATCGTGTTTAATAACTGGTTTTAAAAATATATTATCAATATTCATTGTTTTTACCTTTCATATATTTCGATTTATTATATTTGCACATTAGTTTCTTTCCAACATGTTGTACTGTTACTTAAAGAAAATAGTTATTCTTAAAATTAAAAATTATATCTATAAAAATTCATTACTTAGTTTGTAACTAAGCTTAATGGGACAGCGTGAAATTTAAGTACTTAAGATTTGTACTTATTTTTTTATATACTTGTAACTTTATTTAAAATTGAAATAAAGGACAAGGATATAACGGAAACTCTTTAGAATGCGACTAAAAGAAAGCAAATTTTGTGGAAGATCGTATTTATTTTTCTAAACATCTCCTTTTCACTTTTTAGCCCAACATTTCTCAAAACCCTTTAAAAAAATGAAAAATATCTAAACCAATATCTATTTACAGTTTGTTATGATTATTTCTATATTTGATGAGAATTTCTTTCCAACCAAACCTTCGGTTTGGGAACAGGAAAAAATCCGACAGATTTGTTTGATGTATGTTATCGTAATTCGTGCAGTTTCGTCAACACAATTGGCTATTTCTGAAACAAAACATTGTTCTGATGTGATACAAGACGTTTTCTTTACTAAATTAGATCTTTTAACTTTGATTTCTTCGTTATTTCTCTGCAATAGCAACGCATAATAATCGCCTGTTGTTGTCTTCTCCTGTTGCAAGTAATCGATAACAATTATTTCTCGAAATTCTGAAAAGACGCTTATCATCACTTTCCCAATAGAAGGAATCGTCTTGGCCTTCTCTGGTGTTAGCTCACCATGTTCTATCCACTCCTTTGGCTTCTCTTGAGTCCTCGGAGTGTAGTGATTATTAATATTTCTTTAACAGATATAAAAATTATCTACTTTATTATTTATTTCTTCTAAATTTACTGAGTATGATTTTATGGATTTTTTCAATTGCCTCTTCGTCGATAGCAATTTTTGATCTGCCAGAACGTGGAACATCCTCTATTCTTCTTCCATCACACTTAAATTCAGTCACCCAGTCTGTAACTATTACATATGAAGAATAAGACTCACGAGTTTCACCTAACTCCATTTTTTATTTGTTTAGGATTTAAGATTTTAAACAGAAATGTTTTATCACTACACGGAACTCCTTCTTGCACATGATTAAGAAAATGCACGAATTATTTACTTGGGCGTGTGTTTATGCACAATCTGTTTGCAAATTTCGCGATGATTGTATAGACAAATACGCTAAGTGATTGGTACGCGTGTATAGTACCATCAGCTGGTTAGTTCTAAAAACATTTCGATCCATCTTCTTTTTTCCGAAAAAATCAGCCTTCTTTGAGACAATATATTTATTTGTAGTTCTAAATTCATTTATATTTTAACAAAACCTCAATATACATATTCTCATTTCTAAAGCTTGAAAAATTACTTGTTATAATAAACTACAGCTTTTTATAATTTACTACAATAAATACGTGTTACGGGAGCAAACAGAAAATTTCTATAACACAACAGATCTTAATTTACTTAGAAGACAATTTATATTACGCCAGTAAAGAGACAGAATTGTACATCAACAATACTTATATAAAGTTCTAGATAATTTATCGTGGCTTAGTAATCGAAACAAACAATTCGATAAAGTTTTAAATTGACATAAATTGTACTTTAATCTTAACGAAACTAGGCAACTGTCCAAATGCAATATCTCTAAATGTGTTTTCGATCAATTACCTAGAACATTTAGAGCGCATACTAAAAAATTAATACATGAGTTCCGTTAAGAAAATAGAAATTTTCCCCAGAATCATTTCTTCAAATATAGTACTTCCTCGAGATTGTTAAATTGTAATAACGAAGCCAGTGTAACTATGTTTTTTCATATAAAATTCAAACTAATTAAAAAATTCATCAAAAGTTTAAATGATATTGTTTTCAGTATGTAAATTCGCTAACTAGGTGCTTATTTGTATGAAAGTTTCTTAGGCAAACATGCAAAAGAATAAATTATTACTATGTTAGAAGAAAATATATTCTTTTGCATTTTTAATTATTACAAATATATTTAAACTAGGTTGACTAAAATACAACAATATTTATTTATTAGATAAAAAGTGCTACTTTACATAATGGTTGTTTCTTCAGCATTTATTTCAAACTAAATATTTCAAACAAACTTGTTCATTGTGGAATATGTAATTAAAATTAATTGGGTCTGAAATATAACAGGTCACTGAAGTTTAATTATTTTAATTCACATTTAAAATATTCTTCCCTAAGTGGATGGTAACAAGTATGGAAAAGGATTTTACCCGCATATAATAAAATATTGAAAAATATTGTAAAACCTGAGAAAGTAGGTTAAAGATACTCCAACTAAAGTTTATTTTGGTGAGAAAAAAACAAAATATATCATTTCTGCTTGCGTATATTTTTATTTAAATTTGTTATTTTCATACCTGCATCTACTTTTACACCTGATTAGCCCGCATCCATTAATACCTATTTTATAGACGTTCTCCTATATCAGCTTTTAATAAAAGTATATGTAATGTAATTTTGATGAACACCTTTATATCTTCTCAATAGTTTGAAGGTTGATGAAGAAAGTCTATCGACATGCTTGGAATTAGTACAACTCGATCCAATTCAATATTCTTCATTATTTCAGAAAAGTAAGCTTTATCTTTCGTTG
Source organism: Dermolepida albohirtum (assembly GCA_031893035.1). Taxonomy (NCBI): domain Eukaryota; kingdom Metazoa; phylum Arthropoda; class Insecta; order Coleoptera; family Scarabaeidae; genus Dermolepida; species Dermolepida albohirtum. The sequence goes on from JAVIWB010002358.1 coordinate 736,942, forward strand.
TGTTACAAATGCATCAGTTTCAATGACGAGAATGAAGAGAAAGTATAAGGGTGCCAAGCCTAGAGAATAAATTAAATACAAAAATTTCTAAGTATAGTTTATGAATTTTTACTGTCGAAACAGTCAAAGTGTGAGCACGCGTATTATCCTGAAGAAAAAGCACACGTTTCTTATTAAACTGTCGCCTTTTGCATTATATCGCATAGTTGCAGTTGATTTAAAAGAATGTGTAGTATTCGCCTGTTATTGCGTTACCTTTTGACGATAATCTAGTAGAAGAATCCCACTGCTGTCCTGAAAGACACAAGCCATAATCTTCTTGACAAAATGTATGGTCGTTGCTATGTTCGGAGCACTTGCGCTAGCCTCAGACCATTGTATCGATCTCTACTTCATTTCGAATGTATAATAGAATATCTGATTTTCATTAAATTTCAACAAATGCAGCACTTACCTTGCACATAATTGTTTCATATTAAATTCAAAATAAGAAATCTAAAACACTAATCCAGATGAAATTTGTATTACCTATGTTCACGTAATTTTACTCAACGGTTAACTAGCATTATATCGCGTTCCTTTTTAATCATATCTGGAGCACGCTATCTTTTGGCCGACCATTGTATTGTTCATCAAATATTCTGACCCGGGCACATTTAAACTAAGATGTTCATCATTTTGTGGTTTCAATCGATGAAAGTTGATTACCGTAAACAGATTCCAATTCAATTTCATGGTTTTTGTTCTTTAAAAGTAAGAGCTTAATCACTGATCGATACTCCACTTTTCCCTTGTTTCGAAACCAGCTAAAACAGTTCGTTTTCTATTCAAATAAGAGGCGTCTTTACGATCGGAATAAACGCAAATTTTTACGGTTAGGTCTTGAAAAATTGACAAGTCGAAACACAAATAAGATTTTTGTATTATTGTTGCCCTATTTTCGTCAGACTCATGTTTCTGAATTAATAAGTATTCTCGTCTCTTTAAGGTATATTTTCTTTGACAAATTTTCGCTAAAACTCATTATTTTAAACTAATAATTGTAATATATTCGTACAAGCATTATTTCCTTGCAACTGCATACTCAAAACGTTTCTAGTTTCCTTATGACCATTTGGTAATAAATTTTTCAGCAATGTTGTGTATATTTTCCTTTAAAATCATGTACATTTCTTATCTAGTTAGTTCCGATAACTCTTTCACATGTTGACAGATCCATATAACTAAAAATTTAAAAAATCTTACTCCCTATGATTTAGAATACGAATTACGACGGATAGTAACGAACGATACTTGATTTCCATGGAAGAAAGTAATTCTGTGCACATCATGCAATGATGATACATAGTCTAGGATTCTTTTGCTTATAAGTGATTTCAACCAAATGTGTAGAGATATTTTCAAGCAAATTAAATTTTATTTATCTATAGCATTCGCATATTCGAAGCGTTAATCTTTCCGTAGATGAATAACAATTGGTTTGAAAAGTATCGTCTCGTCATGAATCAATTAGAAGAAGCAGATTTGACTATTGCTATACAACACATCACTTTAATGCTTTAAGCTTTAAGTGAAAACAATGTAACGTACACATGTACATGTTTCTTTAACAAACTACCACATACAATAAAAGAACTGCCATACTTACTTTCATTTAGAATCAGAATATTTGCCTTGCTCTGTAGACTGGAGTCATATGGAATTGATGATTATTTAAATTTTCAAATATGTTTTCAAAGATTCTTTGTTCTGTTTATTTCACTTTTCTTCATTTCGTCACTATCATTTATGTTGTTGAATGTATTTTTGACTTTCTTTTATGTAAAATTTAATAAATACTATTATTATTATATAATCCTGAAATTCCTTGTTTCATATTTCTTCATCGTTTATTTTTTTTATATGTAATACTTTCCCTTCACAGACATTTAAAAATGACGAGATTGCAAGACGCCTGTTGCAGTTAAACGATAGAATATCGCTATGCACTACTCACTCCGATTAATATTATTTGAAAGTTTCACTTGCAGGTATTCGATTGAATTAGTCTCTTTCTATGTCCAGCTATGACCAAATACACTCTTTCAATCTTTAAGGCTGTAGAAGGGATCGAATCTTCTTCGTCAGATTTATACTCCAATAATTTATATATTGAGTGGATGCGGTCACTCTTCATCTGTTCTTAAATACACATAGAAATAGATTTTGGTTTGAATATATTACTAATAAATATCTTTTCAATTTTCTAGCATGGTAAATCATCTATTAAGTTTTTGATTAATGACAAGTTTCTAGACTATTTTGCATTAAATATATTGGAACTAAATATTTTTAATAGTCTTATTGAGCACCAGTACTGATGCTCTATCAGTAAAACACCGACACATTTTTTTCAGTCTAGACCATAGTTTACTATACAGTTAACATTACCACACACCAACACAATTTTTCCAATTTAGACTATAGTTTACTATATAGTTAGTATTTCTTTTACCAAACACCAACACAATTTTTCCAGTCTAGACCCTAGTTTACTATACGGTTAGCATTTCTTTCAAATTTATAATTTCTTTTGCAGAAAAGTTTTGACTAGATAGATAGTCATTGATAAATTATCACAATAATTTTAAATATGGACGTTTAATAGCACTCACTGCCTCATTTATTTGATTAACAAAAAATTAGTTCACAAATTTAGCAAAAAATAACTTCTACAGATTCTCTGCTGTATTATCAATACCCTTGTTAATATCTTTTGAACCTCCTTAATCTAAAAATCTCTAAATATTACTGGGTACATATTAAGAACAACGGAAAGAATAGGATATTATGCAATGGTGGTGGATTTCTTCCACAATATGCAACTTTGCGATGCTAAAGCTTTTTGGAGGCTATTACGAATTATGTTTTATATATTAGTTTCTATAGTAAAAAGTTTTTCAATTTTTACCTAAAGTAATGGTGAGATTTATTTTTATGTACAAGTAGATATAACGTACATAAAAATATATTTGACTTCACATTCAAAAATACTGTTACAATAGTTCTTATTTTTGATTTAGGAATACAGACACCCTCCTTAGCTCTGTAGCTAAGTATATCTTGATCTGTATCAAGATATACTTGTACGCTCGAACTTTCAATTATATACGATTCAATATTTTTCCATACTCGAAAAATTGTATAAACATCAAATTCCTCAGTAGCAGAATACAAATAAAATATATTTTATTTATGTATTATTAGAATTTATAAATGAAATTAAATGAATCTAAAGTTATATTTTCAAATTTCATGTATTTTATAATGTAAAAATAATCACTACTTTCTTTTTCTTACATTTGAATTTCGAAATATTAACTTTGATATTTTTGCAATTTTTCATAGTTTTTCGTCGAAAATAGAATTAGTTCGCAGGTTAAAAATACGTAGATAATTGAATATAACATATGTTTCCGTAGGTTTTCTCGGCCGATGTCAAGACTGGAAATATAAACAACTACGACAATAGTGGAACCACCAAGAAGTAATATAAAGTAAAATATTTATTTTAAAATAACATGTATGTATATGACGTATTACTGCCCATATAATTAAATTTTAATCTTTCGAAAACAGTTTTAATGCATGAGAATATAACCTGACCGAAAATGGAAAAGTTAATTTATGAAATATTCTGTAATATTGTTTGTTTATGAAATTACCAAAATACTAATCTATTAACTAATTATTTACTACAATATCTAGCTATATAAAAGATATTGTATATATTAAAGTAATACCGACATATAGTGTCATTAGAAAGGCAGTTTCCCAGACTACAAATACATATAAACTTGCCTATGTGCACAAGTCTGTATAAAATCGTGCAGTGGAATGAAAACTATTGTTAGCAAATACCACACACAGTCCAATAATTATTGTTTGTCGTTTCGTTACCAACTTTCAAGTAAACATATATATTATAGCTGTATGATTACTAAGTAATTACATATATACAGTATATACATAGATACATACGCTTTTATATGTGCTCGGATTAAGTCCTATTGAAAGTGTTACCATATATAACTTCAGAAAATGTAAAGCATTAAAGCATAGTTTGAGATTTGCATTACTGTATATCGATTAGCACAATGATACTTTATTATTGTATAAACGGATATATATACCAAAAATTAAAATTAAAACCAACGTTTAAATTTGCTTGCTTTCATTTAGTTTAAATATTGATTAAAATACTCAAAACTGAATAAATGTATTAATATATATATATATATATATATATATATATATATATATAAAAGTTGAAGTTTTTCATTGAAATTATATCATTCACTTATCTATAGGGCTTTCAAAAGTTCCCATATCTATAAAAAATAGTAACATAATTATGTTATAATTTCACCTAAAACTTATTTTATAATATTTGTTCTAATGATATTCTACATTGTGTGTCTTTTACAACATGTGCTTTATTATATCTCTTATTTGACATGCGCCAAATAAATATCCACTTGAACATACTTATTATATTATTAAATAACACTACACCTTAACACTCTTCAAAATTTCACTATTTTTACAGAATTTTATATTATTTGTTTTTAAAAATTACTTTTGCATTTTAACAAAGCTATTAAACACTTCTTAGTTCAATTGGTAAGTATTCAACAAAATATAACTTTCAATTTTTTTGATATGCTTCTCTGTTTGTCTGTGTTTTCAAGCTAAAACCCTGAATTTTTGTAATGGCGCTTATATTAAAAGACAATAACAAAACAAACTAATAGTCCAATAAAATATGTTTACGAAAACAAACGCCATCTAAGTTTATATAAATATTTTAAATGGAATTTATATATTTATAAATATTGAATAATATTCATATTCTACGAATTCAAATTAGTAGGAAAAATGCCTTTCCTTATTTAAGAAACGTCATATATGATTGACCTTTTAACAATTTTTAGCTGTTCAAATTAAACTTGAAACCTTAATAACTTTTGAATCTAAACACATTTCTTGAACATAACCATACAAAACTTAATTGTAAAATTTAGTTTCGTATAGAAAATGTTATCTTTAACAAATATGAGAAACTAAATATATTTAGTCATTTCATTCATATATGCTAAACCTCTAATATTCGTGTTCTTTACATTGACATTCTTATCTAAAATTAATTTAGTCTCAGCATATACCCTTGTCCTACTATACTAAATTATAACCAGCTCAAGTAAACTTATCATCTCTACGTTAACCTTCTACTACCTAGCCACAGGAATTATAAGTGAAGCGATCGAGATAGAGAACAGACCTAAAAACAACCTGAATAAACGTGACATCTGCCACATACATGGAAACCGCTTCTGGCTGACTTACAGGACAAGAATGAAACCAATCGCGAGAGGGCAATCCCCACATAATCACATGCACCGACTTCAAAATAGGCAGATATTGGGACTAATTACACGCAGTCGAGCTTAAGCGATAACAGTAAATATAATCACTCCTAGACAAACGTCAAACGATCTTCAGCATTAATATGCGACAGACCAGTTCCAGAAGATGACGGCCCTTCACAAGACACAACACGCACGCGGCTTAGAGCCTGATAAAATACATCTTCATCGTACGTCTGCGAAAACATTAAGTGTAACATGTATATGTATATATATATATATATATATATATATATATATATATATTCATATATTAGGTATACTATATACATATATATATATACATGCATATGTGTGTATGTGCATAGTCAAGTGTGGGTCCACATAATTATAAATTTCGATTACTTGTAAAACAATGATAAATAACAAAAAACATTAAATATTAACTGGTGAATACTACCACTAGCACCACTGAGTTCAGTCGAGACAAATACAACCATTATTTTCAGTAAAAACAGTTTATTTATAATTTAAATCATGAAATGCCCGGTATTGAACCACAAAAAAACCTGTGACAATAATACATAATCAGATAAATAATGATCTATTTCTAGAGATGTTCCACAGGGTAGTATTCTCGGATCCATTTTATTTCTTTTCTGTTTTACTGACATTCATAATCTTTATCCGAACTTCGTAATCAATGCCTCACAATTAATTATGCTGAGAATACTACGCTTTCAGTTATCGATAATTCTTTTGACTCAGATCACTGAAAGTACTGATTCTGCATTGGGAACAGTTCAGAACTGGCTGACATGTAATACTTATGCTGAAGTTCCTAATAGTGTGAAACTTGGTAACTGTACACAGTGGTATTTGATTATTACGACGGTCTGTGAATTCCTAAAGTGGAAGGACGATGTTCAAGATGTACATATATAATATCTTATCAAATATTTTGGAATTCACAGGCATTGCGAATAACATATTTTGAATGTTTTCGTTTCAAAATAAAGCATGGCTTTACTGCTGGGGTAACAATATTGATTTGGATCGGATACAAAAACGAAATTTTAGAATAATGTATAAATTTAATTTTGATCAAACAACCTTTTTCATTATCTGCTTTTGGAACTTATATATTCGAGCACTTGCTTTTGCTTACAAATGCAAATATTTTTTTGAGGAGGTAATTTTGATGGAACCTGTGGTTGATTAACATAATCACTGAAAGTTGATATATAGCCCCTTTAAATTTGATGGAGCCTGAGGTTGATTAACATAATCACTGAAGGTTGATATATAACCCCTTTCCATATTAATTTTCGTATTCCCTATACGTATTTCGACAACTAACTTGTCATCATCAGCAACAGTGTCGCACCTGGAAAACTACGGCAAAATACACGTTGCCGAATGATTGTTGGCAGATCTTATGACTACTGATCGTAGTTTTCCAAAATATAATTTATTAGATGCCCTAATGTCACCTGCGTGATAGACTAAAAACATTTCATTTCATCCTCCCTATAATCAAAAATAAACCGACTAAAAGAGACATCTAAGTAAATAAAAGACGATTAGAAAAATGTCTATTAGTATTTTAATTTTTTATTTTATGGAAAAGAACAATATTTGAAAAAATAGTGTTCCAGTTGTTGACTACTGAGAATCTATATGTGTGTGGAGATTTAAACGTTGAATTCACTCTAAACGTAAATATGCATGTACTGAAAGCGGACTTAAATTTATAAACATTAGCATTTATAACATAATTTCATGTAAGCGAGGTTAACTTCCTTGTCTTCAAATTAAATGATATAATGCAAAGCACATTGTAGAAATAGAACTAATTTCGACTAAAATCTCTTATATTGCTAGAATTATTAGACGTTTAAATAGAGTCAAGATAATGTTCAACGAGTCATTAAAGTTTTCTTAGAGCCGCAATTTTAAAAATATACGATTTCATTAAGAAAGTAATTTTGAGCTGAATAGTATTTACTACCCGATAAATACACTTGGCAATACATTTAAGGAACATTGTCTTAGTTACCCCACTTAGATTATGATTAATTGTAACGTAACAGATGTACGAGTACATAAATATTACTTTCTGTTTTCTGTTTTATTTCCACCTTCCATTGTTTTAATAACGCGATATTATTTACTTTAATTATTTAATAGTCGTTTTATTTATACGTACGATATATACATTTTCACTATTAAATTTCTTTAAAATAGATCGACAATGTATTTTGCATTTGTATACACATTCACCTGGAACACTCCTGTAATAACTTCTAATAAATCACTTTAAATCAATGGTTCCAAAACTGTAGATGGTGACTCTTGGGGGTTGTGCGAGTAGCAAAATTTAAACGATCGTTTTAATTAGACATAGTTTCATCTTTCACAACCATATGAAAACTATAATTAACAAAAATAGTGCCTTTACTGCTTACATAGGTATACTGTGTCATAAATTCAAGTATTTGAACTTGATTACTTTTCTATTTTTCAGAACATTAACAGCTTCAAAAAACAGGAAGTACATTACAAAGTATTATAAAAAAAATTAAAGCGAAACATGTATTTGTTTTCGGAAACTACTTCCCTAAATCCTGATTCTGTATTTGATACACTTCCAATATCATTTTCATTTTCAAGGCGATTTCTTACTTTTATTTTAGTAGCATAGACGAAACATTTAACTCGCGTAAATATGATGTTGCAAAATTTGTATTATAGAATGTCGGAATACTTAAACATAGCCTTTTCTTAGAACCAAGACCAGTTTTAGTTCAAAGGAATGCCAGAATACGCCATTGGAGATTGAAGTTGCCCCGAGTTTTGTACAAATGGAACAAAACACTGGGAAATATCATTCGGTAGCGGAGTATTTTTGGATCCTGTTATTTTAAAACTGATCATGGTTCTAAGGAAAGATTATGTTTAGGTATTCCGTCACTCTATATTTCAAATTTTTCTTTGATGTCTGTTATAATCTCAGTGCGTTAAACGAAATTGCCAAAAAACATTCAATATTCATTTGCAGTTGCCATAAGTGTTTGGAAAAATATCTGCAAAGCTTACAGCCAAGTTTGCATAGCTGCAAAACGTACTTAAAGTTTATGATATTATACTCTAATAGATCTTACATGAGTTTTTGACTGAACTGAAGTGAACCAAGTTTTTTTAATTGAAGTCACTCTTTAATCAAGCTTCCTGCGAATTTAATCCAGTCTTTTATTACATTATTGATGCGCTCTATTTGCAAACCTGAAAAAAAGAAGATGAAAGGAAACACAAAGATCAGAACATAGGCAAGAAATATATAGTAGATAGTAAAAAATAAATTTAAAAAGAGATATATAAAAAACCAGTATAAAGATGTGAAGGATATAAAATTAGGTCACAAATCGAGAAGATCGTACCTTTAACTTAAAAATAGAAATTTATTAAGAGAAAAAGTCGAAAAATAGATGGAGATGGAGTTATTGAATGGAGAAACGACAGATGCTCAATCAAATAATGGAAACCAGGCCAAATACGACTATGGGAAAGTAGAAATTATTAAAACAAACGTTCTAACCTAGGTTGGTAGCCATTCTGTGCTATCATAACATAAACTTTTTTAGCATAGGTTTTTCAGAATTGACCGTTTGCCTAGATTGTAGGACTAGGTAACTTTCGTGCTTCCTTTCTGTTTATTTCTAACCTCATATACATATATGAGGGCATATCAATCTTGGTCTTTTAAAATTTGTAAAATATTTTAATCTGTTCAAATATTAAGAGTTTTTTGAAATTGTTTTATTTAAATTAATATTGTAAAAGTATATATCCATTTTCTAACTATAACGTTCAGTGTTTCTAGTAACTTTTTCAACCAAAGTTCACATTGTAAGTTATACTATAATTCATTTAATGTTTTTTTTTAAATTTGGAGTATCTTTCTACTAGTTAGCCTAGATAAAGCGCACAAATTTTGACACGAAACACATAAAAAAAGAACTTCATAGAATAACCAGATTTTTACTGGATTCGCCAGCACTCCCATTGACTATTCTTCATTTTAACAGTATACTCCTTATATATGTACATATGTATATGTACATTCAATACATACGTAAGTACATAAGTACATAACTCTATGCTAAACTGCTCTAGTTCGAGAAAAGTTGTTAACAGAGTAAATAATTTGTGCAAAGCGCAACAATATATTTTTAAAGATTTCGTTTTAAAATGCATACTATTAGACACTGATAATAGAAGGCTAATAGAGAAACTAATTTAAAAGGTGTTCAATTCACTCCTGCTTGAAGTTTTTTCCTCATGACAATAGCTGAAAACATATCAAACGAGTTCTAATAATATTAAATACGATTAACAGTACACATATTTTCATATGTCATTGCCATCTACACAAACTCCTAACGACCTGACAAAAGAATTACTGTAGGCCACGTGGAGATTTCCTAGATGTACGTCAACAGGCTTTTATCACTTAGGGAAACTCAATAACTTCATTATGTTCTGTAAGGCTAACGTCCCACTAACCATTCACGCATAAACAACGTCTTGAAATATTTTCAACTCTATTGTTACATATTCATACAATAATGTGTTTCGAGAAAAACAGCATATAATACTAGCGGAATAATTGTTTTCATTAACAATATTTTAATTAATAATAATACTAATGGTCTGGGAAATTACGAAAATATGTGTACTTATAACGTAAAAAAAGGAAAGAGCTCATAAAATAAAAAAGCAGGGCATATAAAATATATAGTGAAAAATAAGAAATGAGTTAGTTTTAAACAAATTCATCACCGAAGATATGTATCTACTCTGTTTATTACTTTCCTTTTTGCCATACAATACAAACACTTTTCGTAAATAAATACTATACTCAATGACATTAGAAGTGTTACACCTAGAAGGAATAGTTTCCTGGGCGTGATTTTTTGGTAATGTGATAAGCTTAAGTCAAGAATGAAACGATCAGATTTCCAAGAAATTTTATTAACATTAATTTGAAAAAAAATCAATAATGTGTTTGGCGACCCCGTAGCTGTAGACACTCCTGTACACGTCTAGGCATCGACAAAATAAGATGGTCGATGTCTGCTTGTGGCACCTCGTTCCAAGCAACTGGAACTTGGTGGATTAACTGTGCCAGAGTTTGTGGAGGATGGTTCAAATTGGTCAGTCTTCTCCCCATTATGTCCCACACATGTTCGATGGGATTTAAATCCGATGAACGGGGTGGCCACGGCAAAACGTTAACGCCAGATTCTCGTAGAAAGTCCATAGTACGACGAGCAATATGTGGACGCGCGTTGTCTTGCTGAAAAAGGACGTGTGGACGGCCATCTAGATAAGGCAATAAAGTGATTTGTAGGAAGTCATCAACATAACGCGCAGCTGTCATACTGCCCCGAATAAACAGAAGAGGTGATCGGCTTCCATATGCAATAGCCCCCCAAACCATTACTCCAACAGTCCTGTGCACATGCCTCTCAACAGCAAATCCAATATCACGTCGCTCTCCACGACGGCGTCTTACCCTCTGACGGCCATCATGCATGCCTAGGCAGAATCGCGATTCGTCGCTGAATACGACATTATGCCATTCTGCTTCCCAATGCTGCCGTTCTCTGCACCAGTCCAAACGTTGACGACGATGTTCTGCAGTCAAAGGAAGGACTAATCGTGGACGGTATGAAGCAAGTCCAAAAGCTCGAATGCGGCGATATAATGTTCGCATAATGACAATGCGACCTTCTACACCAAACCATTGGTCACAGAGTTGGCGCGTAGTAGCAAAACGGTCTCGCAGAGCTAGTAGTCTGAAGTGCCTGTCTTGACGCTCTGCGGTACGCCTCGGTTGACCTGTTGGTCTGTTTCGTGTTCCTCTACCTTCTTCTGTCCACACCCTACACACACGCATTACCGTCATTGCAGTGGAACCAACACGGCGGGCAATTTCGCGGTAGGCCAAACCGACTTCTCTAAAAGCAACAATTCTACCCTTGTCAAAATCACTGAGATGGTGATATTGTTGAAGCCTTCGAATTGGGGGTATTTTGTTACGCTTAACAGAAGTAGGCGAAGACACAATAACTAAAAAAAAAAAAACTTGTACTTATCAGCTCTGATAAACCGTTTTCTTAACAACTCAATAAAAGAAAAAACTTTTTTTTTGCAAAAACTGTCCAACATAAAACGATGCAATTGTTATCATAACAAGCTGTCAATATAATCATTCTGTTGTCAAAAGCACAATTCCAGGAAATTGTTCCTTCTGGGTGTAACAATTCTAATGTCATTGATATATTATTCCATTTATTTTAACTCTAAGAACGGACGGTTGTCAGGGAACACTGGAAAATAACTTAAAAAATGTTAGAAATTAATTCCAGATTTTTGTTTACAAACATAACTTCTTTTTAGACAAATAAAAAAATTTAATTATCGTTAACCCGAAGAAGAGATGTATTCTCATTTTCTATTAATTTTGCCATTTTTCGGCATTTGCTGTATCCTTTTCAACATTTTAATATTTGAAATCGATTCAGTGGACTTTACAAATCACTAAATCACTGCAGAATTTTATTTAATATCTATTAAGAAAGATAATATACATATTTGATTCATCCATTATTCTAAGAGACCTAATAAAATAAAAAAGCAGTGTATGTATAATATAGGAGAAAAATAAAAACTGTTCTCCTTTTCTACTCAACCTAAACTTAACTAATACATATGTAAGAATAATTCATACTTAAATAACTACATGCTAAACTGCACTATGCTTATACGCCGACGCTTATTTGTTTAAAAAGGATTCTTGTTGCTTTGAGAGATATTCCTTTAATGTAATCTAATATGGTTAGATACAATGTCTTGAAAGTTTTATAGTTTCCTCAAAATATCTCTCATTGCGTTCAATAAATACTTACATTTAAAAGGGAATTTCCAAAACACTTTTTGCAATTGTTTGAAAATATATCATTTATCTTTGAAAATTTTAATAGTTTCATTGTTCGAAGTATAATACCGACTGATTGTTCAGAGGTAAGTTATTGATTTGTCACACCGAAATCTCAGAATCGAATCCGAAGACCGTCCGGAAAATTTTTCATGGTTTCTTTCTTCGTTTAGAATAAATGCTGACAACCACAGATCTAATTAACAATAATATCGCGTGTTAAAATGGATATTTTACTAAACAATTGTGATAAGTCGTATTAATATAAACTTATCTCCATCTCTTTAATGATCCAATCAATTTTAATATAATAATAATATATATATTATATAATAATTTTTTATTTGGCAGGTAGTAAAAATTGAACTTTTCATAATTTCAAACTAATATACCTCCATTCTTTTTCAATCTTTCTTAATATAGTATACATAAAAAATGTAATTAACATAATTAGTACTTCAAATAGGTGTAGGAAAACGGATATAATTTTACCCTACGGTAAGTTAGTTTTAAACAAATTAATAGCCGAATGTTTATATTACATATATCTACTCTGTTTGTTACTTTCCACTTTGTCATACAATACAAACACTTTTCTTAAATAAATATCATTATTCTATTTATTTTAACACTAAGAACGGACGGTTGTCAGGGAACACTGGAAAATATTTTAAAAAATGTTAGAAATTAATTCCTGATGTTTATGTATAAATATAACTTCTATTTCGACAAATAAAAAAAATTAATTATCGTTAACTCGAAGAAGGGATGTATTCCCACTTTCTATTAATTTAATCACTTTTAGATATTTGCTTTATTTTCTTCTTAATATTTGAAATCAATCAATGAACTTTAAAAATCATTGCGGAATTTCATTTGCTGGGGAATTTAATTGAATGTCTATTAAGATCAATATTGTATTTTCCCATCTATTATTTTAAATCAATCAACTCTTAGATTAGCTAAATTAGAAAAAAGTTCTAAAGGATTCGAAAAGTAACAAATGTGTTCGAGTATGAGGCTTCTTATTATTTTTCAAGATATTCTCTTCACCTTGGGCTATGCTTGGTCGAACCATACTAAAGTCATTAACCATTTTTTGTAATGATATTGTATGATATTAAATAAGATCCGCAAAATATTTCTCAGGTGCTGCAATTAGACCTTCATCCCATCGAAACTTGTTTTCATCAAGGAAATATTTAAGATTTGGTGAAAGTCGTGCATGAAGCGAAACCTGAAATCTCAATTATTCCAATTTTTCGCAAACAACACCGATGCGAAAATGTGCGTTGTCGCAATGAAATTATTTTTTCCAGATCATTATTCTGAAATTACTTTCTCCAATTTTTAAAAATTTATCTAAAATTATTAGTAAAACTGATTTCTTCAATTCGGCTAACAGAACATCAAAACTGAGTTCGTTAACGATTTGTCCCTTTACAAGTCTGTAAAAATTATTCCCTTCCAATCTCAAAAAATGAACAAAACTGACATTTTGGATATGTTCAATTCTACGTGTAAAATATTTACAATGCTATTTCTTAGATGACTATTTTCAATAATTGAAAACAATATCACTCCATAATATTATTGGAAACTTCTGGAGATGTAGTTTTTTGTGATTCTAATCATTTTTAATGCTCATATCACGCAACTCAACGACAAATTGTGACCCCCAAAGGAAGTTTATCACCCAAAACCTATCAGCCAAAATTGCAGATACACTCGTAAATATTATTTCCCAGAATGTACAGTACAGATACGTAGTTACTGTTCATTGGTAGTTGAACTTATTTCTTTAGAATTTGTTATTAAAATTTTTCAATCTTTGTCTTTAGTCTTAAAAATTCCATAATTTTTGAATGCTTGGAAACGATATGTGTTTTCTGATAGAGAATCATGGCAAATAATCATAGCATGATCATCTATCGCAATACTTATCATAATGGCATTTGGAAATCTATATAAATTGATCTTAAAATTTTCACTATAGTTTACACATATGCAATATCTCTGTTCTTGTTTTTATTAGGTATTATTTACCTACTGATAATAGTACAAACCCGAAATTTTTGTAATTCAATAATGTTACACAAACACATGCAACATTAAGCCAACTATTTATGACGCTTCTTTCGTAATAGTATATTTATCGAAAATTTTGATTTTATTTCCTCTTACCTGTGCCCAATTGTCTGTGTTATTGTTTAACTTACATTACAACATACTACATACCCTCCAAAACTGATTTCTCACTTTTTTTTAATTTTAATTCTTTTTTCTTTCTAAAATTCATAATTCGGACAATAATTTAAAGTGGTAATGAGAAAAATTCGGTATAACTTTAACTAACCATTCTAAATAAATTTTATACGAATTTTTATGTTTAAATTTACTAACTTATATAAAACGGTGATTTGAATCTCAACATTTAAGACAGTAATTCCCAAGCAAACTTAATGACTCATTCGTCTTCTTAACTTCTTCGTAAAAACTCAATAAAAACCTCTCTCCTGAGGAAATAAATCGTGGAATTTATTGTCAGACGAATTTATAATATTGAAAAATGTGCATTTTATCTACTTAATGACCAACATCGACTGGTAGACGAAAGCAAAAAATGTTCAATAAATTTCTATTCGAGAATAGGAAGAGGAGAGTGTTTGTTGAATCGGGAAAAATCAAATCGTATACTACAGTTACAAAATTGTAACACCCAAAATGAACTGAAATATTAATTAAAAAGAAAATTGATTGTATAAAAATGTAGAAATACTATATAATTTTGGAAAAAATATTAATTTTCTTTTGTACGCAAATGTCAGTAGGCAGTAGGCATTAAAAAAATATAATTCTGTATTAAAAATTCAAACAAATGTATTAGTTCGACAATGGAATGCCAAAGTAAAGTTTTGAGTACTATCAAATCAGTATTATACAATTTATATCAGTCTGAACTTGCCTTAAATATTCTATACATATTTAAGAGGGAGAGGACTATTGGGGTAACACTTTCCTCTGCTTATATCAAACAGTCTTATTATCTGCATCGAATCAGTATTACACAATTTATAACAATTTTATCAGTATACATTATTACGAAAGTTTGTTTAAGAAAGTTATTAAATGAATAGTAATAAAACAAAGAGAAGATGTAATTTAGAAAATACATAATTATCTTTAACCTTGTTTAAAATTTTAAAAAAATAACTACCAACAATGGACAAAGATAAGACAAAAGTTCTCAAATACACAAATTAATTTCACTTTAAATTATTTGCAAATATTTCTCACATTAAGTATTACATAAAGCCGCAATAAAATTTTGGACAATATTATATATAATAAAAATATTACTAGAGCACTCTGGTACACACAATTCCAAAAGGGATCCACCTCTATTAGTGTTTTAAAATATCTCAAAAATAGTGTAGACAAAATGTATTTAAATAATAATAATTATATTCTTAAAATTAAAAAAAAATTAATTAATATAAAGAGGTTAAATCTAATCTAATCCTGAGTAGCTTTTGTTTGTGGTTACTTATTCTACGTTTCTATTGAATATTGATTTATTAAAATTCTTTGAGACTTCTTCGAAGATCAATGGAACCGTTTTATCATAAAACTAACAAAGAAAGCGGACAAGTTTTCCCAATATTCTTTTCTGTATGTAAGTTTAATGACGGAAATCCAGGCCTTGGTCACGGTTAAGACGTGAAGCCATACTCAAAAAGTTCTCTAGTCTTCAAACACACTAGTCCTGTCTGGCATACTATTAAATAAAGATAATATAATTTTAATTTGGTTAGTAGACTTCCGCGGTTGTTGTCCATATTTTCTTCATCTTTGTTTCCGGGCTGGAACACGTCCTCGATACTTCTTCTGTCAGTCTCTACTTATATGGGTCATCTTCAAGCTTTAACTGTTACTACTTAGTTTCAGTACAACAATGAAAGTTGCAGCAGTTAGGCCTGAAAATGTCCCATATAAATGGAGACGAAACTTTGGCAACAGAAGTACCGATGATACGGTTCCGGCCTGAAAGTCAAGATGAAGAAAGGAAAATATAACTTTGTTTTTAGACTAAATTACGATGAATATAAAGCCTGAGAATAAGGCGATAATAAAGAAGATGAAATTGTTAGAATAAATACAAATCCAGTTAAACCTGCTTAATTAAAATCTCTTAGTATTTCATTGTGTTCACAAAGACACAAATCTTGAAATAATCGCTTAGACGAAGGTCACTCAATACAAACACAAGACTTTGTACACTCGAAGCTTCTACAACACCGATGAGAACTTTTATGTAAACAACGGAAATGCATACTGTATGATCCTAGGCAAAGACTAAAATAGACTAAATTACTTGACATAAATTTAAGTTAAAACTCATAACTAACAAAAAATTTAAAAAATTTTAAATCGAAAACGAAATGTAAATAATGTCAAGGCTAACGGTAATGAAGTCAGTCGAACACAGTACATAGGTGTGCGAAATAAAATATTTCGAAATATATTCAAGTGGAGAAAATAACCTTAAACAGTATTCTGTAATGTCCAGTAAGATTATTTGGGTAAGATCTTGAGTTTGTAAACGTATTTAAA
The DNA here is from genome assembly GCA_031893035.1 of Dermolepida albohirtum. Lineage (NCBI taxonomy): Eukaryota > Metazoa > Arthropoda > Insecta > Coleoptera > Scarabaeidae > Dermolepida > Dermolepida albohirtum. Next base: position 753,964 of record JAVIWB010002358.1, read on the forward strand.
AAAGAAATTCTTGGTTTCGATTTGATCAGATGCTTAAAGTAAACTAAATTCTAACGTAGAATGTTAGATTTTGTTTGCCTCAAAGATCTAAAGAAACTACTCTGTGAAGAAACAATTAATATATGCAATAGTTAAAACATCAAATAAAGGAAAACTTTAATAGTCTGTGTAGTTATTAATATTAGTTCAACATAAATTCTCGTCAAGTAAAGACTGAATCAATTCAGTACTAAATAATGTAAATAATATGTTTGGAAACAACAGTCCTAGATATAGAAGATGAGTTTCAAACTTAAAGACAATCTCTTAAGTTTAATAATCCATTATTAGTTTCTTAATATATAATAATAAATTAATATATAATAAAATAAAAGGAGGATCTAATTTGCTATATATTTTTGAAAAAAATTGTTTTATCTATTATAACTGGCATCAAAATCATCCACAGAATTTTCCATCCGACTGAGATTCTATTCAATTTGCAATGCAAAACTTGCAACCATGTTAGAAAAACATTGTTTCTCACTCTGCATTGCGTTTCAGCACTCTTCGCTTATACAGATTTTTTTTTAATTTTTAATACAGCTGTAGACTGTACACAAAGTCAAGCAAAAAGGTAATACGCTATAAAAAGTATAATAAAATGCATAAAAACCAGTAGAAAAGAATGAGTTATCACGTAAACAACAACAAAATATTAGACTGACTTAAAGAAAAAGTAAACAAGAGAACTAACCGGGTGACCACATTCTCCTATTAATGAATCGATATCTTGACGATAATAGCAGATGGAGGGTGAAATTGTGAAGAGAACATGCAATCGACTAACATAAGCAGAACTTCATTAAATTTAGTGTTATTAAATATTACCGAGTAATTTATATGTTATTAAAATTGATTTATCGTTTTGATACCATGTAATATTTATTTATTCATTTTAAGAAAATCAAAATTGAGACTTCTTCCCAAAAATTATAAAGATTTTTAGTTTTATTAGTTAGCCTCTGACACATATAGGTTTAACTACAGAATTCTATAATGAAACTACTTCCGTTAGACTCAGTGTAATAACCAACAACGTTGCATATTAGTCTCAAGATAGTTCTGCGGAGTATGTCTGCAGGTACTAGAAGAATATTCCTTCTCTAGAAATAAAATACTTAGAATTATAAGAAATATAGTATAAATACGTAAACACAAATTTAACAATCACATTTTATGAAGAAAAAATCGCCATTTTCCTAATTCGTAACGCTAGATATATTTTTGCTCGACCAGTTGCAATCCGTACAAACCTAGCAATTAATACTTAATGCTATACATCTCACATTGCAACTCTATTTGAAAGCAATCACAAGCAGTTTTTAGGAAATAAATACCAATCAGAATGTTGAACAACACTGTTAAGTTTTTGAAGAAATAATATATAAGGTAATCGTAACGCAAGATCTTTCAGTCCATCGAAACAATATCGATTTAGGCCTGCTCATTCTAAAGTAACGGTATTTATTACTGAATATCTTTGAAATTCTTCATACCCACGATGAATGTGATTTACATGGAAGTTTCTCATGCTTTTATCACCATTAATCGTAACAAACTTTGCTTAACTCTTGCTGAGTTTAGAATTAATTCCGGCTTTCAAAAACTTTTAAAATCATCCCTAGCCGATAGATTTCGTTACATAAATTTTAATGGATTTAGGTTACATGAACGTAGTCTTTGTAGTACCGCAAGATTCGAACCCCAAACAACTTCTATTTATCCCGTTCATTAACGAGTTAGTCTCTTTTTTTTTCAGGCGAGACATTAGCACGTACTGACATCGAAAACTACTTAATATAGTTATTTCCGATGATCAAATCGGTAAAGAATGCTGATCTACTCTAACATGATACATATGGAATGATAGAGCGATGTAACGTTTATATTAATATGAGGAAATGCTTCCTTGTTATATGCACAAACTCTGCGCTAGTCCAGGTTTCTTACAAAATAAAGGGCATTGCTTTTGCTCAAAATTGAAGAATTAAGGATCTTGGAGATCTGTTTTGTTTTGTTTCTTTGTTTTAAGGAACACATCTCCATGCACTAGTAAGATGCTTGATTTTGTTATACAAACATGCAGACTATTTAACAATATACACAAATTTATAGACACGTTAAAGACGTTTTGTATGCGTATATGTTATTGATATTGAAATATACGGTTAGGATTTTGTATCCATATCATGCTTTTGTTAGTACTATGTGCAGTTGAATCATATACAATAGATTGACGCTTTTTAAAGCACTTTTCTTTTTATGTGCAAAACAATAAAAATTGCTTAACCTGATTTTCAATTTTAATACTTTTGCAAAAATTGTTAATGCCCGCGAAATTTTTAAAATAACTATTTATTATTATTTCCTTTTCGTTTCCAAATTCAAATCTAATTAATTAAAACCATTGTAACCACTTCTTCAATTAAATTATATACCAAGAAAAAAATATATACTCATATTTCTCTACCAATATTGAACGTTACCTCTAATGTAGGAACTCGTAATCATCAAAGTAATAAATCATTTTGCGCCCTGTAATTCTAAATTAAATCACTTCCGTAGGTTACACACTGTTATATCTGCCTGAATTTCTTTAATAGCTTTAAGATGAGCATTCAGAGATTCTCTTTCAAAACTTGAAAAACATTTCTCCTTAGGCAAAGTTATGTTGCGAAAACATAACTCGATCTAACGAAAAACAACACGCGAAGCCGAAAGACATCCTTTTAGAAACTTAACAGTTTTCGCATATTTATTTGTAGGAAGACATAATAATTTCGCATCCATCAAAAAGTCAGTAAAGATATTCATCAAAATGGAGATAAACAAAGCAAATAATAAAAACCTATGTTTTATTATATACAAAGAAAACGTATGAATTTTTAGCACTATACGCTGCTTCGAAAGAATTGTTCACATATATACATATACATGTGTATGTATGTATATTCAAAACTTTATATCTCGATTTTAAATCTGAAAAATCACTACGAAAATATTTATGCTATTGACAGGCCATTTACGTAGATATATTTTCTCAAAAATATCTAAAGCGCGTATTCTACAGGGCGGTATTAACTTGCTTTAACAATCGCATCAAATTTGTCCTCTGTTGTCATAAGTAAATATAGATAAAGTTACAACAAATACGGCTAACCAATTTGGTTTCCTAATGATTTTTTAAATAGTAACACTAGCGTACTAAAGAAGCCGTTGAATCTAGGACAGAGTAAAAATCCTTCACATTCATAGTTTTCTGAGTTCTGTGTGCAAATCATTGAACGCGGCAAGCATGTGTTCAAAGTCCATAAAGAGGACTATTATGAGCAGAGACTTTTACATAATCTAATCAGAGCATTTGAAAATGAATGACCAAACATAAAATAAAATATGAATTTATACGAAAACTCGATGAGGCGTAATTAAAATCAAAGGCAACTAATTTACGTATTATGTAAAGAAAATAAGAAACTGATGTATAAAAAGAACTAGTTAATAGAATCGAAATTGACTTCATACTGTGTATGTAAAAGATACGACAAAATTACATATATTATGAAAATTCTCCGAAGTATGCCTACGGGATTCTTTTCATGTAATTTCTATTTAGTTTTCATTCAGTATGGAAATATATATCTTATGAACCCATTTTACGCTTTAAGTTAATATGTTTCCTATTAATTTGCCAAAATGAATCGTTTGGTATACAATTAAACATAACTCTCATTTGCATAGATAATTTATATTGCTTCAGTACTCTAGAACACTTTAAAACAAATATCTTTGACCTACCAAAATCTAATTATTATTTTTCGTGTCACTTGTCAACTTGTTACGAGATTGAGTGGCACATATTTTGTAACTATGTTTCACTAGCCTCCTATGTATTTTCCGGAAAAAGACAGCATTTACGTTGTTTGATTATTTCAATCAGTATTCAACTGTTGACAGCAATATTTTGTAAGTAGGTTTCACTTTAAATTAGCCTCCTATGCATTTTCTGGAAAAAGACAGCATTTACGTTGTTTGATTATTTCAATCAGTAATCAACTGTTGCCAATATTTTAAACACTGTTTATTTTGTATTTATAAAAATACTTTTATGAAGAGTGCTAAAATTAATCTATTTTGCTTATAGAAACTCATGGGTGAAGTTTTAATATTTAAATGCCGTGCGTTATAATTAATAATTAAGTAAGTAGACCAATTTATTGCGAGAAGGAGGAACAAATTGATAAAAAAGAAATAAACGCCATAGCATTAATGACCACGAAACATTTTATTAAAAAATTCGTAAAGATCGTCACCCGATGATACCACATTGATTTGTTGTGCTTCTGGATATTTCACTGTTAGTGATTTATGACGGTGGTGTTGAAAAATAGAGCAATACAAAATTGGTACCAAATATCTTGGCTAGTACACATGAATAGCAACGTCTTGCTATAACTAAGAGGTATGTTTTTCAAATAAGTACAATTGTATGACCGTTTGTTTCGTTTCGGTCGTAGTTCCGCGGATGCGCACTGAGTACCTACGTATATTTGTTAGTCAAAAACGCCAAAACAAAAGTATTTATTTCTGGCTACCTCTTTTTGAGCGCATTTAAAATGTCTCAGACATGAAAATCCCTTCGATTGTTATATATATTTCTGCATTCTAAAAGCGTGAAAGCGGTCGAAGTTCATCGATAGATTAGTAAAATTATGAAAGAAACATTACGAGCGAGCAAATGTTCATGACGAGTCATCACTGAAGAAAAATTGGTTTAAAAGTTCCAGAAAACAAAACGCTTTACGATTTCATCATTGTCTGATAAGTTTCGGCCAGCTTCAATGAGTGTTGTTTATGAAATTCTTGCAGGACGCTTAAATTATAGGTGATAGATTTCTATGAGGATGGAATTCAGACGCTGGTTATACGATATAAGTACCTTGTTAGTGGTAATTAGATTATGCTATATAATAAGTGCCTTTTTAGTGGTAATTATGACGATAGGCTAATTAAGATTCAGGTTTTCTTATAAAAATAATATTGTTAAAAAAATTGCACTTGTGCTCTTTTTATATCAATATGGCACTTACAAACACGACTCGAGTAGGTTCCTAACATACGTTTTTTTTTCTCAGCGGTGAGGCATATTTTCCACAAATGTTAAACGAAACACCATTTTTAATGAAGGTAAAGGTGTATGATTTTTCGATGATGAATATTGAAATCAATAGTTTTTGTCAACGACAACTAGTTGTACAAGGCGAGAATAACATAGATTATTACACTTCCTGAAGTAGACGAATATTTATGTTCCATGCAAAGTATGTCATGTATATTTTACGTCATTAATAGACATGAAACCTAAATTTCATATTTGGATATTAAAATGAAGATATCAATCAAAGGCAAAGATGACACTCATCACCTTCGATATAAGAAAAACTCAAAAAATAAATTCTAGTGAACCATCTATAGTTTTAAAGATAAAAATGCATCTTGCTTGTCGAATTTTATATTCATGAACTACCCATGAGTCTTGCGTTAAGTATTAAAATATTTGAAAGGCTAGTTCAATACAAAGGCGTAGTTCGCTATCCGACTGAATTTTAATATCTGCAAAAACAATATCATTGGGAAAATTCAAACATCCACCTTACAACCAAATTTTGTGAAAAATATTTATATTTTTTTGAAACTTTTTGAAAAAACGTAGTTACGCAACTTCAGAAAATCATTGAAAGCTAAAAAAGTGCATGGTATTTGATATAATTCATAAAAATGTTATAAGCGCTTCTATATATTTACTAAGTTGATAATGGATCTATTAGTAAACTGTTGTATGAATAATACGAGTTTAGTAGAACGAAGGCATGAATCACTTATTATGCACTTACTATCCGAATTGAAGATAATCTACCATCCTTTTAGATGAAGAACGAGTTTTTCTTGTTAGATGCACAACATAGGGGACTAAAATAACAGTAGTTACCAACGGTAATACGTTAACAAGATCACTTATGGCTATTGACTAAAAAGGAATGCTTCAGGCAAAAGTTCCTCTTCTTTTTGACAATACGTGGGTTTACAAAGCAACCAAAGTCCAACCTATCCATTGCGAGCGTAACTCTTTTGAGCTAGACCACCCACCATACAGTTCGAATTTGGCTCTTCTTCTTATTTATAAATTTAAGAGTATCTTAGAAGACGTGATTTTGCAAATCATTACCAATAGAAGATTAATGCCTAATTTGAAGATCAAAATTATGGATTTTTTTCTGATGGAAGAAAGTTGTTGCAAGATAGATAGCGTTGGTGCTTTGAATTACATAACCACATGTTTTCGAATTGTTGACATGTAGTACTGTATAATTCTAGTTTTATTTTAGTGTAGATGCTTTAAAGTTCATAGCGATTATTGCAATACGAGATTTTCAGGAGCATTGAAGCAAAGTATAATTTTGCTTGAAACTGAGAAAAATTTTTATGGACATGTTTCAATTTTTGGAGCGAGCTTTCATAGATGATGCTCTGAGTCAAACGCAGTATTATGAATGATATGCACAATTCAAATGTGATTGCTAATTAACTAAAGATGGCCTTCGATCTAGAACACTCTCGACTTCAATTCGTGACCCAAATCAAAACGATGAGGGATCTGCTTCATTCAAAGAAGCTGTTCAGAAGGAAAATCGAGTGGACATATTTTGGTAACTTTTTGAACAAGCAATGCAAAATATTATTACAAACTGAAACTGGGTTTACAACTACACTCCGCGCAACATGAATAGGACCACCCGACTTGTTGCAAGCTTTCGGTGGTTTGAAAAACAATTCATTTACTAAAAATACAATGCAAGTTTGTAATGGTATGATATGGCAAATAATACGCATTATTGCGCAATAGTGCCTAACGTTATGCATTGGGTGACGTAAGTACCACATACATATAAAATGCACCGCGCCGGTTGGATACGACCAGTATTTAATAGTAAGCTACCGGATGAGTGTCGAGTTACAACGTGTATCCGGATAAACAAACATCTGTAATTAAGGGTATTGTGCAACGATGGGACGACAGAAGTGCTTAAGTATGGAAGAAATTGGAAAAATTAAAGCGTTCCATCAAGAAGGGTATTCCTCAAGGGCTACTACAAAGAAAATAAGTCGATCACACCTGGTCGTGAACAATTTTATTAGGGATCACGAGAATTATGGAAAACGTTTTAAAGGGCGAACAACATCCGTTACAACTAAGAGAGAACGTCGAGCCATATTACGCGAAGCATCGAATTCGGCATTAACGGCAAGACAAATCGCGAATAACGTTGGAACGAATGCATCGGTAAGAACTGTACAGAAGTTACTGAAGACCTGTCCGCATTTAAAGCGTTTGAAAATTAAACGACGGCCTCCTTTAAGGGAATTTCAGCGCACTGCACGTCTTCAGTTTGCTCGAGCAAAAATGGGGTGGACAAGAGAATGGCAAACTGTTATTTTCAGTGACGAGAAGAAGTTTAATTTAGATGGCCCGGATGGGTTTTCTTATTATTTCCACGATTTACGTAAAGATGAAGTGATTCAGTCACGAAGGCGAGCCGATGTTGGTTCAGTCATGGTATGGGGAGCTGTTTCCTATAACGGACCTGTTGATTTAGTAATAGTGAAGGGCAGACAGAATTCGGAAAAGTACGTCCAGCTGCTGCAACAGGTGAAAGACAAATTTTCCAACGTTATGGCAGGTGGGCCATTTATTTTCCAACAGGATAATGCCAGTATTCACACCGCGCGCATTGTTCGACGCTGGTTTCAAGAACAAGGCATGGAGGTTCTCGATTGGCCATCGCTCTCCCCCGACCTGAACATCATAGAAAATGTTTGGGGATGGTTGTCGCGTAAATTGTACTCCAATGCTACCCAATTCAGTTGCGCTGACGAACTAGAGCAGGCGCTGAAACGAAGTTGGGCGGAACTTCCCGTTGACTACTTGAGAACCCTGTATAATTCCATTCCATCCCGACTATTTGAGGTTATAAGAAATAATGGCAAAAGTACTCATTATTGAACAATAAAGTATTTTGTTATTGCAAACGAATCTTTTATTTTGTAGATTGGTCGTATTCAAGTGGCGTTTAATTACTCTACTTATTGTCATTAGTAACGTACATTTGCACTGACTTTTACAAAAATTATATTTGGTACCTACATACATCTTTTTATCAACCCTCTTATTTTCGAAAATAACAATTCCAGCGCGCTACCATGTTTATACCAACTACAAATGTCATATATGCAGTTGGTCCTATTCATGTTGCGCGGAGTGTATGTCATTGAGACAGAAGTTAAATCATCACAGCGGATTGGCAAAAGATGTTCGTGCCCAATTATCCTAAAAAGCACATCAGTCTCATTCCATGTGAAAGTTATGTTCACCGTTTTTTCAGTATTAGTGAAAATGCGTACTTTAAACCTTTGCGTTAATGTCAAACAGTTAACCAGGAATACTATTAATGTGTATTATAACGGTTACATTAGAAAATTCACAAAAAAGGGACCAGAGTTATGCCAACACAATTCATGGTTCCTTCCCCATGATAATACGCACACTTTTGTGCCAAAAGACTGTCTACCCTCAGTTTCCTTACTTGCCATGCCTAGCTCCTTGCGATTTGAGTCTATCGAAGATATAAAAATAAATACATCGCGGACATTAACGGACATATCAAAATTATCCAGGGTTGCTTCACGAAGTGAAAGAGTACCCCTACTAAACAGTACTTTGAACGGGAAAAGTACTAATAATCTGTAAGACTAATAGTAAAGCTAAAAAAATAAATTCTGTTTTTTGAGCAGATCTTATATTGTTTCTATTTCCTATAAAACAAATATTAATATTATTATATGATATATTCCATACTCTATTCATAACACAAAAATATTCTACAGTTTGATGTAAACCAATAACCTTATATTTGATAACAGTGTGCATTTTGACTTTCGACCGTACAGATCCAGATCGTGTACGGAATTTGATTCGTGCGGGTTTTTGCAGTAGTTTACCAAGTGCGGCACTGTTTAATTATTTGCTGATGATGACAACTTAGTTATCGAAATACGTATACATTCAGAATACTAAAATTAATGTAGAAATGGGTTATATATCAACTTTAAGTGATTAAGTTAATCAACCACAGGCTCCATCAAAATTATCTTAACCTTATTTTTACTTACACCTTTACTGTACATTGTTTACTTAGAATTTGTATTATTACAATATACATATGTACGAGCATGTTATATACATATGTACGTGTATATAGTTATAACAACATAATTCTAGATGTATCTAACTTTGAAAATACATGGGGAAAAGTTCAGTTCATAAATATAATGGCAATATTACGCAATATGACTTTTAAATGAGTTATTCCAGATGTTTCTGTTATCTCTGCGACCCGAAAGCAATATGTTATCGAAATATCCATAGAAAAATCATCGAATGTCAAACTGGCAAATGGATTGTGAAAATCCAGTCGTATTATATTGAATACTTATAACAAATCATTTTGAAAGTTTAAAGTAACCAATTGACATATCTCCGTTTAAAAAAAACATTCATCAAGTTTTAACATATAATATATATTATATATTGTAATAATTGGACATTAAAACAACAATAATAGTTATATTAATATAATATAGTAAATATGATTTACATTATAGAATATTTAATAAAATTATGTCAAATAGCTTCTTAAATTATATGCATATTAGTTTGAAATTTCTTATTAATTATTATTTAATTAAATTATAGCATCGTTTTGTTCAAAACTTACTAAATTAATAAAATTATTATTAAAATAATTGTCTAGTTTATAAATCGTATGTCAGATGCACAATCTATTAAGCATTATGTTTATATGTATATACAATATTATAAAAATGTTAAGATTACACTAACATTTATAGTTAATATTATGATCTACCTAAATTTAATTTTATTTAAAAACTAATTTATAATTATTAATATATTCAAAATTTGTTATACATACCATTTATATCAAATTGTCAACTAAAAATGTATTTTAAAGAAATAAGAAGCACTTTTAAAAGGAAATCAAGACTTTTAAAAGACAAAATAGAAAAGAGAACGCCGATTTGAAATTTAGAAGTATAGAGTTGAAATTTATACCCCTGTTGAAAATTATAATTTAATTATTGAAGGTAAATAATCAATAGTGAAAAAGGGCATTAATTACTGAGGACTCATACCTTCAAGTTTAATCAACTTTTATATACTTGTGGTATAATATCAGAAACACTTATATTATTGTACGAGGTCCAAGTTCCGGATTAAATTGAAGAAGACAATATTTATTCAGTTAGATAGAAACATAATCCTATATACCTTTCCTGGAACAAATATTACTATATCGAAGTCCGAAAAATTTCCATTTATGAAATCTGATCTAATATTCATATAACCCTGGTGAAAACATTCTTCGAAATTCAGCAAGTCCCGTTTCTTTCAAGATATTAAGAAATTTTAATTGTGGGAACATCAGAATATTTGAAACTATCTCTTGTGAATGTGTAACAAGTGTCCGAATAATAATACAATGAATCAGAATCAAAATATATTTAATTGAATATTTGAATGAGTCGAACTATTTGAAAGTGGATATTCATACATTTAAAAAAGAAAACCTTAATTACTAATCTAATATTAAATTAAATAGAAGGCATAAGTTTAATTTATTTTTTTGTTATTAATTATATATTAATTTTATTAATATAATTAAAATATATTATAAATGTATACTCATTTAACCGAAATGTCGAATTTAAAAAATAATTAAATTTTTTATTAAAAATAAAGATATAATCAAAGTTTACTTACCTTAAAGAATAATATTAATCTTTTCACAGTTTTTCGTAGTTATAACAACAAAAGTCATACGCAGATGTTATTAACAGAAGCTTACAACAATAATAATATATAAATCTTTATTGTCCAAGAGGATTTCCCAATTATAGGACAAGAATATTAAAGCCAATATAAACAAATAAAGTAATCGTAAATGTAGAACATAAGGCAGGAGAAAAAAAGCAAATCATTCAAATTCTAAACCAAGTAGTTAAACAGCTACATATCAACAATGTAAGATTCCAAAAAAATGTCCGAAGCAAGTTTATCAGTAATTCGACAATTAAATGTTATAAGCGCTCTTTGCAGTACATTGGTCCTTGCCGCCGTAAGGTGGAATGTGCTTTCATGCCTAGCAGAAATCCTAGGAACGCGGAAAGACAAACTTCGCGCAATGTTGATTTCTTCTTTCCACAAGAGATAGCATTACATGTCTGGAAAGCAATTCCACTTGACCGGTTCCAACGGGTGAAAACGTTCAATTTTATAAATCGTCTGTGTATTCGACCCAGCAGTAAGCAGTGATAAGCAAAGGTAGTATACTATACGATATCAGCATATTCCAGCCTGCTAATAACAAGAGCGTAATAAAGAGACTTTAATACTCACATATTTCCAAAGTACTTAGAAACAGGAACTAAAAATCCTAAAAATTTACATGCAGATACACAAATTGCCAGAATATGAGATCTAAATGTCAGTTGGTGGTTGAAAGTAACTCCCAGGTCTTTAATTTGAATCTACCTGGTAAGAACCGTATCACCTATTTTGTAGAGAAAGTTAGAGAACGAAAAGTAGTGGGTCCAGATTTGATCCCTGCGGAACCCCAGAGCTAACTACGAATGCATGTAACGAACATCCATTGTAGGAAACATAAGAGACACGGTTTTTCAAATAAGACGACGTCAGTGCAATAGCAGACGGACTAAAATCTGAAAGAACTGGGTTTGGAAAGTAAAACAGCATGACAGAATGACATCAAGAGAATGTAGCAGATCAGTGTACAAGACATCAACTTGTCCATACACTGTCACATACTGAGAAATAGTACAAAAATTTGCCGTTGTTGAGCGATCGCGAATAAACCCATGTTGATCTGGTGAAAAGAATGAATATTTCAAATTTAAGTGAATAGTATATATATATATATATATTAGGACCCAAAAATAACCGGACTGGCAATTCTGCTGGTAAGGCTTGCTTAGCACGCATAAAGATAATGTACTCGATACCTCTAATTTATTTGCTAGCAAGTGCACAAATACGAACATTACCTTCTTAAGTTTGTTAGCCTCAATTTAATTAATTAAGGACCCTTTTTTGGCATAAAGTCAATTATTTAATGTAATTAATAATTCAGTAGTAAATTGAACAATATTTATTTATGTGATTTTTTTATACTAACTTTATTTGTTTCCTTTTGTTGTTGGTGACCAATAGGTCGCACTATATTATATATATTTTTGTACCACTAGGGTAAACGTACAGATGGGGATTAGTAATTAGAGATTCGAACTGTAACGTATGTGTTTCCTTTTTTAAAAACACCTATTTAATATATTTAGCTTTCTTTTAAATAGCGTGTATTTTAAAAGTAATTGAACAAATACAATAAACTTGTAATAGAGCTTAACTTTTCTTCTTTTTTTGACTATAAAAGGGATCCCTTCTGCTACTTAGTTAAATAAATACCGAACGTATTTTATTGATTCATCTTTTGCTTCAGTATTGGCTTAGGACTTTCAGAGTAACAGTACTGTGGCGGCATATTAAATCTGATTAACAGGAAATCTCCTACCCCACTCGCCTTGCTTATTTCTTGAGCTAGTTATAGCATATTCGAGATCAAGTAAAAGGACCGTTTTAGGTGAGAATACGGACGTTTATTTATTGCCGGGGCGATACACCCGTTCTTAATATCGAGTTTCTTTTTCAAATAAAATTCATCCATTCGTGCGATCTTATTGGCGTAATAACTAACATTCATTCGGCGTATTTTTTACATTTTTAAAAATAGAGCAGTTTTTCTGTTCTACCAATCATCATAAGCATTTTCTTTTCTTTTCCTATCACATTGGTGCCACACAAAATGATCAGACGTTCCTTGGATAATTTTCATCCAATACATTTTTCTTTTCTGATCTTCAAAAATATCGCCCTGAATAACTACCTATTATTAATATTGAAAACATTCTTATCTGAAATATTTTTTGCAACTGTATTGAATCTACACACACACACACACACATACACACATATATATATATATATATGTATATATATATATATATAGCTTTTATATAATGCTTCTTCCATTTGATCAAATTCACGTTGATATAAAATGTTTAATGTTAATACTAATACTTAAAGCCAAGGCTGCATTTGATATTGATTTAGTTTCTATATAAAATTAAGAAACAATAGATCATACCAATAATTAAGATCTCTCACACAGATAAATCCGTGTGAAAGTAAGTTTACGTGCTTCTCATTCAATCTTTCGTACTGAAATAAAAATTCTGTATCACACAAACGCACACGTTAACGATATAGGTATACATTTATACCTGCTTTATCTCATTCCAATCAGCAATTTTGGCTAACGTAACTGTAAATTTGCTGTCGTTTTAATTTTGCTATATGAATTATAATACTTTAAGCACCCTTTTACTAACAAATGCTGTTAATATGAGAAATATAGTTTATGGGATAAACGATCGTATTGAATATTTTTTATTTAGAATATGCAGTAAAAGAGTTCAACACAAATACAATATTAAAGGACTAAACACATTTAGGATTATATTGATTAGCGTTTGTTACCTCATTTGTTTTTAATATATTATTATTAAGACGTTTAACTAATTAAATTAGATACGAAATTACTGTGTTCGGATTTACATTTAGTAATCGCAACAATTGTCTGGATTTTAGTCGATATATGCTGATACTGAAAAAGGAAAACCATTCACTTATTGGTGATGACGACTATCTGCTACTGAAGATTTCATTCTAAAGTGAGTAAAAGACTTTCTAAAAAAACGTTTACAGTTGTCATACAATTTCGGAATTAGTATTTGCAAGTATATACATATACGTCTGTAAGAAATGCATGCCGTAGAAATCGTAATAAATGCAAAACATTTATAATTAAAAGTAAGAAATAATAAGGTTACTAAAAATGTGTATGACAAGGATGATTTAGTGGAAGGTAAGACTGTAATAAAAGAGATATTTTCAAAGTTCTAGAAATTCAGCCCTAGTTCAATTACATAAATTTTATGTCACACTATTAATTAGTGAACAGTCTCGATATGCTTACGTAGCTATCCTATGCAATATTGTTTAGTTTGTGTCAGGTAATCGATTAAAACATACGTACCTTTTTTCTGCTGACCTTACAACCATGGAAAACACGCGTAAATCATAAAGGGTTATCATTTTCTTTTTGTTGGAAGAAGGCGGGACGCTTTCATAAATTCTTCAACGTCTGCAACATGCACTTGAAAAGTCTGTAGAATGTAAAAGTACTATCTGTAGACGGGTTGATACTTCTAAAGCTAACAGAACAGACAATCGACAAAACGACGCTGGAATAGAAACTCAGCGGTTGTCAACATCAAAACCTTTTAGTCGGTTACGACAATTAATTTTAGCAACGGATAATACCTACTGATGAAAGATGGATAACTTACTTCAAACCTGAGACCAAAAATCAGTCCGAAGAATGGCGTGCACTCGAAGAAAAGCCCTCGCTTAAAGTATGTGCAATTGCATGGATTGGAAAAGTAGTGTATACATTATTTTATGAGGAAATTATTCTTATGAATTATATACCGAAAGGTACTATAATTCACGCAAAATATTTATCGAATCTCTTACCTGACCCATTACAGCAGCTGTTTTGAAAAAGACGCCCTTCGAAGTTGCATAAGCGTCAGAGAAATGCAACACATCATACCGCACTAGGAATGGAGGTTTTAAATAAATTGCGTTGAGAATTGCTGTCATATCTACACTCTTCACCAGGTCTAGCTCCTGGTAATTACCATCTGTTTCCAAATTTGAAAAATCACTACGATGTATACGTCTCTAAAGCTTAAATGAAGTAAAGTTGTTATAAATAGATGGATTACAATGACTCCGAAAAAGTTCTTTGAGAACCACTTAAAAAAATTACTTACCAAACTTTTAGACCTCTTTTCAATAAAAAACCGTCTTTCTCTAGAAGAACCTCGTGTGTACAAAATTACTTGTTCGACAGCACCTGTGTTTCAAAACATAAGTTGCTACGCGTAACTGGTTCTGCATTCCTAGGTATAAACTTTTCGGCCACTACTATGGCCTAAAAGTCCTTGACCCTATAGAAATCTCAAAAAACACCAGTAACCTAAATCGTAATGACAGTTACCCCTTACCCAATGCCTAGCAATTCTGTGTCTTCAAAAAACTCGACCGTAAGCTTAACGCTCCATTGATCCGTGACAAACAATATTTCTATATAAATTCATCCGCAATACACTTATACCAGTTTCAGTGCAAAAACGAAAGCGATAGCTGCAGTTAAGCCCTGAGAATGTCTCATGCAAATGAAGATGTTTGTAGCAGAAGTACCGAAGATGCTGTTTCAACCCAGAACTACGATGAAGTAACCATAAACAATGACCGCGGAAGCCTACGAGCCAGATACAACCCAAATTGTTGACTGACTACTGGTGGAAATTCAAGACTGAAGAAGAAGAAGCATATTTTAGACACTTATGTAATTATAATATTGTTATACTATTGTCACAATGCTTTATTCTAAAAATAAAAAATTGAAATTACAAGAAACTATGCTTGATAGAAAGAAAGTATTTATATATTTTAAATCAACGTCAAAAATACTATAAAATTCAGCTATTGATACTTATAGTAAACAAGAAACGAAATTTTATTGTCTTGTGTAGTATTCGAATATTTATAATTACACCAACGTAGAAGCACTCATCAACAGTTGCACTATTTAGTTAATTTATCTTTCAAGGAATGGTAAAACAGTATTTGAAGACATCAAAATTATTCAAAATTATAGTTACTATCTATCCAACAATACATTAATTAAAATAATAAAACTCGTGAAGTAGTAAGACGCTAAAAACATGCATTTCTTCTAGTTAAATCTAGATTGCTAACTTAAATATGAAAAGCAATGATTTTTTACATATACACACACATGTATTGGCTTGGATTTATGAAGTTTCAACTTTTATCTCTGTTGCAATTAACTTTCTTTCAATTACTGTTCTTTGTATTTCGTTTACTATTTAATATTCGCTAAAAATACGTATTTAAAATGTCTAAAAACTGTAGACACCCGTTATTTGAATAAGTAAATGTAAAAAGCTTTTAATTCGCTAAGTATACAAATTCATTCATAAATGTCAGAAAATAAAAAGAAATGAGAATATTAGATCGTGTTGCAATTTCCTTACCGAGGTAGAAAGGACAATACATAAAAAAGTCATAAAAGGAAAATAAGCGAGGTGCAATTACTAGAGTGTAGTTTCAGATGAAATGATGAGATATTGTCTCTTAGATTACTTACAGTTTCCACTAGGAATCCACATAAGCTTCGCAGAAACGGCAGATAATGTAATTTTACGTTAGGAGTGCGCAATTAAACACTATTGAGGTAAATGCAGTAAATTAAATACATTGCAATATCGTTTCATTATTGTGTAAACATATCGACGCATAAGTAAATTATTAAGGTTCCTATCCAATCCAGGTTAGATATTTTCAATAAGAAATACAAATTATTTCCTCGAAGAGTCGATTATATATATATATATATATATATATATATATATATATATATATATGATTATTAAAAAGTATTATACGAAGCTACTGTAATACAGTATTATTTTTTAATTTTATTGCAATTTTCCTCTTTATATTCTTTTGCAATCGACAAAAGCAATTTCCGTCCTATATCGGTTTTGACTTTTGACATATGCAAATTAAAAAAAAACTAAAGTGTGTATGATTCATCATGTTATTATTTTGCGTGTTTAAATAGTGTTGTTCGAGTAGGTACAAATATATTCTGGCATTATTATAATGCCTTATAATTCTTTATTTTGACTGACTATCACAGATCTTTTAAGGAACTTCATGCAAGCATACCGTAGATAAATAAATAGGCTGCATAGCTTTGCTTTTACTAAGACTTAGCAACTAGGACAACGGCGTTTCTACAGAGTGTCGCTTCATTATGTTCATATTTTATTTATACCGTGTTGTTGCTAAGTCCTAACTTTGGCACAGCATATGGGTCACTCAAGCACACCGTAGAATTGAAAGTACTGTTGGTCCGTCGGAAAAGTTGTGTCGTATTTTTGCAACAAATGGCGCTAGTTTATTTTTGCAAGTACTAATTGTTCGATCCTATCTTCATGCTGTGCTATATCACTGCTGATAGTTCTAACTTAATTATCGAAGAGAATTGAGTAATTTGGCTAAGTGTTTGAAAGTTTATAAAAAGTCGAAAGTGAAAGGGGAAGGTGCATTTTTGTCACATTATACTGTTTCACTCAAAAGGAGAACAAGCTTGTGAGAAGATGCATCAATTTTACAGTAATAACGTCTTATGAAAACTTTAATGCCGACGATGGTTCGCGAAATTCCGTTCTGATGATTTTGATCTTAACAAGCTCGATATTTTGGTTCCTTGGGAATTAAGACAAATTTTCCTGACGGAGAGTATAAACATCTGCAATATTCTCCTTAAGCATTATGAAAATGATCCGTTTCTGAAGCGACTTGTGACGACAAGTGGACTATTTACAACGAAAAAGACGTTAATTTCCTACCTGAGTTAAATATAATCTTCTAGTGCTATGGTTGAAATTTGTTCACTAATCCTGAAGAAATTAGCGATTGTCCTGCTACTTATTTATATAGAAACCAATTTTACTGATGAAGGCTCACTTTGGTAGACCCAACAATTGACGGCTGCTTTTTTCGAGATCATATGAATGAATATAACTTCTGTTACCTATTATCCAGCGTGCTCTTAGTTTGTGTTCAAACAAATAATTTTCAAAAATGACATTGATCGCTTTTACACCAGCACTCACAATTGCTTGATTTGACAGTGCAGTAGCTATTTTGCTGTCTAATGTTGCATACAATTGCAATGTTATTATCACTGGTGATTACTTTTTGGCACTCTATACGAAGCTGCTCTTTCAAGGCTAAACAAAGTTCATATATCAGCAATTCGTAGTTGCCAGTACACATGGCTCACAATTAAATACTCTCTTCACCTCATTTAATATTTTTGTCGACTTCGCGCTTCATGTTGTGGACACATAATTATTGGCATTGATGTTCAAATAACTATAACTTTTCCAATCTGTTTCTGTATTAGTTTCCGAAAGATAGAATAAAATGTGTTACAGTTTTAAAAGTAATTTAAAAATACATTGCCGAAGTTTTATTTAAGCTTTGTAGCTTACAGGAGTTTGTGTAAGTTGCATTTATTGATAAAATGAATGAAATCGAGACCGAACGTCGCCACATCATAAATTTCCTAAGAAAAGAAGACAATGGCACAATCATGAAGGATTGACTCTGGACATGGAGAAGATGCATCAACTTATTTCAAAGTTAAATTTTATTCTAATCTCTTTCAATAAGTGATGATTAAATGATTAATTAGTATAGACAGCGGAATCGGGTTTTAACAATCTTTGTTAGTACCAGTGTAAATCCGAAGCGAGTGATTTGGAAAATTTAGTAGATTTGGATATGAAAAAACTATCTACACAGCAGGTTCCCAAATTGCTTACACTTATAGAAAATTGGATACATCACTGGAATCGCTTCAATAAACAAGAATTTCGAGATTGAGATTGAGATTCATAATGGCTTTCCACCACCAAAAAAGATAAAACATAATTTTTCAGAATATTCTAAATGCAGACGCTTTCTAGGATACCAAAGGAGTCTTGCTTAATAAATATAATGAAAAGCATTACGAATACAATTCAGAATTTAAAAACTACTGAGAAAAGGAAACTTGTTCGTGGATTCATAAGGCACACAAAGACTGACAATCAGTAAGTAAGGTCTGTACGATTTAGCTAACTATCTTGTAACTTTGAGTCAGTTTCATTAGACTTCTTGTTTAAAAGCTTAAGAAAAGTATCTCAGAGTAAAGTATTTTGCATTTAATATAGCACTCAAAGAATTTCTTGAACAATATTTTGCAGTTACCGAAAGAACTTTATTCTGAATGTACGAGAGAATTAGAAAAAGAACGTGAATTACAAAGGAAAATAGAAGATACTTAATATAATACATGTCGCTTTCATGATTATGTAAATAACATAAAAATACGTCCTCATTTCAATCACACTACCCTTTAATAATTCAAGAATATAAACATAATAAAAGACCAACGTAGTTTATTGACCACTAATGTTTCATAAATTAATTAGTTATAAATATAAACAATAAACGGAACGTAATGAAACATTTTATCGAAATTACCGTTTTTGTCGATGAACATATGTACGTATGTAAGTGTTTACGTTATACCCCATATACTCGAATATTTATGAAATGATAACATTGTTACTATTAGATTGTCTTGTCTAGATATATCATTATTCAATTAATGTTAAAAATACTTCAAATGAAATCACAAAAGATTAAAATATATACAACAGGGACGCATCAGTAATTATTAAGTGCCACAAGGGGGCGTCACTAATAAAAAATATTATTTGTTTGTAGCAGTTTCTTCATCTGTCAAAATTTGCATTCATTCCGATCAGAGTGATGGTTGATAGAAAA
The DNA here is from genome assembly GCA_031893035.1 of Dermolepida albohirtum. Taxonomy (NCBI): domain Eukaryota; kingdom Metazoa; phylum Arthropoda; class Insecta; order Coleoptera; family Scarabaeidae; genus Dermolepida; species Dermolepida albohirtum. Next base: position 773,774 of record JAVIWB010002358.1, read on the forward strand.
TAAACTTGTCTTGAATTATGAAAAAAGGGCAGTACTAATAAGCGAAGTTCTTATTTTTGAAGAACAAAACAAATGATGAAATCAATGCTGAGCTGGAGTCGATTTGCGAAGAACAACCTTCATTGATTGCAACTATAAAATGACGAACATTTTACATGGACAAGTGGTTCCTATTTTACATAAATTGAATATGAATAAATTATGTGCAAGACGGGTGCCTCACTTATTAGCTGTGAACTATAAATATGAATAAAACCATGTTTCGGCTCCCAATTCAGCGTTTAAGGTGTGATTTAAAAGACTGTTAATGCTGAATAATAATGGTCAATCAAACATTAGATACATAATTAGATGCACAAAATGAATCAATCAACCGAGATTGGCACAAATGCTTCAAAAGCAGGTAAAGATGCCTTCGGCCGAAAAGATTATGAATTATGTCTTTTAGGACTGCACTGGGATTGTTCTTGATCATGGCAAATACTATTCATCCCAAGAGATTTGGGTTGAAGGTGGAGGTAATTACTAAAGCTAACGCATATTTAGAGTAGGTCAATAAAGCTTACTTTTCTGAACGAATGACAAAATTTGAATTGAGTTGAGCTACGCCAGTTTCAAACAAGTCAGTAAATTTTCTCTGTCACCTTGTCCTCATATTTACAAATTTGTTCCTGTTCAACAATAAGAAAGCTTAAACCAGAATATGATCTGTTCCTAAAGTCACTTAAAATTTGATGCAATTTAATTTTAAAAATTAACACAGCTTAAGAAATAGTAAGGCCAAAACATGTGTTTCAAAGTTAGAGGCAAAAAAATTTATTCATTACATGTAAAGAACTGATAATAATAAATCAGTTTGTATAATGAGATTTAGTCCAGTTGTTGTTTGGACTGTTTCTTTTGCTTGTATATTTGAGGTATTTCTGAGTAGTCCTGATAAGGACTATTTCTTGCCAAACACATTACTTTTATCAGGGAGATAGGTATTACTGTATTTATGCTACAAGTATTTACACAGTAAGGATGCGCATCAACCATTTTTTTCTTTATTCTGTCTTTATTATCGTCGTTGCTGGTGTTCAGCCGATATTTTCTCGAATCATACGAAATCAGAAATCTCTAGTCTTAAGGCTTTGTGTACATATGACCTTTATTATTGTGGCCATGTATGCTGTGTCTATCAAATTTCTTTTAATGCAATGTTCTTCTTGTGAAAAGATTGCAGACTCGTTTCATACAATCCTATATCCTTCCTGCCAAGCATGTTGAGCCTGCCGTGATTTATCTATTTCGCTTTAATGAACATTGATGTTCATTGATTCTGACTTTAAGGTGGTCTGCTCATCTCTCCTATATATGGATATTCTATTAGATACTGCACATTGTACATGTTCCTGTAACACAAAGACACAGATTATAAAGAAGTAATTTCTGACTCCCTGATGACTTAGTGGTTAAGTGTATCAGGTATAAACATTCTGAATATTGAACCGAGTTCGAACCTCATGATAAACATTTTCAAGCGACAATAAATTAGGGAAGGCACGTACAAGCTATAAACGAATTTCCCATTAATAATAAGTTTGGCAAGGACTATCATGAAAACGTCAATAGAATAATGACTGCCAAAACGTAATATCTAAATTACACAAACGGTGAAACACAGCTCAAATAACAACTCGAATTACAATCAATCGTCAACAATATTACACCTCACGAATGTGATTCATATAAATTAATTGTAGTATTACTACATGAGTATCAAACTTTGCAATTTTTGAAATTGTATTAACATAGTCTCATCTTATACTTAAAAAAAGAGAGTCTTCATAAAATTACAAAACCTATACTGTACAATTTAATGCTAAAATGAGAGGTTTCCAGTATTACTAGTCCTTTATGAAAACTGCAAGCGAAATTGACGGATTATTCATGACTTTTGTGACCTTTTTTCCGAGTACATTTACGGTACATATTTCTATTGTGATTGAATACTCGAATTTACGAGAACGTACTTTATTAAATCATTAATAAATGAGTTGCCTCGACAATCCAAAAAGTGAAATATCGACCAAATGGCATTTATTATCTCGAAATTGCGTTCGAATTTTACCACTCCACACAAAGCAATTTATCAATATCGATTTTACTTTAGAGACATATTAAAGTCTGTACGCCCAAATATAGGATGCATTTATACGCTGTAATTACTAGATGTGGGAACGAAATTATTTTTTGAAAAAAAGCGGAATTAAATGTAAACGAAAGAGCACAGATGAATAATACACACAAATTTCTAAATCTTTACTATTAATATTCTCTTTTTTTATCCAGAACTAAATCCGAAACATTGCAATCACTACGAACATTTCGAACTCAATGTTATTAACTATCTTTGGAGTTTATATTACTACTAATGGATGGTTTTCCATTGTATCTAACATACATTCTAATAGAAATAAATGCGATGAACCGCGTGATTTTACTAGTTGCCATAATGTTTCGGCTATCGTGCTACTGTTTTATTCCATGGCTTCATTATATATTATGTAATAAATATCTATAATTGCTGATAAAATTACCAGAATGTTAAAAGTTTGGACGTTATTAACCAAAATATAACAGTAACTGCGAAATACAATAGAAAACTTAGATTGAAAGACTTGATCAAAAATATCAAAAATGTAACACAAAATTTTAATGCGCGTGTCTCAGTTTAGATGAAAATTACATATTAAAATGAGCATTCAACGGTAGAGTAAATAATCTAGATAGCCACGGCACAGATAACCAGCAATAAAGCATGTGTTTATCAATGACGGCTAAAGGTAGGGAGTGGAACTTATGTTTCTTGATCTTTTTACTTAACCTGTGATATTCCCAAACCTCACAATATGTGCTTTTTTCTTCTGGGAATATATAAATGTTCAAGTTTATGTTCCCCATTATCCATTAGCCTAGATGACCTTAAACATCGAATAACAACATCAGTGAACTTAGTGGATCTGCTGCTATACGCCTACGAGAGAAATGTAAATCTCCTTAATTTTGTCCGTGTGGTATGTGATAGCCATATTGAAAACTTGTGGGATCTGATTATTATTATAAATAAAATAGAACACTACAGATTTTCTTGAAATTTTGTACTACTTTCCTTCAATAAAATATTATAATATGAAACCCGTTTATTCTTTTAGAATAACCTCGAAATATGAAATCCGTTTATTCTTTTGGAATAACCTTGGATACATAAAAATATAAATACAAAAGCATTTATAACAAAAAAATAAAGTTTTCAATGTAACCTCAAAATGTATCAAGTAGTTTAAATTATGTAATTACAGTTGATCTTAGCTGGAAGGGATAACCAGAAAACGTATTTCCATACGTTTTCTGGTTATAAATTGTTAGAGCGGAAAGTAGATTCTTCAGCAAATTTAACCAAAAATTATGCTTCTATAATCACGGTGTTAATTGCTTTAATTTATTATTTTTCATTTAAGGCTATTGCAATAATAAATTCGTAGTATTATAAATATTAGCATAAATTTGCTTTACGTACATATATATGTACGTATTCAAATCATTAATGAAATATCATTAAAAAATAAAAAATTAATGCAGTTTAGTATTTAACAAACAAATAAGGTACTCTTCTTGTTACGGATGTGAATATATGTGTATATACATAAGTACATAGAAACGCATAAATTTGGATTAGACATGAAATATTTCAATATGTCGCAATAAATTCCCACTAAGGAGAAACAATTTCATTTAAATTACAAATTTAAAAGCAGAAATTGAAAAAGTTCGTCATCACTTTAGTTTAAATGAATAAAATTACGATATTCGATATGAGACTTTTACTCCAATTTTAAGTTGGGTTCAATTTCCATTTCAATTACATACATACTTCTGATTCACGTAGAACAAAAACATGTGGTCAATGCTTTTCTGACAAATCCAAATATAGTATTTGAATTTATGAAAGTCGATTTACCTTATTATTGCGTCATAATACGAGAATCTCTGTAAATATTGGTTAATGCTTATTTAACAGAGGGCGTATTACCCATCCGTTGCACCAAAGATGCGATATGCGGAATATAGTCAATGTGTTATTAAGCATTCATGTAAAGCACGTGTGTACATATGTATATACATCTACTACTGCAACACATTTAATAAATATACAGAGTGTTTTAAGATAACATTTAAAGATTTTAAGGACATCTAGTATAGTCGAAGATAAGGTAAAAGTTTATAATAAACCTATGTATATTACCAAATCAACTGTTTACCACATAACAGTGATTTAATTGCGATAATGGACTAAATTTACCTTCACGGTTTTTATTAAGGTATTATTTTATTTAAAAGTAAAATAAAAAATACGTAAAATTCTTCTTCTAACACTTCTTTAGTTAAAGTTGTTTAATTTAGGCACTATATGATGCTGAAGTTACAATTCCGAAATCATTTTTTTTTATAAGTTTGAAACGGCTTATGTTTGATATGTTAACATAAGTAATTTTATGGGACAAAAACTTCATATCAAAATTATGATTAATATCAATTCGTACGCAAAGAATTTATGTTTTCTAATTGCATATTTCAAATTTGATATCACAGAGACTCTACAAAGTGTTCAACATTTACATACATCGAAAGATTTGTACATACGACGCAGAAAATTATAATGTAACGAATATTTTTTAGATAAAAGAGAGACTTTTTACAGACATGGTTTTCGTTTCTCGTATACAGAATATATTTTATATTAATAACTACTTTTTTCCGTACAGTATTTTAAAGTAAGTAATTTACTTGCTTTTACACGAACAATTTTTTCTATTAGTTTCCATATTTTCACATAAATAAAACTATTATCAAATTTAAAGTAACCAGTGAACATGTTCTGTGTGTTTTACAATAGTTTCATTTAAAGTTTCGGGCAATTTATACCACTTGCAATGAGTGTGTATTCAAATGTGAAAATGGGTAATATGATATTTATGTACGGGGGTACCAATGAAATACTGTAGAAACACGTCGGTTCTTTGTTGAAACGTTTCCCGGTCGCTGACTGTCTTTGCATGTATTATTTTAGACTGCGTTTCAACGACAAAGAGAAACTGCTTCGATTAAGAAAAGATCTGGCGGCGGATATCAATACGTACGTCGGAGATAGAAGAAGAAATTTTGAATATTATTGATAAATATCCCGAAACAAGTGTTAGAAGAATTTCGACTCAAACAGCTACTATACCCCTAGCATGTTCAACTGGTACAGTCCTTTACTGCTTCAGATTATCGAGCAAGAAGTATATTCTGTGAGTGGTTTTTGGGAGCAGTTACCGAACGGCTACCTAGATTTCTCTCCTGGCATCCTTTATACCGATGAAGTTGGATTTATTAAAAAGAGAATATTTAATTTCCACAATAAATATGCTAAATGCGACGAGAATCCTCAGGCTACTTTTAAAGGCAAACATCAGCAGCGTTTCTAGGCATCATAGAGACTGGTTGTTAGGGTCATTAGTTTTGCCACAACGCTTCTGCATACCTCGACTTCTTGGAAAATATTCTCTCTAGTTTATGCAAGATGCTCCACCGCATTTTGCCCGTGCTGTCAGGTAATCGTATCTGAATAATGAATTTCCTGGAAGATAGATAGGGCGAGAGAGTTAAACCCTTGAACTTCAGTATGTGGGGTTATTTAAAAAGTTTAGTGTACGAAACACCAGTAAACGATCTTCTAAAGTTGCGCCAACGAATAGAACGCTACCTTGCTAGGTAATTCGGGAAAGACCCGAGTTTTCTGAAAGAGTGCTCGCTTCCTTTGGAAGAAGACGTATCAGTATCGCAATGGAAAGACAGCAATTTGAATATTTTTTTAGCTATAATCTTTTTATGCAAAAATAAAATAACACCTTAATACAAATTACGAAACCAAGTTTAGCCTGCTGTTACAATAAAATTTCTGTTACTTCATAAACGGTTGATTTGCGTATACAAATATGCTTATTAAGATCTTTTATCGTGTTTTCGACCATACTACTGTCATTAAAATCTTTAAATTTTGTTTTAAAATATCCTGTATATATGTATGTTAGTTTGTAATAACAAGGCAAGGAAAACTGATAAAGTACATTTTAATACAGCTCACTACATTGCTATAACATAGTAATTAAACCACTAAAAAACGTTCACCAAATTGTAAACATTTCACTCGAAGGACTTGCAATAGTTTTGAATTTTTCCACCAAGCTTTCTGATCATAACAAATTTTCTAAGATAACTCATTTTATAAATGGCAAAATTAATTTAAATTGTAATTGATATCATGTTCGACATACTAAAAAATTCTTATACTTCATTTTGTGGAAAGCTGCTTTTCATGTATTAATAAAAGCCTGCGTTTTCGAAAATTAAATTAAAATATTTGTATATAAGGTATTTCTCATTTATAATTTAAAGATAATTATAAGAAAAATATAGTAAATCTGATTTTAACGAAAACCAAATTCCATTGGTGTAACTATTATAATTATATGTATATTACAAACAAGTAAGTTTCTATTGAGCGAGAGCATGGCTACAACGGCCGTTTTGTCTGTATTTAAGACTCCTCGGTAGCCTTAGCTTTCATTCAACAGACAGTGCAATCACCATGTAAGGTTAATCACTGAAGATTGATATATAACCCCTTTCCACAATAATTTTCGTATTCTGTATACATATTTCGGCAACTAAGTTGTCATCAGCAGCAGACAAATTAACGCATATAATAAATAAATAATTGAAAAGATTGGGTCTCCATCTCTGTTTTAAACATTAAAGCACTTTTGTCTGGACATAGAAGTTAGGACAGGGTACTGTCTATAATAACTGCAATTTGACTTGTGCGTTAGATCAACTTATTTGGGAAGCCATTCAAGTATAAGCTTGTCAGGCAGCCTTTTCTTTCGTTCAACAGACATCACAACCACGAACATCTAATGTAACGTATAATAAGTAAATAATTGCCAAGATTGAATCTCCATCTCTGTTTGGAACGTTAAAACACTTTTCTCTGGCAATTGCATATGAAAAAAAATCAAAGTACTAATTTGTCAACAAAACTTGAAAAAATAATAAGTGACAATGATAAATGTCAAATAAATAAACATATGACTTACCACAAATAGATCAATAAAGTGATAATAAAATCCATGGATCTAAGTGAATATATATTTAAAATAATTACTAGTGTATTACATATACGTGTGTATATAAACTTTTAAAATCACTGATATAATGGACGTATATAAGCCATGTATGCGTAGAAAGGATATGTTGGAAATGTAATTGAAGTTGGAAGAGAATTATTTGAAAACGACCCATATTGAAGAAATGGATAAACGGGATGAAAAGGAAGATAAACTTTTTTGATGTACAAACGTGTTTCACGTTTCTTTCGATTTTTAAAGGTCTACATTCAGTTCAGTACAAATTTAGTTTTCTATAAACAAAATTTGATCATATTAATACCTTTAATGAGTTTAATTTAAATTTAATTAAATAAGAAGTCAAATTTAAATGAGAAATAAATTTTCATTGTCAAATTTTAATGTATAATTATGTGATTTATTTATTTATTTATATGTTTAATATTTATATATTACGCAGTTTAAGGAATCAGTTTGATTTTATTTAGTAGACTACTAAATAGAGTTAGGAATTTAGATTGAAATTTAAACACAATTTTTATTATCAACTTTATTCAGCACTTAAATTAACAAAAATGTTCATTAAAGAATAAAAACAGAGGTAGTTATAATCAAATCACAAGCGAGAAGTATTTGAGTGTTTAATAATTTGGTATAATGTATTGAAGTAATACAATTAAAATTTAATAGAACATATTTTTTTTATAAAAAAAAGACTTAAATAAAGTTAGGATTCTTATTTCTGTTGGAATATGTGCATAAATAGCCAGCATATCTACCGACTTTTGCTGATACCCATGCCCGAGTCAGATATCATTGTTCTAACAGATACATATAATAGTGTATTATTCATTAGAAGAAAAATAATAAATAAACTATATATAGAACTAAAGTAAGTATTGAATACTTTTTTTTATTTACACAACTTATATATATATATATATACAATATATTATACGAGTCAAATGCATTTAATTCATATACTATGACAATAATAATAGTAATAATAAGTTTATTCCCAAAAATGTCCATTCGTAGGGAATAATATAATAAAATAAAAACGTTTCTCACGAAAATTTAACAAAAAGATAAAAGAAAGAAAGTGTATTATATTCTATAATATATGGTACATTTAATATGTCTCGATCTGTTTGCATTTGTCACCATGTGGGAAATGGGTGCTTCCTTTAAAGTATTACATCTAACTCAAGCAACCAAAAACATATTCATAGGTCCCGCATCATATGAGGGAAAAGCGAAACCAATTTGAGATAATAGAACATGAAAATGGTATTATTTAATAAATTAAGTGAGAACGCAGAACAAGCTTCTTTCTTTCCTTCCTTTCATCTTTCTGGTGGATAAAGAATTAATACAATACCTCTCTAGTAAGACATTATAATCAGCGCCACGTGGGGGATAGATACCATCACATTTATAGCACAAGTAATTTAGGAAACATTCCTACGCCCTTTTCAGTTATCTGTTGGTACAAATATGGATACTATGTAATAGCTCCATACTCCAACTTACCACGAACATAGGCAAAATACAAACAGTTTAGGGTGAAGGTCTTACTAATTTATCTAGAAGTACATTTGGAATAGAAAACTATAAACCAGTGTCAAAATAATCTCTTAAATAATATTATACGAGAAATTAAGCAGGTTGACGCTATAGATTGCTGATTCGAAATTTTATAATACGCTTAAATGCTACATTTGAGGTATTTAATAAAATCTGGTTTCCAGTGCACCACACGTGTACCATACGTAAACAATTTTTTTAAGTTCATAGCAGTGATAAAAAATGCTCATAAAGGTTTTGACTTTATCTGTATATGTCAAGTCATCAAGCAATCAAGTGAATTTAAAAGATCATTAAATAAAGATGACAGAAACGTTCAACATTCACTACCCATAACCTCAAGGAAAACCTTCCTCTGTGTAAGAATATTCCGAAACAATTTCATCATTCGTATACAATAGGAAGTCTTAAGTATGACATCCTCCTTCATTCTCTTGGGGGGCTTACAACTAATGTGTCAGAACGGAAAGTAAGTTAGTTAACATTTCCTTTAAGACATAAAGCGCGACCTAATAATATTCAATCTTACTTAGCCAAGTAAATATCTGATTGGATGGACTGTTATTGTCCTCGCTAATAGTGAAAATAGTATAATAAAGAAACAGGGAAAAACCAAAAAACAAAAAGTAGAAAAGAGTACGTAAGAGGTTTTAGCACTGCAAGGCAAAACGCCTCTATGAGAAATTATCAACCAAAATAGCAGATGAGCCAGAGTCACCTAAAGATTTTCATAAAGCTATGAGGCTCAACGCCTTAGAGAAAATGAACCCGATGTGAACATGACAGGCTAACAAAGACAGGCATATGTAAAGATGTCAAGAGATTCTAGGAAAACATAGAGTAACTACAGTAAATCCGAAATGGTCTCAGTAGAATAGGATTTATGACCACCTCAAATAATCTAATGTATTTCCCCACGTTTCTTTATAACTTTGTCCTCAGGTCAAACCAATTGGTAATCGGTAATTTTTTTATATAAATTTTCGAAAAGCACACTGAATTGTTGGCCACTACGAGAGAGTGTTCCTTGTATGCACATATTTTAGAGTCAAACGACATTGAAATTATTTCATTTTTCGAAAAAATTGGCGCCCATATTTAAGCTACTGTTTTTTTTCCTACTAGTTAATAATCGATCAACAAAAATAAGTCTATTTCTTGAAACACGTCTTTCTTTGCTATTCATTATTTTCGTTTGGAAGATATAATAAAAATATAAAAAGTCATACTCTACTTTACTGGCTTAATTGGTAGAGCATTCATCTAGGAAACGATAGATGTAGGTTCGTCCTGTCCAATGTGAAAAATTTTTAATTTATTCCTGCAATTAGTAATAACGATGGAATAGCAGGAAATGATAATTTTCATTCATACTCTTCTTTTTCACACAGGATAATTAGAATTATTTCTAAAAATATTCCTCGTTTTTCTTTTATTATTTTATCTTTGACATTCACAAGAAATGTACATGTTAACGCCTAATTTAACGTTCTGTTTTACAGTCTCTACCACAATTTAAGTAATATTTTACTACTACAATATAAGAGAATGTCCATCCATCAAAATTTCTATACTTCATTTATTTGATGGATGATTGCTTCACCTAAGTTGCGGTGTTCGTTTTTTATCGACCATATGAAATTCAAAGCAACGCAGTTCTTATATACACGTAATCGGTAAGCAAATGAAAAGTTGCAACGTATCAATTTCCTGACAGACATTCATCAATATTTCGAAGATCTCATCATTTTTCACTGGTTTTTAGTCTTTAAAATAATTTTTTTTATGAATTCGATAAACACACTCGTACTATATATTATGAACGCAAATATTCTCAGAAATTATTCACGTTTACGTATGTACTTATGTACATAATTTTATTTCATTAATAATTTTTATTATTCAACAGATGAGTTTATTTAAAGCATAGTACACTTAATTATAATAATATGGTATATAGGAGTATACCGATTAATTCTTGAAGTAATAAATTTCAAGCGGTGATGAGGCAAAGAGGTTTATAGACCTCACCAATGCTACAAGAGATGTCTAAACAAAATGCAAACGAGGTACTCGTTAGTGCTGGATAGTCATATCTGCTAGATAGGAGCAGTTTGTTTTGTCGTGAATGTGGTTTTGGCTTCCTAGAGAGACTGATGTTCAGACGAGCTTTGGACAGTCTCACTTAAAGACGCATTATCATCTCTATTCAAACATGCTTGACACCGGTCGTTTTACGAACTTCGACACTAGAAAAAAAATATCTTCCCTAAATGAACATCATTTGAGAAGCAACAGAAATAGAGAAATGGCAAAATAGTTTGAAGAAGAGGAACGATGGATAAAGACTATCAACTACGTGGAAGAACGCATTGCTCTTATACGATCACACGGCGAAAGAGTCACATACTTAATTTTTGGGGGTAAATCAATTACAGTGACGATTACTCGCTATCCGCTCAAAAAGTTGCAGGAATATCAGCACAAAGAAGAGTGACGCGTAGTGTTATATATGTATATTAGATATAGTGGAAAGGCTTGGGAAACAGAGTATTAGCGTTCTGGACATATGGGTTAATGGTGCCAAGACTAAATTAATCATTCTTGATCTAGCAATAAAACAAGTATCCATCGAACGTGATACATACGCTGGTACTAAAAAGTACACGCTAATAAAAACTTCCCTCATAACATAGACTCTATATTAGCCAATGTATCATCTTGATGTGAAACTCATAAAGTTATGTTATTATAAAAGTGACTAGTAATAAGTTCCACGTGAGAGATAAATACCGTCCATTATATTTGATAAATAGTTTTAAAATCGCTTCTATAATCTTTTCAAAGCGAATCGTTGATATATGTAGCACGGCTATTATATTAGAGATACACATTGCAACTTTGAGCGTATCATCTTGATTCGGTTAACCCTGCTACTACTCTCCATCTCGGAAGTATTGAAAATATTTCGAGTGGCTTTACATTTTCCATATTCCGAAACCTCATAAATAATATTCTCTATTAGCAAGGACATACACAAATATACGTCGATGGTTTAAAAAAGCGTTTGTTTTTCAAATCTAGAATTTTCACTTGCAAGAAAATTACTATAGACGTCAAGTCTTTTAACTTAACAAGCTTTGCTTTAAGATCAGAACATATACAATGTTTCGTTAATTTATAGTACTTACTCTTGCACGGTACTTCCAGTCTGATTGGATTGCTACAGGATATATGCACCATTTTCTTGTACAGATCACAAATTATTTCATTTTCCATTGCTGCCAAATGAATATTCGTACTCGCTTTTTTTGTAGAAGCTCTCATCTAGCACTAGGCGTTGTCAATTCTTAGTGTTTAATGAAAGGTGCAATGTGAAAATGCCTACATTCTCTATTATCTCTTTCAACATTATTCGGCGATTATTCATCACAATCTTATGGATTTCATTAATTATTTCTTCATCGGTATCTATTCTTGATCTTCCACAATATGATACAGCCGCTACTGGGCTTTGCTTAAATCCGTTCTTATTTGTATAGCATTTGAGCTTTTCAAAAAGAAATACTCTTGTCACTGCACGAAATTTGTTTTTACTCAAGATTAAGAAAATACACGAATTATTTATTTAGATTGCTAGTAGCGTGTGTTTATGCACAACCTATTTGAAAACATAACAGTAGTTGTACGAACAATGGCTTTCAAGACACGTGATCAACATGGGTGCCAATTTCTGGAATGTTCTAAAAATTTTCCGATCTACATATACTCATTTTCTCCCTATTTTTCAGGGTATACATATATCGAAAAAAAATTACACAAAAATTTTTTCTAATAAATTAGGATAACTAGAGTAAGGTGACTGTGAAATATCATAACCACATACATTTTCTCTTGGTTATCCTTTGTCTTCAAGGTTTACAGTTGCTCATGAATATAATAATATTGTTATTAAATATTTTAAAGAATCTATTCATAGTCAAGCTAAATAAGAACTCATAGTAAATAATCTGCTTCTTATAAACAAGAAACGTAAAAACGAATAATGTAAATTGACTTACGTATAGCATGAATATTAGGAGTATACAGGTAGTAACTTTTTAAAGGTATTGCATTCGTATGAATTTTAACAGATACAAGTTTTAACAAATCAACTCCAATGACTTACCAATAACGCGTTTCAAAAGGAAGTGTAACTTCCATGGAAACAAAAAGAATATTCCTTCGGATATAATATTTGTTTTGAGGCATTTGGATTCCTTAATTCTTCCATAACTATTTTACGAATTTGAATAGGATGAAAACAATAACCAGGGAGAATTTAAACTGTTGAGGATATAATAAAATAAATAAAATAAACTGTACAAACAGTTGAGACATTCGGACCTCCAGCAAAAGATTCATTCCAATAACACACGTATTGAATTTCTATATCGCTTACTATATTTTCTAGGACAAATTCTATTTTTGTTAAAAGCACGTTTCTTCGAATACATCTGTCATATCTTCAATAGCATTTATTCTACGCAGCGATATTGAAAAATCTTGCGATCGTCCGCATTAACTAATATCCTACAATTTAGAATCCTCAGAGTTTCTTCAGGAATGTTTACATAATAATTCCTTGTTAATGCAGCAGAGAGAGATGTACACATCCACTTAAAAGATAATTAAACAGCAAATAGCAGTGCATGTTTAAGAAGAAAAAAATATGTATATATAAGGAAAAAAAATAAAAAGAAGGCAACCTACCGACATTGTTTTCATTAAAAAAGCAACCTATTACTTTAACTAAAGGGGTTAATATACTTAAATTATGTTCTTAGTCATATGCCTAATCGAAGCCTTCGTTAGTATATTCGTTTTACCACGAGGAACTGAGAAGCAAGTTGACGATTTTCAGGTACGTAAAAAATTGTCTGTGCGAGCAAAAATGAGGAATCTATTATATTTGTTAAAAGCTCCTTGAGGAAGTTAGCACTTTCATCAATTAACGACTACATGATGTACTTTCCCAAGAGACCGGCATAGTCTACACCACGAGGAGGATAGACTCCATCAGCTCTGAAAGTTATATACTTCAAAAATCTCCTCCGAACTTTCTCCATATCAAGTGAAATAGTCGCAGTAGACTATAGCATACAGTTCTTTGTATTGTTATGTTAGAAAAACTTCTGCGTGTTCTTATTAAAAAGACTAAAAATTAAGATGCAGAGTAATAACTCTGCAGTAAAGAGGAACACCTCTTTTCTGTGCAAATTTCAACTGCGCTTCAAACAGAAAACCCAACTCCGAAATTGTCAAGACTACCAAATTGAAATTCAGAGGTACAACATTCTTGACCAGAGAAGAAGTTATAATGAATGTAATCCGATCTCTCAGCAAGATAGAACTTAAGAAAGTTCATAGTATTGAGATCTATGCAACTTATAATTGAAAAAATTTTAATTTTAATGGAACATAATCTATTATATCGTAGGCTTTACCAAAACTAATATAAATTGGAAATCTACCGCATTCTAGACATAAATTTTGAAGGTTGTTTAAACATTTTAACGCACACATATTCTATTTTTTGATTTAAATGTAATTCACGACATTTTATTTTTCTCTAATAATATTGCTTGGCATAATTATAAAAACTCCCTTTTTTGCACAACTTATTTTTTCATCTGTAAATAAGACATGATATACTCCAGCTTGAAATAATATTAAGGCATCGAAACGATAATACAAAGTAATGAGAGAGAACTATGCATCCATCTCTCGGACAGAAATGAAACATCCATAGAAGAGCACTTATGTCACTTTATTCATATTGAACCCTCCACGCAGTGACGTGTGCATATAATGGGCAAAAACCAAATACAACGTAATTAATGAAAAAGTCACTATCGAGCAAAGTAATGACAACGACCATTGTTTCGCTAAATTCATCAAGTAGTCTGCCTAGAACTGCCGACCAAAGCCAGACTGACTATCTGATGAACTGTAGAAATTGTATTGAATATTTTGAGAAAACAATTTCTATCTTGTCTATTTGGAAACAAATTCTAAAAAAAATTTTAATTTAAATTTGTGTATTTCGTTTTCATTTTAATAATAATAATTATTTATACATAAATACGAGATATCATCAGAAACTGCAATATCAGTAAGTGGAAACAACATAAATAAGATTAAAGTGTACGTGCATATATACATTTGCAGACAAAGACAGATTTGATCGATACGAAAAGAAGAAAAGGAAAGGTATAAGATAGCTTCGAAAGCGATAAATGTTGCAAATGCCTCCGAGTCCTAATAACGATACACAATAATACTGTAAAAGAAATAAAACAAAGGATGAAAAATGCGGCTTTTGTTAAGGCTCTTCAAAGAATCTCATCAATCCGAAGAATTCAGCACGTTCCATCAAAACTAAAATATACAATAAGTAATACAATAAAAACCGAAGGAAAGTAAATGAAAAATACTAGGACTCGCTTCGAGTGAAAGATTCTCTAATAGATTTTCGAACTATATTATTACGTGAATTCCAGTACTTGCTATATCCGAACAGACACAAAGATTAGAAACTATACATCACAAAAGAAAATCATAACACCTAAGATGAGGTATATACATTCGCAGATATTAAACACACAAATCGCTATTTTGACGCGGATACCATCAGGAAAAATAGCTCTAGGTAGTTCGCATATGTGTATGTACGTTAGAAAACAGATTTAACGGCAATTAATATACCCTTCAACTGAAATTTAATTTAATGTTGTGAAAATTAAACTTCGTAGGCGGCTAACCAAAATTTATTACTATAAAACCACTAGAAAAGAAAAAACAAAAAAAGAAGAAAAAGAAACTTATATAGTATTTTAGCGAAACAACTTTTTAACTATAATCTAGTAATTATCCAATAAGCTATGAATTTAGTTTTACGCTTTATATTCCTATAGCGACTGGGAAAAAATTTGCCGAGGAGACATCTGCAAACATATTAAAAACTTATGTTAATGGGGAAAATTTGGAAGAAAATCCTTTTATTTAAAAGTTCGAATCTGAAATACTCTAAAAATAGAGTAAAATAGCAATAATGAAGCATATCAAGATTACAAATGTTTTTGTAAATGGAAGAGAATAAATTAATATTATTTTGTATTAAGGTACTCCCTGGTTTGAGAGCCCTATTTAATTGAAATAAAACACATAAATGTTTTACACAATTTTATTTCGAACATCAACGTGTTTAGGATGCATATATGAATAAAACAGTTCAAATAATAAACAGAAACGTAATTCAATCGCTCTATTTGCACAAATATACGTTTAAGTACGTACGCAACGAAACAACATCGAACCCCAATAGAGTGAAAATGTTCGACACTGTGGTGAAGCCTCATGCAGCGTCATGCAAGCGTCAGGTAGGCCGATCTCGGTCCTCTGACATACAATGTGTAGACGACGACAAAAGTTACTGCCGGTCGGTATATGTGCGTTGATTTGCGTACAAGAAAAAAAAGTATAATTACTATATAAAAAACATTGCATAAAATAATAATATTCATAAAACAATAATATCATGAACCACATAATAATTCCTAAATAAAAGTAAAATATTTCAATTGTAATACTAAGTCTTTAACAATTTTCAACAGATGCATGTACACAAAACCAAACTTGTAAACTTATCATTGCATTAACACTAACAAATTTGCCGAACATATAAGCTATTTATATATATACAAGGGCGGATAAATAATTAGTGAGCATAATGAAAGAGGGCAACAATAATAAAAGATCTTATTTGTTTTTCAACTAGGCATTCCAAAACATATTTGCCAAAATTTTCATTTATTTCCATCGCAAGGTCATTTGTTATTTGAATAGACTGTTTTTAGCTTGTTTGGAAATATGGAAAAAGTGTAGTAACAATCATTGACAAAATTCTTATTTTTTTACAGAAAAAAACGAACGATATAACCAAAACTAAGTTAGAGTTAGCTTATTAGGACTAATTTCCATCGATTTCAGCAACAAAGCAATGGATATCAGCATTTAAACGTAACTGGAGCAGTATATTTGCGGTATAACACAACAGACATTCAAAAAGCATGTGTACTCGAGAAAGTATGAAATGATGCTAGATGGCTCACGAATAAAATTGTGTGTAACGGAGGTTTTACAAATTTCATATAGATCAGTGGTTTCGGTATTGCATAATGCATTGAGTGTGAAGAAATTATCTACAAAATAGGTGCAGCATCTGTAGACTGGATGACAAACAAACGACAATACCTTTTAGCATTTAATTAGGCAAATTAAAGACATAATACGAAAGACCTTTAGCGTCGCATAAAAACGATAGATGAAACCTCAATACACCATTATTAATGGACTGGGACACTAGTGCTCTGAAGAAGCCAAAGAACTTGGAACTGCGGTGGAATTCTTTTTATTGATTATCTTCAAAAAGATGAAACGATAACAGGCGAATACTATGCATCTCCTTTATTTCAACTACACGATACAATACAATGCGGAAGGTCCTACTTAAGGAAGAAATGAGTACTTCCTGAAAATAATGCACGTGTTCACACTTCTACCATTTTAATAGCAAAAATTGATGAACTACATTTCAAAATTTAATGTTCAATATGATTACTTAGAAACGTCGGCAGATATACTAGTGACGCGGTTCCAGCCCGGAAACCCAGAAGCAGATAGCATGAACGTTTCATGTTTTCAATAAGTTTCACATGTTTTTAATATGTAAATTGTTTCTGGTCTGAGAAATATTTGGTTTACAGCATTGTTTCTGATGAAAATAAAGAAAATTTTTTAATAAAGTTGTCGAAACGTTAAATTCAGATGTCCATTTTTTTATTGCTGCAATCGATGGAAATTTGTCCTCATAAACAGACTCCAGCTCACCTTCGATTATATTGTTTGTATTTATTTTTAAAAAATAAGAATTTCATCACTGATTGTTACTCCACTTTTTTCTTGTCTCTAAATAAGCCAAAAACAGTCTATTCAAATAATGGGTGCCCTTGCGATTGGAACAAACGCAAAGGTTGACAATTGTGTAGAGCACCAAATTGAAAAACAAATAAAATCTTTTATTCGTGCTGCCCTCTTTCGTTACCCTCACTAATTACTTATCCGTCCTTGTATATGTGTATGTATGTATGTAAATAGTTTATACGTTAAGTTGAAATTAATTCAAAGTTGTACTTATATTAATTAAGTAATACATTATTACTCTATATTTACACATATACACACGTACATGTAATTCATACTAGAAAACACAATAAAAAACGATCTCTAATGGTCTGAAAAGAATTCTCACATTGTATAATAAGCTTTCGAAATTAAAAAGAGCTTCAATTTTTTTTAAGCATTTGATAATTATTAACCTTCTTCACAATGCCTGGAACAGTATTGCAGAAGTAATCACCCATATGCATAAGGGACTTTTATAACCGTCAACGTTAGAATTGCAATAACTAAAATGTCCTTGGTTCTATTATAACCATGCAAATCGCTACCAATTTAAAATACATTGTTATTGAAACATAGTTACTACAGCAACTCAAATATATAAATAAATGTAAATGTAAATTTAAATAATATAAATAAAATGTAATGTCAAGGAAGATTCGACAAGTATCTGTTGGCCGGAAACCGAAGATCGGTTTGCGCTCATGCAACTATATCATAATTTAACACCGAATAGGCAAGGGAATAGCAAAGAGTTAAAAGAGACTTCCTACCCAAAAAGCTTTAAATTTTAAAAATGCAAAATAGGCGAAATTTAATCTCGAGAATACACCAACACGCGAAATCCAATCCAAATTATAATCCACACTAATTCCTATAAATATGGACGCTAAAGTACATTCAAATGTATAGTAACTAAAATTTATAGTAAGATTCTCAAATTTCTAATATTTAATTCATGATTAAATAGATAAATTAATAAATTTGATTCTTTCACTCTTCATGGTCCATTTGTTCTTCTAACACCAATTATAAAAATCATGGCCAACTTTTTCGTTTGGGTCAAATGAGCTGAGAGATTAGGTAATCACTAAAAGTAATGCAGTTTAATAACCTATTTATCTGAAGAAATGAAAAACCTGTACATCGGTGAACTAAATGTAATATGTTGCAAGGAGAATACCCTGATGAATAAAATAATTTTTTGTCAAAAAGTTTGTCTTTGTATCTAGGTTCACTAATTATTGATACTCCCTCTTTCTTAAAGTACACTTAATGTACTTACACTAATATTAGGCGTTGATATTAGTAAATAGTATTACTAGTATGAAAGCTCTTCCGTATGTTGGAAGCAGAGCATGAAAATTCGGATTATTATTAAAAATTTTTTGAAAGCGTAACTAAACTGGAAAATGGGAAAACCGAGCAAAAGAATTGTCTAAAAATAGGGTAACTAAACTGAAAAATGGAAAATGTGGGCAAAAGAATAGTCTAATTGAATCTAAACATCTTTAAAAAACATAAATTAAAACAAACATCGAATACATACCATACCATACGAAACAATTATAATATTTGTTCAACCAAAATAAATATTCTTTGAAAATCTACTCTTTTTCGCTATATTCATTATATTCATATGTGAATTCAATTTTTATTAATAAATCGTTTATTTTACATTAGAAGACAGGACGTGCTTTCAATAAAAATTTCCGGCTTTGAAAAATGTTCGCGTTAATCATTTGCCATATCAAATATTGGAGAATCCAGTTCTGAAGAACTTTAATACAAACGCATAATCTACAACAAAGGAACCATAACATCGATAAAACGGCGATGATTTATTCTAAAAATCAAGAATAAATATAGCACTGCATTAAATGTCCTAAAACTATAATTTTTAAATATCAGTTAAAATACTTAGTATGCGTTTTTGACGTCAAATATTATAATTATACACGCCTTAATATACCAGGACGTTTTGTCGTTCGATAAGAGATGGCGCGGTTTCATTCGTCATTTTATTTTTCTAAAATTTTTTATGAACAAGTGTGAAGTTTTCCTATTTTATATTTTCTCATTCGTTTATTTACAGCTGTTAAAAGTTGGCGTGTCACAATATTTTTTTACGATGAAAAAAGTATATATTTTTGGAAGGTGTAGCATCAAAACAAATACATGAACGATTGTTAAAAGTGTACAAGGACTCTTCACTTTCAATTGGAATAGTAAATGGGTTGCTGAATTTGAACATATTCGTACATGTCTTGAAGACGATCCACGCGAAGTGCGTCTTAAAAATGCATCAACAGCAGAAATCGTAGCAAAAATACAGGATATGGTTTTGGAAAATCCTCGATTAACCGAGAGAGATTTGGCAGAAGCCCTAAGCATCTCATTAGGTAGTGTGAGCAATATATTGGTTGAAATTTTATGTTTCAGAAAGCTGTGTGCGAAATGGGTACCGCATTCGTTAACAATGGAACAAAAACACATTCGAATGCGACTTTCTCAGCTACATTTGAAGCGTTTTAGAAAGAACGGAAACGATTTTGTGCGTTGTTTCATCACTACGAATGAGACTTGAGTCTCCTATCTTGATCCACAATCAAAAGAAGGGGCTAAGGAGTGATGAGAAGCCGGTACTTCGGTTCTGAGGCGACTTAAGGTCCAGAAATCGGCCAAGATGGTGTTAACATCAGTTTTTTGAAATGCAAAAGAAATTTTATTTGTGAATTGCCTCCAAACTGGAAAAATGATAAACTCAGATTACTATTGTAACGTTTTGGACCAGCTGGATGAAAAATTCGTGAGAAAAGACCCGGTTTACAGAAGAAGAAATCATTTTTCATCAAGACAACGCACCCTCTCAGACAGCTCAAGAAACCAACGCACAAAACGTGAATTAAATAATTGTTGTAATATCCACCCTATTCGCCAGATTTAGCTCTCCCCCAACTTTTGTCTATCCTCACATCTCAAAAAATGCATGCGTGGAAAACGATTTTTATCAGACAAAGAGATAATAGCAGTCGTGGAGGCATACTTTGACAGCCTTCCCGGTTCTCACTTCAGTAATTAAATCCATAAATTAGAAAATCGCTGGAACAAATGTTTTGAATAATCAAATGTATTTCAATCCATAAAATCGTGTTTTTCTTATCGAACGACAAAACTTATTGAACAACCTGGTAAGAGTGTAACACATGGATCAAGAAGTCCCGAGACTAACCCACAGATGGCGCTCGTAGTAAACCAGTAACCACGTCTTTCTAGAGTACTAACCTTTGCTTGAAACGTGTCAAAATTTTAAGTCGATCGGACCAGAAACAGCTGAGTTATCGAGGTTGGAGTAAAGTCGTTTTGTAGTTTGTTTAAACAATGGAAAAAACCGAGTTTCGTGTTCTGATAAAACATTGTTTTTTAATGGGTAAAAACACCACGCAAGCAAAACAATAGATTGAAAAATGTTACCCGGACTCTTGTCCATCAAAAGCAACGATTTGTCGGTGGTTTGCCGAGTTTAAACGTGGTCGTACCGACACAAATGACGCGGAACGCTCGGGTAGACCGGAAAATGTGAGTGAAGTGTATTTACTATCCTTCATGAAAAATTGAGCATGAAAAAGGTTTTTTCCAAGTGGGTGCCGCGATTGCTCTCAATGGAACAAAAACAGCAACGAGTCGATGATTCAGAAAGCTGTTTATCGCTATTTACTCGCAACAAAAAAGATTTCTTGCGTCGTTACGTGACCATGGACGAAACATGGATACATCACTACACTCCAGAGTCGAAGCGGTAGTCATCTGAGTGGCGCACAGCTGGCGAAAGCCCTCCCAAAACGTCCGAAAACGCAGCAGTCAGCTGGCAAAGTCCTGGCGTCAGTTTTTTGGGATACACATGGCGTGATTTTCATTGACTACCTCGAAAAAGGTAAATCGATCAACAGTGATTATTATATTGACTTACTGGTGCTTTTGAAGGAGGAAATCGCAAAAAACGACCGCACATGCAGAGAAAAAAAATCCTTTTTCACCAAGACAATGCACCCTGCCACAAGTCGATGAAAACAATGGCAAAATTGAACGAATTGGGTTTTGATCTGCTTTCCCACCCCCCATATTCGCCAGATTTAGCCCCCAGTGACTACTGGCTCTTTGCTGATCTTAAAAAAATGCTCCAGGGAAAAAGATTTGGCTCAAATGAGGAGGTCATCGCTGAAACTGAAGCTTATTTTGAAGCGAAAGATAAATTTTTTTATAAACATGGTATTGAAAAATTGGAAAAGCGTTGGAACCATTGTATCACCCTAAAAGGTGATTATGTTGATGAATAAAAAAAAATTTTGCAAAAAAAATGTTGTTTTCATTGTTAGTCTCGGGACTTATTGATCCATGTGTTAGTTTATAGAAACCTTTTAGCAGTTTGAAGCGGTAAATATACATAAAGCTATAAAATTACATGTAATAGTAAATAAAATATTGTTTCGTCTTCAAGTAATTAGTACTCTAGCTTGATTTTCAAGTACATTCTATGCCAATAAACACGTACAACACATAAACACACAACACACACTCACAGACACATAGATATATATATATATATATATATATATATATATATATATATATATATATATGTATATATAAATCAAAACGGCAGACACATTAGGCACAGACCATTTAATACATTTTAAAAGAAATTGCTAACACTATACAGAGTCCTCTCATATACATACGAATTTTTAAGCTAATTTTGATGGAGCCTGCGGTTGTTTAACTTAATCACTGAAGGTTAATATATAACCAATTTCCACATTAATTTTCGTATTCTGTATACGTATTTCGACAAATAAGTTGTCGTCATCAACCGATAATTAAACAGTGTCACACCTGGAAAACTACTACCCCTAAGAAAACAAATTCCGCCCACGATCTGTAGAAGGTCACAGAAGAGGTTAATAGAAAATTGATGTGAACATTTATTTATTTAAAAGTAAAAGAGGTACCGAAAAAATTTATTTATTTAAATAAAATAAAATTGGCCAAAGTTTTTTTAAAGTATAAAAAAGAGTTAATTGTTAAGATGTATATTTTTAAATAAGAATTGTATTAGGTGTTAATTATATAAGGTTTTAATTTATTCGGATTTATATTATACAGTTTATTTCAAAATTAGTAATCTAAGTTAATAAGTAGTAAAAATATAAAAGATCTAAAGTATCAAAGACAATTTTTATTCTTTTGGATAGGAGATTAGTATCTTTATTAAATCATTTTGATTGTAGTTATAAAATAACATTAAAGAAAGTCAATGTATTGCATTAAAAAGTAGATAAAATTCAAAAATAGAAATAAAACATATGTACATACATATATACACGTATATAAAATTTATTTGAGAATTGTTATGAATTGACTTCGTTAAATGTTATAGCCGGAAGGTTCTATGATTTTTATATGATTGTCGCAATTCATACTTTATCAAAGTCGAGCCCTAGAAAAAGAGTAAATAAAAGTAAATAAGCTATTAAAGAAATATATACAAATAAAGTATGAATCCAATTTATTAGTAATAGATAATAGTTTTTAGATAACATTGGACGCAAGCCAACGTGAGACTCAAATAACACCACATATATAATGACAATTACATAACAATATATACATATATATATATATATATATATATATATATATATATATTCTAAATAGACACATTTTCACACGTACATATTATAACTTTAGCAATCAAAAAATTATACTCTGTTATTAAGACAGTCTACACAGCAAAATATTGGTTGAATGAAATTTATTTAATAATAAGATGTGTCTTCCATTTATTGTATAACATTAACGAATTGAAAGAATATTCTTCCCATTTTATAATCACGAAAATAATCATTTCATATGATTGATGACTCACTGAAAAAGCAATTTCGAATTAAGGACTATTGTTTGTGTACAAATGCTTTATGCACTTACTCGCACAATCTCGCCAGGAAATGATTAATGACTTCAGAGTTCAGAAAAAAAAAATTACAGTCCAGCATAACAACGAATAAAAATCAATTCTTGACTTACTTCCTGTTGCAGAATATTTATCACACTTAGTGAATAAATACAAATTTTTTAGTTATTTCATACTACTTTTATAAACGAAGTAGTATTACACACTCCTCTAATTATGCGCTCCTATAATTCTCAGAGCTTTTATTTACAAAAGCAATTAAATTGTTTGTGTAAGTTAAAATATTTCAAAAAGCAAATGCGCATTTTTGCGAAAGGAATTTTTGCAATCAGGATAACTATTTTTAAAAGAAGCTTCCTGCTTTGAATGTATCTATATATACATTTATATTACAGTATTAAAGTAAAATAATATCAAATTTAATATAAATAAAAAAGAAAATACTTCAAAAAAAACATAGACTATATATTCATTAATTCACGAATGTTATCTAAACGCGGAACCTTATTTTGTTTGTTTTTTTATTAAAACAAACAAAGCAATTATTGATCTGCGCATAAACCGAATTATTCAAACCTAAGCGTGACCTTTGCCAAAGGACAATAAAAATTACTAATAAATGACCACAATTTTAAGATAATTTTCATTCATTTCCCAGACGTATTATTTCGCATTCTCTACGACATCAGAGATTCTACTTTTCTTCATTTTGCAGAAAACAATTTTCTATAGCGAGACGCTACTAAATTGAAAAACTATACAAGATTTGTTTTTAGTTTAACCTAAAGTTATGAAACTTAATCTTATATAAGCTTTCCCAATTATTTAACTGTCTGGTTTCCTAGTTTTTAAAAACTTAGGGAAATTTAAATTGTATTATCTATTCGGTAGATTTAAAATATTTTATGTCAAAGTTATTTGATATCAAGTACTTCTACATCATAGAATTATTCTTAAATATACAGAGTGATTATTTTAATCTTCACTTTATATAAAATTCTTATTTTACATAGAACACCCTATATATTATTACATTTTCAGATTTCTGGCACGTTTATTTTATTTTATTTAAATTTATTTATTTATTTAAACTCTATGCTAAAATTAAATAGTTTTTGAGATATTCTACTCTTAAGAAAAAATATTTGTTTACATAGATAGTTCTTTGTCCTCTATGTTTTTATGACGTTTGATAAAGTTAAATAATGCTAGTGTAATATTTATTGGCCTCCTAGATATACTGGATTTATTTTCAAATAATATTTTCCCTCAAGTTACCTCAAAATATCAGGTTTTCCAAATAACAAACCTACAGAGTAACTTTTACAATAGATTAAGATATTGTTCGTTTGCATTAGGAACTCGTTTTGAACATTTAATGAAATAGAAATTTAGAATAGCTTTTGGTTTCATTTTTCTAATAGCCATTAAGCCACCTCAGTTTTAGAATAGTTTGCGTTTTTATAAAAAACTTATTTTTTACTTTAGAAATATTCAAAGTAGGCGAATATTTATTCATAACATCAAGAAGTGGATAAATAAATTAGTTATGAACATTCATATCAACGCACGATAACTTAACGTGGCGCGAACCCCCACTAATCTCTCAACGAACACTTCCGTCAAATAAAACTGACAATAGGGATGCTGTTTTTCACTGTATACTCGTATTTATATAGGCAACGTCCAACAACGACACCACAATACTGATGATGCTCGCCCACAAGAATATACATATACAAATATATATATATATATATGAATCATTGGCTATTCAGGTATCCTTAGAAGGACTGCCGCGACGACGTTTCAATGAGACCCCACTTAACTTTTTCTCTTGGTTCTCGTTCAGTTTTCTCTCATTGAAACATTATAAGAACACTCCTTCTAAGGACCGGCAAGGCACGTTACAATACTTGAAAAGCCAACAATTCATATAATAACCGTGAAAATGTATATAATGTATATATATATATATATATATATATATATATATATATGTATATATGTATATATATATATATATATTCAGAGACAAGGAGCAACAAAAAGAGCCAAAAATTTAAATTTTGCAGAGAGAATCCACATTTCTTACAAAAAAAGTTAGAAAAGACAATCAAAAATTTATATCAAAATTAAAAAGCAAGAAGGAAGAAGGAAGATTATACATACTTTTAAAATAGAAAATTCACTAAATTTGGTCATAACTAGAACTAAGCAACTATATTTTCAATGTGGTAGCACAACTATATCAAAAGCTAATATTATTTAGGCAATATCTCACTTTACTTGAAAATATGCCAACTTTATATTTACGTAGACGGTGTTCACGGAAGTCGATATTCTAAAAGTAATTTCAGGGAAATCGGAATTTCTAATATATCTCAACTTTGACCTGAATCTGAATACGACATAATACGCCGGATTTTAATTTTTATCGGTGTCTGGAAGGCATCCAACATAAAGCCCGAATTAAGAGATTAGATCTATTTAATAGATTTTACATATTCGTTTTATATGTGTGCTTTCAAAATTACCAACTTTAGAATTCGTGTAATAAAATGAAAAAATTTTCATCAATTCGTTCAATAATAATCTATATTTTATTGTTACCGAAACTGTTAATAAATATGAATTTCCTTCACTGGAAATTACGCGAAAATAAATTGAAACATTATAATTAATAATATTTATTAATATTTAAGAAATTATAGACGTCTCATTTATAAAAATCAAAAAATATACAGATTTGATAAAATACTGAAAGCATTTCCCAAAAAGAAATGATTCTATTATTTTGGATGATTAAGGTAAAATAGAAAATGAAACAAATTATTTCTAGCCAATGCACAATCTTTAGTTATGAAAACTCTTCTCGAAACTGCTCCTCCAAACGGCATAACATTAACTTTTCAATGTCCAAACTTTTTCTCTAAAATTAACCCTTTCTATATCTTCATTTGAGCATTATATAAACACATTTTGTTGCCCCTCAAACCTACTCGTATGTCAAAGTTGAATCTAAAGGAATATTATATTAGCAAACAATACTTTGGGCTTATTAGAAATTGCCATACTGAGTGAATTTTTCACTCAGTATGGCAGTTAGTTTTATGAAAAATCCATTCAGATATATTAGTGAACATATTTTCATCTCTTTTTAAGTTGCCATAAGTTTATAATAGATCTTGGAAAAGTGTAATTATGGCACTCTTCTTTATATTCATAATTTTACACTGTTCTACCAATTCAAAGTCATTTCATAGTATCAAACTGTCTTATGAGCAAAAGAAGTTCTTTTAGTTTAACTTCAATTTCTTTTGTTGAAACAAAATATGAAAATGGTGTGACTCTCATTCATGTACTTGGCTGCTTCTTAAGATAACGCTTGTCTTCATAGCTCGATGCTTAAAATGAAAACAATTATTGCTTCCACCAAAACTACTATATTTCAAAGTCACTATCGAATTTTATATGATTACTATTTGCCTACCTCAAGTTTCAGTCTCGACTCGTTTAGAGTTTAACTCCCTTTACCTCAGTTACTAGAATTTAACTCCCTCTGCCTTCCTAAAAATTTGACTGCGCTAATGGTCTAACAACTATCACCATTCAAGCATGAACTTTTAAGAAGGTAAAAGGAATTTTCACCAGTGTCCCATGAACAATACTATTGGAAGTGAAAACCATGTCCAAACACCAACAAAACTGAAATTCTCTTATTTTTTTAAATAATAGTTATCGCTAGAGAACTAAATTTTTATTTGCATTAGAATAACCCGAGGCATAATCGTGGGTACCTCTATAATTTTGAATATTCAAAATATACTTTATGATAAGAATAAAACCACAACAAGAAGCAATGTAAAGTCAACTGACAGGTAATGCAAACACATTAAAGGAAAGACACAACCACTTACTAGACGTGTATTGTACTATTTTAGGTACACAGTGTACATTTTGGTTCTCAACGGTACAGATCGCGTGCGGAGTTTGTTTTCGTACAGGTATTTTTCGCCGTGGTTTACCAGGTGCGACACTTTGCAATTATCTGCTTATGATGACCACTTAGTTGTCGAAATGTGTATACAGAATTACGAAAGTTAATGTGAAAAGGGGTTATATATCAACCTTAGTGATTAAGTTAATCAACCACAGGCTCCATCAAATTCAACTTAAAGACTACGATGATCTTTACTTTCATCAGGTAATCCGCCTTTGTTCGGCAGTTGTATGCACGTGGTGAATGTTATTATCGAAACAGTCATACAAAATAATGATACACCTACATATACATCTTCTACATGTAATTTATTAATTGCGTAAAAAGTATACATTAATAATAGACATACATGTAAGCAAAGCCTTTAACAAGTAATTGAATATTTTAGAAATAAATTTATACTAATTTAAAAGTGCATTAATGAGTACGTAAAATAATAACAATATCTATCTCTTTTCCAGATTTCCTTCTGTCGAATAGCCCAGTTTACCAGAACTGCATTACCACAAGTTCGATATTGCTGCTGTATATTCAAAACACTTGAATTCAAGAAGATTTTGGCCTACTCGTCATATGTATAGTAATTATGTGAATTATATATAAGAAAATGCGCTTATTATTTATAATCGAGTTTATAATAGATAGATAAGTATCCCTTTGCTTCCTCGAAATGATATAAATGTACATAATTATTACAACACACTGTATTAGTATAATCATGGTAAATCATCTCCGTATTGTTATTATAATAAATGTAAAACTAATTTATCCCATACGTAGTCAGTGTCTGATTATCTACGACTAATGCTGTTACTATTAGTTATTTATATGTACAATGTTGGCATAATATATTCATACAAGCAAATGTTATCCAAGATGTTAAATGGTCAATCTAAGTGTTTATGTCAATGAATATGTTTAAGAGTGATGTGAATTTAGCTAATAAAAACGTAGTAGGGAGATATCATGAGCCCCATAAACTGTAATATCGATTTACAGTAGCAGTTTAAAATCTTCTTACTTCGTTTTTTTTTCAAGCGTCATTAACTTTTATTATAGACGTTTGTATAGTTTTCGCTTTAGGGTCAATCTTTTTTTCTTATAATGTATGTTTAGTGAAAAATATATGTATTAAAAATCAATGATACGTTACTTATAAATGTAAGTATCTCATGTACCAATGTGAAATAAAAAAATAAAAAGCCCTAGTTTATTTTTTCCCTTTCACATAATAATTCATATTTTAAATAAAAATCTTTACGATATTTATTTATTGAAATTTGAATAAAATGATTTCCAAGGCGGTTTCTTTTAAAGAAATTCATAGATATTCTTATTGTTTTGGTAAAAGTTAAATACAAGTTTTTTTGCAATATATAACATTTCTCACACCAGTCTCATTATTTACTTGCCACGCCTCGTATATAACTCTTTTTGTTGATCTCTTCTCTTACTTAAAAAGGAGAGAAATTTTAAAAAATTGATAAAATAAACTAAGCCGGTATAGAGCCACTTTATATAAATGGTGAGTTTTTAATCATTTTTGTATTGCATTATACTTCACAAAAAAAACACATTTGAAAACCTAAGTAGAAACGCTATAGAAAGTATGTAACTAACAATTGATTAAAGAACGGATATCTAGGAATACTTTTCTAAATAAAAAGTTGAATTCTTTACCTCAACCTAACCTTGTGAATCCTTCATTCCTAGTATTATATTTTCCAATTTATTTCATGTATCGGAAGCCAGACATATTCGCTTGCTGCTCTCTTTATGTATACCATGTATTTTGTAGTTGAAGTATCTCTCTGAATGACCTTTGCGTTTAGAGGAATGTAACTTAAATTCTTCTATTCATGACCTTTGAATAAAATTCACATGGTCTTTATATTATTAGTACATTAATTTCTTTGAATTTTTATGAACTTACAAGCAACCGTTTTAAAATACATTTTTCACTTAATTTCCAGAAAATTTCTTACAATACTGATTATATTGACGACTAAAACTCATATTTTATTTAATATAAAAGAACTTGACAATAAATATATTCCATCTGCTTTATTTTATCGTTTCAAAAAGTACAACTAGATCATCAACTGGATTCCAATACGAAATCACAATCTATATTAGTACAAATTCATGCAGATTCTTGGATTTAAGTACCTATAATTCACATTTTTTAACTGCTCATAAATTGTTGATTGCATCGATAATAAATATATTAAAAATGCATTTCAATTATTTGTAATATTTTAAAAATAAACTATGCACATTACCTCTACGAAAAATCCACTAGTAATTGTCAAGAAAAAACGCCTGAACTTTGAATTAAGAGTTAAACCAGTACGAATTTTTGTAAATAGTTAGACTGTCTAAACCACAGGCTCCATCAAATTGTATGCACATTACTGTAGACTGTATATATATATATATATATATATATATATATATATATATATATATATATATATGTTATACTAAAAATGCTTCTATAATAGACTTTTCTTTATAAACATTTGCAGCGTATTGTCGCTTGTTGCATTCCAAACGTCATTCCAGTATCATTCATATAATCATCTCTACCCATTTTACCTTTTATGTTATTTATTAATTTTTTCGTGTGTTTGTCGTTTATTTCTCTGGGCTGGAATTCAATTCCATACTTTCTTTGGCTTACGTACCATTTCAGCTGATTTCCATTTATTCTATCCACAAAAATATCTTTGACTTCCCCGCTCTCTCTCTGATATCTTTATTTATGATTATACATATATTGTTAGACCACATATTCTCTAGTAAGTCACTTTAGCCTAGAATAACTTCTACTTCATATTTTATTTATATCTCATATCTCCGATCCATATATCATGACTGGCTCTATTATAGTATGAAGTATATTCCTCCTTTTTTTGACTCCACATCATTGGATTCATTATTTTAATTATATTTTTTGCTCGGCCTTTTTTCATTATATTTTTGACATGTTCTCCATCTTCGCAGGCTGCAATTCCCAGATATCCATAGCACATATACGAGTACTATGTAACATTTTTTATTAGTTCATTCTCTAGTCCTATGTAACCATATATTGCATCTTTTCCGTATTTACCTCTAAACCTCACTTCTCTGAGTTTATATAACATACATACCATATCCTGTTGAGAGTCAAATATGTTAGGCTCTCTCGTAGTCTCCAATACATAAGTGTAGTGTCACACGAAGGTAAATTTTAAAAAGGGTGGGGGAAAGCAATAGCCCTGTTTAACTCCTTTCAAAGGAAATAATGATGAGAAGCTCCGGCTCTCTACCTTAACGACAGCCATGTTTCTTTATATATATTTTGTTAATGGCTGCTTCTTCTAAAGTGATCGATAATTTCTGAAGGAGATCAGAATGAAATGCTTTTCCCAGAGCCCTTTTCTATCTCCTTCTCTACTATGTGTGTCTTAATTTGAATATATTGTCTTTACTGGATCTTCCCGTTCGAAAACCTCCTCCCCTACTTATTCAGTTTCTTGCTCTATCCCAGTTTTAAATACTCTTCTGTATACTCTTGCTGTGTAATTTTCGCATTCATATCTGTTTTCATTTTTATAAATTGAATTTATGGAAGAAATTTTCCAATTTGTTGGCATAACTTCCTCCATTAGGCGCTTATTCAATATGTTTTAAATAATAATAAGTAATCCGTTCCACGCTCTGCTTCTCTACACACTTTCATGTGAAATGTTCTTATAGATAAGTTTTGTTTTATTACAATATAATCCAACACAGATCTCAAGTGTTTTGTATACATGTGTATTATTTATATCTTCATATTGAAAAAATCCATTTAAGATTTTTAATGAATATTGTTCATATAATTCTGATTATCCTGATGACATACCGTGGTTAATTAAAAAACATTACAGTTTCAGTAAGTATAAGAACAAGAAGAATAGATTCTTTCGCACGATTATTATAAAATATTACGCATGGGCTGTATTTTGACAAATTGTAATAGAGTAATTATATTATATTAAGAGAGTCAATAGCAAATAGAAAACAATTGACAGAATATAAACGAAAGAATTAAAAAAACTAGGTAATTAGCCAATGATTACTGAACAACTACTAACTATATTAGTACAGAGTGAATAATGGAAACTATCTAACGAGGAACGAAAGTACGTTATCTAATAATGTGCATAAATATCAAACAATTATAGCAGCTGTCCACCGAGTGAATAACTACATTAAAACTATTGAATGTAATCGCCCTTATAGCAGCTGTCTATTAAGTGAATAACTGCGTTAAGAATATTGAACATCTATACCAGCTGTCTAATCAGTGATTGACTACGTTAAATCTATTGAATAAAATTATAGATATCGAATAATTATAGCAGCTGTTTAATAAGTAATTAACTATGTTAAAGCTATGGTACTGTTTCTAATAAGCAGTCCTTTAACTCCTGATGATTTGACAGACACAAGATAATCCTCGTTTACTTTTTCTAAGCACGTCGAAATATATTTGGTCTCTAATAGGGTGGCTGCGTCACAATTAAATTCGCATCTTTCTTCCTGGTCTCGTAAAATATTATCGATATCAAAGAAAAGAAAAGAACTTACGCTACACGTAAGGACCCTCGAGTTGTAAAAAGAGTTAATTAACCAAATTAGTCTTACTTCGTGTTAATTAATAGAACCACAATCCAAGACGGATATCCTGGCCCACGAGGTCGCGTAATTATCGACTGTTTTTCACCACAAACTATATGAAAAGTCGATAAATTTAATCGATTGGTGCTTTTCTTCCGATAATTAGTCGCGAGAGAACTCCTTTCTTTTCGAACAATGCCAATCTAACGTCCAATCTGAATTTTACTCGTGATAGACGAACTTTTCTGCTTGAAGTTTACATTACATAAAAAGAGGAAGAAGGTGCAGCATCGACGACATTTGAGCCTCTATCAAATGACGTACAAATAAAAAGAAGAGCAAAAATAATGAAAAAAGTAGTAAACTAAGATTTCATTATGTAGGCAATTAGTTGCTAAAATACTCAGAATAACTTCAAAGGAATATAAACAGTTAATAATGTACATTAACATTTGGGTAAGCAACAAGAAAGAAACATACAGCTTTTTCATACTATTAACAACATTAATGCTAAACATACAAGATGGTAGTGATATCATAAAAGAATAAAAATAATTCCAATTAAACGGAAAATTATTGGAAGCAATAATCTAGAATAAGAGAATTTGTGAAGGCAGGGCCGTAATAAAATAATTAAAATAACCTGCAAATTACGAGATCAAAAATACAAATGGATCTGTCGAATATGTGAAAATTGCGTTATTATATTATTCCAAAAATTAGAAAGCTAATACAGCAATGTGCACAAAATATGAACAAATGATAAAATAAACCCGTAACAATGCTCTATTCGATTTAAATAATGGCTACGCGTTGTCCAGGCTTATGTGAAATAGTTAGAGCAATCCGAGCGTGTGTTATCGTACATGAAGGAAAAGTTATTGCCTATGAGAAAGTTACTATATAATCTATTTTATTTACGCACCTGTCAGTGGTAAGTGATCACCTGGGATAAGGTGGTACTTTATGCGGGCCTCTATATTTGTACTGATGATCCACATCACAACTGAATCTCCTTTAAACTTACTCTTTCTCGTCCATCGGAAGATTTCAAACAAAACTGAACTCTTTTGTAAATAGCACGCACTCCCAGTAAATTACATTTTAATTTTTATGCTCCCTGTAAATTGCAATGGGGCTATTCCATGTTCTCTGAGTAACTCTGTTCTTGAAGCAAGTCTTCGTAGTAAAAGATTATCCTACGTTAAACTTCTTCAAACTGTTCATTCATTAATGTTGATGTTTAGCACATGCCGATTTCTTATAAGGATGTAACGAAACGGACATCTTGATTATTGGCTTTTCTACAACGTCTTGTGTATGCGCCTGTCTATATAGAGTATGTATGTTACACTGTGCTAAGAGTTGTCAAAAATCTGTTAGCAACATAAAGCTAACGTTTTTGTCATCAATTAATATCACGATAGAAACTACAGGTTCTACGCGTAGACATTTTCTACGTTGTAAACTTGAATGACATTAAAACACAAAAAATTTACAAGACCAGGTATGCTGATTATTAAACCGTCAATATTCTGACAATTTTCAGGTAGGAAATCAAAATTATTGAAAATAATATATTTAAATAAAATCATTACATGTTTGTCGATTCAGTGATAACTTAAAAGAAATTAACTGATTGTTTGAAAAAAAGATGACCCATTTTTTGTGACGGTGTGTGTACTCATTAGACAACAAAAACAAATTAGAAATAGTTATAACTTAATTAGAGTAAGTATGCACTGAACTGTGAGTACAAAGATATAAATTTCTATACAATTGTCTTTAGAGAATTACTTACTGATTGTTCGGTGGTTCTATTATGCCCATAAGAAGCTCATTTCCTGGATAAAATCGACCATATGCAACTTACCTCTGAAACGTCACGGTCTTCACTGCTCAGTGAACACGAATGTTAAAGTTGATATCCCTCCTGTGCTTCTCTTTTCCTGCACAATATATATAACAAGGAAATTGCAAAAAATACACATACACACAAATATACTACACGACAGCATATACAATCAAATGAAGACTGTTATAATTAAAGTTCAAACTAAGTACGAGATTCCTGAAAAAATAATATCTTTCTTCTAAAAATTTAAGTATGTTTCTCTTTCAGAAAATAATTATAAATGCAATGCAAAAATATTTGACCTTGTAACTATTTTTTGTATCTTTGTACACCCCACACGACGAAAAATGAAAATTTCTATTAAAGTAAATTATACCAATTCAAAGAAAATAGATCACTGAAGGTTGATATATAACCCCTTGCCACATTAGTTTTCGTATTCTGTATACGTATTTCGACGACTGAGTTGTCATCATCAACAGATAATTAAACAGTGTCGCACCTGGACAACTACGGTAAAAATACCCGTACAAAAACAAATTCCGCAAGCGATCCGTACCGCTGAAAGCCAAAACGTACACTATATATTCGTTTCACATGATTTTTAAAAATTGTTTTACTTAAACTAAGATGAATGACATTAAAAAAGATGAACATAAGAGATAAATATCTACATGTGATTTATTGCACTGTCCTTTTTCTGTCATTTAGCAGACCGAAAAGAGAAGAGTTATTAGGTCCGGAGTCAATGTTTAACACATGGCCTTTCTTCTTCAAAATGTATATACGTATCTAATTCGCGATAATTACACACGTTCTTAATCAAATGCAAACAATTCGTGTTAACACTGTGATTACAATCCAACACATGTTTTGCTAAACCAGATTTTTCTGATCAGTTGAATTTTATATGCGCGATATGTTCTTTATACCGAGTTTTTATCGATCGTTTTGTTTAGCCGATGTATTGTTTACTACAATCTAGACATTTAATTCCGTAGATTCCCGATTTCTTGTTGTTCTCGACTTTGTCTTTTGCATTTCCTAAAAGGGATTTTATGGAGTTAGTGGACAGAAATGTAACTTGAAAACCGCGCTCTTTAAAAACACTATTTAAATTTTTCGTCAAATGGTGGAAAGGTAAACATACAAACTGCTTGTCCCGATTGCTTTGAGGTGACAAACATGTGGTATCCCGAATTGTTTTTCTTATGTTAGCCTTCCTAATTAATCCATTGATTATCTCCGAATCAAAACCATTGTGTCTCGCTATATTCTTAATAAAGTTCAATTCTTTTTCGTATCTTACTTTTGTTAGCGGGAAATTAAGCAGGTCATTGATAAGAAAACTGAACGAAGCCATCTTTTGTTGCATGCTATGATTTGAGTCCGCCGTGATGGATCTATTGACATTGGTTTGTTTTCGGAAAATATCAATTTCTATTTTAAGATTATTCCTACTAAGGTGTCCAAATAAGGCAACGTGTCATTGTGTTCTTTTTCTACTGTAAATTTAATTGTCGGAAATTTTGAATTTAACTGCTTGACGAAATCTTCCAAGTTGCATTTACGTGTATTGAAAATCGCAAAAAAATTATCTACATACCTAATCCAGATTCTTGGAAAATATTTAAAATATATTTAATTCAATTTCAAAATTACTCATGAATAAGTCCGCTATGAATGGAGAAAGACAATTGCCCATTGCAGTTCCCTGTTTTTGTTCATAGAACTTCCCTTCAAATTGGAAACAGTTTTGGGACATGCAAAGATTTGTCAATCTCATGTATTCCTTTACTTCCTCTGGTTCGATCTTATTTTCTTTTGTGCAGAAATTCTTCTAAATATTGGGTCTGGGAAAAAGTTCGTTGCGTTTTTTCAGTAAAATTCAACTGGTCCCCGCATGGCGCGTGGACGAATTCATTTAAACCGAATATGCTCCATTATTATCGACAATGTTTCGCCATTTTTTTGGTAGATCCATGATCCCATCGGTGAAGAACTTCTGTGGTTTCTGGTCGAAAAACTGAATCAAGTAGTTTTCACAGGCTTCTTTTGAAACCAACTTAATTCCATTGAGAGAGTTCTGCAGAGATCGAAACAGATGATAGTCAGAGGGTGCTATATCCGGACTGTAAGGTGGGTGCATCAAAACTTCCCAACCAAACTCTCTCAATTTTTGACGGGTCATCAAAGAAGTGTGTGGTCGGGCGTTGTCATGATGGAAGACAACACCTTTCCTATTAATCAATTCGGGCCGTTTTCTTTCAATCGCCTGGCGTAATCTCTCTAGTTGTGCACAGTAGAGTTGAGAATCAGTCGTCTGACCAGTTGGAAGTAGCTCGTAGTGGACGATTCCCCTCCAGTCCCACCATACACACAGCATCACTTTTTTTGGCGTCAATGTTGGCTTAGCGAACGCTTGTGACGGCTCACCATCCTTTATCCACGATCTTTTACGCTTCCGATTATCGTACGTAATCCATTTTTCATCTCCGGTTATTAAACGTTTCAGAAACGGCTCGATTTCATTCCGTTTCAGCAGCGCATCGCAGATGTTAATTCGGTCAATCATGTTTTTCACGCTCAACTCATGAGGAACCCATACGTCAAGCTTTTTTTTGTAACCAGCTTTGTGTAAATGGTTCAAAACAGTTTTGTGGTCAATGCCTAGCTCCATGCCAATATCGACACTGCTGATATGCTTATCTTGTTGGACTTTTTCAAGAATTTCATCAGATTTTTCAGTGATTGGACGACCGGAGCGTGACTCATCTTTCACATTGAAATTTCCAGAACGAAAGCGAGCGAACCATTTCCGCGCAACAGATTTCGATAAAGTACCTTCACCGTACACAGCACAAATTTTATCACAAGCCTGCGCAGCGTTCTTCCCCTTATCATAATAATATTGCAGAATATAGCGAAATTTCTCATTATTCTTCTCCATTTTCAAGTGCGAATAACTTTCCAACCACTGCACCGATTACAATGTTTCTACGCTCAAACTAACGTTCGGAAGGTCATCTAAAAAACGAGCTGTCGGTGGTGTCGCTGTGACTTGTTGTTCTTTAGTTATCGGCAACCAATGCCATCTATCGGGAAAAACGCCACGAACTTTTTCCCAGACCCAATATTTTAAAGGTTATGGAATTGGTGCCGAAGGAAACAATGACGTTACGTCGAATGATACTAAACTTTCCCCATCTTCTAATTTACAATCTTTAATCTTTTGAATAAATTCTACTGATAGGCTTCCAAGTTTTTCGGGCAAACTTTTGTATTCATTCACTAGCCATTTTGAGATCAAGTAAGCGTGCGAAATTTGTTTTCGTACGGGTATTTTTACTGTAGTTGTCCAGGTGCGACACTGTTTAATTATCTGCTGATGATGACAACTTAGTTGTCGAAATACGTATACAGAATACGAAAATTAATGTGGCAAGGGATTATATATCAACCTTCAGTGATCTAGTTAATCAATCACAGGCTCGATCAAAATTACCCTCAAAGAAAATAATTTCAAAAATGTAATTTAATTATTAATATATATATGTATATATTTATATATATAATTATTTTAAAATTCTTAAAAGAGAAATGTTAACGCTAATATTTCACCTATCAAACAATTCGATTATAAACCAAATACGATCTACTTTGAGCTATTCGTACATATTTCAAAGCTATTTCCATCTGTTCCGAGTTGGTTCCTATCCGTTCTAGCAGCTGGACTTAGACCAATAATAGGCCGTTTAGTCCAGCTGTTGTTAAGTAAATAAGCAGACTACCCGACAAATTGATTTTCTCTCTCTCACTCATTTTCATGGCGTTGTTGATGAATTCGTCGTAATTGTTGGTTGTCGATTCAATATCAACTGCAACAATAAAATTAATAACAAAAAAACATAAAAAATCTAAACACTTTTCTTAATTTTAGTTAGTGTAACTACACAACACAAATAAAGTGACTCTTTTCGAACAAGCTTAATTTTCTACACAATACTGGTATGAGGTTCGTACTTTACAATGTTGTCTTATAGAATGAGACAATATGCAATTATTATATCATCGGGAAGAGATTTTTATACGACAAAATATTCGTTTGACCTTGTTTTGTAATAGTAGTCACTTTTCAATATCTTTCCTACCTGTAGAACACACGGAAAACCCCATATACGCGAGGGTTAACGGGTTAACGACCGCGAAAATTGCTGACGGAAACCGATGGAGATATGGACTAAGATGAAGGTGTAAGTTTTAGCAATTGGATGTAATCTCGCATATATGGAGTTTTGCATGTGTTAGAGAAGTAGGAAAGATAGAGAAGTATGGCTATTATTGCAAAACAAGTCCAAACGAATAATTTTTCATATAAAAATCTTACCGGCATTGTGCAGAAAATTAAATTTATACAAAGACAGTCAGTTTTAAGCTTTTATTTGTGTTGTGTTGTATAGTTATACTAACTAAAATGGAGAATGATATGCAGATTTTTTATGTTTTAATTTTTATTACTAATTTTATTGTTACAGTTCATATTGAATTGATTTCGAACAATTCCAATGAATTCATCATTCAACGCAGTGAAAATGAATGATCGTTAGAGAATCAACTTATCGGGATATCTGATAATCTAACTATCGGAACAGATAGGAACTGCTCCGGAATAGGTGGAAGATCACTGAAACAGGTAGGAACAACTCACCATGGATGGTACTCGGTTTAAAACCAAATTAAGATATATGAAATACGGGCATCTATACTTCTTACAAAAAAAAATTTGTAGTACCTCCTCTTAAAATATTTATGATATATTTTGCCAGATGATTCGAAAATATTTTATACAATATATCCTTGTTTTGTAAATAAACAGAAAACATAATTTTTACACAAATGAATTAATGTTGTTTCGCTTCTAATTAATTTCGCTTGATAGGAAGTACGCATACAACTAAATATTAAAAATAAATCGTGATATGTAATTTGTCAAACTATCTACTGACTAATCTTTACACTTAAGAATTATATGAAATTGTACAATAAATTAAAGTTATCAATACTAAAGTTAACAAAATTGTTGTAGTTTTTAATTATAAAACGTTGTAATAATGAGTGTTTTTAAGCTGCATGAGAAATATCGATATCAATAACTATGGTTTGACAGCTGATAATGTCAAATTGTGTTGAGATTTCTATTCAGTAAGGTTCGGCAAGTCATCGTGAATCGTTTAACGCCAGAACAACGCTTCCAAATTGTAGAAATTTACTTTAAAAATAAATCTGTTCGCGAAGTTCATAGAGCACTTCGTCCATTTTACGGTCAACATAATCGACCTAGTGAGCAAGCAATTTCTGAAGTTATTGATCATTTTCGCAATAATTTTACTTTTCTCGATTCAAAACCATCAATAAGACAAAGAAATGTGCCTACCGAAGAGAATATTGCTGCTGTAGCGCGAAGTATTGAAGAAGACCACGAAATGTCACATCATTGTCGTTCTTAACTTGTTGGCCTTTGTCCTTCGACTAAGTGGAAAATTTTACGAAAGGATCTAGGCTTACGTGCCTATAAAATACAGCTCGTACAAGAATTGAAACCAAACGACCACCATTTGCGTCGCATTTTTGCTGATTGGGCTCATTTGAAACTGGCCGAAGATGAGCATTTTTATCAAAGAATTGTGTTTCTGGTTAAATGGGTACGTCAACAAGCAAAATTGCCGTATTTGGAGCGAAGACAATCTTCAAGACCATATAACTTTTATTCTGTTTTGATATATCCCTAACTGTCGTTTTTAGAATATCTCTTTGATTCGTAAATTTGACGACTAAGGCATGACTCATTTACTTCCACAAAAGCGCATACGTTCACTCCTCTTTTCATGTTTTACGAGTACAGCATTCTTAACATCGATACCTGACTTTTGTATTCGATGTACATCTAATAGCCTCTGATTATAGGGTACTGGACGATCAAGACACAAAAAGACAAATCGTCTAGTGACTTCTTGCGAGCCTTTTTGAGATGAATACCATTCGATAGTTATTTTTACCTCGGTAGTATAAATAAATGGCATGGCAAATAAATATAAGTTAATAACTTATTTATCTCCCAATGACAGTTTTCTATTACCAAAATAAAGATGACAGTTCCTGTCATTATTCTAAAGAAAGGTCTGACAACATAGACACTTGCATATTCATTTTCGATGTATGTATATGTCTAGTATAGGTACTACATAGAATGTGCTATAGCCCTTTAATAGGTATATGTATTATATATTTTGTCGTGTAATTGGAATATATGTTGGACAATGGGGTTTCTTATTATTGTATTATAGTTGTATGTAGTACCTTAAGGAATGTGAAATAAATGCATTTTTAAATTGTAAATATTTTAATTCATATACCTATATATAAAATTACAGAATAACTCAATATTATCCAATGATTAATCACTACATTTGCTTGTAAACTTGACGAACGGAATAATAAAGGGATTTTCGTCGTAAATTCTATCCAATTTGCAAGATGTTTAAATTTTTCTATTGCAACAAATGTACAAGAATTAAAAACGATCATACCTATAACTTTTCCATTACAAACTGTCGGATTACCCGACGAGTTTTCACATGGCATATCTCTTAAACATATCATTTTATTATTATCATAAAACGTGTTCCATAACGATCTGACAACCTTAGATTTACAAACGGAATGTGGCGCAAATTTAACATCTACAGCTGATAATTCCATTTTAGAGTTTATTTCGTAGTAGCCATAAACTGAACAGTATTCACAATCGATTTCTTTTGATAATTCTATTACACTGGCCTTGTTGCTAAAAGGTATATAAATTTCCATTAAGGCAATGTTCTCTGTAACATTTTCCATTTCATAATTAGGATGAAATATGATATTGTGCGTTTTTCTCGTTTCACCGTCTAAACAATGATCACCTACTACAAGGTAGGGTTTTATAGCAACATGTTTGACGATGTATGCACATGATGCTGTGGTTAAAATCCAATTGACATGTATATAACATCCCAAGCAAATATGTTTTTGTTTTGCACATATGTTAATTATAAATGTAGTATTACGCATACTTGCTTGAGCACTCGTCATTTCACAAAAATATAGGACAAACATCGAATAAGTTAATATACACTTTAGCATTTCTTTGCTCTAATATCTTGATGCTCCTGTCATTTCTTTATGACATATGACAATTCGTCTTCCTTTACTTACATTATTCTTAGAGAATAAAATATATAATACAGTAGTTCTGTAGCTAAGAGAGATTTCGTTTGAGAAGAGCTTCATTTGGTTTTTGTATTCATTTTCATTTCGATCATCTACTTCTTACAAAAAATAACCTATCTATTTACAGTTTCCAAGTAATAACATCTTGACACGTATTATACAGTGCCTTCTTTAAAATCAGCCATAGGTTTTCATGTAGTAATATTTGAATCACATGTTAAACATTTCCCATATTCGTTTGATAGATATTTATATATATATATTAATTTGAATTTGGCAGAATAAGTTTTGTTAGAAAAACTATCCTGGTTTTACGAGTTAGTTTCAAAACATCAAGAAAATTAGAAAAATTTAGAATAGGATTTATGCATTGATCTCCCATACAATTTTGACGTGTTACTAAGGAAACAAAATATCATTAAGTTGACAATATTTATTATAATTCTGTTACAATGAAGTACACTTAAGCTTAATAATGATTGTCTTAAAAAACTGATTTCTATAGATCTCTTGTCTAAAGAGTGAGGATTATGATTGTTGTACCACAGGCGTGCGTGTGATAGGTAAATAAAATAAATAGTCTTATATAATTTATGGAGCCCTTTCAAGCAGCGTTTTCATTGTAATCGCAAATAGGATATTCGAAACATCAGATATGTTCCACAATTGATCCA
The DNA here is from genome assembly GCA_031893035.1 of Dermolepida albohirtum. NCBI lineage: Eukaryota > Metazoa > Arthropoda > Insecta > Coleoptera > Scarabaeidae > Dermolepida > Dermolepida albohirtum. Next base: position 816,000 of record JAVIWB010002358.1, read on the forward strand.
ACAAATTGAGTTCGCCGTGAAAAAAAATATTATTATATGAAAAGAACGACCGTTCGGCATTTAGTGATATCATATTTGCATAATTAAAGCAATGTTTGTTAATAATTAAAGTATCTGTGCACACACTAGCACTACAATTTGTTTTAATAAGGTAAAAATCTGCATTTTTCTTTACCACACTAACCGCTCTGGCTATAACACTAATATTTTTGTCGCCGTTAATAGTAAGTAGCTGTGTTCGTACAGGGTCCAATATTTGCAGTGAATCCGCTAATGGCAACGAAGGATTTTGTAAATTACTAATTGCTTCGACTACTCTTTTGTAATTGTTATAAACTATTTATAGATTTGTTTCGTTCAACTTCAGTGTCTTGGAGTTTTTTGACTTTCCTCGATGGCTCTTACTTTTTAGAATCAAATTGTAAAACTACAGACTCAATTTTTTGGAAATATGGAAGATCATGTTCCCCAGCGCGTAAAAATCGGCTGTAGATGATCAGAGATGCTGGAAAATTGCCTGTGGAATTCTCAAATACGTTTAGGGGATTGGGTAACAGTGTTTTTGTGTGCGCCACCATTTATATCTGGATAACAGCATCGAATAGTTTCTGCCACAAGAAAGCAAGGATTTGACACGTTACATGTAAGAAATTACCACGTCGATCTACAGAACGCATAGTTGTGGTGGCATGAGTCTTAATCATTGACCTCTTGAAATCAATTTTAAAATACATTCTGTACTCTTCTGGAAGCTAGTAAGATTGAAGATGACGTCGTAATGTTTTCGAACTAGGTAATCTACGGTAGATTAAAATTTCCCAACGCGTCCGTCTTTTTGTAGTCGTGTGCAGTGTATTTCGTCACTTCTGGAGGAGGTACATATTAAAATACTATCCACATATATTGTATATATTGTCTTTGGAAGATTCGAGGTGCATATTATGAAGAGCTCTGAGGCTAAAAGGGATCGCTCTGATTGTCATTCGTTCAATCTTGCAAAAAATGATCTCGTGCTCTCTTGGAGAGATACGAAATAAGACCCATTACTCGATAATTTTGGAGGAATCGTAGGGCACACCTACTTATACGTTACTGCAATGGAAAAGGGCGCCCCATTCCATCATAACACCGTGTAAATAGGCCTACTTGTGAACACACTAGACGATCTACAGGATCTAGCCAGCAACGCACTAGCTTCGGTGATGACGAGTATGATCTGGCTGAACTTCAAGAAAAAGTTCCCGCCTCAAGACACAACATATACGCGGCCAAAAACCCGAGAAACCCTACCTTCATATATACTATATATCATCAAATATTACATATATATGTTGAATTCTCAGTTTTACGCGTGAGTTCTTCATACTGACAGGCGACGTGTTGACGCTTCAATAGCATGTAGGTATCTTCTTCTAGAATTGCTCGTGACGATAGGTGAACAAACAAATTACTTGTTCACCTTTTATTTAATTATAATAACCCCTAGGAGGACAAAAATTAATTTAGTTTTCGTAACTACAACTTAATGTTCTTGTACCAAGTTACGCCATATACAACTTCTGTAGACCTAATCCATATACATGTAAAAGTATTGATTCTTTTGCAAATTTAATGTGAACATAATGTGACAAATACTGCGTGCAACAATTAACCATGCCGCGGTTCTCTGATAACTATTTCCATGATATTGTGCATAGAATTCGTCGAGGTTTAGTATAACGATAATCACACAGCGATTGAACCCTATACTTGTGGCCAGAGTTGACCCAAATGCCTTACGGGTATTGTTGCAGTCAGTTGGATAGTAATAACCTGCATTGTAGTCCACCGCCAACGTTCTCTGCTAATGTGAGAGAGAGAGTGCTCAAGAGATTTAATTGAACAGCAGACGCCACAATACCGTTTTACAAAAATGAATTGTTTCTTGATATTCAAATTTATATCAAACACTATTATATTTATAAAAGACGTCTATAAACTCAATGTAACACAACTCATTTAAAAATTCTTTGTTAAATATTGTTATGTTATGGAATACAAACTTTTAGATTTATTTAATTTCTAACGACTAATATATATATGTATATAAATATATATGCATTAAACTGAAAACAACCAAATTATTACACATTGGTATTTTAAATATAAAAATACGGTGTTTATATTACTCAACTATCGCATAACAAAGTATTTGTAGAAATTCACCAACACTTAACATTTTTTTCGCATTTGTCTTAAATACTGATATACGAATGTGTTTTAGTACATTACCACTAAAGTTATTATGGTTTTACGCAAAGCTTTTTTTCATTTTCTAAAGCGATAATTATCACAAATTATTTATTTGAGTCTAACAGAGTACGAAAATTGTTCCATTGTTATGGCGGCTTTAAAGATGAGTGACAGATTTTAGTTAGTCTGGGAAAATTCTCAGTGGGAACTTTTTCTATGATCGACTGTCTATTAGAGAAACAAAGTGTATTTTTGATAGCCATTCGAACTGGCTATTTTATACAGTTTTTTTGGAAATTATACTAGTAGAGAAGTAAAAAAATATTCTAGCCAAAGAACTGTATGAGTGACATTTTCAAATTTATCCAAAAATAGGTCCAATCAAAATGTCGAAAATTGTTTCAAAATTTACAAGTAACAAAATATTTTAAAAATAACAAAGACACAATCCTTAACAACAGAAATAAGTCGTGTTTATGTTGGACAAACAGGAAGATATTTTGATAAATGTATATTAGAGCATAATAACCAAAAAAATAAAGCAATGCATTTTTCTTTTTTCATTAATTATTTAACTAATAGTAAACATGTGTAAATTATGAATATAAAGTAATTCATATAAAAAACAAAGCGCATTAGTTTATTCCAATCTTTAAAAATTAATAAACTTAATAAAGTAAATAACTTAATAAATAAACAGGGGTAAACGGTACGTCCCTACCAATTTTGTTTATTAAAATTTTGATAGCTCCGAAAAACATGCTTTCTACACTATTTTAATTTATTATCCACAAGTTTATTACATACGCACATGTACAAAAATATGATACCATTAAAATTTTATAATGTACGTTAGTATTTAATTTACTTGAAACACCTGCAGAAGCCACTCTAAAATGGAGCAATTATTATGTGCAGAAAGTAATAAATGAAGATCAATGAAAACGTTAACAATCTGTATTTATTACTAATATATGTACATACTATGCATATATAAAATATATGTATATCATGTTACAAACATAAAATCCCAACTGTATACGACATTGTAATAAGTATATTTTTATTGTTCTTTGGAACTCTTAACGCCGTCTCGTATCTGTCCGCCAAAGTTGATAATCAATACAACCGATTTTAGTATACAGGTTATAGATTCCATCGAAACCTTAATTACGTTTAATAGAATTTAATTAATCAAAACATGTGATTATTGTTATTGTATTGATTAAAAATTATCTGACCATTATCTTACCATTTACATTTTGTTGATGCCTAATTATTTAAAAGAAAATGGCGCGTTCGTTTCGCTCCTTTTACATCAGATGCCAAAGAGAAAACAAGTTTCTGCTCTTATGCCAATTTAGTGATTCAATATTGGATTAAGTAATTAGTACTATTGTGTGGATAGAGTTAATTACTTCTCTGTCAACCATAATTGGATTTGAATAAGCAGATTACGAAATTTTATTGACCTCATGGTAAGATTAGTTAGACCTAGTTGGTAAAAAACTCCATTGCGTGTGATGTATGAAATCTTAAATTTGGATTTGTATTGGTGGCTTATTTTATCGAAGAAACGCTATTGAAGTTGTTAGCTTCAACGTTAATTTGAGGGTTTTTTTAAGTTACTCCATTTTACTGTAAATTGAAAGTACGGACAGGGTAAAGGTGTATGTGAAATCCTGCGCTCATCAAACCGAGAAGACAGAGCTTATCCAACACGCTCAAGGGATAGCATAGACCAGACCATACACGTTTATTGAAAGAACTAATACCTGGGATAAAGGCGTTCGTTCAATCTTTCCTTTATATATATAATATGTTGCGTTTAATCAATTGTAAAGACTGAGGTAACAGTGGATATGTTTATTTGTTACCGAACCATTTAGTTCGAACCTATTTAAGATCGTACAGGCCCGACGTAGAATTATCTGGGCCCAGTAAAGTTTATTCAAGCCAGACAACTTAATAGAATTTATGTAATCGTTAATTCAGTTAAACTATAGAATTAATAATCTGTATTTAACTTTTGTGTAAATAGGTAGCCCTAATTTCTTGGCTTTGGCTTTGCCAGCCAAAAGGCTTTCAATTAACAACTGGTCTTTACATCTAGTTATGGCTCACACTCCTGTGTGTATTTTTAATTAACTAAGAGCTGTCTATAACTTTTCATTAGTAATTTTCTTGTTTACATACGTTACAACCATGTCGTCCTATAGTCGTGAGTTGGCTTTTTGCTTTCGAGTTCGCATTGTTTGTAAATTAGTTTATGACGTTAATTTATTAATGAAATATTTTCATTTACATTTTCGGTAGATTCGATATTTGTGTTTAATTTCTGTCACATTTTGAATTCGGAAAAGTTGTCTATTGGCATTCTTGGTTTGGCTCTCTTGACGATAAGTTGTCTTTATTTGGCTAGCTGTATAACAGTAGTACCCTTGATCACAAACAGATTTTTCGTTACTGATTATGGTTTTGAACGTGCTGCTACAGCTTCTGGATAGATATTATATAAACGGCATAGGAAATCTTTTTAAGGTCTCCTCTTTCAATGTGTGCATAGTTTTTTATATTCACCCTCATCTTCAATATGTTTTCAATTTTTCTAGTTTCTTTTTTGTCGTTGTTGCTATTTTACTACAAACTTGACTACAGCTATGTGAAGTGCTGCTAGTTCCGTTATAAGCATTACTCTTAATACTACTGTTTGTGCTTCCGTAGAGGCTAACCTTTCCTTAACCTTTTCGTTTGCGCTACAGTTTAAAATCAACGTCTCTGATAGTGTTGCCGTACAAGATAAGACATATATAATTTAAACAAAGAATTCAACAAATAAACGTTACGAATACATTGACATTAGCAGCAATTGGCTACGAAAACAAATAAAATGAACCGCGACCAAAATATTATAATTGGATTCGTTGAACACTACTCATCGACCCTTCAACGGAGCGATATTTTGCAGATATCAGGAAGATGTTACCTTCAGTTAGAACTGAGTAACAAGAGTTGCATTCTAAAGATGACAATAACGACTCTTCCGAAGGCTTTAATCGACATAATAACAAATCTTACGAATCCAATATTCGTAAATATTTCATATCGTATAAAACGATTTTTAAAAAATCTTGCATTTCTGATAAGCCACCAGGAACAGATAATGTGGCAACACCAGCCTTCGCAAATGACACAACTTTACTTTAAGTTGAGCAGAGTATATATATTTCCACCAACAAGTTCCAGAAAGCAGTAGACGAAAATGAAAAACCGAACTGAATAAATTTAATTCCATTCACGTAGACTTCATCAACAAAAGGTTGATTAATCTTGCAATACTTAATATCAGTATGGTACTATACGAAAACAATGCCAATTATCTTGGAATTAGTTTGGATGCAAAATTGTGTTAAAAGGTGCATGTTAAAAAGAAAAGGATATAACTGTACAAACAACATTCTGGTCCTTGGGTGAAAATCCTTGTGCTATCTACATATGTACATAACAAAACTTTAATATACATATGTACATATAACCAGGTGATAACACCAATCTAATATTGTATGGAAATGCATGAAATAGACCAATGTTAGCACCATACAGACATTTAAGAATAAAGTACTGTAAAATGTGATAAACTCTCAGTAGTACAGAATAGAAGTCTTAAAAAGAAATTAAATATTTATATTCAATAAAAAAAAATGTTATGTTGTTTAATTTTCATGCAAAATTTAATTTCGTAATATAAATACTCTAGATTTTATAACATAAATTCACTACGCAAATTGTTCCGTGTATTATTTACCTTAACTTTTAGAATAGTGGAGGCTCTTTCATTGCTTTCCACTTCTGAAACTCAAATATCCGAGAATATTTCAAATACACTGTATCTAACGTAGCGTAATCTTGCTTTCACTGTAATATCATAATGCTATGTTATGAGATGTTTGTTTAATATTTCTGGGAATGTGCAAACTTACACAAATGCTTTTACCCAAATTACAAACATACGTCGGATATACATGCATAGTCCTATTCTATTCTCGTAACGTTGGTAAAACTTTGTTACATTTCTTTTTAATCATTGTTTCTGTGTAAAAATTTTTGTTGCAAGTAAGGAAGTCGAAATAATTCGTAATCAAGAAGACGAAATTTGAGAGACAATAATTAAGTGCATAAAAGAATTAAAAACAATTTTACGGAAAAATTACTCTCAATAACATCCAATCGCATATAGTGAACTAAAATGTCATAGACCAGACACTTCAATTGTACAAACTATTTTTTTTTTTCAGAAATGCTTATCTAATAATTTTGCAAAATTAATTCGTTTGGGAACTAATTAATTACGGACTTCACAGATTTAAATTTTCAATATTAGATGTTCAACGCACCCTTGGTAATTTGTAATTATGATCGAACTATATACATTCAAATACATGGATCTGATAGATTTTCATGTATTTGAATGTATACTTCGTCGACTTATATTTGCAATTATGGTGTTAATTTACTCTGAAAATTTTGTGGACTGTTTGGGTCGGAGGATTAATTTCGTAAGGACAATTCTTCTATTTGTAGAGAAGAAAATACTTTATTATTAGCCTTGTAAGCCTTTAATAAATACATACATTAAAATAAAATAAAAATATTTACATAGGGAACAAACTTAAAATTGTTAGATAAATTAAAAATAAAATATTATATATTTTAACTCTTCTGGTTTTTTTAATAAATTGACGTCTAATATATATGCAGAATGATATGGAAATTGCAACATGAAGAAGAGGTAAGAATTTTTTTACCAATCGTGGCAGAAACACGTAACTATTCTAAGATTAAATGGTTAATACAATTTAATTTTGTTTTCATTAAAAATGTGTTGGATTAGTTTCACACTCCCTCACTCTTCGTGGTATCACGTCAATGTTTTCTTGAGATATGATGTCACAAGCAACATGCAATTCATGCCGGAGAACTTCTAGTGTTTGCGGGGGCTTCGCTAAGTGTATAATATCATAGTATCCCTTATGGTATGTGTTCGATTGGATTCGGGTGGGCAGGTCAGGGTGGTAATAGTAAAATATTGTCATGGGTCTCTTCGAACCGATTTACAGAATATCTCGCGACCTAGAGAAGGGTATTATCCTGTTCGAAAAGAGAGTCTTCGAGCTACTAAAAATATGGAAGGAGATATGGTTCCACACGTCATCAACTTATTGCTGGGCGTTTATGGTGCCTGGCCTAAACACCAACTGAGATCTACTCCCATATACTATAGCACTCCATACCGTAACTCTCACGACTCGGTACACGCGCTTTTCAACAGAAAATTAAAAATCACGACGTTTTTCTACGTCTTCACCTGACCCTCATATGTCCATCGTTCATTCCTATACAAAATCGAGATTCATCACTGAACATCATTCTATGCCACACCACATTCCAGTACAGTCGCAATCTACACCACTCCAAACGTTACTGTCAGTGTTGTGTCGTAAATGGTAACAGAAGATGATATGATCGATAGGATTAAGCGGAAATCCAGGCAAAAAATGGTTCGAAGGCTCACACGACAACTTTATTACTAAACCATAAATCAGTAATTGACCTATAACCGGAGCATCAATCTCTTAAAACCATTACACGAAGGCGGTGATCTTGCAAATCATTAGATTTGCTTCAACCCTAGGTTCCTCTTCGGCGTCTTTCCTGGCTCTTTCTCGCCCATGATAGGTAGCATTGCATGATAGTGCTCGTTGGAAGTATTCTTTAACCTTCTTTTTCCTCTTGCTTCCTGGATCCTCCAAATCCTATATATCCTAAGTTTTATTTTCTTTTCTAAGTTGTACATGTGTCTTAACAATTTAGTCTTTGTTTAGACTGTTATTGCCACATCTATCACTGATAATCTCCTTTAAAATAGTCTACCCACTTTAAATAAATTTAATATCAATTATTTATAACATGTTATTCCCTTGGAATAAATACTTTAGTCATTAATACACTTTTACATTTCGTCGTAATTATTTTAGTATCATTTTTAAAAATTGTTTACTTCATACATATCCCTTGTTTTGTTTTATCTTTATCTTCTTACGTATTTATTAGGCAATCGACTAGTAAATAATTCCTTGATTTTTTACTAAAATCATATTTATAATGTTATTGATGTCAACTTTCTCGATCAATAGGAATCTAACAGTAAACAAAAAAATAACGATCCGTCTTAATCTTACTATCGATTAATGAATAAAATTAATTATAAATCATTAATATACACTTATTTTCTAATTCCCCATTTCTCTTATTCCCATAAAGTATATATTTTTAAAATTAAATATTTAAATTTATCGGTATTACCTTAACCCTACTTTTTCCAATTATGCATCCAACTCTTCATAATGTAATAACAATTCTTTGAACTCTTTGCATTTACAACTTCCTCATTATACCCTATTTTATATATACTGTTATCTATTACACTCTTATCCATTTTATTACATTATTTAAATTGTGTATTTGCTCAATAAACCAGTTATAAATGTTGAATCCTTAAACTTACTGTAATTATTTTGAAATTTATTGTGTTGTGTAAAATCTTTTTGGCATTTCCTTCCAATCTCTATCTCTATTCAATGTTAATTTGTTTTCATTTATATTAATTGAAATTTATATTATTTTAGGTTTAATGTCTACAATTTAACAAGAATTAATGCTTATTACATATGTGCAATGGTCACCAACGATATCTAATAATAAATGGTTTTACTTTATAACGATACGAAGGACTACGTTTTTATAATATTTGTTTAAAAGTCTATGCATTCTTTGTTGTATTACCACAAATAAGTGTTTAGAATTAAATTTAATAATACTTGACATAAATAAAACTCATATTTGTTTGAAAATTCATTATATATACAGGGTTTTTAGATTTCATGACTTATAATTTTGTATGCCTTATTTGCCAATTATTAAATTAATTCTCATGTCTTGAATATCATACAAATAAAAAATTTCTGCATTACATGTACGATATAGAAAGCGCTAAAAATTAGAATTTTTCAATTTAGTTTCATAAAAGCCCATAATTATATACAATTAATAACCTATCGTTGATTTTCATTTAATAACTGTTTCCATAATGCAATTTATGGCACATTAGAAGCACTCGAGCTAACTGTCTCTGTCGTCTAATGATTAGGGCGCATTCCCGGAGATCCTAGGTTCGAATCTCACACAGAGAACAGAAATTCTTTCAAAAATTTCTGCATTACACATACGATGTATAAAGCGGTTAAAAAGCGCATAATTATATGCGGTCGCCATTATTGTTTATGAAAGATTTAATCTTTTCAAAATAGAATGTGTTGCTTTAAGAATTTCTCGTTGGTCGATTTGGTACTGTAATGGTTGTTCGGATAATTTGGCGTATCATAAGTTCTTTTGTATAGTTTATTTTTCGCCGTGCCCCATAAGCAAAATTCTATAATTGTTAGATCCAGCGAACGTAAGGTAGCCTGAAGGAGTACACCTATTCTTATTCAGTAGTTCGTAAATTCTACATCCAAGAAATGTCTGCCCGTTAAAGTGCTATTAGGAGGAGCTCCATTATGTCGAAACTATTTTAATGATCTCCAAATCCAATTCATTTAGCATATCTTGCAACTCATTTTCTCAGATATGAAGATAGCGATCACCAATTAACATTTCATCAAAAACATAGAGCCCGAGAACTCTTGTATCGATTATATCGCAACAAACATTGTATCCGAATTGGACTTGAAGTCTTCATAGTTCAAGAGTATGAGGTTCTTGTTGTATCCATGGATGTTCTTTGTGCATGTTGAACTTCTCACAGTTTGTTACACGGGTTTTTTCAGTTTATAAAACTTTAAATATAAACTCAGAGTCAACTCTCCACATATTCTCGTACCATGTACAAAACACTGTGCGTTTCTCAAAAAACTGACAACTAGTCTCAGAGCTAACTCTAGTCAATGAGATGACATATAAGTATAAGTTATGTCATGTCTGTTTTTGTGTACTACTTTGTTGTAACCAACTATGCCTTTCAGGGCAAAAAGTAATTAAAAGTGCCTATAATTCATTTACTTAACATAGTAAACTATATGAAGTGGTACATTTTTGTAATGGAAAAAACAATTTTTAATGAAGTCATAGCCAACTATTGACGCCAGTTATTAAACCAAAAGTTTGGATCATAACTCAAAAAAGGCAAGTCCGATAAAAAATTAGTCAGCACCAATCGATAGAGAATATAGCTACTCTACAACTTTTCCTTTCCAACTTTTCTCTAAATTCAATAATAAAGTAGTTATACGAGCTTAAAAAATTTAACAATTTAGTTTTCTGTAAATAACTAGCAAAATGTGAACATTTGCTGATGTACAACAGCAACACTAAGTCAAGTTGATAAAATTATACTTCTTTCCCCATTTAATCAAATACGTATTATTATTTTATTTAAACTACAAAAAATATACAAAAAATGCAAAACTCACCCTGTATATATAATGGGTGATTCATTATGATGCACTTTCTTCAATAGCTATTTTTTGACAGATAAATCGTGAGTCATTAAAACTTTCTCGCTATTTTAGTATTGTATGACATTTTCCAATGGAAAGACTCAGCCCGACACAACGTCTACTAATTATTCAACTATATTACGAAAATCAGTGTTCCAAGAGAAATGTGTTTCGTGTACTTAGAGCAACTTATGGTCTACATAATCGGCCCGTCGAACGCACAATTCGCTATACCATCGAAAAATTTGAAACACAATTTTTATTATTGGATAATACTCGACCAAATAGACATCCAGCACGTATTGAAGAAAATATAGCGATCGTAGCTGAGAGTGTAGGCGATGACCGCGAAGAATCGACTCAACATAGATATTAACAGCTTCGCTTGTCGTATGCCACAACTTGGCGTATTTTACGTAAGGACCTTAGTTGAAAAGCATACAAAATTCAACTCGTTTAAGAATTGAAAGCGACCAATCTTTCTAATCGTTATCATTTCACGGTTTGATGTAGTTTACGGGCAAGTGGAGTCATCACAGTCTGTGAAAGCATGGCTTTATTGCGATAATAGTTTGGTGAACATTTAATTTCACGTAATGGACCTATGCAATGACCGCCTAGATCTTGTGATATCGCACCTTTAGACTTTTTCCTTTGGGGCTACTTTTAACATTCTTTAATTGGCAAAAAAACCGTGACGCAAGCGTCTGTCTATACGCTCTGGTAACTTAGTTATCGACTTGCGAGATAGAAGCGTTCTCGCTTTGTTGTTCAATACATTTTTGTTCTGGACGAAAGAGGGAGTCAATGACATAATTTATTATTTTTCTGTATCGAAATGATATGATAAACGGTATGATGGAATCGTTCATTAATAACACAAATCTGCCTGAAGATCGGTAAATTCCGTGAAACATATGTAGTAGATAGGGTGTTATTAATAATAGAATGATTTCTTTTAACATTCTTTAATTGACAAAAAGCCGTGACGCAAGCGTCTGTCTATACGCTCTGGTAACTTAGTTATCGACATGTCGTTCAATACATTTTTGTCCTGGGCGAAAGAGGGAGGCAATGATATAATTCACTGACTTTTCACATTCAAATTATCATTTATTTAATTTTTAAACTTCTTTAATTTCGAATAACTCACTAATAGTTTGATTCAGACATTTGATTCAGTTTTTTGTCGGTAAAAAAGGCTTTATGAACGCGAAATTATGATTTTGGCAAATGCATTACTAAATAGAAATATTTCATTCCATTCAAAACTTGCCTTTTAAAAAAATTCATAATTACTTAATTGTCAAACCTCTCGAGAAAATCTTTTATATAGGATGTAGGAGATAATGTTTGAAATATTTTCGCAACTATTATTTATAATGATGATGTAGAATTTAAAAAGTAACTGCTTAACATTTAAAAACACTCATCATTGCTAATTGATAATTAAATGTGAGCTATTTGTACTTGCATACGAAGAATATTCTTACTTAACCAAGTATGCAAATACTAGTGAACGAGATTATTTGCATCATTAAATGTCCCATCACAGAGCCATAGTATCATAGTCGCTGGATAACAGCGATTTTCATAAAAACCTTGCCTGAAATGCTTCTTTATTAGACGGATTTACTCTGTGACGCAACTACCTCAGCTTTCACGTCGATTTTTCACTACATGTATATTACCATCACAACCACTTAATAATAACATAAAGATCTTTTGATGTTTAAAATTCGTTCGATGTCCTATTTTAAGTAGGGAAACATTCTCGTTAATGTTATTAGATATTTCATTATATTTTGCAATACTAATTTGTTTTCCTTTTGTATTTAGGTCTCGCAAGGGCTTATTCAACTTGTAATCAAAATTACCACGTTCACGATCGTTTTAATTTACATTAAACAAAGAGAAGATAAAACTTAATTACTATAGTCGTTATTTCGGTACATGTGTAGATTTAATACAAAAAAAAAAAACAAAAATTTCTGAAGAAAAAAAGTATTGCAAATTTCTGGGTTTTCTCGAAATGTATACAGTACTGTGCAAAAGAAAGAAGCACCTTCTTGAATTTTACAAGAAACTATTATAAAAGGATAAATAATAATCTTACACAAGATGGAATTTTTTTAATGTATAAAAACTGACACATATCAATATTTAATTATAAACAACTTAAATTTTCAATATTTTGTATGACAGCCTTTATTTTTATGGTATCCTACATTCTTCTTGGTAGGCTTTCTCTTAATGAATTAATGAAATTTTCAGGAACATTGCGCCACTCTTCCGGTAGTATGTTCCACAGTTCATTTTTGTTCTTTCGCCCCCTTTCGCACCTTTTCCTGTCAAGGTAATCTCATACATGCTCAATAATATTTAAGTCAGGACTTTGAGGTGGTTTGAGGTGGCCATATCATAGTCTACAAAACCACATTAGCTTCCTGCTGTGTTAAATAAGTTTTCACAGGTTTCGAGATATGCTTGGGGTCATTATCTTGTTGTAGAATGAAATTATTGCCAATAAGTCGCTGCCCTAATGGTATGACATATTCTTCTAATAGTGTTCTGTATTTCTCACCAGTTAATTTACCCCCTATTTTTACAATTTCACCCACATCTGCTGCCGAAATACAATCCCGAACTTGTATATTGTCTCCTCCATGTTTTATGGTGTTGTGTAAACATGGTTCCAATAACGGTTCACCAGGGCGTCGTCTAACATACTGACATCAGTTCGTTCCAAATAATTGATATTTAGAATCGTCAGTCCATAGTACTTGTCGCCACTCATTATATCCTCAAGTTTCGTGGTCTCTGGTATGTTTTAATCGTTTCCTTCTATTACCTCGTCGCAGTAAGGGTTTTCTCACGGCCACGCATTCCCTCAAGCCTGATCTGAGCAAGTATCGCCTTACTGTTGAAGCATGTACCGAAGTACCATATGTTCGAGCAAGATCTTGAGCTAGTTCTGAGCTTACTTTCTTACGATTTCTTAAGGAATTGACTTTTAAAAACTGCATCGGCTTTACTGAGCTTTTTTGGACGTCCACTCTTTGGTCTATCACTTACACGGTTTCAGTCATTCTTTTGATTGTTTTCTGCACGGCATACAGGGAACAATTATCTTTGATATTTTCACTTATAATAACTATAACCCTCTTAGTATAAAACAATAACTTTATTTCTGTCTAGTAATGCTATTCTAGGCATTTTCTATCTACTATAACAATTTACAGTTAGTAATTTTTTCTTAAAATGAAAATTTTACTCTTTGGCGCGTTTTTTAAGATTCTAAATAAATTCTATTGTGGAACCGCTCTGTATCGTTTCTACCACTGAATTAAAAACAAAATCTTATAGATAAACAACTCTCCCTTGAAATTTGATTGCAGAGCATTATAGTGCAATAAAATTTATTGCTTTAAGCCTCAGGCGGTCGATCTCAGCCCTACGCGGAAGTACGATGTTATGAACTTGGAAATTTCCAGTGATAATTTGGTACGTACTTCCGCGGTCGTGGTCCATGCTATCTGCTTCTGGGTTTCCGGGCTGGAACCGCGTCACTAGTATATCTGCCGACGTTTCGTACCCATTTGTATGGGACATCTTCAGGGCTGAACTACTGCACTGAAACTGTATGGACATATCAGTTTCAGTGCCGTAGTCAATATATGGATAATGGGTCATGGGTCAATGGAGCAGCTCCATTGACCCATGACCCATTATCCATATATAAACATGTCCCCCATCGACTTACACCAGTTTCAGTGCAGTAGTTCAGCCCTGAAGATGTCCCATACAAATGGGTACGAAACGTCGGCAGATATACTAGTGACGCGGTTCCAGCCCGGAAACCCAGAAGCAGATTCCAGTGATATATTTCTACCAATAAGTAAATCGTTCTCGAAAAGATGTATTAAGTATTATAAATTAAATTAACCCAATAACTATTAGTAAAAGCTTTTTAGTTAATAAGTTTTGGCAAATATTGTTAGGTGCTTTTTTTTCTTTTGCACAGTACTGTATATGTGTAATACCACTTTATATTATTATCAGTTTATATTTCTAAGGTATGAAAATAAATATCGTAAACATTTAAGTTTTTGATATATAAAAATTCAACAAATACAAACGTGAAAAACAATTCTTTTTTCACTGTTTATGTTTACAATTATAAAACGAAATTCGATGTGAGCATTGATATTTGTTCGCAATTAGCAACACAATACTTCCACTAATATTAGTCTGAGGTCGACTCTACTGCTTACTTTTGATACCTCCCTTAGATAATCATAACCTAATTGCTTAAAATGTTTATCTGACACAATTTGACCAACTTATTAGCACAAAGTATTTCAGTAAAATTTTGTATGTTAAATTCAGAAAATTTAAGGAAATTTTTGTTTCTAGTAACGTTCAATGGTAACAACGTTTTGTAAAATTTGACCTCAATTCGTTATTATTTTGTGTTTTATAATTTTTAGCATTGAGAAATGAATTTTGTGAAATTGTAATATCATAGTATCGTCAAAATTTTTTACCAAGGGACAGAAATATACTAAGACTATTCATGAACAAATGATTGCAGTATATAGAAACGAATCTCCGTCGTTGTTTATAGTGGAATATTAGTCCAAAAACTATTTTAGAGTAGTTATGAAATCATTAACGATTACTCAAGAAGCTTAAGACTATTAGACACAACTAATCCCTATTTTTGCATGAAAGTTGAAGCAATGGTTCCCAAAGATCGCGGCCTGAAAATTTCGACCATTCCTAGAGCACCAAATATATCTGAATCAAGTATTTTAAAAATTTAAGACAATGAAATAGACATGAGTAAAGATTCAATAAGGTGGTGTCTAATATTCTTGATTCCCGAACGAAGAGTGCTTAGGCAACAAGATTTTTGGATGCAGATGCTGAGAGGCAATGAGTTTTGGGTACATCACTGGGACACAGAAACAAAATTATAAAGTCCATTTACTGGGTCCATAGGTAGTCTCCGTCCCCAAATGAAAAATCCGCACACAATCTTCAACTAAAAAACTCATAGCCACCAGTCTTTGGAAGCAAGCAAGAGTTATTCTTGACGAAAATATACTAGAGAGAGACTTCAACAACAGTTACTTACCAAAATTACATACGACTATCCAAAAGCATAATAATTATAATAATGACTTAAAACGTGTATGTAAGCATCAATATGAAAATATTGTATAGGAAGGGAAGGAAAGCAACGAATTAATGAAAAGGAGGGAAACGTATAGATAATAATATAATAGACTAAAAGACAGAGAGAAATCAACAAATTTGAAGACTACTCAGCTACTACTCAGTATCTAGACAATATGGACATGCTAAATATGAATTTAAAGATTCTGAACCTCCCTAAATAACCTATTAACAAAGTTTTATAAAACATGATCGAAAATTACTTTTCTTCTTCCCTTCATAGTTTTTGAAATATAAAATTTTCAGATAACAATTCGAAGAAGGTAGAAAATACATTAAATCAAAACATTCCAAGTTTGACATTATTTAATATTACAATTTAGATTTTCCTTTTTAACAAGCATGTAAGTGTACATTTTGGTTCTCGATGGTACGGATCACGTACGGAGTTTGTTTTCGTACGGGTAATTTTCGCCGTAGTTTACCAGGTGCGACATTTTTCAATTATCTGCTGATGAGGACAATTTAGTTGTCGAAATACGTATACAGAATACGAAAACTAATGTGTCAAGGGGTTATTATCAACCTTTAGTGATTAAGTGAATCAACCACAGGCTTCATCAAACTTACCTCTAATATATAATAGATTCTTCCTTACTTTATACTTTATTTTTGTAAACGTATTTTAATTAAAAAAAATTATGTATTAGGATCAATAATCGTGAACGAAAACTCAAGATTACATGCTTTGTTTATTCAATTTCAAATTTACTGAAAGTGAATAAACAAAGAATCTAATCTCTCGAGTTTTCGTTCGCCAGTAAATTGATCCTAATATATAAAAGAAAAGGCGTTTATCTCACGAATGAAAGAAGAAATTATTTTAAATTCTACAAGGCGCCAAATGATCTAACATTGTATATCTTATGAAAATGTAAATTATAATTTACATTAACATCACACTCTGACTGACTGACTCGAGAACAGGCTCCGAGCAGCTTTTTAAGAGCTCATGTACAATTGCGTTAAACGCGCTTCGGAATAAAATTTTAAAGATCGCTGTGACTTAGTTGACATCAATATTAAATATTGAGATGACGCTGTTAAACTTTATACATACAGACGAGAAAAACTTTTATAGACTTTTTATTTATACAAAACGTTATTGCATTTAAAGTAGGTAATCTAGTTTCGCCTTCAAGTTTCTGATTAAGAAAGTATGTCTCGCAACACTTTTCTTTAAAATAAATATTCTAAAAATAATTACAATTTGAAAATATACAAATTATAGCAATGTAAATACATTTTAAATTTCTTATTACTTTAAAATACTACGTCAGCAAGTATTCATTATTCATTTTCACGTACCGATCTAGTTTTACGAGCCATATAAAAGAATTTTAACATGAAAGGGTCCTGTCTTGTATGACTTACATTACGTTACTGATTGTAAAGCAGCACTACCATAAATTTAAAGTGTATTAGGGGTACGAAGATTGTCGTAGAAATAAAAATGAAACTTCATTTTGCATAAAAAACCATGTAACTAATATTTTATATTTTAAGGTACGCAACATTGAGAATTTTTTTCACAAAAGTAACTCCCAGATACACAAGCATTTATGTTAAAGAAGCATATTATATAGTTAAAAACTGTGCCAGCAGAAACAAGAAAAAAACTAAAAAGAAAACGATCCATCAAGTATCTCAGTTTTCGATTTGCTACTATTCATTTAGATAAAAGGCAATTACAGACGGTATAACAAGGAACGCAGGCGAATATTTCCACAAAAGGCTAATATAAAAAAATAGATATGTTACTACAAAATACATCTAATATGCCATTACACTAATTTTAATATAACGTCCAGTCTCCACTATTTTTTAAAATAACCTCATAGAGATTTCTTATACTTATGACCAAATTTTCCGCATAATTCGTAGGTAATCGACGCCATATCTTCTTCATATTGGGAAAAAATTAGGAAATTTTATATTCACGTTCCCTGAGTGGTTTCTGCTACATAAAAGCCCAAATATTTTCAGTGTAGTTAGTGTCTGGGGAATGCGAAGGTCAATCCATTGATGTAATACCATTTTTATCCTTCCACTTCCTATATAGTTTGCTTAAATGTTGTCTTCAATCTACACTGTTTCCTTTAAATCATCTTACCGATCTTAGAAGTCATTTTGATACAATTTTGCCATTCGTTTCGCGTTTAAAATACCAACATGACAGAGTCAACAACGTAAGCTATTCGAAGTGACTCCATTAACGATACCGAAAAATTTTGTAATGTTTTTATTGCTTCAACTAGTCCGAAGTAATTATTCTGAATAATTTGTAAATCTGTTTCAAACTGACTGTCCTTGGAATTTTGTCCGACTATTTTGGATAAATGCAGCTTTTTCGGAATTGAATTGTAAAACTGTGACCTTTATTTGTTTAAAATCTATGATGGTAAAATATCGTCTTTAACCAATTTCTCCAACGAGTAAGAATCGACAGGTGATCCGGTGCGCGCGCTGAATCACCTGTATTGTTTTAGCTCATAATCAAAGTTGTTTGTTTGCTAAGTGAGGTTTAATGTTGTCTTTAGTTTCTTCGTACACACTTGAAACGTCTCTTTACAATGTTCTTTCACTTAGTAATGGTGGAGTAAAGTGGAGTCCCGAAATAGTTGTTGATCAAGTAAAATAGGTGATATATTGCAAGCTAGAAAAATAGTCGTTAAACAAAACATAAATTTCCCATGCAAGATATGTCAGTTCTCTTATTCCATATAAATGTTATTTAATTTAAATGTCTCTAACATTCTCCTTTGTTCGAAAACAACAAAGTTCTATAGCACACTTTGTGCGCTACTATGGCAGCATCTAAGTTTAAATCAGTAAACTCTACAATAAAGACTTTCACCGAATGTGCGAACGGCATGTTTCTCGCC
Source organism: Dermolepida albohirtum (assembly GCA_031893035.1). Lineage (NCBI taxonomy): Eukaryota > Metazoa > Arthropoda > Insecta > Coleoptera > Scarabaeidae > Dermolepida > Dermolepida albohirtum. The sequence continues at coordinate 834,913 of JAVIWB010002358.1, forward strand.
CCCATATTGTTTGCTATTTTCGTTGCGATGCAACGTGATTTGTCCATTTTATTAAATTATTATTGTTCATTGTATTGTCTTCATCATAAAATATTAATAAATTTCATTATGAACTATAATACAGAAAAATAATTACATAACATATGTACATTCGACCACATATTATTTACCTGTACCCGAAATCAAAAAAATTCGTCACGAACATAATTTTCAGAACTCGGTACTTTCCTATGTAAATTAGAAAGCTCTGAACCTAGCATTTATTAAAATAATATATTTGAGAAGTTAATATACACGTAATTACAAAGCCAATGTTTTGTGTTAAGTGTGACTATTACAAGGGTATCTAAGGCTACAAAGGAGGATCAAGTCAGTAATTACAAGAGAAGTTTTGCATTATTTGAAGTTGTTTACACAAATGTAGATAGAGAAGAGAAATGTGGTTTGCGAAAATATTTACTAAATTCTCTATATGTCTGTATGAGTATATTTAAAATACTGTATGTAAAAAGAATTCCTCTCTTGCAGTATTATTAAAATTAAATATATATACTTTAGTACAAAAGCTTTTATGTTATGACGTTATTAATTTAAAATAAAAATAAAATGTCTCTCCGACATACTAACAACACCTACTCTTACGAAAATTACAATGGCGAATAACAAATACTTAGATAAAATTACAATTATTTATTACATCAAATATAATTTGAATTGTAAAATTAAATAATATTTTCTCAGCTGCATACTTATTTAAATGTAAACAAATGAAAACTAGCGATTTTGATTTTTTAGATAAAAACTGTTTTTAGGATTTAATATCGCAACTACGTTATCAGCAGATGTTCGTCCTCAATAAACATTTTATTTTAAAGAAAATTGCAACAGGGTCCTAAATAATATACATATTATAACATATAGTCGAGTACAACAAGTTTATTTTCCAATTCTTTTAAGATTGAAAGACGCCAGTAATGTCTTCTTAATTGTTACGTTTTAACAGATACATTATGATACATAATATTATAATATTAATTAATTATATTGAGGAACTTGAGAAAGTGACTAAGCTCGGAGTGGCTACAGCACAATCCTAGTGAAACAAACAGTGCAAACAGAATACTTATCACCACATATCTTCTCTCAAGGCAGAAATGAGCCTTTGCTATCAAATATAAATGAAGATAAAAAGTGGATAGTGTCGTCGAAAAGAGAGAGTGGTTAGACAAGGATACATGACAACAATCTGATTCGAAAACCAATATTTGTAGTAGGAAAACATAACTGTGTGTACGGTGAGATTATTGTTGTGATATTCACCATGAGTTAGTGATTAGCAAAGAAACGGTGATAAGAAATTTACGCTCCACAATTGCAGAACAGGAAAATTTGTAAACAAACTTCCGGCATTGATTAATCTACGACATCCTTCTCCATGATAATCAGTGGCGGCTGGTCAGGTGAGGCAGGTGAGGCAGTGCCTCACCATCTAAATCTTGGAATTATAACAAGAATAATATGTATACTTTTAAAATTCTTTATAAATTAATTATCATCTTTTATTCAGAATTTATCTTATAAACAATAAGAAAATAGTTTTAAATAAACCGGCATTACAAGCAAAGTACAAATTTATCATTTCATTTTAATTCCGTGCGAATGTACGAGCGCGTATACTTGCCCCGACCAACTTCATGCTTGATCTATGTATAGCCCTACTAAACACGAATATTTGAGGCCCGGCCACTCATTGCCTCTCATTGAAAATTTATAACGTACTACAGCAGTCAAAAAAATTCTCAATTTCTATGGAAATTACAGTAAAGTATTAGCTACATATTTAAGATAACAAAGAAGAAAAAATATTCAAAAAGTTAATAGATTTTTCTAACTTTGTTGTGAGATTTTTGAATTTTTTAATAATATAGAAAGCATTATTAATAGGATAAATTAAGTATTTATTTAATGATATAAAGATGTCTAAAGGTTTACATTCTTCTTGTACAGTTTCTCAATATTTCCTCCACGCAAATAATATGTTTTAAGTTTTAACAGGAGTATTTTTATTGTTTCAAGTAGATATTATTTAGATATCAATGTATGTATGTATGTACAATACAATAATTATCTGAAGCCAATTTAAACTGAGCCTCTCATCGAATCACAATCGCCGAACTACCGAATATACTCGAGGCTGACATTCTCGGCCCGAATCGCAAATTACAGCAGTTAAACTCGGGGGAATAACAAAGTTAGGTTAAATATTTTAATATTTGTTTAGTGATATTTTCAGTAATTTAAAAATTGTGAATATGTATAATTTTTTCCACAAATACAGAGATAGTATTTGGAGTAAAACGGGTTATTTTGATCTTAAAAACTTGTCGCGATCAGTAGAAAAACATACTAAATCCAAACATCACATTTTAGCTACTTGAAAATTACATATGTTCGGAAAATATAATATCGCGGATGCGATAGACAATGTGAGGCGCAATCAAATGGAGAATTACATTAAAGAAGTTAGCCAAAATCGAGATATATTAAAGCGTTTAATTGATATTACTATATTTCTTTGTACACAGGAATTATCTTTCAGAGGACATAATAAAACAAGTACTTCTGCAAACAGGGGAAATTTTAAAGAACTTGTTTTATTAACGGCAAAACATGATACCATTTTACAAAAATTCTTAGATGATAGCTCTGTATTTTTTGGCACATCGAAAACAATTCAAAACGAATTAATAGAATCAATTAGTTTTATTGTAAAGAAAAAAATAGATTGTGAAATTTTTAATTCAGAATATGTTTCATGGCAAATAGACGAAACAACAGATATAACATGTAATTCGCAATTGTCTATTATTGTAAGATACACGATCGAGGGTAATATTGTTGAAAGGTTTTTAGGATCCTTTGATGTAAGTTCAGGTCGCACCTCTGATGATTTATTTAAATTATTAACTAATATTTTTGAAAAATTTCAGTTTAATAGTAAACTAATTGCTCAAACGTATGACGGAGCGGCAGTTATGGCTGGGCATGTGAACGGTTTACAAACAAAAGTTAAAGAAATAGCTCCTCAAGCAATATTTACACACTGCCATGCACATGTCTTGAATTTAGTGTTAGGAACATCTTGTAAGTCCATAACGTCTGTAAGAATATTTTTTTCAAATTTGTCAAGGTTTTCATCTTTTTTTTCCAAATCCACTAAGAGAACTCATGTGTTAAATTTAATCTGTCAAAAACATATACCATCAAACGCATCTACTCGTTGGAATTTCACTTCTAGGGCTGTTTTTACAATTCATGCGAATAAAAATAAGTTAACTGAAGTTTTTGATTTCATTGCAGAAAGTCCTGACTTTGATAGCATATCTATACGAGAAGCTTTTGGATTAAAAAATCTTCTTCTGGATAATGATTTTAATTTTCTTTTAGATACTTTTAAGTTAATATTTGGACAAACTGACGTCGTATTTTCAATATTACAAAACAAACTAGCTGATGTTATTTATGCCAGAGATCGTTTACGTTTTTTGCTTGATAAGTTTAGAGAATTTCGGGAGTGTGATACATATTTCAGTACTGTATACGAAAATTCGATGTCTGACGAATCTGTTGCACATAAAAGGCGTAGAATTGATGACGTTCCAGATACTAAACAAAATTATAGAAAATTATTTTTCGAAATTCTAGATACGTTTATTAGTCAAATTGAAATTAGATTTATTGATTTAGAAAAACTTGCTTTTTTTTGATTCATTAACAGAAAGTAAATTTGAAGAATATTCGAAGGCATTTCCTCAGAGGCTCTTAAATAATTTGTTTGAACAATATAAATTTTTTGATCAAATTCAATTAAAAAATGAATTAGCTGTTATTTATAGTGACATGCAACTCCTTGGTAATTCTAAAACACCATGTGAAATGTTAAGATTTATGCACGAACAAAAGTTAGCCATCTGTATGCCAGAACTTTTTAAATTGCTAAGTATAGTAGTTACCATACCAGTAACTTCCGCGTCCGTTGAGCGAAGTTTTTCCACATTGAAACGTATAAAATCGTATGTTAGAAATACAATTGGACAACAAAGACTTAGTAACTGTGCACTAATTGCAATCGAAAAGGAATTGGTTAAAACGATGACGAGGGATGAACGATTTTATAATGATGTAATTGATTATTTTGCTAACACAAAAAACCGGAGGATACCTTTGCTATACAAGAAGTAAAATCTATTAAATGTAATTCTACGTGCAATGCCAATAAAGGAAATTCTCTGTATTTTAAAATATTTTCATTTTGCATGTAATTTTGAAATTTTGTTATTGGATTGTTGTTGATTTATATATATACATATATATGTATATATTTGTTATATTATTAAATTTTATATTATAATAGGAATGTATTTATTTTTTATTTTTAAATCCTAGAAGATTGAGTTCTTATTTTTGATTAATGTTTATAGAATTTGTTTGATTTTTTAGAATATTTATTTTCATTTCACAAGGGTTTGCTTTGAAACTTCGTTTTCCCTTAAAAATCGAATGGGGCGCGATATAGGGCTCAGTTCACGTCTGGCAGCCCTGTTTGTACTGGAAGCCCTATATATATATAAATATATATAAATATATATAAACTGTTTTTATATGTAGTAGGTATATAGAGTTTATTACTCAATTGTAAACAATTTTGAATATTTATTATTCTATCTGCCTCACCATGTCAAATACTCACGAGCCGCCACTGATGATAATGCTCCAACAGATTACTGGATATTCCCATCTCTATAAAATTCACTCAGAGGAAAAACATTTACAAATGGCAATAAAGTTAATGAGTACTTGGAGTCATCTTCTGCAGCGAAAGCCAAAACATTCTACCTAGGAGGCGTTCATTAAGTTGCCTGGAAGAAAATAAATTTATAATTGTAGTAATAGATAGATATTTATATTTGTACTTCAAAATCGACAATTAGGCAGCTGTCAATATGCTGTTAACATAATGAAATGTTCGATTTTTAAATATTTTGTGGATTTGCGTGCACTAACGAATCTTCTTCACACGAAAATGAATTACTGGGGCATGGATGTCTAAACTTTTAGCTCGCGATAACTTACATGCTTACATGCATCACCCTCTAACTTCTTACTAACGGCATCAATGTTCTCGCTGGTAACGGGTGAGATGAAGCATCCCCATCCATCATGTCAAAATTTCCTTTTTGGAACTCTTTATACCACCTGAAACAGTCCTGCAATGTAAACAGGCGTCTCTTAGACAATAACAATTTCTTTCAAACGCCGATCAATATTTGATCCACGGGCAAATTTGTGGTGTAGAATTGACGACACTCCGGGTTTGACCAAAATGATATGGCAAATTGTATACACTTTTGCTGTTTGGTTTTAAACCAGTCTCAACATGCATTGACCTTGTCACAGTCTGCAACAGATGGTTGCCTCGGATTGTGCGTCCTTTGTAATATAATGTAATATAAAACAATCATAAACAGAATTTATATATAAATATAATTTCATTGACCAGTCTATTTTAGGCGAAATTTAACTATTCCTAGGGACGAGGAAATTCTAAACCTTTGTGCTTATAATTTGAAGAAAAATCATTATTGTCTTACAGAACGAGGGAGTTCTTAGTTCTTACATTGTCGAAAAATTCTTGCTCGCTAGTAAAACATGATAAGAACAATAGTTTATCATACACTATATTAAAGAATTGAACTGATACAAAAAGCATGAAAAAACCATAAAGCAACAAAGTCAAACAGTTATACTTGTTAAACGAGATTTAGAAAAGCTGAAAATTAAATACGAAATAAAATTACTTAGAGTCTAACAGACTGCTACTGCTCTACTCAGTAAACATTTGAACTTAAATTATACATTGTATCAACATATGTATGTCAAGAAAATAAAATACCTACATAAGCAAATATACATGATCTTTTATTAATAATGTATAAACTTGTACCTAAATAGCCACATAGTATACTTTTAGTGAAAGCAATAAATATTTTGTTTGTTCCGTAATAATTTTTAAATAAAAATCATGACCGTGAAGAAATGCTTTAAATGCATGCTTTGCCATTCGTCGCCGAGACAGAAAAGCCATAGTTTTGACATTCAGTTCTACTAACGACCCGTCGAAAATACTAAAACTTATAAAGTGCATTGAACTTGTCTTGTTTTCGTTTTTCTTTTAACAAAACAACAGCAAAATTTCCAATTTAACTCTTTTGTGTACAAAAAAAAATTTTCAGCACGACACAAATTACTTTTCGTTGTTCGAAACAAGGTCGATAACCTAAAAAAGGATAACTGAGAAAGAAATAGTTAGCTTTAGAAAACCATATTTTTGCCTACTTGAAGTACATCATAATAATAATTAATAATAAAATGTTCATTATAAACCAAATATAAGGTGTTTCAGAAGGGATTGTAGACTTTTAGTTAAAATAAGATCAAAACAAGTTCAGTAAAGTTCAAAACGTTAATTTTTTATGAAAGTAAAATCGATTATCTATTTCTGGGCTTTCGGGCTGGAACCGCGTCACTTGTATATCTGCCGACGTTTCGTACCCATTTGTATAGGACATCTTCAGGGCTCAACTACTGCACTTAAAAACAGTTTTCAGTGCAGTAGTTGAGAAGCGTGGACCACGACCGCGTAAGTCTACTTACCAGATAAAATCGATTACTTTAATTGCGGAATAATTTTTTCTTTCTTATATCAATTCATGAAATCCAATCGTTTTTCACATAAAAGTAACACTATTTCCCAAAGCGTACATATTAAAACTGTAATCGATTTAAGATTCTCAGCAGAGATTTTGAATTTAAAAAAATCGTAGAGGAAGCGATCTGATGGTGTCAAATTACAGGAAACTGCTCACATCCATATTTTTTGAAATTTTGCTTTCGAATTTTTTTCATTAAAATAAAATTATTTTATCACGTTGATCTGTTTTAGACAATTAGAATCAAAATTGAAAATTTATACGAAAAGGCAATTCAAAGAACTATTCTTGTAATGGCCGGCTACATCGGAAGGTATCGAAGATTTTATGTACGGTTCATTTGCTTTTTTGTGAGTGTCAACGAGTTCTTAATTAAAATCGGTACAGTTACGACGTTCCTAAGATACGATATGAAAGTTACTTAATAATCTGTATCCCATATATTTCTCTTCTTGAAGCTTCTGAATTATTTTTATATGGAGAACTAGTAGCTATACAGCGTCTTGGGTGCAATCCCTTTGTCTTAAAATTTTTCTCCATTTTATAGCAGGTAAAAGGAAAATTTCTTGTACAAAGATGTCTAATGATGTTTAGGATTATTCTTTTTGCTTTGCGAAGCATGTTGTTGTCCTCTGGTGGCTCATTTAATATTATGGAAGCAGCAATATCAGTGTCTTTACAATTTTTTTTATCGATGAGCCAAATTCCTTTTGCACGGAAACTGTTGGTGTTAACCCAGAAGTTTCACCAATTAGGGCTAGGACTCAAAACATAGAAATCGTCCGACCCACATTTGTTCTCAATCTTTTTTCAATTAATTGGCAATAGAATATCTGGACAAATCTAAACAATTCAACATCTAGTGGTTGTAGATAGTGTGTCGTATGACTGGGCGGAATATTCAAGTTATTTAATAAAAGGTCAAGTTAATACAATCTGAAGTGCTAATCGAAATTAAACTTTCCGATGGTGCCTCATAAGCCAGTTCTCTCGATACCGTTTCTTTCAAAATTAGTATAAGTGATACAAGTTGTCTAGCATTTTTAGCACAACATAGAGTGGTAGTGTTAACTCCTTCTTCGGCACTCGCAACACTACCCACTTAACTTTTACTCTTTATTACTACGACTTACAATACGAATTCCTTAATTAAGGTTATTCTTAATGTTGTTTCGAATTACAATCTCAAAAGGCAATTTGCGAACATATCTGATTGTCCTACTGAATATGTTTTCCTCTAACGTTAAAACGCGTTGAATTATTTCATTCGTAATTTTCTCCATGGACATTGAATACGTTTCCATTTTTTATATTCCATCATTAGCACACTTATTTTTATGGCCTTTTTGATTTTGTCCTTTTTTCTTCAAATTAACGAACACATTCATTAAAGTCAAAATCACTTCTTCGATATGCTTCGAGTATATCTTCAAAAGTTTCCTGGGGCCATATACCATATCTTTTTCCTTTGAATATTCTATAAAAACTAAAACAGCTTAAACTAAAGTGAACTGATCTATTCTTAGCCTTACTAAGGAGTCGAATTTAGGAAACCATTGCGTCACCTTGATTTGATCAACGAACTGTAAGGATATCACTTTGAGATATGAAAAATAGGTTATGGTATTAAAATGAAACAGATACGTAACAGTAGCAAGTACGATATAAAGGGCCAATTTTCTAAATACCTGAAAATAGCTTATAAAAGCGGTAAGTGGCACAAATACGTATAACATAGCTTCAAGTAATTTTCGAAACCGTTCAATATTTCAGCACATATAATATGTAGAGGTACATACACCAGTACTTATTTGCAACACGAATAATACCAGGGAATTTATTTGCAGAAAAATTTGATTTGATCCAATTTAGGACTCGATTCACGGTAGGCGACTCTGCTCTATTTCTGTTACTATAATCACACTATCAGCTCAATTTATACTAAAATTAATGAAAGGAGTTGTTAGATAACTATAATACCTACATAATATTAATTCTAAATAGTTAAGACATATTCTTTTCATTCGCTAACATTATTTTGCTTCTAGAATATATCTCGGTTTTTTGTTATTGCAAATTTAAATATATAAGAGTCGCAATTAAATATTTAAATAGGTATTCCTAAAAGCAAATCGTTTCTAAAAAAATATTAAAAGCATCCCCAATAGAAATATTTTTTGCTACATTTAAATCGCTTGGAATTCTCTAATCCCTCTTTCAGATCCTTCCCTGAAACAATTACTAGCCAAACACCTAAATACGACAAACGCTCTCCTCTTCGTTAAAACTGCATTTAAATAATCCTCCATCCATCTTTATGTTAAAAAGATCCGGTGCCTTTGAACGTAAAAAACAAAAGTATACTTATCTGAAAAATGTTAATTTTCTCGGAAGCGATTTCGTTTTAATAATTCTCTTAAATTTCTATCCTCTTGGTTAATATTCTCAAAAGGTTTACTGCAAAACTAAAAAGAGTTGCTGTATTGTCTCTTTCAGTTATTAATAGTGAAAACTAATTCTTTATAAAACTTATTGAAAGTACTCAAAAGAGTTTATATCTTGGCTATCTATTTGTAGTTATACGCTATTGTTGAATATAATGTTTTGGCTGAGTTTCAAAAAACAACTCGGTAACAAGTAATTTTGTATATACATACAAAAAGTGTATTTTTAATAAATCCTTATAAGTAATACGTTTTTCGCAAAGCGCAAAATTATTTTAATATTAGATGCGATTTAATCATGAAAAGTAAATAAAACCTCTTACCACAACAACATTCATATACTGTATAAGTGTTTCGACAACTAAGTTGCCATCATCACCTGATAATTAATCAAAGTATTGCACTTGGATCCGCGGTAAAATTCACACAAAATAACTACGCACTAAATCGCCGTTAAAAGCCAAGTATACACTGAAAATTTGTTTCACATTATTTAATCTGTACCCTTGTCTTAAAACTACTCCTGACGAGGTGCCAGCTGAATGCATTAGGCTTGTTCATGGTAGAAGCGTTGGGATCTCCCATAGACTCTTTAACAGAGTATATAATACTAGCCAGTACCCTGAACAATGATTAGAGAAAGAGCAAAAATAATACCTTGAAATTGTTCTTCAAAATTATACACCGGCGAATATTTAGAAAATACGAACAAACATAAGCGATACATAGTTTGTGTTTAGACAGAGCTTGGGCACCAGAGAAACCTAAGTTGCTACACAAGATTTGCACAAAACTCTTAAAATCAAAGTTGAAATGTAACGCTTTGCTTTACAAATTTCGAAAAAGCGTTTTGTGAAGTTCATCATACACAAATGAAACTTTTGTGACAAATTGATATAGACAAAAAAGACATTCGAACTATAGACAGCTTATATTTAAATTAAACGAATAAAATCAAGATTTACGAAAAGGCAATAGACATCATCAAAATACCTAGAGGAGTATTTTCCAAGAAACTGTCAAAGATATTAAAAAAAGTATCCAAGTTCACCGGGTATGAATCAATAACTATCGCTGTGCTAGCGACACTGTTTTAATTGCTGAAAACATTGTGGAGATTATGTCACATAGTACAGGAAAACAGCTAAAGAATGGGTCTCAAAATTAATTCCAAAAAAAACGAAATTCATGGTTATTATTCGAAAATCGGTTCAGGAACGGGGTATGAATCTGCGATCATCCAAGGGACTGCAAGTTGAAAGTACAAATAAGTTAAAATATTTTGGAACATGGGTCAGCGAGAAATGGATATCAGCTCTGGATATAAAACGTCGCATTGAGAATGCCCGCAGTGCATCTATGGAACTGAACAATGTTTTAACAAATGCAGACTTCTCCTTAGAGCAAGGTTTATTAAATAAAGAATAAACTTGAAGCCTTCGAAATGTGGATATACCACAGAATACTCAAGGTTTCATAGACAGCGCGAATAATTAATACAAATATGAATATTTCTCATGTACGTATCTTACGATTTGCCAGTTTGTTATTAGTGACTTTTTACTCAATTATTTATACAAAGAATGTAAAAAAGCTTAAGTATTACTGGGCTGTGTAGAGTAGGAAAACAATGTACAATAGAAAAATTAATTTGGAAGTAAAGCTTTTCTTGGTCAAGTCGAGAGTATTTTGTTTCATTCTCATGTTATAGTCCTTTGGATAAGACTGACGTATCGCCTGATATTGAATCCTATTTACAGTATATGCAATAGCGTTTGTTCAAACTTTAAAACTAATCAAAGTGCCTCTCTAGCGAGATAAAATCACTTTGTGGAATTACTTTGTATATTTATATGCACCTCTCATAACCTGCTGATTACAACGTGGCATTTAACTTTAATTTTTAATTATTTATTAGATTTGAAAAATATATTTGTAATAACCAAATGGATAGCTTTTAATTTAATGTTTAAACCGGAAGAAGATATTGCGCACAAAAAATTCAATAGGCCAGAAAAATCCGGTTTAGCAAAACATGTGTTGGAAAGTAATTATAGTGTTAACGCGGGTTGTTTGCATTTGATAAAGAACGCGTGTAATTATCGCGAATTAGATACGTATGAAAGCATGTACATTTTGAACAATAAAGGCCATGTGTTGAACACTGACCTGGGGCCAAACCATAACTTATCCCTCTTTGGTCTCTTAAGCGACAGACAAGGGAGAGTGCAATAAACCGCATGTAGGTATTTGTCTGTCCTTCCCCCTTTTTACTTTTTTTCTTTTTTCCGTTGTCTTTTATCTTACTTTAAGACTAGAATACAATCTTTTAAAAATTACGTGAAACGAATATACACTGTTTAATTATCTGCTGATGATGACAACTTAATTGTCGCGATACGTATACAGACTAAGAAAATTAATGTGGAAAGGGGTTATATATAAGCTTCATTGATTAAAAAAAACTATACACTTAATTTATTATTATTAATGAAGCCAGTGAAGTTAAAATCACAATAAACATAATACATGCATTTTGAAAATTGGAGGAAAAAGAAATAGAGTACAAAGGAAAATTTAAGTTTTCGTTTCGATTAGTAAGTATATTACTGACTTAGTGGCAAAACAATGTCCGCCCGTCTGTTAATGAAACATGATTATCTTTGAAATTTACCCTCCCAAACACAAAATAATGCTTTAACCTACCATCAAATGTATGCGGCTAAATTATATTGCTTTGCGTGAAAATGAAAGGGAATCTTTTAAAATAACATGAAAGAAAGCCACGATCTGTTACAGAATTAGTCTTCCACACTTATCATTTATTAAACAATCTAATTGTACAAAGTCAAGTTAGGTCTACAATTATTCAGATACAACCCCTTTTGATGAAAGTTGTGAATACCGTATTTCATTAAGGTACATAGGATTCTGTTTATTTTACTAAAAAAGGCTACGGGATATTCGAGGTGCAAACGCTTTTCAAATACGTCCCCAGTCTAATTTCTCTTAATATTATAAAGCATCACCTAATGCGTAGCCCTCTCTCAACGATAAAACTAGGTGAATTATGTATGGTAAAAGATAAAATAACATAATTCAACATCAAAAGAAAATTTAAATATCTAAAATTCAACCCTTGATAATGTAAATTACATTTAGTTTTCTAGTAATATTTTTGGACATTAACAGTAATAATACGGACTAATTTAAAAAATTTAATACTCTAGTAGTTTCATTTACAGAAACACTGTATAAATCTATGACTTTTCACAAATTTCAGATGATAGTCATTAATAAGTCAATAGCGCAACAGAATTTTGGATGGTAATAATTGTTAATAATTATATATAAAAATATAAGTCTCGATCTACAGCTAAAATTACTAATTTTCAATGTTATCTTAAATTTAAATATTTTACCTTCATCTAACAATTTAAGTGGTCACATTAATTTTGATGGAGCCTGTGGTTGATTAACTTAATCACTGAAGGTTGATATACAATTCCTTTCCACATTAATTTTCGTATTCTGTATACGTATTTCGATAACTAAGTTGTCATCTTCAGCAGATAATTAAATAGTGTCGCACCTGGAAAACTACGGCAAAAATACCTGTACGAAAACAAATTCCGCACACGATCTGTACCGTCGAAAACTCGGACTAGTCGCATTAAATAAAATATTGCACTCACACAATAATTTGCGCTTTTCTCTCAGAAATATATAAAGTAGAAAATGCAACTCAAAACGCTACGTAAAAAATTGAATAATGTAATGAAATAGATATCCTATATTATCTGATCGATGAAAATTACGATATTAAGATTATAAATCCTGTAATATTACTTAAGCTGCACAGTATAAATTACAATTACTTGTTTGCACTTACACCAAACAATACTTATTAACGTATTCTTCACTGTTAATTATATGTAAGTATGTATTTATGTACTGTTATGATTCAGACATATCTAATAATTATATTTTAAATACATTTTTGTTCATATAAATCGATTCTCAACAAAATTCTTAATAACTGAAGACTATTTCTGCGATGTCAGAAACAAACAAGAAAACCTCATGCCTCGAAACATATTTGCATGTATTTCATTTTATAGAATATTTTTTTACATTACATTTAATTTAGCTTTTACTTTTTTAATTCATTTGCACAGAATAGTATTTGCTACCTGTCAAACATACGAGGGAGCGTTTTTATATTCGCGGAATGGGGGACAAGGGGTGGAAATAAAAAAACCAAATTATTTTTCTTTTTCAATATATTCACCTGCAAGACGGATACATTTTTCACATCTTTCAATTAATTTATTTATACCCTTATAAAAAAATGATTTCTCTTTATCTGCAAAATACGCCGAAACTGCCTCCTTGACTTCATCATCGGCAGTAAATTTTTTACCCCGCAGCTCTTTTTTCATTTTCGGAAACAGGTAATAATCACTCGGGGCCAGGTCTGGGCTGTAGGGTGGGTGATTCACAATTTCGAAGCCCACCTTATGCAGGGCAGCTAACGCAACGCGGCTCTTGTGGACGGGCGCGTTGTCGTGCAAAAGCAGAACACCTTTTGTCAATTTTCCCCGTCTTTTCTCTTTAATGGCTTCTTTTAGTCGCTCTAATATTGAAGCGTAATATTCTCCGGTTATAGAAACACCTTTATCTTTATAATCAATCAACAATATTCCTTCCGAGTCCCAAAATACCGTTGCCATGAGTTTCCCAGCTGATTGTGACACTTTAAATTTCTTGGGAGGTGCTGTGTCCTTTTTATGCCACTGCATGGAGTCTTGTTTGGACTCAGGTTCATAATGATGAACCCAAGTTTCGTCTCCAGTAACAATTCCACTCAATACACCATCCTTGTCTTCATTACAGAGGTCCAAAAATGCACGCGAACACTCTACGCGCTGTTGTTTTTGCGGCGGCGTGAGCATTCTCGGCACCCATCTTGCGCTGACCTTAGACATGCCGAGATGATCGTGTAGGATTTTAAAAATTGTTGTATCGGATACTCCAACCATTTCTGCGAGTCGTTTCTTCTTTGGTCGAGCACCTTCGAGTACAATTTGTTCAACTTTTTGGATAAGTGCTGGCGTGGTCACCTCAATGCTCCTGCCCGGCCTCGGGTCGTTTTCAAGGAATTTCCTTCCTTGTTTAAATAAACTATGCCACTTGTACACCATGGTTTTTCCTGGACAAGAGTCGCCGTAAACCAATGACATCTCATTCATTATGGTCGCGACTGATTTTCCTTGCCTGGTAAGGAACTTTATAACGGCACGATATTCGATTTTTTCCATATTTCACTTTTCACTCCTGATTATGTTACTTGGTTGACGATAGCTCAAAGACTAACTGTCTAATAACAATGAAACTTCGTATTTATACTAATCATGAGTCGCTGCACAGGCCACGCTCCCAATGCGCCTACTCACCCCTCTACAACCCGCTCATTCCGCGAATATAAAAACGCTCCCTCGTATATCTGATGTTGGCAAGAGCCCATAATACCTGCTTTTGCTAATTATTTACTACTATTGTTATAAATGCTACATAAATTGAGTAGTGCAATATCTTTTGAAAAACGTTTTGCAACGAATCTTTTAATAATATTACATCTATTGTTGTCGCGGACACTTTATATGGCGCTTTAAATTATTTCTTAATTTTAGCGTGCCTTTTCTGTACTGCGGTTGTTCGATCTGTAATCACACCAATTACCCTCCATCTAACCAATTCCAAGACACGCAGCCTTTTTAAACTCTATGGGTTCACTTTGACTGGCTTTATTTGTAGGAGTTAATATGTATGTATAGCAATGATTGTTTATTAAGATATCTTAAAATATTATTGACATTTAAAAACCCGTCTTTCCAAACTCGACGTACGGTCTCGTACGAGAAACTTGCTAAAAAACGATTTATAATCTAAATCTCATAAATAGCCCAATCTATACCAATTGCGTGTGGTAATTTTTCTTGTAGACTAGTAATAATAATTATAATCACCTCGCTTAAAAATGATCCAAATTCAAACATTAAGAAAAGCTTTAGCGCTAATTTTACTAAATATCCAAAAAACTTTGTCTGTTATTCTGTTCTAAATCCTATTTGGCAAAGAACAAAATATCCTGATCAACTAGCAGATAAAATTTTTATATGTGGACCTTCTTGCAAAAATAAACATTTTATTATCTTCATCTGTTCTGAGCTACTTGTCACTTTCCCGGCCTAGATCATGTCCTTGGCATCGGCTCTTTTTCTGCCCATTTCGCCCACTCGCAAGAAAACATCTGCTGGTTTTCTAAGCTTAAGTGCAGCAACGTCAACAGCTATAACGGCCTTGAAGAGGCCCATCTAAAGCTGATAATATGTTGACAAAGTATTTAATAGAACCAATATCTCTAATTAAACTTGCGAAAATACAATTTTAAATATATTTGTTTTAGGTGTGTATTTAATTAAATAAAAACTATTGACTATCATCCTCGCCAAATTTTAAATGGTTGAGTTTTTCAGAGAGAATAACAGCATTCTTAATACAACACACTAAATTTTCATACTTTTTATATTCAAATGCTTCAAAAAATGTAAAAAAAAAAACTTAATTTCTGTTTTAGTTTATAAAATTGCATTCAAAAATTTACTTTATTGCATTGTCGATTCTCATTCAAAAACTCTGTCTTAATCTATCT
Organism: Dermolepida albohirtum; assembly: GCA_031893035.1. Lineage (NCBI taxonomy): Eukaryota > Metazoa > Arthropoda > Insecta > Coleoptera > Scarabaeidae > Dermolepida > Dermolepida albohirtum. Next base: position 850,842 of record JAVIWB010002358.1, read on the forward strand.
TAGCTACTGTTGATCTAACTGTTGACTGGCATGTGTTATGTCATCATTTTTTGTAGAAGCTATTTAAATTATCTTTTTATTATTTCTAGCACTTTCTTTCCCTGAAAATGTAGTTGATTTATGAGCTTTTTCTTTTCAAAACTTCAAAAGTTCAAGCAAGAACCGCAAATAATGGAAAACTAGCGACTAAATAATTTCTATGGTATAAATTATTACCATACACAAATAAAACGAAAATATGTAGACATATTACCTGCTCTATGTATATAATAATGTAGATACGAAGACCTTTCTTGGATTGTACTTCAAAAATTTTTTTATTTATTACTTAATTTACTAATCGTTTTAACTTATTACATAATCTACAAATGAATTATGTAAACAAGAAAGTTTGTACTAGAATCAATCCTCAATGAAGTTCTAACATGCAGTAAAATATTCATTTCATAACTAAATAATTGCAACTTTTTTAAGAAAACGAAATACTTTTTATGTGAACAAAATATTTTTATTCAATTATGTACCAGGCCAGTTCAGCAAATAATCAAACGTAAAAAATTTGCTTCAATGTTTATCTTAATGAACTCAATACGACATCATTTCAGACTGATTTCAATTTAGGTATTAGAATGAAATCACAAGACGCAAAGTCTAGTATTTAGGAAAGCTGAGGAAGGAGTCATCCAATTTTTGACACAAAACTGAAAAATTTATAAAGCAGAATGAACGAGCGCATTGTCATAGCGAAGAAGACAGAAAACTAGTAATTTTTTGCGAATTTGTCACGTAGCCGTTGTAAAACGCCTTTATAGTATTCTTAGTTGACTATTTGACCTTGAAGCAAAAACTTAAAGTACACAATTCCATTAAAATTATGGAAACAGTCCGCATCACTTTAACATAAGATCAAGACTGACGTGCTCTTTTTGGCGTGAAGATTAATTGCCAATCCACTGCGATGATTGAACTTTTGTCACAACCGTAAACCCAGCATTCATTGCCCCTCATAATCCTTTGCATGAATAAATTGTTGTCGGTCACTTGTTCAAGACGTTGCTTGCAAACGTTAACTCCAATTTCTTTCTGCTATTCGATCATCAAATGAGGACCAAAGTTTTCATACATGTTTTGTTTCTAGATCAAAATATCATTGCACGACCATATTGAAATGTTCACCACTTGTATGTTTTCCGATAGTCAAACAACAGTTTAAACGCCGCAGATTCTTGATTTTCTGAACATGAGAATTATCACTTGAAATCCAGAGTCATCTTCAATCAATTGGTGATAACTTTTGAGGGATGTAAACTATTCACAACATTCCGTGCGAATCATAGCACCATCTACGTGAACTTGCTCCAAACGTTGAAATGCGTTTGTTTGTTTCATGCAATATTTTACGTTGTGTCACACTAGAACACCTAGCACTCCAATAACAATAACGCATCACCAAGTTTTTCCTTTGGCGCGTAATTCAAAATATATTGTTATTTTCTTAACAGACCTCATATTGTTATTTCAATCACTTTTTCTCAGGTATCATATTTCCAGGTTCATAAAATTTCTAATCTTGATCCCTAAGAAACTCAACTAAGTGCGATTTATGCTAACATTATTCATTATCATTGAATTTTTGCTACTCAACAAATATTGCGAAGAATAGAATAAATGGTAGTCTGATGAAGCAAGGTCAAAACTATATGATGACTGTAAACCTGACCAATAATTATTGTCCAATACGAAAGATATATACGCAATTATATTATCATGCTGGAAGACAATACATTTACGATTTGAAAACTCTGGTCGCCTGTTACAGTTTAATTCACTTCTTCTAAATTATTTGTTTCATTTGCGAAAACTCTGTATAACGTTCGTATTATCGTTAAAATCATGTATGTTCAAATGCGTTATTAGTATTTCATTTCTATTCATTTTCATATAATGTAACTTTCGTATATTCGGTGTTTATTCAATTATGTTGAGGGTCATTATTGCACATTGTGAAACGCAGTTATTTCAATAGTCCTGTTATTGTTCTATAAGCCTGAGCATGATGTCATCCTTATGTTGACTCACTTTAGCCGCCTTAATAGTGAGTGCAGGTGTGCGTAGCAATCTTGCGTCGATTAGAATTGTTCCCGAACGTTCTAGAGGGTCCCCCCCTTCCCCTCGCATATCTCCGCACCCGATGAGGAGAGGCAGAAAAGAACCAGACGTTGGGAAAGACGGTCGTTTAATATTTGAGACAGTGCTCCTCAGTGGAGGGATATATGAAATTGTAAGCAAATGAAAAGTAATGGTTTAATATATATAACATCGTGTTAGGAATAAATAAAAACTCATCAAAAAAAAAGACTCGTCCACCATTCAAACGTGGTTCAAGGAGTAAAACCCTGAATAACATCTACAGGTATGTCTCTGATTTCTTTAAAGTACTTGTGTTTACAGTATTGTGACCTATAGGGTTTTTTTTTCTTTGTGTGTGATTCTCCGTTTGGTCTTGGTTCTTTCTCCTGGGAATTTCGCCCTCTTTTCCTTGTTTAGCCCAGCATCGTCGCATCGGCGCAAGCCACGAACAGGTCAGATTGAATTATTTCATAAACGACATTATGTAATAACTAATTAAATAACGTCAGTAGTTATGATACATAAATATTTGATTTATTAATAGTAATAAATTGTAAACAGAATATATGTAAGTATACGGGAGTAAAGATTCATACATTAATTAAGTTATTAAATACGCTAGATTAACGACTTAACATATTCTTTTGTTTTCTTTTAAGAACCTTATGTTAGCTAGTAGATCCATTAACACATTTATATGTAATGTTAATATGTAATATTTATAATAAATGCTACATCATTACCTCCAGTCTAGTAGTTTTTGCCCCATCCACCAATTAAGAACCCGCAGTGCTGAAGCACTGTAACACGCCTTTTTTTATTACATTTCTCAGCTCGATTTATGTACACATGTACACATCTGAATTGTCCGTCTAGTTGTGGAGTAGAATTATTAAGTATTTGATTTCCTTGTAATTCCGCCAAATTGATAATATGATCTTGTAGAAGATCTTATCTGTTATAAACAACCCATTTTTCATCACTCTTTTCAATCGTTTTAAAAATTTGACTATTTTAATATTCTTCGTAAGCAATTTTTTAAAGTTCATGAAAAACCCATAAATGGAGTTTTTACGTGGCCAAATTGCTTTACAATGCACATACATTTTACATCAAATTTCTCTACGATCTTGTGTTTTGGGATTATTCCATTTCGATTACTATTTTTCTTTGATCATCACCAACTTTAACTGAACAACTAAGGCGTTGTTTATCCGTGACTGAAAAAACCTAATTTTTCACCATATTTTTGTGAACATTTGGAAAAGAAAAGCAAAATTACTTAGTTACCAAGAAAATACTTTTTTCCTTCAACTCTTATATTTTATACAGAAACAACGTATTATTTAAAATTGTTCTTCTGATATTTACTATATACATTACACAAGGTCTCATAAAATTTTGAAACACACAATGTCATCACTGACGACCTACTTACATTAAACTTAAAAGCAAGGTCGACAACGAAGAAACAGAACTCGCATGTAATAAAGTGCCACATATACATATAAGTAGAAATATGCCATTCATATGCCAGTTCTGTCACAATTTATTATAAACTGTTCGCTTAGAAAATAACTAGAAACGTTTACTTATGGTACGTTCTGAACGCTAATGGAGTTTCCACACTAATGTCTGAATGTAGACGCGTCGCAGAGGTGGAAGTATCTGCGAAATGGGAAGAACTCCTGAAATAAAATCGCGTTACGTGGAGAAATAGACTGTTTGCATACAAAATTGAAAGGATATTGCGGTTGGTTTGAAGCCTCTCTTATATCTTTCGTAATAACTGATTCGTTTCTTACCTTCCTTTTATGTTTTGATACACTGCACTACGTTACATTTAAACACACTAAAAAGAATTTATAATATATCGAAAGAAATAAAGAGGAAATATCATTTTAACTCTTTTTTCTTAAATTTTAATAAAGCTTTTGCGTAAGTGGTATTTTGTAGTTACTTTCTACCAAACGAACTTGCTTGTTTGAAATTCACTTTCATCATTCGATTCGTTTACACAGAGCAAGTCAATATTGTCGAAACTGCGATTACGAATATGCAATTTAAATGTCTATTTGTATAAAACATCAAACGTATAATTTTAACTTCGTAGAAATATATTAAACACCTTCTTCAAATAAATTTTAGTAATTCGTACTTGTTTGAAAAGAGAAATCGAAAATTATGATCCTCTATCTGTGGCTTAATGAATTAACATCAGATATATAAAAGTTTATAAAAATGAACTTAAATATATTTTAAAACATGTACTAAAATTATTTATTATTATTATTATTTTATTGACTATTATTATTATTATAGCAAAAGAGAGTATTTCAAAGTCTTATCCACAAATGAAAAAATCTTTACTATGCTAATAAAATTTAACCCAAAATGTAGTAACACTGATATACTGTTGTCACTATCCTGTCTCGGTAACTGTTTGGTGGGACGTCTCCTATGAAGAAATTTCTTCTATTCTTTTTGGGAAAAATGGCTGTTTCAACAGGATCTGACGGCGCTTGAAAATTGAAAACAAACATGACAAGGAAATGATACTCTAGAATTTAATAGAAATTTCTGAAGTATTATTTTTTTCCTGATACTAACCCTCGCAACTATCGGCTATAGAATGATCTCGAAGATATGGCTTGTAAAAAACATGATCCATAATTAAAGTCTCTGAAACCACATTAAAGATATTGCTAAAAGTAACACATGAATCTATAGACGATTAGTTCAATTGTTTGCATCTCCATATTATATATATATATATATATATATATATATATATATATATATGTATGTAGGTATACATATTTAGTTTTTTGTATACCGAATGTCTACATTGCGATGCTAACCTTGGACATCTCGGTTATTAAAAGACATAGAGCAACGGTTAAATATGAAATTGTCTGGAAAATTCATTACTTATTCAAATACACGCTAACTTTTTTAAATTTTAAAATAATTTGGAAAAATCCTAATTTACTGATTTAAATTTTTCTCAATAATTCGATAACACCACCTGATGGCTTCTAAAGTTTTACATGGCTAAGATACTTTTTACGAGTTGATTTTGCCCGTTGGTTTTCTTTTACGCTTAATAGCGTGATTTTCTGCAAAGTATTATGTCGTTCATATTTTGTATACATCAATGTTTATTTCTGGTTAACGTATTTAGTGAATATCAAAAATTAAATTGCTTTCATAGTCTTAACTGCTATTACTTTTATGGCTCGATTTGTCCTTATATTTCCTTAGTTAAGATTATTTTTATTTAATTTTTCTAGTTTAAATTGAAGCCACTTTTTTCGTTTATAGTGAATGACTATTGTCTTAAGAAGACTTACTAACGCCGTCTAGGAATTTTTGGTTTAAGCTTGCTATGAAAACTGTAGGACATGTTGGTTTCTTCCATGTTCTTAAATTAATAAATATTAATTTACTAACTAAATATAAGTACAGGCGTTTAGTTTGTGCATAAATCGTAGTTTATTAGGGAGTAACAACTTTGTTAAAACAATTTTTTTATGTAAACAGAAATCCACGATTATCATTTATTTTCGAACTACTAATATAGTATAATATACTAATCAGGTACGTAGAATTCCGCGGTCGTGGTCCATGCTATCTGCTTCTGGGTTTCCGGGCTGGAACCGCGTCACTTGTATATCTGCCGACGTTACGTACCCATTTGTATGGGACATCTTCAGGGCTGAACTACTGCACTGAAACTGTATGGACATATCAATTTCAGTGCTGTAGTTCAGCCCTGAAGGTATCCCATACAAATGAGTACGAAACGTCGGCAGATATACAAGTAACGCAGTTTCAGTCCGGAAACCCAGAAGCAGATATAATATACTACATTCATAAGCATATTAGTTAAATTTTAATGGAGACTGGTTGATTGAATTAGTCAAAAAAGTAAATAAAACCCCATTTTATACCGATGTTCGTATTCTGTATACATATTTCAGTAACTAAGTTGTCATCATCAGCAGATAATTAATTAGTGTTGCACTGTCATCCGCGGTAATACTCGCACAAAATCATATCAATCACGCATAAATAAGAAATATACACAGTGTGTATTTATGTGTACAGAATACGAACATTATTGCAGATGTAATAGATTTTTGGTCATTTACAGAGTTTTAAAGAGAGCTTTTCAACAATGCAGGGGAGATACTATCAAGACCATACACTATGTAACTAAACCGCAATGAGAAATGAAAGTGAAAATTAATGTTACGTACTACTATAAAATAATCACTTAAATAAACTTTTCAACACGATGATCATTTTGCTCCATTTACTTTTGACACCTTATTCTAATACAGTTATAAACTCTACAAAATTTATTTCCGTTTAATGATCGTAGCGCATGCATACTGTGTTTTTTAATGGTAGTTTAGAGGTAGTTTAGTAGTCATGGGGCCGTGATTATAATTGAGTGGTTTTGCAAGCCATTGCACTGGTCCATTATTTGAAACCACTCTCTCAATAGAATTTTCTCTCAAAAAATTTTGCACATTACGAGAGCTATGGACAGGGTAAACATCCTGCCAAAATCAGAGATTTTGCTTATTGTTAGGATTAATAATTTGTCTCGAAGCAGTTTGTGACTATATAAAACTAAAGAAAACTCAAAAAAAGAACAAACGAATGTAGAAAAATTTCATACCAATTAAACCGCACTAAAGATTAAAACACAATATAACTTCTTCGATTTCCCAAATATGGATTTCCAGTACACCAATGAAGATAATTATACCTATTGAACACTCCACAATTGATAAGTCGTATTGCATCTATTCACAGCATTTCCCTAGAGAAACTAGCATCATCATCACTTTTTTGTAGGCACGATTTGCTAAATTGTAATCTTCTGTGATAGTCATTATTATTAAAACCTTGTACAATTGTTGGTTGATAAGAATTGTTTTCTTTAAATTCACCAAATTGCTGATCATCCTTTTAAAAATTGTCCTGTATGGCTGCTATCTATTCGCAAGACAGTCAGCGTAACTCATGCAAGCATTTCAGACTTTTTATTTGCTTTGAAATACACTTCCAACACATCAACATTTTCTTCATTTAAATATTTATGTGCGTTTATCAATGCTTCTTAATACAAAACAATAATTACTTATCAATAACTGTGCGTACGCAAGGTCTCAATTAAGTAAATTGTCTGAAGAGAGCGTCTCAACATTATGAAGCTTTAAAATTGATAAGATTAAGTGTTATCGACTGATTGAGAAAAGAAAAATTTAAATCGGCAAATTTTACTTATTTCAAATTATCTTAAAAATTTCTAAAGCGAGAATCGAAATATGGACATCGATATATCTTTAAAATACTGCTAGTATTTATAGCTAGACCATATATAATAAAATGTATGAATACTAATAGCGCAACTTTACTATAACATTTTCTTAATTTCACCCCACTTTTCTCCACCATTAAAATATATTAATTATAAAGCTTATTTAATTTCTAAATTATTTAATATATTATTCTTCTAGAAGTAATTTTAAGAATATTTTTAAATATTTTATTAAGTTCATTTAAAAATAATCAAGCTTCAGTAATTGTGAAATTACATTCACTCCTATATAATAATACAAATTTGAAACCCTACAAGTGTGCAACAGAACAGGTGTGTTACCACTAATATATTTCGCTACACTAGGACGATAACGTGACCACCTATTATTGCCCCAAAATTATCTTCGGGTGTTCGTTTTATAACGGTTCGACTGGAAATGAGGCCGAAAACATGCAATCGATGAACGATGCGGTTCGGAACCCAAACAACCCAAGACCTTCGGATCTATAATCTAGTCATATATGTATGTATATACTAGATCACCATCATTCTTTCAACACTGCACAGTACAAATATATTCATTTCGTATTTTTACCTCAAATTATGCTGATGCCGCATTTTCTTAAAAAAAACTTAATTTAAATAAATACAGAGTGTTTCAAAACGAATATACGTATTTCGAATGCATATATTTATTAAACTTTAAGACATGTGAATATGAAACTTTACACACATATTTACGAACCTCTCAAGTTCAGACTACAGATGTTCAATATGATACTCAAATTCCTCCCATACTCGGACAAGCACGTCCTTCGTCACTGATATTATGGCAGTACGGATACGGTTCTTCAACTCTTCCAGGTTCTGTGAGAGTGGTGGTACGTAAACGTTGTCTTTAACGAAACTCCACTGGAAGAAGTCACAGGGTGTCAAATCCGATAACCGTTGAGCCCAAGTGAGACATACTAAATCGCCAGCTCCTTGATGACCAATCCAACAGTTCGGTAGAGTTTCATTCAGATATTCACGCACTTGGCGACTCCAGTGAGAGGATGCCCCGTCTTGTTGAAAACATTTTTTAACATAGACATTGTCGCAGTGCAACAAAAATTCGTTCTTTCAAGTCTTATTTTACAGATACGATTCTTTAATGATCGTAAAGTTTTACAGTATGTTATTAAATTAATAATTGATCGTTTCGGCATATATTTGGTATGAATAAGTGAATCACATCCCAGGTAATGGTGAACATGATTTTGTACCCTGAGGAAGAGTTTCGTACATCGCTTCCACTGGCGAACATTCTTCATATCCATATAAGAGTTACCATAAACAGCTTTCAAACGCCTATAAATTTCAACCTTCTAGTGTTAAAAATTTTATCATGGATCGTTTGTTGGTAAGCAACTTGGAAATCCAACTCATGAAAAACACTCTTATTCAACGACGGTACACAGGAAAACAAAACTTTCAAAGTTTCTGTATTTTCGTCTACAATACTTGTTTGGTAAATTATATCCAATGACAACAGACCTACTGAATTTTGAAACTACTTACGAGAGCGAATTGATATATAACATCAGCAAAGCTATTGCGTGAAGGATTATAGAAACGAGTTCTAACAAGTTTTGATTATATAATGCAAGATACTCGAAAATACCATTTGCAAGTAAGAATTTGTCTTGTCTCCTTAACAGCATGAGTATTTTCATCTGCCCCAATGTGATTATTGTAAAAATTAATAATTTGTAAAAATAGTCTGGTCAGTAAAAAATTAATTTTAATAAAGTCTCTAGTACGAATCTTCAGACAGCTATCCAGAATCATAACCAGGGGATAATAAAGATTACACTGTTGAATATAATAAGGATACAATTGTTGTTTTTGCTAAGTCCTCCAGACCAAAGAATCATTCATGTCTATTACCATTGTTACTGTTCTATTCTTAATATTAGGATTTTCTTCTACTATTCTTTACACAAAGAATTGTTACAGTCTTGTTAGTTCGACATCACTTTTATTTTATTGATATTAAATGAACCATTTTCACACCAGGGGCCAGGTTTACGTAAAAAGACATTTTATTTAAATAGAAATGAAGATATTATAGTTAATAGAATATGATCAGAAACTGACAGCACTCCGTCGAAATTAATAACATTTACCGCACTTAAACAGCGATTTATATTGCTATCTGCTTCTGGGTTTCCGGGCTGGAACCGCGTCACTAGTATATCTACTTCACTGAAACAGTTTCAGTGCAGTAGTTCGGCCCTGAAGATGTCCCATACAAATGGGTACGAAACGTCGGCAGATATACTAGTGACGCGGTTCCAGCCCGGAAACCCAGAAGCAGATAGCATGGACCACGACCGCGGAAGTCTACGTACCAAATTAGCGATTTATATTTATTTTATTTTTCCATGAAAAATGTGAGAAGTCCAAGTACGTTGTTCATTGATTAAAATATAAAAAAAAAAACTATCATTAAAACCCTTAATTTACAGACCTATGTTCATTAAGGCTTTTTTATTTCTTTTCATAAGTACTATACATGGATAAAATTTCCAAACGTTTTTAAAAGCTCGTACAAATAAAATAAAGTTAATTAAATTGAATTCTTTATTTAATCGTCAGAAGGAGAAAACATGAAATAACGAACTCTAAGAAATACTCGTATGCTATGTAAATGGAAAGAATACTGTTCATCCGGGAAATCTTCTATTATAAGCAAGTATTGCACAAAATGTCAATTAATAGTTTCACCTAAACTTTGTATAGATTGGAAGCGCATTATAATGAAGTTATATTAGTGTATAACTAGAAGTACAGAAATGTCTATATAGGTATGTTATTACAAAACTCCGCTATCGTATAATTTAATAAGTAATTAATCCTAAAGTACCCGTAACAACAACGAACCGTCCATCAATCAATTCGCAATTAGAGCTTCCGATCGTAAATGGATTATGGATTAGTCCAGAAATATATAGGATTAAGTTTCCAAACATTCTGCTGAATTTAAAATACGATTCTCTAAATTGAATTGTTTTGAAAGAACTACCATTTAAAATAGGTTTTAATTTGTCATTTTAATAATTAATTAGTTAATTTATTAATGGACACAAAACAAGTATCTTTCAAAAAGTTGACACAAAATTATCTACAGAAACTTAGACTTTATACAAGTAACGAAATAATGCCCGAATAAATAATAAAAATGTAAGTTAATGGCTTTTGAATTGATTCGGCCATTACTCGATGAAAATAAGTTTCTTATCTAATGAATCTATCAATAGAATGTGACCGTTTTGAATTATTGATTAATGCTTAATGTAGGGACACAGAAAAGTAATCATAGAACGTTATACTATGTATGAACAACTGAAGAGCCTGAAGAGCTCGTATAGTACATCCAAAATTACATGTATCAGGTGTACTTGGAAGTCATTACCGAGTTTTCTAATAGATGTCGCTCGACTTAAGTATACCTGTATAATGTTATGATTTGACACATATGTCATTTTACACTACTGACATCAAGCTTCAAAGACATACATGTTATATTTTGCGAAAGTAACATAGATACCATAGAAATGAATTTGAAAATGTCGAGATTTGTGTCTGCGACACGGACTACTTTCCTTCTTTAATCAAATGAGCTCCTGAAAGTCATCGTTTGGTGGTAGAAATTTACGGTGAGCATGCTCCAACCATAAAAATATGTGAGGCGTTTCGACAATTCAAAAGTGGTGATTTTGTTTTGCAAGACAGGAACGTTCTCGTAGACCGAAAAAGTTTCATGATGCGACACTGCAGGAGTTATTAGATTAAGACCCAACCGAAACTCAAAAATAATTGGCAGAAGCATAAAATGTGGCCCAGGAAATGATTGGCGACGGATTACAAGCAATGGTCAAAATCCAAAAAATGGGAAATGGGTGTCACATCAATTGAATGACAGGCAAATGGTAAATCGAAAAATCGTCTGTGAAATGTTGCTTCAAAGGTATAATCGGAAGTCATTTCTGCTTCGAATAGTGAAGAGAGATGAAAAATGGATTTATATCTAAAACCCTAACTGCAAAAAATCATGGTTATCACCTGGCGAAGTCTGCCCATCGACTCCAAGGCGAAATCGTTTTGGTCGCCAGACAAGCCACTCTAGCCTCACCAAATACAGCATTTTGGTGAGACTAGAGTGGCGTGGTGTATTACGAACTGTTGAAACCTGATGAAACCGGTAAAACTAATCGCTACCGACAACTAATTATCAGTTTGACTCATGCATTGATAAAAAACGTCCAGAATGGGCCCGAAGAGACGGAAAGTGATTTTACAGCACGGCAACGCGCCGTCTCAGACAGCAAAACCGGTCAAGGAAGCGTTGAAAGCACTTGGATGGAACATAATATCGCACCTTCCGTACTCTCCAGACTTTGCCCGTCCAACTATCACCTTTTCGCAACAATGGGACACGCGCTTGCAGAGCAGCACTTCGCCAATTTCGAAGAAGTTAGAAAATGGCTCGATGAATGGTTTTGCTTAAAGGACAAACAGTTTTTTGTGATGCATCCATAAATTGCATGAAAGATGGGTAAGATGTGTGGAATCAAATTGCCGATACTTTGAGTAAATACATTTTTTCGTTTTATATAAAATTATATAGTTTTTTTACTACAAAACCGGTAATGACTTTCCAGTACACCTGGTAAAATTCAGAGGTAATATTGTGCAAGTAATCAACCGTATTGGAAACATTAACAAAACTGAAGAAAGTGGTTCGACTATGGACAAAAACTCCTATACAAGCTCGTGGTGGTCGCCCAAAAACATAAGTTGAACATTTTCTTTACTGTAAATACTAAAAAAAGCCCAGAAATCGTTGATAACACCGTACTTCTGCAACTAGATGCTAGAGTAATAAACAGTTGGCTCTCTTTCTTTAATTACTGTAAGCTCGTTTCCACTTCTATGGTATTATTAATATGCAAAATTAACACATGCAATTCAGATTCAAATATTACAATTGTGACTTTTGAGTAGGTGTTATTGAACAGTACTTTTTCAAAAGTACAGATAGAATTGCGTTAATTTAAGTTTTTTCAGACCTGGATTGGATAATAATATATGAAAACAGCAAGATCATACTTCAGAAGAAATGCATGTTTTATTACATATGACATTTCCTGTTCACGTAATTTCTTTTTCGGTCTCTAAAATCTTATGATCTAACACTTATGCACTTAGTTCTCGCCTCTGGGGTTTACGATAAGAGCAAAGTCTGCGTTGATAAGTCTGTAACGATTCCTGAACTTAAATGTAACATACGATGCATTATAGGCAATGTCCAGCCATCTGGCTAAACAAATGACCTCTTATAAGAATATTCGATCTGAACAGCTGAATTATTTTTCATATATAATTCCCATGTATCAATGTCATAATAAACGACGCAAATTAAAAAAATTCCTAATCGCTTTCATTTTATCGAAATAAAATAATAGTTTCTAGCAAAACAGTCTACATTAGTAATTAACAATTTATTCACTCAATAGATTTACAATCTAGTTACAGGACAAAGTACATTACAGAACAGGTATATTATATATCATTAATAAATCAATTTATGACTGTATACACACACGAGGACACTACTACACAAATATGTAAATGTTATACTCCATGTGCATCAGTACAATTTGATAGAAACAGCGACAGCGGTGAAAAGTGAATATTTATGTTGTTGTTACATAGTTTATTATCATAAGCGCATACTATATGTAAATGTGAATTACACATAATATTTGTCTTCACAATAAAATAATCTATCCGATCTAGCTTTTAGCGTTGGAATGAAAAAGTTAATTTTGTTTAATAATTTTCGAGCGTCAATGACATTATTAAATAAGTTAAATAAAAACTTTATAGAAGTCTGATTTCGCTATAGTAGCAAAAAGTTCACAACAGTTCTTAATGATTTAAGCCCCAAACAGTGTACATGCCAGTGTATTTCAAATAGAGATATTTTAGGAACCTTTAAACCAAATCCTACGAAGGTATTTAGTATGCGTGTACATGTTATACACGAGTTTAAAACAGCAATAAGAGGAATCAAAATTAGACATACTTCTAATTATAAAATTTTTTAGACTAGAGCTATTGACTATTAATTATTGTCGATATTGGTGAAAAAGATAATTTAAAATCCAAAGTATCGCCAAGATTCACCATATCTTCACGCTACGGTAAGAAGGAGCCATTTCTGTATCTAGTAGGTATGAAGTATGGTACTCAACTTTCTGGCAAAGATAAGTACTCCGCATTTAAAAATATTCATATCCAGTTTATTTCTAGCGCATCAGTTACGTACAATATCTATCTGACCTTGCACGAACTCAAAGTCGGCAACCAAAGATACTTGGTTGAAATGCTTTAGATCATTGATAACAGTAATAACTTGTGACACTGAACATCACAGAAAAATCATTCACGAAAACTAGAAAAAAGCAGAGGCCCCAAGTTCATATCCTGAGGGACACTCAACGCAGGAATGAAAAGATTCGAATGATAATCCAAATGAGAAACGTAATGCTTCCTAGCTGACAAATATAATAAAATAAATAATATTAGTTGTGGGGCAAACCTTATAACGTCCAGTAGTAGTATACGATAATCGACACGTTTAAAAGTCTTAACAAAATTGGTTTAAATAACGTTCACTGGTATATTGTCATGTCCAATTGTTCGGAAAGTACTAACTAAATATGATCAGATTAGTTATAGTTAAACGGTCGCTGACAAACAATGCTAATTAATGGATATGAGAGCTTAGAATAATTGCAACGTTTATAAACATTTTTCAGAAATTTTAGCAAGTAAGTTAATTATAGCAATTGGCCAGTAATTTTCAGTTGAAACACCATGGAAAGTGTTCCATTTCGAAAATATTCCAGTTGATTTAAAAGACAATAATGTAACTAAATCTAGTATTAGAGAGAGGATAAAATACACAGCAAATTAACGTTATAGTAGCAAAATAGTGTAAACATTTCTCCTTTGCCTTATGCCACTCTTATTTAAGATACCTATTTATTTTAATTTTATTACTTTAGTAAATCCTTCTTCAATAAAATAACTTGCTATTATTTCTCAACCATAACTCTTTTAGAAACATACAAATAAAGAGATTAATACAGATTACATAAAGTTGTCTAAAATTTTAAAGATAAATTTAACATTGTATACATATAGTACATATAGTGTTACAAATAATACGTACGTGTTCTACCAAAATTTTCAATTTTAGAAGAATGAAAAACCCACCAAATATTTATATAAATGGAATCCCTTTAGAATGGAAAACGTTCTAAATGCGTCAAATACCTTGGAGTCTACATAGGCGCTAGATTAATAAGGAGGATGTACATAATTAAATTAAGACTACATAAGACTCGTTCAACTATACCCATTAATCAACAGAAAATCGCCATTAAGGACAGAATGCAGTCTGCTATTATACAATATAAAGTCCTCATTCAACCATTAGTCCTATATGTTCATGTATGTAATGTACAAGTACTCCAAAGTAAAATGTTAAGAATATCTATGAATGCGACATGATTCGTTACCAACAAGCTGTTACATCAGGACCTAGAATTGCTATAATCTCGGAGTATATTCAAAAAATGGACCACTAATTTTCATAGGAAGTACTGCCACGGAGCTACTATACATATGCATACTATAGGATGCAGAAACATTTACATCAGACTCAAGAAAAAGTTTTCATTATATTAGTTTTAGCACTTTAAGCTGATGCAACAAGTCAGAATCATCAATATTACTATCAAGCAGCTACAAAACAAACTTAAAATTCTGTTCTTCTCACCTATCAAAAAGGGATAGAAAATTGTGTCTCGAAAGCATTTCAAGATATACATTGACAATAAATTTTTTACTTAAAAAGAAACTTACATAGGTCCCATTTTTTAAGTGATTCCACGCATAATATTGTCTAATATAACAATGTATAATTGTTGAGCAGACTTCACTTCGATTAAGAAAAATATTCACTAAATTGTCTCTCAAGTTACATTTGTATTAAACCTTTAGGTAAATAGCATTCTACACAATTAACTTCAAGAGTAACACCGTATAAAATTATGCTTTTAGGAGTCAATATAAATTTACATAAAAAGAAGTCTCTAACAAAAACATGTATTTTCTACGAGTCAGAGAACAAAATGCATAGTATGTAAATAAGGTTACGACTACATTAATAATATTACAATAATGCAGAAATTATCATGGCGTAGTATTATTCTCATATCGTAATTTACAAAAATATCCCGTTGTATTTACATTTTAAAAATCACAAAATGTTTATTTTAGTTCTCCATGTACATTTTGCCTAAGGTATTATATTATCACGAGATTTTAAAAGTGAAACATTGGTATTAAAAAAGTTTTCTTTTATAATTTCCTAATACAGCAAAGAAAAATGTACATAGAGAAGTGAAATAACTATTTCGTTTTTGATAATATGAAATAAAAAGCAGAAAATGTTGCTTAGCTTTTTAATTTCTATAGTATACGAATAATGTATTTTCCACTGAATGAAGATCAACAGTGGTCTATACTACAGAAACTACATAAACACATTACAAAAACAGTAATACGAATTTCATTATATTTAGTTCTATTAATTTCACATGTATATATATATATATATATATATTATAATATAAACGTACATTTTATGGAATTCTAAGAAATAGGAAATAAGAAAGTAGGTAGAAATTAATGATTTATAATTAAATGTAATTCATTAACCGTTAGTAAGAATAAGAAGAAGCTATATTTTTTTGTTTATTATTAATTCTCATTGGATAAGAAAATTTTCCATTAATTATTATAAATAAGACCCCAATTCGAAATGTAGAGCATTCTGTATTAGCTCATTGCCTAGTAAACACGTATAGTGTCTGAAATATAACAAAAAAGATATTTTTAAAGTAAATAATAATGGTGGAATGAATTAAAAAGAGCTTCCAACAATATTAAAATTAAATTAACGATTAAAGTTTGTATATATAATATATTAAAAAAAACTAAACTATATGTGTCAATGATACTATAAATAAGGGCTAAAATGCTTAAGGGGCAAGCACGACTTTAAATGGAACTTAAATATAGAAGAGATAGAACTCGAAGCTGGGGACAAAGAGGATTGAGAAATACTTTGTACAATTTGAGGATATTAAACATTTGTTTCATGTACAATTTTAACTTGTGCTCATATCTTGTGATCACCGCTATGTATTGTGGAATTGCAAAATTTTGTAAATAATTATCCGAACAACTTTCGTTTCTTTATTACTCTTATCGCCCTCTCGTATCTGTCAGCTTAAGTTTATAATCAATACTATCAGTGAGTTATAGATCACTCTAATGTTTCAATTCTTATTTCAATTAGTACATTTAAATGATTATCGTTATAATATTTATTTGAAGTTATTCCCAATATTTTGCAATTAATTGCCATAATAATGAGTCGGTGTTTTGCTCTTTCCTGCGTTTATTTTTTTTCCCTGAACACGTCACATCTTGAGTTGCCTAAAAGTTAAATGGCTACTCATCCCGTTCTCTTTCATCGATTATACGCTGACAATTAAGAAGTCTATCATCGTTCACGCCATTACAAGTTCAACTTTAAATATCGATTGGGCATAAAGTACAGTACTGAATTGAAATTAGTTAAAACTAGTAACGATATCGTTGGAAAATGCTTTGTCTATCAATTAATTTATCGACTTATAATTGGATTGCGTCAGTTAGATCGATAAACTTCGATAAGTGGTTGAAGATTCAAGTTGCATTGGCGTATTACTGCAGCGACGATCTTATTTTCATTAGTTAACCCTCAATTGTATATGTAATTTCTTCCTATGAGCTAGCTTACTAATTATCGAATGGACTGCATTAGTACGTATGTGAAGATTATGTGTTCATCTGACTAAGAGGCAGAGCTTAATCTGCAGTCTTAATGTTCAACGAAGCTCTTTGGTATTCTGGCTTACGACCTAAGATACTCAGGAATTGAAATAAAGCCAGGATTCAATGACGTTCGTAATTATTATTATTTAGATAGTTTATTGTTAATTATATTTGATTCATAAGCTTCTGCAATTAAGTGTTTAGTTTATATGCTTCCATTCAGTCTAATTACGAAATCATTTAATAGTGTGTAGACCCTGATTTGTGATATTAAAGTACTAATTTGAATTTAAAGGCGAGCTAATTGAGCGAAGTTATTTATACAAATATTTATTCATATATTTTGTAGAATTAATTACTTTAACTTGTTATCGACTCAGGCAGTAACGAAATTAAAATTAGCACACCCATAGCCGTAAATTAATTAAAGGGCTTGTTGATATATCGTGCCCCGTTCAAGTATTACTTATTAAAAACCTTAATGTACTCGATAACTCTAATTTATCTTCTCGTAATTGAGCGAGATAAAATATTATCTTCATAAATTTGTTAGCTTTAATTTAATAAATTAAATATCTTTAGGAAATAGATCATATTCATCTTTTTTGTTAACTCAACTTAATCAAGGGCTCATTGAACGATTAAAGATAATTCTTTATTTGTACTAACACATGGATCAATAAGTCCCGAGACTAACCCATAGATGGTGCTCGTAGTAAACCAGTAACCACGTCTTTCTAGAGTACTAACCTTTGCTTGAAACGTGTCCAAATTTTAAGTCGATCGGACCAGAAACAGCTGAGTTATCGAGGTTGGAGTAAAGTCGTTTTGTAGTTTGTTTAAACAATGGAAAAAACCGAGTTTCGTGTTCTGATAAAACATTGTTTTTTAATGGGTAAAAACACCACGCAAGCAAAACAATGGATTGAAAAATGTTACCCGGACTCTTGTCCATCAAAAGCAACGATTTGTCGGTGGTTTGCCGAGTTTAAACGTGGTCGTACCGACACAAATGACGCGGAACGCTCGGGTAGACCTGTGGAAGCCGTTACACCGGAAAATGTGAGTGAAGTGACAAAAAATTATAATGAAAGATCGTAAAGTGAAGCTCCGTGAGATTGCTGAGATGACACAGATATCATATGGAAGTGTATTTACTATCCTTCATGAAAAATTGAGCATGAAAAAGGTTTTTTCCAAGTGGGTGCCGCGATTGCTCTCGATGGAACAAAAACAGCAACGAGTCGATGATTCAGAAAGCTATTTATCGCTATTTACTCGCAACAAAAAAGATTTCTTGCGTCGTTACGTGACCATGGACGAAACATGGATACATCACTACACTCCAGAGTCGAAGCGGCAGTCATCTGAGTGGCGCACAGCTGGCGAAAGCCGTCCGAAACGTCCGAAAACGCAGCAGTCAGCTGGCAAAGTCCTGGCGTCAGTTTTTTGGGATACACATGGCGTGATTTTCATTGACTACCTCGAAAAAGGTAAATCGATCAACAGTGATTATTATATTGACTTACTGGTGCTTTTGAAGGAGGAAATCGCAAAAAAACGACCGCACATACAGAGAAAAAAAATCCTTTTTCACCAAGACAATGCACCCTGTCACAAGTCGATGAAAACAATGGCAAAATTGAACGAATTGGGTTTTGATCTGCTTCCCCACCCCCCATATTCGCCAGATTTAGCCCCCAGTGACTACTGGCTCTTTGCTGATCTTAAAAAAATGCTCCAGGGAAAAAGATTTGGCTCAAATGAGGAGGTCATCGCTGAAACTGAAGCTTATTTTGAAGCGAAAGATAAATTTTTTTATAAACATGGTATTGAAAAATTGGAAAAGCGTTGGAACCATTGTATCACCCTAAAAGGTGATTATGTTGATGAATAAAAAAAAATTTTGCAAAAAAAATGTTGTTTTCATTGTTAGTCTCGGGACTTATTGATCCATGTGTTACCTGGCAATTAAATAGTAAACCGTCAGCTAATCACAATTGCTTTTTCCTCTATATAATATTTTTGCTTTCCATAGACCACAGTTAATTATGTACTGATCGTACTAGCTGCAGCCCCACCACTAATTTGACTGTAGGCGACACGAACAACTACTTAATCTGTAATCTGTAGTCAGTCGTTGTTGTGATTCGACTGACTCACACCCCACCACTTTACATTCTGATCGGCATTCGATATCTGGACCCGAATATAATATGATACGGTGTTTGTAGCATTTTAATATGAAAGCACGGTATGTTCATCTTGATCAATATATTTTCAATGCAGTGCAAAATCCCATGACCTCGAGGTAGAGAAAAAATAAGTAAATGAGCTAAAAGTAGGAACGAATTAAGAATCTGTTCATTAATACATTTTATTGTACACACAATTGCTTATAATTAGTTAATTTGAATCTTAAATATTAATTCATATTGTTAGTACATTAAGAGATTCTATTTTTTACACAGTCAAATAAAAACATATTGAATTTAATTTATCGCTCATTAAAAATTAATACAGCTCACAAAAATAATATAACATTTGGCTCAATCTAACATGAGACTAAATGAAACATTATGGTATATAATAAAAAATAAACAATCACTCTCATCAGCATATATATATATATATATATATATATATATATATATATATATATATATATATCAATGTACGAGTATACATAGGAAGTTACAGACTATTACACAGGCGGAATTGGTAACTGTAATTTCAATACACATTATACAGTCCATACAATACTTATTAAAACTAAGAAACACTGAACTATATTTTATTTTATCGAAAATTTAAGTTTGATATACCCAAATATTTTATATCCTTTTAATAAATGTATTAAGAGTTTACAAGGCTTTTATTTAGAAATATAAGCGCAATTTTAAAAAGCGTATAATAATATTCTATTCTTTACGAATAACAGAATTGCGCCAATGCAATTAATATTCTGACCACAATTAACGCACAGATTAATCAAAGTAAGTGAACGTAACAACTACAACTGAAACAGAGAATATAATACTAAGCATTAAGCAGCTAGTTCATCAATTAAAATATCATAAATTCAGAGTTGTGGATAACCCAGTACCTAGGCGCCTTCGACAACACATTGTTCTTAGCAATTTAGTGAACATATGATGAAGATTATGCCTTTCTTTACGTTACTTTTTAATTATAATATTTTTGACGATCATTCATTTATATGAATCTAACGCGCTCCTTTTCAACAGAAAATTGACAAATTTTTCTAGCACTCCATAATCTTTTTCGACCACTCGTAATAGACAATTTGGACTGTCATTAGTTCTCGCACTTCTATGTTTCTTTCTTTCTATGAAATTATCCAGAGTGAATTTATGGTTACCGTAATAACTTGTTATTTAATCTTAGGTAACTTTATACTTCATTTAAATTTAATTTTTTTATTTAGGTTTTATATGTTAGTTTTAGACACAACAAGTGAACTCGAAGTTAACTTCATTCTGACATTTACGGACAAAACTCTACAAACCTAGCAAAAGCTACTTAATAATAAAACGTTTCTTAGTGTATAGTACGGTTCACGCTAAGTGTTATACTAAATTATTTACAATTTATATCAATTTACATAATTAGTGATTCCTCTAAACGAAGGAGTCTCTGTAAATAAACCAGTGATTCAGTTCCTGTCAGACACATATGTTACGAGTGGAAAATCTAATAAACGCTTGAATCGGTAGACAGAAAAATATTTAGAATAAGATTTAGTTTTTAATCTTCAAATTTCAATAAATTTGTATTTATTGCTATTATTAAAAACAAACTTGTATAATTACCGGATGGTGCAATTTATACGTCGTATATTTCAAACAGTTCTATTTTGCATAAATTGAATTTAATGTTTCCCAAAGACTAATCGAAAATAATTTATTAGCAATCGACTAGAACGATTTTATTTATTTTGAAGCAACTCAGTCTAAATTATAGAGTTTCATTAAGCATAACGGGAAACAATACCACATTCATAACACAAACGTTTTAGACAATTTAATTAGCTTTGCAAATTTACAAATTTATATTCATATGCCTTCGTAATTCAATTTATACCCATAACGAATTGACGATAACAAACATAAAATTGCCAAATTTAACAATAGTTTGTAATCGCTTTATTATATTTATTTAAAATAAAACCATTTTATATAATTTCATTAAAGCGTGTCTTCAACAAAGGTACTCTTACTTATTATTAACAATTAAGTGAGAGAGTATATGCTTATTTATTATTTTTAATATTATTTACTTCAGAATAATCAAGACACTCATATAATTTTTTATACATAAAAGTAATCTATTTGTTACTGTTACAGCTTTTATTAAATTTTTATATGTTGAAAGTAAGAAAAAAACTAATATTTGTCTGTGGTTGTAAGCACAATTAGATAAATTTTACTAGCGTGACTGATTTATTGAGGAAATGCAAACGTCTGTCAAATTTACCTCATTCTGCAAGAGACTCGCTGTAGATTTAATGAATTAACGACTTGATGAGCTATTCGGGGAAGCAGGTAAATACAAATTCGCGAATTTTTGTCAATCTGTTCAACATAAGTTCTCCAATATTTAAATTTCGCAAACACTTCGGCGTTTTGAAAATAAAAGTTGTTTTTGTAGCTCACATAATCGTCGTGGATGAAACTTGGATGCACCATTACATTCCACAAAATAGACAAGTTAGCACTAACATTCTCCACTGTCAAAAAATTTACAACCACTTCATCCGCAATCAAGATATTGGCTATAATATTTTGTGTTGTGGCTCCCTTTCTTGGGTAGTCAATCGAAATTATCCAATCAGTTTAATGATTGCTTTATCATCAAATGGAACTTATGATAAATATTTACAGATTTAAAGTAGGAGATCTATACTTCTTTATCTATTATTATTAGTTGCCAGGAGAGTTTGCTATAGTCATAGTCATAATCATAGTCATTTATTTAATTTTCAGTGAACTAACAATACAATCTTTTAAATTCGAAAGTCTGTACACGAAAATAAGTCAAGGAAAATGTAACAAAGCATTTCTAGGTTTACTGTACTATTAAATAGTTGTAATATTCCTCTAATCAGTATGGCTCTATACTGCAAAGTAATTTATACAATTTACCTTTCGTTGCACTATAATTTTCCAAAGATTTTATTTTCCTGGGCAATTCGTTAAATAATTTCATGCAAGAGTAGTATGCTCCACGTTAATATAACGACAGTTTATGGCGAGGATATAAATATTTTAGACCGTGCCTGATATTGTAAGTTAATGTTACAGTTCTGGATTCAAAAATTTCTGAATGAACCCAGACATATTTAATACATTCATATATATATATATTTGCTACAGTCGTTAGCACATTTTCTCGTTTGAAAGCACCTCTGCAGCTATCTCTGTATCTCATATTATTCAGTATTCGTACTTCTTGCTTTTGAACTACAAAGAGAGATTTTAAATTACTGATAAGAGCTCCCCAAAAAATGACCCCATGTCTAAGTTGACTATAAAAATTTGAATAATAAAATTAGCTATATCCTTATTTGTATTCTTGACCAGTGTTCTTAAACCGTAATTAGTGTTACTTAGTTTCTTGGTTAGTTTGAAGACGTGTTCAGTAAAAGTTAGCGGGTCAGTGATCGTTACACCTAGGAATGGGACACTATTTACAAAATTATGAGTTTTATTATGTAATGTTATGTCTTGTGGAGTATGAGTATGGTAACTTTTGAAAAGTACGCATTTAGTTTTTGTTATATTTAATATGAGATTATTATCATTGAACCACTTTTCTAGTTTCTCCATTATAAAATTTCCTCTTTTTATCAATCCAGGATAAGTTTCAGCTTTAAATAGTAAAGTTATATCATCTGCATAATTAATAACCAAACAATTATCAGTATAGTGATCTAGCACCTCTAATAGTTTCAAAGTTTTTAATTAAACAAGAACAAAAAGTTTTACTGAGTTTGAAATGTATTGAATCGACTTTGAATTGGTTTTTAGGGAACTGAAGGTGTTCGACAAAGACAAGTACAAGGTCGGCCTGCATCAACAACACCAAGAAGCGATCGGTACCTGGCGCAATTAGCACGCGGAAATAGCTGTTTTAATTCAACCCATATTCGAAGCAAATTTGCTGCTGTTACTGCTACTAGCAATAGAAACAATAAAAAGTCGTTCCATGTAAGCGGTTTGTATACCCGAAGACCGTTACTTTTCATTCCTTTTAGTGCGAACCAATTGCATATCAATTGAGGTCATAATGAATGGAGACAAATATTATTTAGTGATGAATCCAGACTTATATTGCAGCCAGATAGGCATATTCTGATTTTTCGTGAACTCGGCACGCGCAACAATCCACAAGTTATCTGGAAAAGACCTTAATACGAAGATGGAGCATAATTGCATGGGCCGCTATATGTATTGGAAAGCACACTAACTTTTATTTCACAGAAAATTATACTCCTACTCCTCAGAGATGTCTAGATAAGGTTCTGTTACTCATTATTTTTCCATATACAGTAGTAGTGAGAGAAGAATTCACTTTTATAAACGACAATGCTCATTCTCTTCCTACAAATATCGAGAACAATTGGATTGACAAAGTTTGTGCAAAGATAATGGAGTTATTATCTTCATCACAAATTATGTAAGAATTCAAAGGGACCCGAATGATTTCGTAATTTCTTTTTTCGGGTCTGAGATTCTTCGGTAGCACTTTCGAACACACGTTAAAACATTCTTTGGTCGTTCACGAAGGATAGTCACGCAGTACGATGCGTTGCTTTACTTGAACATACTTTATACATTTCCGATGGAACACAAATGCAAAGTCTACGGCGCAACTAAAAGATGCCCAATCTTGACGATGACAGTATCACATGACACGGTCGTGTATCGTTTGACTTTGTTGTGCTTATTGTTTGCGTGTAGGGTTTTATAACCACTAAAAATCGACTTCGATTTGATTTGCACCAAATTATTCAACACGATGTTAAAACAACTGGAGAAGAATTTTACAATGTGTTTGAAAATACAATATATAAAATTATTTTATGTTTGCGAATATTTTCAATACATTTCAATATTTATGAGTTCTTGAAATAAAATATAATAATAACGAATGTCGTTCCTTTTATATTATGAAACTAATGTGTTTGGAAAGTTATGAACAAATATTCAATGTATTTTGGCATTAAATAATAATTTAAAACGCTACTGAGACTAATCGAAGTGCTGCCAATTTATTTGAAAACTGGATTAAAACTACACTTTTATCACACTCTATATATGTAACTGATTAATAGCTTTATTCATATCTTAATAAATTCCTTGATATTTATTAAATGGAATAAAATTTTCATATTTCGATATAAATTAAATGTCTAAGAAGCAATAGAAAAAGTCGATTGCATTTTTTACTCATTGAAATTATAAAGGACGTCAAATTGAAGTTGAAGTGAACACCGACTTGGTATTGAATAAGTGCCACCTAAGCCTCAGTATTGACGTCTTTCTAAACGAGTTTTGCAATACATGCAAAGATGTTACCGCAGGAACTAAATTTGTTCTAGAGACGTGGGAAAAATAAAAATAACTTCTAGAACAGAAACCCGAAAAACTGAATGGATGTGAAGTTGTTTGTTCGTAAGAGAAATTGCTTCATCTTTATTATAACCTAGGCATATATTTGTGTGTGTGTTTTCTTATAAAACTTCGTCGTTGGAAAATATCATTATTATCATCAAACTTCATAGGAGACAGCAATACATCGCACCCAGTGGATAAAAATCATTTATATTCTTAAGAACTCTAAGATAAGAAGTATATTAATACATATTTTTTACAAAAATACAATCTAACAAATATTAGGAGATAAAATCGAAATCTATAGTAGCATATCTTTTATTTATTGTACATCAACAATTAGGTTTTGAAAACATAAAAAACGCAAAGAGATACATAAAATAAAGTAAATAACTAGACATTAATAATAATTACAACAATAGATCTCAAATGGGGCTCCGATAATTAAAATTTACTGTTCCTTTTAAATAATAAAAACAAAGAAAGTAATTTGATTAACAAAAAGAACGCACGATTTTGAATGAACTAAATATCGCCACCTGTACTACCAGGGTACCCGTTTATATTTCGGGAATAGTATACAAAAAAATTTGTTATTATCGAAAATAGTTTTATTGCTTTTCAAAATATTTTTCTTGAAAGTCAATGTACTTTTGCATTCGCTTAAACCAATCCGAAAAGCATTGCTGACACTGTGAAGGCGGTATCTCCAAAATATGAGTTGAATGCCTCAATTGCCTCTTCCGGCGTAGAAAACTGTTCACCACGAAGTTTATTCTTCACGTGTGGGAACAAAAAGAAATCACAGAGTACCAGATCAGGGCTGTACGATGGATAGCTCAACAATTCAATGTTTTGCCCGGTCAAATATTCAATTGTTTGAACCGACCTGTGAGAGCTCACATTGTCATGGTGAAGAATAATCTGTCACTTTCGGTTTGTTTTCCTTATTTCTTCAAAAACTTTTTTCAAACAAATAGTTGTGTATAATTCGGAATTGACCGTTCCACAACTCTCTAAAGGCACGATTGCAACGTGACTGGTTCTCCGAAAAAACAGGCGACCATTTGTTTTGATGTGCTTCGAGCAACAACTTTTGTAGGTTTTGGCTCATCTTGGAATACCTACACAGTCGACTGCTGTTTGCTATCAGCCTCATGCGTATAGATCCAAGATTCATCACCTATGGCGACTTTATAAATGTTCCTTGAAGCACCGCCATTGTATTTTTTGTGCATTTTTTGGCATCAATGGATGCCAGTCCTTTTTTGAGTGGTTGTTAAATTATGTGGCACCCAACGTGAACATAGCTTCCTAGCAGCTAAATGTTACTAATACCTAGAGATGCCTCGATCTCACGGTATGTCACATGATGATCTTGCATTATCATTTCAGACACTGCATTAATATTTTCCAACACAACATTTGTGGGATGACCTTCCTGAAATTCATCGTCCAAAGAACACCGTCCAAGTTCGAATTCACTGTACCAACAATATACTGCAGTTTTCGATGGCGTTTCATCACCATATGAAGAATTCAGCTCGTCGATGCATTCTTGTTGAGATAATCCACGCCGAAAGCTATGAAAAATAATTGCAGGAAAGTGTTCGCGAGTTAATTCCATTTTTCGCTGACATAAAATTTTCAAGTTACTCTGCAATCATCACATCGGAGGCAACACTAACAGTGTTGCTAGTTCCTGAAATATAAACGGCTACCCTCGTATTAGTACTTAGCCTACGGTGCATTGCAGGAGAGTTTCGAATTTCAAGAATTTAGAAATTTTTCAAGAAAGGCTTGATAATAAATCCTGCTACGGAATAGACAAATTTATATAAAGGAAAATTGTAGTGTGACTAGTGTAAACCAACTGTACCTATATTGGGAATAATTAACTAGATTTCCGAACTGCAACTAATGTTTCTGTTTATATTTCTAAATAGAATGTATGGCAAGATATTCGCTATAAGCACAAGAAACATGTAATATTATTTAATATTTCTTTTTTGGCAATAAAAAGGACCCCATTTTATGTTAACCAAATACCGAACATATTTTATGGATCCTCATTTTGTTTCGGTATTGGCTGAAGGCTTTCGAGACAATACTGTGGCGGCCTATTAGATCTTATTCACAGAGGACCCTCCACTCTTTTTTTGAGCTAGTTTTAGCACCCTGAAAGTCAAGAAAAGGGATCGTTTAAAATGAGAATTCAGGTGTTTACTTATTGTCTTACTAAGAGCAGAGACAGAGCTCAACATCTTCCTATCGGTTGACAAAAATTTATTTTCAAATCAGCCAATTACAGGGAAAAATAACTTTTCTAATTTATCCTTTTAGAATTGTTTACTAAATAGGAAAATAAAAATTCTGATTCGTATTTAATTCACCCTCGTATTTTCAAAGTTGAACGAAGAGAGTGTATAAAAAAATGTTCAGTTGGTAATTGTATTACCGATGCTGTTTTATCAAAACTTATTAGAAAATTATAAAAATGACGTCCATTAATATTAAAGTAAATCTATTTTAATAGGAATTATATTGAAAACGCAATTATACATTTCGATTCAATAAGTTTCTTTTTTACTCTTTTGATTATTTCTGACCAACTAATCATTTTCCGCCTCAGTGTTCTCTATTGTTTTGCAAATTGCCAAGCTTCCCCTTAAGTTGGGCTACAAAATTTAATAAACATTGTTTTACTGTCGTATTTGAAACTAGTATTACCACATTCCATGAAAAGGAACAAACTAGATGCTCGCTATTTGATAATTTTTCGTGCTTACCGTTTCATTTGAAGTTTTTCTAAAATAATACCTACATAAATCGCTTCTGTTCAACTTTACTATTTCCCGAACATTCACATACTCTAGCTAATTGAATTAATTTGACATATAGAAACTATTGTATAATGGACCAAATGTAAACTACTTACAACTTCATGTACGCAAGACTAAACATTGTTCTACAAGGTTTGTTAAACTTTAAAATTATATTAGAACGTGTAGACACATATATAAGCTGATAACCTTGATGAGTTCAATTATTTAGAAGTGCGAAGTTTCATCGGAGATCCTTATACTTGACGAGCAATACAAAGTTATTCTAAGTATGTCAGTTATAACACGTTCAGATAAGGGCACTACCACAATGAATCTCATACGCTTGGAATTGGTATTGAAGTCGTAATTTTACTAACAACGAAATATCCCAGTCTAATCTACTGCGTTATTAAATTAAGTTTTATTTTAACTGCTGAAAGTTAGGGAAATTTTACGAATACTATGAATTCATTAAATATGTTACACGAGGATAATTTGACAAGTAGTGAGAATGACACATATGTGGCGCTCTAATTGATAAAACAAATGCACTGTAATTTAGGTTGCCTATTTATATGTTTACATTCCGATATTTAGATAAATCGGTTGATTAGTTTATTTTTGACAACTGATTGAAAAAGAAGTAACACGTCGTTTTGTTAAAATGGAAAAAGCAGAGTATCGTGCGGTGATTAAATACTTCGTAATTAAAGGTATGAAAGCTACCGAAATAAAAGATGAGTTACGGGAAATATTAGGTGAATCTGCTCAATCATCCGCCACAATAAGTAGATGGGTAAATGAATTTAAACGTGGTAGAACAAGCTGTGTTAATGAAGCGCGCTCTGGAGCACCCAAAATCGTGACTTCTAAGGAAATGATTATAAAATTCCATAATATTATTACGCAAGATCGACGACTCAAAGTGAGAGAGATAGCAGACATGGTAAACATTTCAACAGAACGCGTACACAAAATTTTGATGAAAGAATTGGGCCTTTCCAAGCTTTCGACAAGATGGGTGCCGCAACTGCTAACGACTGATCAAAAGTTCACTCGTTTGCGTATTTCCAATGAGTGTTTGGACCTTTATAAGCGGAATCCGGTTGATTTTTGTAGGCGATTTGTTACTTGCGATGAAACTTGGGTACACTGCAGTACACCTGAAACTAAACAACAGTCGAAACAATGGTTAGAACGTGGTTCTGCACCTCCAAAGAAAGCGAAAACCACTTTATCGGCAAACAAGGTGATGGCATCAATTTTTTTGGAATCAAAGGGCATTTTGCTCATTGATTACCTTCAGAGAGGTGCCACAATAAACGGACAATATTATGCAGAACCTCTACAAAAATTAAATGTTGAGATTCGAGCTAAACGGCCAGGAATGGCAAAAAAAGATTCTGTTTCACCAAGACAACGCTACCTCGCATACCAGCACAGTTGCGGTGTACAAAATCCACGAGTTGCATTTCCAATTAGTACCGCATGCGCCTTATTCGCCAGATCTAGCCCCTTCCGACTTCCACCTTTTTCCTAAATTGAAAACGGCACTAGGTGGAAAGAAATTTTCGTCTAACGACGAGCTTATCATCTTCGTAAATGAGTGTTTTGCAAGACTTCCGGAATCGCATTTTAGAGATGGCATAAGGGCATTGGATCACCGTTGGAATAAATGTATTGCTCCTTTAGGAGAATATATTGAAAAATAAAAATTATTTTATATTTAAAAAATTCGTTTTTCTTTTCCATTCTCACTACTTGTCAAACTACTCTCGTATACAGAACCTGAATTTCATTTCAGTCTTTAGAACGTATTTTTATTTCTGTACCTATTTCACCTCCTTTACTTAGTTCAGTTTCAAAACTATTTCTTAAAATATTTCAAATGTTGGTAAAAATTTTATATGCTTAATAAAAATTTTCACCAGTACACCGAACTTCATTTAGCGTTAAATTGGTGTTATACAAGCCGTCTAAAAACCAGATATGGTTAATAAAATCATTGCAATTGTAAGACCATTGACAAAATAAGCAACGTTACTTTTTGCTTCATTTAAAGAGCCAGCACCATTTTACACAATCATTGCTTTGAATATTTCACTAAGATTGGTGAATATTTTATATGCTTAATAAAGATTAGCTTTAGTATAGTAGTCTTTGTTGTCTTTTAGCAATAATTTAAAATGTTTGAGCTACTTTAATCCAATAACTAACTTATATTTAGAAAATATTATTTAAATGACTCTTGTTAAAACTTTTATTTAGATCACTAGCCACGTTTTTATCCACTACGCAGTCGCTGTTTTGATAGTCAACAGGTATGGTCTGCAGTGCATTGACTAGACTCTCAAAACGAAGTGAGTCGCTTGACAAAAACTTAAGACAGTGAAACTGATGATTAAATTATTAAAGAGACCCTAAACCGCAAGAATCTCTTACAGGAATTACCTCGGCTTACACCGAACATCTTACTTTATTTAAGAAAGCAAAAACAATAAGATTACTCAAATCATACAAAACAAGTGTTTCAATCCAATTAACTAAGTAAAAATGATATTTGGTTAGAGTTTTGGCATGACTGCTATTTTAATACACAATTATTTTGTTTGTCCTAGAATATAAACAATTTTATTTTCTCTTTGGTATTAAGAAACTTATTTATTTATTGGAATAAAAAGTTTGATAAACTTAAATTGCCTTATTTAACGTATAAGTTTATACTTCAACAAATTTAAGACCTCTGCTATTTTCGTGGACATGACTGTATATACCGTGAATATATTTTATAATGCAACATGCACATACATACATAACGTAATAATGAAATGACAGCAATGCATTTTAGCGTGTATTTTATTTTGCAACATAGGATGTGAAATACAGTAGTTGAACAAAATTTAAAAACTAATTTAACAAATTTTCAAAAATGTCACCATTGACGGCCAGACAGTATCCTAAGCGATTGTAGAATTCATTTATTGTATTTTGTATCTGCTCTGGAGTTATTTCTCTTGCAGCAGCTCGTATTCTATTTTTTAATTGGTCAATATTGTTTAGAGGTTCTCCATGAAAAACTTTATTTCTGATACATGACCAAAGAAAGAAATCGTTTGGAGACAGGTCTGGTGACCTTGTGGACCATTCTACTTCTCCTCCACGGCCTATCCATCGGTTTGGAAATCTTTGGTTGAAAAATGTTCTAACCATATGAGAATTATGTGCCGACGCGCCATCATGCTGGTACCAAATCTCACCATCAATATTTAGGAGGGCTGGCATAACTCTGTACTCAAGCAATTCTAAATATTTTTCTCCTGTAAGAGTACCCTCAATAAAAAACGGTCCTACAATATGGTGTCCAATCAACCCAGTCCAAACACTCAGTATACGGTATATATACCGTTAATATATTTTATAATGCAGCATGCACATACATACACTAGTTGCTAGAGTAACGTAATAATGAAATGACAGCAATGTATTTTAGCGTGTATTTTATTTTGCAATATAGGATGTAAAATAAGTTACTCTATTTTTGAGGTATGTATAGTGTAGAAGAAAAACTATTATTAGTGATCTGGTATAACTCGAATATGAGTTTGAGGAGAGTAGCAGATTTGTTTCAAATTACATATCCTGACCGTCCAAGACCGAGTCCAACTACAATAAGTAGGTTAGTACAGAAGTATAAAAATAAAGGATGCATCGTTCCTAATCATAAAAAAAAGATTAGGTCAAGATATGTTATTACTGACGCCAAAAGAGATGAAATTCTACAAGCAATCGAAAATAATAATATGCTCGCCACAAGAGCTTTAGCACAAACTACAAATGTAAGCAAATCTTCCGTGCATAAACTACTAAAACGAGAACATTTTAAGTCGTATCATTTTCAAAACCATCAGGAACTAATTGCGAATGATGCAGAAATGAGAAGTAACTTTTGTGAAATCATGTTGGATAAGCTTCATAATGATGATACTTTACTACGCAGAATTTGCTTTACAGATGAAGCAACATTTTATGTAAATGGTGAAGTAAATTCACAGAACTGCCGCTACTGGAGTAGACAAAATTTGCATAGATGTCATATCACAAGGACTCAGCGGCCACAGAAAGTCAATGTTTGGACTGGGTTGATTGGACACCATATTGTAGGACCGTTTTTTATTGAGGGTACTCTTACAGGAGAAAAATATTTAGAATTGCTTGAGTACAGAGTTATGCCAGCCCTCCACGCTTTAAATATTTATGGTGAGATTTGATACCAGCATGATGGCGCGCCGGCACATAATTCTCATATGGTTTGAACATTTTTCAACCAAAGATTTCCAAATCGTTGGATAGGCCGTGGAGGAGAAGTAGAATGGTCCACAAGGTCACCAGACCTGTCTCCAAACGATTTCTTTCTTTGGTCATGTATCAGAAATAAAGTTTTTCATGGAGAACCTCTAAACAATATTGACCAATTAAAAAATAGAATACGAGTTGCTGCAAGAGAAATAACTCCAGAGCAGATACAAAATACAATAAATGCATTCTACAATCGCTTAGGATACTGTCTGGCCGCCAATGGTGACATTTTTGAAAATTTAATAAATTAGTTTTTAAATTTTGTTCAACTACTGTATTTCACATCCTATGTTGCAAAATAAAATACACGCTAAAATACATTGCTGTCATTTCATTATTACGTTATGTATGTACATATGTGCATGTTGCATTATAAAATATATTCACGGTATACATATGTATATATATATATATATATATGTATATGCATAGCCAGATTATTATGGGTTAATAGTACTAAAGCCTTCTGCTCTTCAAATTCCACATAGAGAAATATGTCTCTATTACAGTATTCTACAGATGTCTCAAAAACTACTCAAAAGTATTAAATAACAAAAAATATCTAATCAAAATACTAAAAGAAGAACAGATTGTCAGGATATCCTTTTCATTTACTTAGGTGAAAAGATCAGTAATCTCAGGCTAGGCCGCAGTTAAGATAATGAAACGATGTTCCCAAAATTTTCTAGTCTTCAAGACAGACAATATGAAACGAAAAGGGTGTACAAGTTCTGTCTAGCATACCGGTAAAAAGATAAATATTATTTCGTTATTTGTTTAAATTATGAGCAACATAAAACCTATAAATAAGATCCTCAGATGTTGAACGGGTCAACATGTGATGTAAACATAAATTAGAGTAAATACAAATCCAATACTGTTCAATTGTAACGGTAATCGTCCAAACAAATCACGAAATAGCGATCTAATCTCATCACATACGTAAGACCTTAGCTAAAATGGTCGGCGAGATTCTGCTTTTCTCAAACGAATACTACCTACTAACATATAGATAATAGTTACTTCACTAAAACGTTCTTAAACGTGCTCACTTTAATATAAATAACAGAAACATTATATCAAAATATATTTTTAGAAAAATATCTGTATATAAAATGATAACATTAAACTATAAAATAAACATATATTGTATACTAAATATATTAACTAACTAAAGGCTTTACAGCAAAACTGGCAAAACTTTGAAAATCTGAAATGAAATATAAACAAAATAATGGCGAACGATAATGAAGTCTGGTAAGAAATAAAATGGTATTTTAAATATATAGTAGGTGCAAAAATAGCCAAATGGTAAATCTTTGTCAGTGTGATTTACCATTTCTAAAAAAGAAATTATAGAACATTACATTTGTCTCCACATCTAATAAGTAATACAGCGTGTTTCAAAAAGCATATACGTATTATAAAGTATCATTTTGTCCAAATTATCGATCGCTGCGCCTCGGCTCAGTTATTGGAGAAACGAATACATAGTTTAGTTTATTTAATAGCCAATAGATGTCAGTTGTCTTCTGTTTTTCTTGATAACCGTCATATGTTTAAAATGGTTACTCCGCAGCAGAAATCATTTTGTGTTCTCGAGTTTGAGAAGTGCAATTCCGTGATTACAGTGCAAAGACATTTCAGGTTGAGCTGCCAAATTGATCCTTCTAATGGGTGGAGCATTCGCAGATGGTATCGACAGTTTGTAGATACAGGATGAGTATGTAAAGGAAAGAGTCCTGGCCGCCCTCGTGTTTCTGAAGAAAATGTTCCACGAATTCAAACTGCTTTCCAACGTAATCCTTCAAAATCAAGTCGTCGTGTCAGTCGGGAGTTACAACTGGCTACAACAACAATTTAGTGTGTTTTTAGACGTCGGTTGGTTATGAAGCCGTACAAGTTACAGTTGTTATAAGCCCTGCGTCCTGATAACAAACGGAAACGTACGGCATTTTGTAAGGAGATTCATGATGCTATTTGACAATGATAAAACTTTCGCACAACGCATCGTGTTCAGTGACGAAGCGACTTTCCAAGTTAGTAGTCCCTCTTTGAACTATTTGAACCACTGAGTAACCAGAGTGCATAAACACTCACTCCCATATTCTTCTCACAATAAAGCATAAGTTTCTCTGGCGGAGTTTCTAAGGTATTTCTTACCATTACTGTAGTATGGGCTCATTTGTAGTACTATTGTGAATACTTAGAAATAAATTCGGTTAAAAAGTACTTGCAAATGTATTAGAAAACGTACGAAAGTATGTGCTCACTTATACGTTTATGTCTAAAAATTTTTATTTACTGTATAGTTTAAACGAATGTGTTGCAGAATATTTTGATCAAACTATGACGAATATCTACGTTTGCTACTTTTTATATTACGCTAAAAGATAAATTTATTATAGATAAAGAGCAGAAGTTACTTGCGCTGAATTTTCATAATGAAATGACACCATTTATTTGCAATAACGAAAAAAATACTCCATCATCAGCACTAGTAATAATTGATCATAAAGCACTAGTACTACATAAACAATAAAAACAAACATTTGGAAATTTATTTTAGACAGTTTACATAAAGCAGCATGTATTTTAAAATTATCCTTTTCTGCACAAATAGGAGTGCAGTGAAAAACTCGACAAAATAATAATTCTCATTTCCACATGCACAGAAAGGTTGGTTTATTTAACAAGTATAGTACATATTACTGAATCATTTAGATGATGCAATGTTTCCAACCTGAAATTTATCCATATCCATTAAAACTTGATGCACCACCTATACAAAACCTTTGCAACGCTGCTTGAAACTTTAACTGCTTTCAGAAATGGAAATTGAATTGAGTTTGCATAAATTTTATATCCTTACAATCTGGAACAACGTTAAACTGAAGAATCCTGGAATCAGATCTACATAATTCTGTTACGCAAAATCAATACCGTACATGTCCAATAACTGCTATTATAAAAATTTATAAATTCTTGTAAATGTAATCCAAAACACCGACAAAATAATTCTATTTACTTAATCACTTAATGACTATTTTATTTTAAACAAGCCTATAAATTTAAAGTTAAATTAGACAATTTGAACTAAAGGGAATTGCCTTTTCGCATGGTCATAAAATGCGTATCTTCATTAGAAAAAAATATGTTAAGACGCAGGTAAATAATACAATAAATTTATTTGTAATTTAAAAGTGATTTACTTGTACATCAGTAAGCTAAGCAATAATCATTTAAAGCTTAAATTAATATTAATTGCTTAGAACCCATATTATTTGTTAAAAAGTATATGAACAAAGTTGCGAGTTTTTAGGGGGTATCTAATACTTTTTTGTTTCATACCCTTATGCATATCTACTACTAATTATTACCAAAGACAACGTTTGTAAGTTTCGAATATTCCAATGTAAAAGCTTTTTGTTTGATCATGTGCTGTCAATCTTCTATAATAACCCAAAGATCTCTCCCTTCCTAGAACGAACGTATTTGTATATCTAGTCCAATTGTGGGAAATATTTTCCCTAGTAACTCTTTTATTCTATTCCTTTTATATTTTACTCTTTTTTTTTTTCCTAATTATTTACATTTATAATTGCTTATATTTTTCTCTCGTTTATTAATGGTTTTATTTTATATATTCACGTTTTAAGAATTCGATTTTCTGAAATTAGTAAATAAAATTTTAAGAACATCCTTATTTTATGTCTGCTAATACGGCTTCTTTCAGCTTGACATACATCCTGAACTTTTGATGATCATCACAAATTATTATTATTTCCATCATTTTCACCTCCAAATCTTCCTCATATCATAAAAGGGCATAATTGTATGCAATTGTTAACTTACCATGGGTTTTCGTTTAATAACTGTTTCTACCATATAATGCAATTTATGGTACATTAGAAGGATTCGAATTTATTGTCTCCGTAGTCTAATGGTGATTATCTGGAGATAATGAGATCACGGGTCCAAATCCAGCGCGGAGAACATATTTTTTCAAAAATATCTGCACTACGTATACAAATATATACGTATACAAA
The DNA here is from genome assembly GCA_031893035.1 of Dermolepida albohirtum. Taxonomy (NCBI): domain Eukaryota; kingdom Metazoa; phylum Arthropoda; class Insecta; order Coleoptera; family Scarabaeidae; genus Dermolepida; species Dermolepida albohirtum. The sequence continues at coordinate 887,179 of JAVIWB010002358.1, forward strand.
TATATAAAAAGCAGTGAAGATTAGAACTTTTCAGTTTAGTACCGTAATAGCGCATAATTGTACTCATAAATGATAACCAACCGTGGGTTATCATTTAATAACTGTTTCCATAATGCAATTGGAAGAACTCAGATTCAATAACTCTGTGGTCTTATGATGATAGGTGAGGAAGAGATCGCGGATTCGTGTCCCACGCGCAGAACAGAAGTTCTTTCACAAGTTTCTGCGCACATACGCGATGTATAAAACGGTTAAAATAACAATTTGTCGACCGAGGATATTCATTTAAAATAGTAAATTAATGAAAGTATTTAATTATGAATTTTTTTAATAGAACCTCTAATAAGTAGTTAGTTTAAAGTAAATAGTTATAAATATCATTAATTAATAATTAATAAATTAATCATTAATTATTAAGTTTTTTAAATAACAATAATCTGTATTGTCCAACAGACGAATCCCTTTACGGGATAATACAAATATATAAACGATAAACGACACAGTGCGGTAGCAAGTCACGCCATACTCAAATCTACGATACCAAAAAAAAAAACCATCCAATGAATGAATACACATACACATACTCAAATCAGTATGTATACGAACGTATGCATACAATTTAAATTATTAAGTAGTCGTAATATAAGTACTCCATTGAACAAAGTTGCAATCAAAATTATGGGAAGAGGATAGGAATATATGAGGGCCAACTACATATGGAAAAATACCAGAAAAAAGAACATTAACATTTCTCAGAGTCAGCAACACTCTAACTAGAATATTCGTTCTAGCTCTGTTGACCAAGAAGGTATCTCTAGAGCAAATTGCATATGTTGACACCAAAAAATACACCGCAGGAGATATGAAGAATCAATTCGATTTGGTCTCTTTGAGATATTAAACTCTGAAAATTGTGGAAGTCTAACAGCGATTTATAATTCGTCGCATTAGGTGAAATAAATGTCACGATTCTATGAGACAAGTACTTCAAGAATGTCTTCTGCATCCCCTCCATCGCTAACTGCCACATCGGAAAACTCTCTACAAGGTCTTATGAGAAAACTTTGGTGAACGCGATGCAGAAACACAGACTGCATTAATATAGTCGGTGAACTAGAAATCCCTGAAGCTATTATGTTTCGGTTTGGGGACTAGATCATGAGAATAGTGTACAAGACTGAAATGATAATTCTTGAGTAGGTTAACAATGTATTCATTACATCAGTCATTAAGTGTATATATACACCTCTGCAATAAATGACAATCAGACACATAGGTGATTCTTGAAAAAATTTTGAGATTATTCGCCTAAGTCAGGACTCTACAAACCAATAAAAGCAATGAGTCACTAATATAAACGTTGCATAATAAATGTCCCAGGTTGTATAGTTACGGGACTCCTAATGTGGCCGAAGAAGTAATAAAATCCATTGTAGCCCACATAACTCATTCGATTCACAAAATGCCATTAGACTAATAATAAAAGCAGAGAAACTGACAGGGTATAATTTAGAAAGCAATCTAGTCATGATAGTGTCGAATGCTTTGGCGAAATAGGTACACGACGTACCCTTGCTGTCTACTATCAGAAGATGTGCTAAGATATCGGGTGATTTCAGTCAAGCTTGTTAAAATCATTATTCCTTTCGTGAAATCATACCGTTTTGTAGATATGAAAGACTCAAGCGATTGTGAAGCCTAGTATAGAGAAAGTGTTGAAGTCCAATGACGAAATATTAATAGGTCGGAGTTTAAGATGTCGCTTTTGTCTTTTCTTTAACACAAAATTGATCCTATTACTCTACCAATTCTCTGGAAATATAGAACTCACTCTTAAGTCCACTCATGGCGCATTCGACCTCCTCCATACCTGAAAATAGCATATTATAATATTCTGGAATGTTTAAGTTCCTATAAACACATTGTTACTAATATGATACAAAAATGTAAAATAAAGCCTTATTTTTATAGAATTATTTTTATTTTAATGTTATAGAAAATGCTGCATACTGATGCATATTTTGCTATATTGAAACATATTTGTCAATATTTTAAGATGCATATAATCTGATATTTATTCAAATATGTATGGAGTTTGTGAGTAACGTTTCTAATTTAACCGATCCCTTGTTTACAATATTAAGAAAGTTAACCACAGAGATAGCAAATAGGTGCCCACATAGAAACCCAGACCATACGAAATTTAGTGCACTGCAATAAAGTACGGCTTACCACAATTAAAAACTAATGTACATAATTTTGATTGGTTATTTGGAAAAATACGAGTTTCAGATATATAAATTGACTAAGTAAACTTAACATCCCCAATAATGACAATGTTTTCATTAAATTTGATGTTATAAATATGGTAGTAGAAATGATTAAGTGACCTACAAGTGTTTCCTTTTTTAAAAATCCTCTTAAAAGCGTACTTGTTCCGCATTTTACGATTTACCACATAAAACTGCAATAAATCTCTTAAAATTAATTAAACAAATATCCTAGCTTCCACTCTAATCAAACTTTAAGGACAAATCGCAAATTCCACGTGTAAAAGAGGCGCCATTACTCCGAGGAAAGCATACAGAGGTGTTTCTTTACGACATGCCATAAAACACTCCTCAAAAGAAAATCGAAAGGTTAGAGTAAAATCTATTTACTGTAATGACACATACTATTTGTGAATCAATTACATTCGAAAGCATGCATGTCTTGAAGTAGCAATAACATGGTATCGATTGGTTTGGAAGGCTGTTGAAGATCAGTGAAGTGCGGTCAAAACTACTCAGCTTAGCAAAAAAAAGATACAAACTAATATAAGAAAATTATTTACTTTTCGTTTAAGTAAAGAGTGCTAAATTGAACGCGCCAATACGAATTGTCCAATTAACATTTCTTTTACATTTTGTGTTTTTTATTTATTCGATCGAGCCATTCGATTCGAATACTCCAATTTAGAAAAAAATATTCCTTCATATTGCAGTAAATTGTGAAATCGTTACATATATATTTCTTTATATCATAAAATAACAATAATAGTAATATTATGTTGTAATCTAATCACATGCTCAGAAATAAACGTATTTATAAAATATATAAATACATATCGACGTTAAAAAAAACATAATAAGCAATCTAATTATTTTTACTCGAAATAAAATGTTTTAGCAACTAATATATTTTCAGTCGGTTAAGTCTTGATGGCGATGAATACGAACGTAAGATTCTTTTCTGCGAGACAATTCCTACAGATTTCTTAGGCAAAATCCCATCACAAACATAGACCGCCATAAAATGCGCTTAAAAATCTCTCTTATTGAGTGACTCAAATGGCATAACATTGCATGGTCTAAATTTACAAATCGAATTTTCCTAATAGTTAGTACCTTAAGTAATCCTATTTACAAATTATCCAAACAACTTATCAGTTTCCCACTCTTTACACTGGTAACAGTGACTCCTCTTTTAAAATTCATTACATTTCTCACAGAGATCAAAAAAAGACTGCAATCTTAGGGATTTACTGGTAAGTTTTGATATCAATCGCCGTTTATCGAAATTCCTATTCCTGACAACATGTAAATAATGCAATAGATCCTATCCACTGTTAAACAGTCTGGTGACAGCCGATCTAGTGAAAACCAATCTGACAACCCTATTTCTAATTCCTTGACTACCACAACTTATAAATCTCCAATGCAACCACAACTTCACCAATTTCTCCTGTCTTCGTTAACATTTTCGTAGACACATTCGAACAAGTAATCCTATGTTCTATACCAAATGACCGAAGTACTGGTTTAGATACGTTGATGATATCTTCATTATCTGGTCATGTACACGCGATTCCTTGAACAATTTTCGTTCTTTTCTAAATTCTCAATGCAATTCCATTCACTTGACAACGGAAATTATGTCGCAGGGTTCTTGTCCTTTCCTAGACAGCATAATATACCAGTATATTCATGTCAGCCTAGCATGTACACCCTACTCCAGTTTTATATTATAGTCAAATTTTCCTATAAATATTGAAAATCGAATCTTTGGAATCTAAAATGTATAATGTTTGTACGTTGATAATACCTTATCGAGTGAGATTCTCAACCACTATATTTGCGAAACCTAGCCTCTAGTGACTTAGACTCCAAACACATTTCCTTGTAGAAGAAAAGCTCGGAACGAATGGAGAACTTATTGTATTAATGGAGAATTATTTTTAGATTATTGAGAAAGATTACTACAAAAAAAATGGCACAATGGCGCTTCACCATTGTTGATCCAAATTCGGCAAAGGAAAATAATAAAAAACTTGATGCCCCAACTGTTATTTTATTTCGATTTTCATCATATATTATAAAAATGTTTAATGCATTGTTCATCAGGAATACCCTAGTACAATATACTTCCGTTTATTACTTGGCTCATTATATATTCCAGAAATACTTTAAAATTATGATTTACTACACTCAAACTTATCTAAATCCGTGATGCCTCAGGCATTTATAAAACACTAAATGTATTCGCCATTGGTATATTTAAAAGATTTTCATTTAAAAGTTGTTATTTCATGAACGAAGTTTGACGTATCATTAAAACTAGTTAATTGATAAAATGCATTTCAAAGATCTGTTACGTCTCCAGCAGCCATACAGAATCCACGATATTTTTACAAAAATCAACCTCAGACCTTTAATTAAAACTTTACGTTAAAATAAAAAGATAACTTTGTTATTAAATGTAAGTTAGTGTCAAATTGTAGTATTAATTAAGGAGTTTTACTTTAAGAAACTAATTATGTATGTACCGTACAGTAAATTGCCAATTAATTTATGCGAACTTGCAAGGACAAAATTTATCATCTTTTCGATTATTCTGATATATAACAAAGAGTAATCGAGCGTAAAATTTTCCTGCGTCTGCGTTTCCCTCCATACGAATACATCATGTAAATTAAATTTATTCAACTGTTAAAAACAAAATGGAAATGTTGGAAAAATACAAAGAAAATCGAAAAAAGATGTTCTAGATATATGTACATTGATAAGGAAAATACAGACATTTGATGTATTTGTGTTTGGTGTATGTACTTTATATTAAAGTAAACAAAAAAGTTCTGACCAATCGATATTGACTGGCACAATTATCTTATCAGTTATAGTACTATCTGATATATGCAGACATAAGAGACAGTCAAGTACATAGGTTACTTTTATAACGTATTTGATGCTGTTTTAAACATTGTTGAAAATGAGAATACATATGTATGTCAGACAAGCATTATAACCATATACACAAGGACGAGTTTCTATATCTATTGGCGTATGCTTTAACAGTAATCACAATCTTACTTTCAATTATCAGTTGCGAGTGAAATAATTTATTAGTTTTGGTCTTACTTAAAAACTACTGTTATTGGTATTAGCATTGAATTCTAAAGCGAAATCAGGAAAATTTTACTTTTGTCTATGCTAAACAGTAAAATCCTCCAATGAATACATACATAATTGTATTATTAGAACTACTGTTTTAATTTCTTTATTGGATAGAATAATGTCTGACATAAAGACACATGTTAAAGGAAAAATAAAGCCCGGCAAATAATCGCAAATGTCCCACATATATTGTTAATATTTACAAATAAAAAGTGCTCTTATTTAAACCCATTTGTTACGAGTATAATAATAATGGTTTATTATGAGTCCAATAGCATTTTCTAGAATAGGTACACTTTCCATATATAACAATTTTTTATAATTTTTTTAAAATTATTTAATTTAATTTAAATATAATCCCATTTTAAATATACAAATTGTTATAATGATTAAGACATTCTTTGTGTTGCCAATATTCGGATGGAAAACGTTTTTGTTTTTGTCATGTATAGTCAGTCTGTAATAACCAATAGTCGTTATTATCCAAGAACGAACGTATTTCTGCACGTGGATCATTTTCTTGGAATATTTTTGGTAGTTAATAAATAAATGGAATTAATATTAAAACTGAGTGGCCATTAATATTAATTCCATTTTAAGTAATTTCTAAATGCAATTTGAAATACAAACGTTGATCATGTTCCACAGAAAATACACGTTTAATAGTCTGCTTAAATATCTACCTGCCTAGTTGTTGTATTCAATATATCACGCCTTTTAATTCACTCTAATTTTTGGGACATCTATTGAATAATTTCAAATATGACCAATACTCATCCTTCACCTACCGTTTCTTTTTAAAAAGTTCGGACTTCTAAATAAATTACTTTCTTTTACTCTAGCAACGACCGAGGCTAGTACATACATTCTTCAACGGTAAAACACATGCTTATTCTTTGAGTGAAGTTTTACTGTGACCCGCATGTACAGCGTCCAAGTATTTATTTCGCGATCACGAAATGTACTCCTAGGACATATATATTGTACATGCACAAGTACCCCCGTTCGATACCTAATTAATCTAATCCTTGTGTATTTTACACCACAGCTATTTTATTACTCGACTTATTTTTATTATAGCATTTATAATTGCTTATATTTTGCTTTGTCTTACCTATTGCTCTCACTTTATTAACTATTTTTATTCTAATATATTTAAGCTTAAGAATTTATTTGTTTTAAATTAGTAAATAAAGTTTTAAGCAATCCTCTTGTTTTATTTCCGCAAATGATATGTCTACTTGACACACATCTTCGTCTTTTGATTCTAATTACAAACAATTATTAATTATTAACTTCTTTAACTTCTTTTATTATTTGCATTGATTGTATCTCTGGAACTAGCCAGTACTAGCGCTCGTGATATACCTAATGACCACCACGTGTAAATATTATTATTATTGTGTGTCAAATTATTTAAGGAGGCACTAAACTTGAATTAAAGGTAGGAGGTAATAGTACATGTAAAGTATGTATAATATACAAATCACAAATATACTTTAAATAAAAATAAATATAAATTTACAAAATAATGGTAATATAACTATGCAGTGTACGTCTAGTTTTAAAGAAAATGTCACCAAAATATTTGTTTCCATTTCCATTCTTTATCATTTGATACAGTAACCTCTAACCATAGAATTTGTTCCACATGTTGGTGTAGAAAATATTATACATGTTCCGGAAGACAGTTTTGATACATTAGAAGTAATTACTTGAAGCGCAGACCGAAAATCGATCTTATTATAAACGATATCTTAAAGGAAATTGGCATTAGCGATTCCACGACGGGTGTCCAACGAAGCCAAGTTATATTCGCCGAAAATCTACTCTGGACGCTCTCATGTTTCAATTTATGACACATATAAATTCACTGTCGCTACACTCTTGTACGCTAATATCGGTTTTCTCGGTATATAAATTATCATCAATTTGTGCATACGATAATATGTCAGGATAGGGTTTACAAAGTTCTGACAGTAGCACATTGTCTTCAGCACTGAAATCTATATCCTCGCAAATATTTTCTATATGTTCGGTAGATTTACAATGCTCCATAGGCGATGAAAGTCTCTTAACTAAAAGCTTTCTGTAGTTGGTTTTAAAATTATTGATAATCCCTTGATCAAGTAGTTGATAATGAGAAATAGTGTTTGGGGCAAAAATATTAGTTTAACATTTTCTAACTCAAGTTTTCGGTATGACGCGGCGTTGTCTAAAAATAAAAGAACTTTTCTAATCCGCTGTTGCATTTTTCTATCAAATTTGGTTAACCAAATTGTCATAATTTCGCTCGTGATCCCGGCTTTTTTATTAGAATACCACTCCACTGGCAACTTCTCAAAGTTTGCTCCTCTAAAGCATCGTGGATTCTTACTTTTCCCAATTATTTAAGGTATTTCCTTTTCTCCAACTATATTCACACACAAGAGAATACTTAATCTTTCCTTAGCAGCTTTGCCACCCTAACAGAGAGGAAGGTTTAAAAATATTAAGACGAACTATTCGCAGACGTTGGTCCGAGGCCAGAGTAAAGTATAGGCGGGCAGTAAAAAAACCAAATTGGCCGAAAGAATTAAGAAAGCACAGTACAATTTTGCCAAAGTATTCAAAGATTACCCAGTAGACGAATGGAAAAAGGTAAACATAAATACTAAGTTTTTTAACCTACATTTACATATTTATTAAAATGCATAGGCCCTGCACAAGGTATGGAAGTTAACAGATCATTGATAAAGATAATAAAAAGCAGGTAGCCCCAAATTCAAACCTTGCGGCACACCCTAGGTAGAAGTGTTAGGCTTTAATCTACATCCATTACAATAAATATAACCTAACCTACAGATAACTAAAAAACAATTTAATTATATTATTGGAAAGACCAAAAGCACTTAATTTCTGCAATAGTATCACATGGTTGCTGGTGTCAAATGTCCGCGTAAAGTCAATGTATATTACATCAATTTGATCGCCCCAATCAGACTCTTCAGCTATTTCCTCGGTGATGATAGCGAGATTTGTTGAGGTAGAACATCTAGCCATGAAACAATATTGAAAAAGTGGGTCTGTAATTCAGGACGCTGACAGCATCTTCCTCCTTAAAGACTGTACAAATTCTAACAATCTTCCATGTATTTGTAAAATAAATAAGTACCCAAAACCAGGTTCATAATTTTTGATAAAGGCGCAGGAAACAACTAACCACAATTCTTAACCAAAAACTCGGGACACCATCGTAACTCTCTGTAGACGTATTCTTCAGTCCTCTACACATACAATAACGTCATTAATTTCAACATTAGTAATGGCAGTTGGATACAGGTTATACAGTATATCAGGCAAAGACGTAATAAATGATGGTGACAAAAGTACTGATGAAAAAGCTTCAGAGAATGCGTCTACTATATCTTGCGCTTTATCGTAATGAGTGTTGTTAAAGTAGACTTAGCCAGGGATAAGGGAATACCTCGTTTAGATTAAATAAATTGTCAAAAAGTATTATGCATTTATTTCTTCAAAATATGGAAGAGTTCTAAACTTGAAGTTATTTATCTTATTTTATTTTCTTTTCAATTGTGGAACTAACTAGAAAGAAAAAGATCCATCAAAAATAACGACTTAAATTAGACACAATCATTACACCAAGAACGCAAATCGTATACAAAAATTTATCTTATCTTTAACATATTCTATTATTGCAAACGATAAAATTATATATTGCAATCTAATAGACTTTTAATCTCTTTAAAAATTATACATTCCCCAAATCTTGTAAATTAATATTAATAATATTTGATACTTTTTTGTAAACGAATTATTTATTTATTTTATGTCAAGTAAATTATTAGTTCATCTGAAAAAACATTTAATTCTATATTTTAATTTAATTAATTGATTTATATTTACGGATTTTAAGAAACCGTGTTCGAATTTATCAAATCTTTTTATAAAAATGAATTTATTATTAACTATATTATTACATGCATTTAGAATAATATAAAGCGATAATAAATCAATATTTATAGCCAAGCAAAAATTTTCCCTGTTCTGTGAAATATGCTGTTATCTCAAATACAACATTGTTTGTATATACATATATAAATACATGCTTAAGATGGATAGTTGGTTGTGGTCGTTATTATTCTAGCAGACTTTTAATTATATAGCTAGGCCTAAAGGAAGCCCAATTTCTTTAAATTAGTTGCTTTCACAATAAATGAAAGAAAGGTACCAACGATAATCTTACGTCCAATAAATTTTATTTGCTACGTATACATAAAAATATCTCAGGGAATTTTTTTACTAAATAGAAGAACTTCTGAGTTAAGATGAAAGTTTTAGTTGTACAGAGATAGTAAAAAGGAACATATTTGTTTATTGATTACTACCTATTTAATTAAACTAGTGCTTTATTTAAATATTATTTTAAAAATTTAAATAAAATAAATAAGGAATTTCATGAGTATTTTAATAAATAAAAATTGATTATAAGCACGAGGGATGTTCAATAAAGACTTGTAACATTAAAATCTTATTAATTTTAAATGATGATATTTTTATCAATCTATAACTATACAATACATGGAATATTGGGTTGATCGAAGTAATTTCATTTTCCTTGCTAAAAGTGATACAATTTTTAATCAACCTGCTTCATCTAAAGTCTACCATTACATATTTTGATCTTTACAAAAGACACATATTTAGGCCTTGCCTCCATCCAGTCCAGTGTTATACCAGCAGAACGTGACACAAGGTTAGTCTCCTTACTTATTCCATAATTATCATAATTTTTAATTTAGAGGGGCCAAACACCTCACGAATGCTACCGAATCAAAACCTCGACACTAGCTTGATTCGTGATGAGTCCAATCCGACAGTAACGCAATATATCTAAGAAGTATATGAATGTTATAAACTCAAAATTCTCAAAAGAACATAAATAATAAAATAAAATGTAAATGCATATATTTACTCCCACATATAAACACTTTCTCCATATGATATCTATTCTGATTCAAAATTATTTGAATCAAATCATATTGGTAAACTATCGAATAGCCAACCCTTAATACAAAATTTAATTAGTCTTAATTTCTTAATACGAAGCTCTACAAAGCAAACAAAACACTGTTGAACAACCTGGGCAAGTAAGCAAGTAAATTTTTCTCCTATCATATTTATTATCGAATTTTGTTTCTAGGTATCTTCTTCCAGCTTAAGCCCCTGTAACAATATCTTCATTTAATTGTCAAACAATGAGGATTATCGTAGTAATATGTAATTACATTCTCCACTTGAAGCTGCTCCACAGGAAAAAACTCCATTTAATGATGTTCCTATGAAAAGGCACATAAGGCACATAAACTTTATAAATCAATTTTGCAATGATTGTAGTGTATTTAAATAATTCTCATATTCTAAACTATAGATAGATACTCCATAAAATAGAATCGACTGTAAAAGCGCCAAATAAATAGTGTCTGCTCAAGTATGCAAAGTGTAAGTAGAAGAAACAATTGACTAAGTATCATAATTAATCTATGATTAATTTCCAAGATATGTTTATTAAACCGGAAGCATCACTCCTAGATATTTATGTTTTCGAACCGCCTCAATGAAGGCTTCATAATCATACAATGAAATCTTGAATGTTCCCTAGGACGTGATGTTAGGGAACATCTGAGCATTGACAGGAATGAGATGGATATGGCGAGGGGAAGGCCATTGCATGGCTTTCAAAGTGTCCGAATATAAACCAGTTGGATTTCAATATCTCATGTTATTTTAAAAGTTACGAAACACCTGTAAAAGATTCTCTACAGTTACGTCAACGAATAGAACGCTGTTGCCGAATAATTCGAGAAAGACCTGGACTTTTTGAAAGAGTCCGTACTTCCTTTGAAAAAAGATGTAGATCATGTGACCTAATAGAAGGACAGTATTTTGAACATTTTCTTTAGTTATAATCTTTTTATTTAAAAAAACAATAACACTTTCATAAAACCCACGTAAGCAAATCTCGTAACCGGATGATTTGCGAATATATGTCTCATTTTCGACCTTACTACCTACCCTTAAAATCTTTAAACATTGTTTTACAACGCTTGTATAATAGACCCACATAAAAATTTAGTTCATGAATTACATGTTGACAAAACATAAGTAGATATCGTTACATCATTCCTTCTTTTTATATACAACTATTCATAGAATCCTTTAATATTTACTAAGCATAATGTTAAATAAATAGAAAGAAAAATGTGATTAGGAGCGAAGAGTGATTGACTGAATTTATTTAAATACTAATGACACTTTATAAAATTATAGATATGTCCCTAACGCAGGTGTTCCGTATTCAAAAGTAAAAGTAAAATTCTATCTCAAGTGAACAGATATTAGAATCTATTAATTTTAAATTCTAAGCAATTTCAAAGACCAAACATTTATTTCTTGTGCCCTGCATCTACTTACAATACCGCCCTACTTATAAGAGTATACGAAATTCATATTGTAGATTAGAAATGGTATAGGTAATATGAAGCAAACTTTCTCTTTTACCTGTATGCATAGTGTTGATGTTCTTTATTACTATTCTTTCAAACTAAATAAAAATTAAATACATATTCTTTTAATAGCATTTTATATTCAATAATAAATAAATGTGCACCATCTCCTGGACAGTATCTACTATAGAAGAATGTCCGACAAGAATATTATTAGGAATAAATAACTCAACTTTGCATCACTAACTGAGAATTATGAAGAAGACAAATAACGGGTGTTTTTTTTTAGAGGTATAGAACTTTGAAATGGAATAAAACAAATATGATTTTTTTAAATTGACATGAAATTTACTTTTTCGAAAGATAATCTTCTGGCATTATAATTTAAATATGACTTCTGGCATATGACCACCACGGCTGGCTCGGACGTAGTCTAATCTGGAGGGCCAATTTTCGATGACTTTTTCCAACATTTGTGGCCGTATATCGGCAATAACGCGGCGAATGTTGTCCTCCAAGTGATCAATCGTTTCGGGCTTATCGGCGTAGACTAGCGGCTTCACATATCCCCACAGAAAATAGTCAAGCGGCGTTAAATCGCACGATCTTGGAGGCCAATTCACGGGTCCGAAACGTGAAACTATGCGGTTACCAAACGTTTCCTTCAATAAATCAATTGTGGCACGAGCTGTGTGACATGTTGCGCCGTCTTGTTGAAACCACAACTCCTGCACATCATGATTGTTCAATTGAAGAACGAAAAAGTCAGTAATCATGGCTCTATAGCGGTCACCATTGACTGTAACGTTCTGGCCAGCTTCGTTTTTAAAGAAGTACGGACCAATTATTCCACCAGCCCATAAAGCACACCAAACAGTCAGTTTTTCTGGATATAACGGTGTCTCAACATACACTTGAGGATTATCATCACTCCAAATACGGCAGTTTTGTTTATTGACGTATCCATTCAACCAAAAGTGAGCTTCATCGCTAAACAAAATTCGATTATGAAAATCGGGATCAACGGCAATCTTGTTTTGGGCCCATTCACCGAATCTACGCCTTGCTAGGTGATCGTGTGGCTTCAATTCTTGCACGAGTTGGATTTTGGAAGCACGCAAACCTAGATCTTTCCGCAAAATCTTCCATAAAGTGGATGGACACATATCCAATTCCTGTGCACGATGGCGGATAGACTGACTCGGGTCCTCCTCTACGCTACGCTCTACAGCAGCAATGACTTCTTCTGTACGCACTGTACGACGTCTCTCTGGATGCGTGTTATCATTTAGAGTATATGTGGTGCGAAAACGTTCCATAGTTAATCGAATTAATTGCTCTGATGGACGATTATGTTGACCGTAATGTTGACGTAGTGCGCGATACGTATTTCGAACAGAACCATGATTTTCAAAATAAATTTGCACAATTTGCAAGCGTTGTTCAGGCGTCAGTCTATTCATGTTGAAATGACAAACCAAACTAAATATAAGTCACTTAACAGCTGACAAAATGGCCGCCAGTTAAAAAAGTGTTGCCAACTTAAAGTTCTATACCTCTAAAAAAAACACACATTATTAGTAACGCCAACGATCAAATGCTTAGCCTGATTGCTCATACACGGTACATAAATTGTGATATGTGTAATTTACGGACACATATTTTTCAACGATGACTTTTTGTCAACAACAATTATAAAATCCCAAAACAACATATGGAATTAATGAATTAAAACGCGATTCAATTTTATTGTATTTAAATATTAAATAAACGTTTACTTTTTACTGCTGGAACAGTGTAAACATACATTTCTCTCAATATATAATTTTCATATTGAAATAAGCACATGATTAATTATAGACATTTATTTCTATTTCAATTAAGGGATTGTATGATATCTGAAAAGTGTCTCTATTGTTTTAGATAAGAATTTTATTTATTACATTGATAAACTATTCATTAACAATCGTAATTATTATTAACCTATTTATGTGTACATATTAAAAATATTTTTTTGAAAAATAAAACGTACCTATTGTATTACTAATAATGGGCTTTTGCCTATTAGAAAACAAGTTCGACTAGATTTAATATTGTGATAGAATGAAGATAAATAATAACAATGTACTTAACAATAATATCATAAACTTCATATAATTATAGAAACAATCGTATCATATGTGTAATAAGTTTTTATAAAACATAACAAAATACCTAAATATTATATAAGTGATATATATATATATATATATATATATATATATATATATATATATATACAGGTGTTCTTGAAGTCAGAAGACAATTATGCCAGAAATTGTTAAAATTATTAAAGTATTATTAATACTACCCTACACTATATAATAATTTAAATAGTATAGTATCTTAGATTCTAGAAACACACTGTTTAAAATATTTTTTGTACTGTTTGTGAAAGGAGGTAAGTAAATTTAAACATAATTAGGTAATTAAACATAAAATTTTAGTGCAGTACAATATTTGTTTAAATTTTCTATATCTCATATATTAATATTTACAGATTATATATCAGAAAAAGTTGGAAGCGGAACAACATTTAAAAACTGAAATACATACCAGTAAAAAAGAAGACCCCTGCTCCAAAATTCCAAAAATTGCTCACAAACATGTATAACAACGGTACCAGCGCACTTCAGAATAAGTTTATGAGGGACCTGTATGATTTATTTATAGGCTGTAACAGTCCTACTTGTAAATTAGATAACCCATTGTTTATCTATTTAAGACATATTGTAAAGATCAAACTATTTCTAGTTCTTCAATTTTACGAAAAATGTGTAGACGATAGTTATGATAACATGATCAATTGTTTTTTCTGTAGGACAGGAAATGAACCTATATAGTTTTCAATGGAAAAACTACTTGTGTTAAATGAAGATATATGATATATTTTATAATTGGCACATTGAAGAAAATGTTTTCCATTGAGATTATTTAGTTAAGAAAGCATTAGAAAAAGAATGATTTAACGTTTACCAGACTTACCAATTTAACTCGGTTTTATTAACCGCAAAAATACCTGCAGACGGTATCTTATAAATAATCAGTGACGCGGCTCTATATATGGTTAAAGCAGCCGAACATTTAAAAATTTTGTTTCCAATGTTACTTAATTGTACATGTTTAGCACATGGTTTAAATAGGCTTACTGAAACGGTTATAAACCGAATATCCACTTGTTAATACTTTAGTAACAAATATTAAAAAAGTTTTTGTAAAAGCTCCCCTTAGAGTCCAAGTCTATCGAAAAAAATTAGCTAGAGATTCATTACCACTCAGCCAATCTTAACAAGGTCGGATACGAGGCTAAATTGTCAATTTTATTGCTGACAATTATGAAGGTTATTAGCGAATTAGATTCTGAAACAAGGGAAATGACTCTAGATAAAAGTATAGATTGTTGTTCGTTAAAAAAATATAAACTGTTAATTTATTAGAAAATAAAATTCATAAGGAAATAAAGCATTCTCCTCGCAATAACTAACTTACCATTATGAAGAAAGGCGGTTACAAATCTGTGTACACAATAAGACAGCTCGTTCGGAAGTCTTGAATGTTCCTTTAACTTAACCATAAAAAAGCCCAGGAACAAGACACACAATAAAATGTAGTTTCCGATCCCATGTATTCCTTTTTTAAAAGTCAATTAAATTGTGAAATTCCACGGACACATAATTAAGAAAATAGCAACGAGGGAAGGAGCCATCATTAACTTAATCTAGTAAGAAATTAGACTTACAGTAATACATAGGAAAGATAAAAATGACTTAAGTCAATTTTAATTAAGTAATTACAAAACAAAAGGTCCCTGGCGTTAGAAACTCGGTAGAGGGACTGTAACAGGTCAAATTAAATCTAATAGAAATTGCGTGTTTAGAAATTCCGATGAATCAATTGATGATTAAAAAGCTGGACAACATTTCACAAAAGGTATTGAATAACTATGTACAGTGAGATTTACGAAATTTTAGACGGGGTCAAAATAAGCATATAATATGGTAAATGTATCATAAAACAAAATAACAGTGAAGGCGTATACAGACATTGTTACAAAACAGCAGAAAAAATTGAACATATCACAAGTGCATGTACGAACTTAACAGACAGAAAGCATAGCGCGGCATGCAAGATGATAATATATGCAAAGCAATACATAAACACCTTCAATAACACAAATTAGTAGGCACAATTGATCCATAGTAAAAATATAAACCACAGCTTTAGAATATTCAGAGGTCAAATTATATTGGAATAAAAACATTCTCAAAGATCGCCCAATAAACCAGATATTACACTCATAAAAATAGTAAAAAATAAACTTAATTGACATTTCTATACCTGACATACATTACC
This sequence comes from Dermolepida albohirtum, assembly GCA_031893035.1. Taxonomy (NCBI): domain Eukaryota; kingdom Metazoa; phylum Arthropoda; class Insecta; order Coleoptera; family Scarabaeidae; genus Dermolepida; species Dermolepida albohirtum. The sequence continues at coordinate 903,509 of JAVIWB010002358.1, forward strand.
TTCAGAAAAAGTATGCAATCAATATATTCGTTTAGCGGAAGAGATACGACAACTATGGCATCGGAAATTGGTCGAAATTATATCTTATGTTCACAGTAAAAACTTTATATTGAACTTTACACATGTTCGTGTATAAATATCGTCTGATTTTATAATATCAAATTAATAAGAATTGAAAATGATTAACGAATAGTATGCAAGTATTGCAATTTTGAATGCTGCCATATAGGAAGTGTGAAAAAAGGTTATACATTGAAATAATAAGATTATTGGAAGATAATAAAAAAATAGAAGATTTTTATTAATTGGTAATAGCATTTGTTTCTCTTCTTCCAAATTTCTAATGCATCTTGATGTGCATTCAGGAATGTATACACTTTGATAGTTTTGATTTATTTCTTTGTTCGAAGCAATTTCGAGTATGCGATTTTGATGCGATCAAAATGTATAAATTTTTAAATGCACAGAAGGATGCTAGTATAAATTTGGAAGAAGAAGAACAAATGCTATTAATATATGGATAAAAAGCGCCACAAAATCGAACTTGATGAAAAATTTCATGTTAAAGAGAAACAATAGTCGAACGTATAAAGAAGGCATGAGTATCAGATTCACAAACATTTAAGCACACTATTCATGAAACAGTGCAAAATTTGTTTGCATAAGCTAGTAGTCTGAAAGGAAAATAAAATGTCGATAAATGTAACCATTTCATTCAGAAGTGGATCCTTTCTGTAGTGATGTTTTGGTAAGAACAATTGAGATAAGTGGACGTAAATTATGGGAAGCAAACTCACGATCTTTACATATGTACATATATATATATATTTAGATATGAGAATTAAAAACTTATATAAGTCTAATACAAGGTATGATTAGAAAATGATAAAATTATACTTATAAATAGATATGTACTTACATATATAAATGCAAATATATAATAAATATATTTGATTTAATACAAATTGACTAACAGATACGTTCTATATTATGTTTATATACTCGTATTTATAATGAGACCCTGGTTGCTACTTTTGCCCCATAAGCCAATATCCAGATCAGCTACTCAATTCGCAGCATAAAGACTAGTTTCCATAATACCCCTGAAATTTTGTTAGTAGACAATCATAGATAATGACACCTTCACACTCAGGACTGTTACGGATTTTCCATTTATACAACATAGATATAATTTCGGCATGTTCTGTTCTAATTATTCAGTCGGCGCTATATTTCTGGGCCTTTACATTCCAGATAGTTGCTAAGTAGGATTTGCGACAGTATGTTGTCCGATATCATTTGCTAACCATTTTTCTTCTTGGATGTTAGAATCTAATTAAATTGATGTCCACCTAGCTAGGCTTTTCTGATTTCAAAGGATATATTTGGATATTTTCCAATACTATGTGTATTTGTGCCTTTCATATATATGTAGTTGTTACAATTAGTTTCGCTCCATGGTACTTAATCATTTGAACATGAAGCTATTTAGAGTTGATTTTAGTGTACCAGTTATTGTTCTTAATATGCCATTAGTCTGAACATCTGTAAAAAGACACTAATGCCGCTGCCAACTTTTGCAAAGCGTTTGGATCTACTACCAACGTAGTATCTACTAATTTTTTGGTAATGTGGCTCCCAGCCATTAATCTTGGCAACTTTATTCTAGGTAATTTTCCTTATCTATTCGCTAATTGATTGCCAATGTAAAGCGCACATATTTGACTTTTGATATACACTTTGTTACATTGCCTTCAAATTCGATATGCGGACTTTTCCCGCCTTCTATCATTAGAATATGACTTGTATATATGCATGGCAAATACGACCCCTTGGGGAAGGCCGTCTTTAATGTGCTACATATTGTTACTTTCAATTCACAGCATTTAGAATACTTACAATGTTTTAATTAAAATCGAATTTAAACAAGAAATTTAAATTTTTTTCATTTCAATCTGAGCAGTATCTTATCGTAAAATCAGTCTCGTATAGTTTAACGCTTTCTTATTTATAGTTTTCGAATTTTTACTAATATTTAATTTAGTACTTATACTGAAAGATAATGTTTACAATGGATTTGGAGTACCATACATTTTTTCGTGAACCGTAGTAAGTAGGAATTCCATTTAATATCATTTATTTCGTGCGAATATCATTAAAAATATATTTTTTTTCAATTTCCCATCGAATTTTCAATACACGATAGTTAAAGTATTAAAGTGCTTTAACAATTAAAATTATGTAATCTATATGAACAAATTATTATTTAATTAGGTACGAATGATGAATTTCGTCAGTATATCACTCCGTCATCACTTTATGAAGAAGGTTCATTATAATACAAGAAGCAAGTGTATTAAAATGTTTATTAATTTAAAGAATTCTCGCTATATGCAATATGCAAGTGCAGTATCAGGTATGTATTTGTATATTCACATTATATAGTTTGAGTGTAGTATATTTTACAATATTTGAACTTTAAAACTTTCGTAATGTAATTTAATAATTACATTACATTTATAATTAAAAGAATAAGATTACATAAAATATTTTTTGGCAAATGGTTGATAATTATGTATAAAAATTCAAAATGATACAAAATCATTATTAAGTAAAAATATAATGAGATAACATTTTCTGTGATCAAATAAAGGATAAAAAGAAGTTTTCAACAGTTAAAATTTGGAAAAATTAAGAACATTTTAAGATATTTGTAATAGCATCATTATTTTGACAAGCTGAATTTTGAATTTTGAAGGTACATGTAAAAAAGTTAAAAAATAATGTAAAAGTTTGGTAATACTTACTAATTCAATAAAGTAAAATATGAATATACACTTCGTTTTTAAAATTAAATTTATTTTGAAACCGTTAAATTATATAAATATTTATTGATATGCATTTGTTACTTATTGATCCATTAATTTTGTTGATTGGTTTGAATTTAGTATATAAAGTAGGAATTGTTATTAAATGATGTTGTAAGAACGAACACGTAAAATGTCGATACAATTATACCATTGTTATAAGAAAGAATATTCCTTAACGTCAATAAAAAATTTTATTAAACAATATAATTGAACTGGTACGTAGACTTCCGAGGTTTTGGTCTATACTATCTTCTTCTGGGCTTCCGGGCTGGAACCGCGTCACTGGTATAACTGCTGACGTTTCGTACCCACTCGTATAGGGCATCTTCAGGGCTCAACTACTGCTACTGTCTGTCGCACTGAAACTGTGACTTTCAGTGCGTTTAAATTCAGTGGTTAAATGAATGAGAATTCTTGAGATATACTAAAAAACCTCGATTTCTTCCACAAAAAAATTCGAAAACGAAGTGATAAAACACACGCAATATAATTAATTTTCGACTTCTTTACTAATGAAAGCTCAAAGGCGGACAGACACCACTTATTTAATAAATGTACGATAAATTGAAAACAAAGTTTTCAGTTCTCATAAGCAATGAAGTATATTATATAATAATACAAACCCTTACTCATTTAAAATACATTTGAATTCATTTCAACATCTGGATTCCCTAAGACAAATAATGACACCGAAATCTTCCTCATTTGAAGAGATTCACTATTATTAAGAATTTAAATCATTATTAATCGTCGACAAAGATACTTTCGAACTGTAGAAAATATTGCTCAATAAACAACTAACTCTAGAAACTAAAATGTTTGAAACTTTGCTAGTTATGTCTGATATTAAACTCAAATTATTTTATTTTAATTCATTTAATAACATTTATAATTAGTGCAATTTTTTTTAAACACGAAACTAATTTACTTTCTCTAATTACTAAGCATATTGTATATTACAGCTACACTTGGAATGGCTGCCGCCGCCATGTACGCGACTTGGCCATCTCCTTCTCTTAGTAAATTACAATCCGAAGAGGATTCCCCAATTGGAAGACCCATTTCTAGTGTAATACAAAATTCTAAATTAAACTAAGTCGTTAATACTTTGGAAAAATATTATTGTAGGAAGAAGGTTCCTGGATATCCTCGTGTCATGTACTTGGTATTGTTGCGGGTGCCGCGATTGGTGGATTCGTTATTGAAAAGCTCGGCAGGAAGAAAATGCTGTTATTAGCAGGCGTATTGCTGTTCTTCCCATGGTTTTTGATTATATTTGGCAAGAATACAGGCTTAATATATACTGGTCGCGCTATTGCTGGTCTCGGAGCTGGTATGATAGTGATGGTAAGCTAACTGATAGCTTATTATATCCTAAGAATTTTTTATAAACTTCACTTTAATTTTCTATGAAATTCTTTAGTTGTGACTACTTATTTACTTGTTATTTATCTAGTTACCATTTGCTAAAATAATCTGATATGAAAGTTAGCTTTTCAAGAATTATAAAAATATAGAAATCATAGAAGTCATCAAAAAGTTGCATATGCAATTGCATATATACATACGTGAATATACAAAATTACGTGTATTTAACGTTGTAAATTAGTGAAAACTAGAAATTTTCTTCTTATTACACCGTTTTAATTAAGGTATAATATAATTAAATATATAATAGTGTTTCAATAACTAAAAATTTATAAATATAAATGCAATAAAGGTATTGAAATATGTATATAAAATTTGTTAAAGGTGCTTTGGTCGACCGTGTATATGATAATCGAAAATAATAATGCTAGTCGGCTATTCGGTCACTGTTAGAAAAATTAAAAACCAATCCTTTGTTTTATACTCAATATTTCGCTGTAAATTTACAACTTCATCAGGAGTTCTAAAACAATGCCATGTACACTATATTGATCATGTTACTAATTGTTATCTTTTCTTACAAAAAACAAGATCAATTTAAAAATCATTAATATGTAATTTGCCATTCTTACTACATACAAAACCGTAAACTATTATACTATTGCGTTAATTGTTAGTGATAGGTAAAGTTAAGAGCATGTTCCCCAAATGGCTTGCATCTCAAACTAAACTATTTTCCGTGTAAAATCCTAAAAAAAAGGAAACCTTTTTTTCTTTTTCCGAAAAGTGCTAGGCTTTAAAAGAACTAATATATGAGGTGCAAACAAAAACAAAAAATATATGACTATGATAAAGAATTAATCTGTGTGACACTTGACTTTCATTATATTAGATTGCAATAGATTGTACTTAACTGGTTGATATCAGATTTATAATTTATGGTGTTTGGATTTTTACAGATGTGAGCCATTTCCAAGAATATTCTTTTCTTGTAGTTGTTTTCTGTTTCTAAAATGACGGGATTGTTAAAATCAAAATTGTGATCATTATTGTTGACATGTGTGGCCAGGGCACACGAGTTCTTGCCTAGTTTGCAATCGCTTATGTACTGAGTCACCCTTTGTTTTATTGATTGCGATGTGTGACCTATGTAACATCAAGAGCAGTCTTTGCAAGATAGTCTATACACTACATTAGACATTGACCACAAGGGAATTTTATCTTTGACTTTTGTAAGGATATTTTTAATTTTTTTGACATTATATTTCACTATTGTGCTAGAGATATTAGTGCTACTTAATATTTTAATTAACTGATTAGTCAATGGCTCAACATACGGTAACTTTTTGTACTTACTTTCTGAATGTAACTCATCATCTTGCGGTCCATCATAGAAATTTACTAAATATCAAGTGTTTCAAATCACATATTAATGATTTTTAAATTAATCTAGTTTTTTGTAAGAAAAGATAACAATTACTAACATGATCAATATAGTGTACATGGTATTGTTTCAGAATTACTGATGAAGTTGTAAATTTACAGCGAAATATTGAGTATAGAACCAAGGATTGGTTTTTAATTTTCCTAACAGTGACCGAATACCCGACTAATATTATTATTTTGGATTATATATATATATATATATATATATATATATATATATATATATATATATATAAATAGTAAAATAAATTTACGAAGCACTGGAATAGTATCTACATTATTCAGAACAAGATATTGAATTCAGTATACGTTACAAAATTCAAAGATACTTATTCTATTAGTATTAATTCCCAATCCCGCTCTTCAACTTTTATGTTATGGCGTTTAATATAAATGATGGTCTGTTTCGCCTTTCGCATAAAAATTTAAAAAATTGTAAAACACTTCACTTAAATTATTCAGAACAAATTATTGAATTAACAGTTCAAAAAAATTGCATGAGTGAAACCCGAACAAATACGTTACTTTATTGCATTTAAATATTTTCAAAATACATTGATGGAAATATGAAGCATTATAGATCAAAAATAAAAATAACTGTTATTCAGATATATTAAAGTGCAACTCAAAAAAGAAATTTAATGCAATTAATATCCGGAATTTATAATTTTAACGTACAATAAAATACTATCTAATAAATTACGTTACATTCGAACAGTTTAAATACCAATGCGAAAGTATTCTAAATAGTCTAATCAAGTCTACACAATGTATTGCTGGATTAACATTAAAAAAGGTACCCTGCTAATAACTGTCTTCGATAACTCATCATATTTCTAGGATTTATCCAACAAATGTAATACTACTTTAAGAATGCAACAGATAAGGCTGGTACCTTACATGTTGCATAATTTAAATTTGTCGAACGACGAAAGAAATTTTTTTTTGGTCAAAAATATTGTGTTGTTGGAAAGTAATTTTGTTTTCTTTCGTGAAAGTTGTTAGTTGTATTTTTGATCGGTCAACTTCATTCTAAAGCCTACTGTCATTATATATAATAATAGCTCACATATCAAAATTTCTTTAGTTTTTGTTTGATTTTTGAAAATGGAAAATTAAAAGGAACGTTTTCAGCATATTTTCCTATTTTATAACCGAAACGGTAAGAATGGAACGTCCAAGCAAGAAAATAGTTGTTTGAAGTGTATGTAAAAGAAATGCTAATAGAAGACCAGTGCCAGAATTGGTTTATAAAATATTGTTCTGTCAATTTCAATTGTCAAAATTTAATATACGAATAACAGTTCGAGAAATTGCTGCGAGAATAAATTTGTGGACGCCGACTGTACATGGGTCATGCGAAAGAACCTACCTCACATAAAAACTGGATGTTTCGTAGCATTGACATTTATGATTTGATGCTAAAATGGTAACTGACAATGAATTCCTGATTGCTTACAAAAAATACAGCAACCATGATGCAGAAAAGATGAGCCCACTCAAGACCATTTAAAAGCCGCCATTCATAAAAAAGTGATATTTTTTATTTGGTGTGAATTCAGGGAAATATTTTTTTTAATCTTCTAGCAGATAATTCCATAATAAACTAGAAAATATACTGCCACCAACTGGATTGAGTAATTCTATAAAACAGATGTGGCTAGAACGATTAGCAAAAAATATGTAATTTTTCACCATAAAAATGTCTCACACAAGTTTGATGACGCGCCAGAAGCTGTTGCAGCTTGAATAGAATATGTTACAATACCCACCATATTAACCAGATCTGACATCTTCTGATTATCACTTGGTTTGATATTTGCAACATTTTTTAATCGAAAAAAGATTTAATTCCAATGAGGACATCAAAAATTTTGATTTAATTTTTAATGCAATGTTTAATGTAAGAAATCACCAGAAGTTTTACGAGCCCGGAGTTATACCACTACAAGAAAGGTAGCAAAATTGGATTCATTTTTATGAAAAGAAGACTAAATTACTTACCGATCTACCCAATGCCATGTTACAAAATTGTAAGCATCATAAGTCGGAGGATTTCGTAACAGCGTAAACATGTCGTTTGAAATATAGATGGCAAATCTTATGCGGTATACGCTTTGTTCTGAATACCATAATCGCATCGCTATCATGGCATTGTACAAAATTAGAAAAATTGTTAGACCGATTTTAGCTTTCCTTTCGCTTCGCAATATTAACACGCTTCATATATTATCCTTTGCTCATTTTCAAGGTACTAGTGATATCATTGATCGCCCTAGACCATTTTGTGCAGTAAAACGAATAACGTATCTAGAACAATGTCTCACATTCTTGGGATGAGATTTATGTCTCACATTCTTGGGATGAGATTTAGACATAATGGCTTACTGAAAAAACTAACACCACATTTTTAAAACGAACTTGAAAAGCCATAAAGATAGAAGGAGCAATCAAATTGTTGTATCGTTACAGCAAAAGAGTGCCCTAAAATCTTATCCTGTAATAACAACATCCTTGCAAATTTAACAAACATAATAATAGGATGTATATTAGAAGTTCTCTAGAAGCGCGGAAGATCTTCTGGCGTGGTTTGGTGAAGCGTGTATTGTGATATTTCTCCAATTAATTTTTTTTAGATTGGAGTGAATATTGGCTCGAACGTACAAAGAAACTGTTGTAAAGACTCTTATTGATTTCTTGTTTGGTGCTTCAAAAGAATTCAGTACTCTCTTGAAAGCAATATTTCTGAGGTTTATCAAGGTTTCCAATTGACCGTCTAGTAGCTCTTACCTGAGTACGCTCGAGTACCAATTATAAAATGTCTCAAAGATATGTATGGCATAAAGACTATCATTTAAATTTGGAGTCTTCTAAATATTGAAGTTGCAGCAAAAAATCTTTAAGAACAGTGTATAAATTTATGAAATAACTGACCCATAGATTTGCAACTCTGTGTGAAACACTTCGAATGAATTATACAAAGTTTAAAATTTTATTTTCTATACTTTTCAACATATAGTGTGGGTTAGAGTTATTCTATTTCATTCACCTACTATGTATAATTTCGTATATATATAGTTTTGAAACGCCGAATGAAAAAAACTCTCGAACAAAATAACAAAATATGATCTACTTTTGTTGAACGTTTGCAAAATCATTTACAGAATTTTTGTAATAAAAAATGGTTTTTAAAACTAGATAAAAATAAATAAATGCAGAGATTTTATCGATGAGATATTTCTGTTGTATACGCACTAGGTACACAACACAAAATTGATATAAAAACGGCACTGCAAATAATATCGCAAAGTAAATTTAAGCACAGCGTAATGTTATTCATAATAAACAATACACCATAATTTCAAAATGATTTTCAAATGCAAACATTTTATATAAATGGACATTTTTTCCTTGAAATTCATAAACAATTTAAACAAACTTAGCCTTCATTTAGTGACATCCACATAAATTAAATTATGTGCAACTCAAAAAATATTGACTTTGAATATAAGTAATGTTTCATGCGATTGCAAGAGGACTTAAAGCCAGATCAAGCGGCCCAAAAATATGCAGACTGTTCTACTTGAATATACATACGTACGTGTAATATGCGAATAAAGTTTTCACTTTTTAACGGCTATAATTGATTTGCAACTTGAAAACCCTGTACACAGATGTTTAGTATATATTTTTCAACTTGAAGCAGTCACGATTATGCCTAAAAATTGCTTCAAAATAATAATTAATAAAGATGATATTAATTTTCAAAGAGAAGTATGTAAATAAACTATTTTTGCTTAAAAGTGGAATACGTCAAAAGTCGTTTAATTTCAGAGTGAAGTTTTTAATATAAACTTATCTAATTATGGAACGAAAAATATGAAAATGTAATAATATACAGAGTGTTCCGTTTAAAATAACGAAGTTATATAACATATAGATGAAACTAAACACTCTGTACATTTTAAAATAATTTTACGGTGTAGAGTACTTAACCCTAAATAACTTTTATTTTTTCTAATCGAGTGAATAGATAGTAGGTAGTGCATTAATGATTTTTTGAGTACTTCTTTAAAATCTCCACCAAAGCCTAAACAACATCCAATTACATTTGAAACTGGCGGTCTTTAGTATCTTTATTGCTTAAAGGTACTAAAAGAAAACGCATGGTGTTCATATCAAATTAGATCTATGCAGAAAATATGATACATACTTGGCATTTGTATTGTTCAAAAGTAGTCATGTGTGAGCGTTATCAATCATTCATTAGCTAATGCAAAACTTCTGTATAATGATTGGTAATTACTGTAGTACCAAATGGAACCTTATACGTGTACTTGCATTTGTAATTAAAAAATAACCATGGCTTTTTCAACAGATCTTTACGTGTGCGATTTTTGTTGGTAGTAGTCTTCTTGTATCCATTGCGTGCTCTGTTACTTGACTTTCAGATCATAAGAGAACATCCGAGTCTATTTGCAATGATAATCTTTCTCACCTATATTTTTTTCACATTTTGCTCTATTGCATACTCCGTTGCCTGATTTCCAGATAATTATATTGCAGATAACGCTACGTTATGTGAGAGGAAAATAGGTGATGTTTGTGGAGTCCGGGCTGGCTATATAGCAATAATTACAATAATAATAAATAAAATTAGCAATAAGTTTATGATGAGCAACAAAACTCCAGGATGTGCGTAAGCTTGAAAGAAAACATATCAGTTTGAAAAAAATAAAGTTATCTGTAAAATTTTATTTAACTAAATTAAATTTAAAAAATTCTTAACGCCTTAAATAAATTAATAATAATTTGTAAGCGAAAGCAGTATGTTATTTAGAAAAATGTCTAAGAGTGTAATTAAGTTGCGAGAATAAAATACACGGTGTTTCAAAAAGAATATACGTATTTCGAATGTACGAGTATGTATTGATTAAACTTTAAGACATACGAATATGAAACTTTACACACATATGTATTGACGAACCTCTCAAGTTCAGATTACAGATGTTTAATATGTCCTCCATCAGCGACACGAACAATATCACATCGATACTCGAATTTCTCCCATATTCGGGCAAGCATGTCCTTCGTCATGATGTTATGGCAGTACATATCCGGTTCTTCAATTCTTCCAGTTTCTGTGGGAGTGGTGGTACATAAACGTTGTCTTTAAGGAAACTCCATAGGTAGAAGTCACAAAGTGTCAAATCCGGTGACCGTGGAGCCCAGCTGAAACATGCTAAGTCGCCAGCCCCTTGACGACCAATCCATCGGTTCGGTTAGGTTTCATTCAGGTATTCACGCACTTGGCGACTTCAGTGAGGGGGTGCCCCGTCTTGTTGAAAAATTAAGTTGTCTTCGTGTAGCCTTGGAAACAACCAGTGTTGTAACATAGCAAGATACAGCTCACCGTTAACCGTGTTTCCATCAAAGAAGAATGGGCCGTAAACAGATGATGGCAATATCGCGCAAAACACATTGATTTTAGGCGAATCTCGTACATGTTCAATGGCTGCATGTGGGTACTGAAGACCACAAATCCAAACATTAGGTTTGTTTACCAGACTACTAAAATGGAAAGTCGCTTCATCACTGAACACGATGCGTTGTGTGAAAGTGTTATCATTGTTAATAGCATCATGAATCTCTTTACAAAATGCCACACGTTTCCGCTTGCAACAACTGTAACTTGTACGGCTTCATAACCAACCAACGTCTCAAAACACGCCAAATTGTTGTTGTGGGCAGTTTTAACTCCCGACTGGCATGACGAGTTGATTTTGAAGGATTACGTTGGAAAGCAGTTTGAATTCGTGCAACATTTTCTTCAGAAACACGAGGAGGCCAGGACTCTTTCCTTTACATACACATCATGTATCTACAAACTGTCGATATCATCTGCGAATGTTCCACCTATTCGGGAGGATCAATTTGGTAGCTCAATTTCACTTCGCAGACTCGAGAACACAAAATGATTTCTGCTGCGGAGTAGCCCTTTTAAACATATGACGGTTACCAGAGAAAAATAGAAGACAACTGACATCTAGCGACTATTAAATAAACTAGACTATATATTCGTTTCTCCAATAGCCGAGCGGAGGCGCAGCGATCGATAGTTTGGACAGAATAATACTTTGTAATACGTTTATTCTTTTTGAAACACGCTGTATATAGAGTTTCGTAAAAGAAAGTGGGTATCGAATGGCACGTATACTTGCGTATGTATAGTAGAAAACAACTCACGACCATGTGCTAGGTACAATGTGTTCTAGAGTTATTAGAAGTGAGACCGATTTTCTAAAAGAATAAACTTTTAAAGTAAACAGTAGGACGAAGAATATCTACCGAAGTTGACTGAAATTAGGCAATCACGGCAGAAATAATTAAGAGGCACAATATAATTAAAGGAACTGTGACAATATTATAAACAATATCGTTAAAGCCTTAATTGGAGAAGGTATCTTAAAATGATATGTCAGATGACTTGCTAAATGTATTCGTTATTGATAAATACATCAGATATAATAATTATCTGGCATGTGAATATATAATAGGTAGTAAATATTATTGTGTCACAGAATTAATATTTGAGACGTGATCATAATTAAAATTTGTATAAAATCAAAATTAAATTAAATGTATATGGAGTATAAAAAGACTATTCTAGAAAACGGGACTAGGAGCATAAGTATGTATCGTTGTAATAAGGTTCTCAGAAAAGAGACGTGTTGTTTATAACCCACAGATATTACTAAAAGAAGAGGTTTCTCGAATATTTATAACGTCACAAATGTTGTCTCAAAAAAGACGATTTGAAAACACCATAAAAAATTATTTAATTAACGCGAAGTGTGATAATAACAATACACTAAAGTTTGATCGCAGTAACAATTGTTTTCTTTTCTCCACCTCTCTCACCTACTCGAATAGACATTTTGTTCTGGTGTTAGCATAACACAGAATCCAAGGAACGAAAACTTTCAATATACTTCAATATTTATGCAAGAAAGTAAAAACACGTCCAATATATACTTCAGGCATATTAAAGTGTGGTGTGATAATTAATAATTATTCGACACTTTCCTCAATTACCAATATAACTCGCAGCTTCTCCTACCATCTCTAAACTCAATATGCTATCTAAAGCAAACACATATTGCCATAGACAATTCTCCAAAAGCTTTTACAATCAAAAGTGGTCTCCGTTGCGGATTTTTCTAGACGAATAACAGAGAAAATCTCTCTGCTTTCATTTCAGCCATTGTGATTTTTAGAAGCACAATAATATTGCAACTTTCAATTCCTGTCGAACTCAAATAAATAATTCATGGCAATTGTTATTTTGTAAAAGAAAAGAAGACTACTTGAATAATGTTTTGCATCTTTTAGCGTTTTATAGCTCATGGTACAAGATTATAACTAATTTACTACTAATATTTGTTGAAAAGTCCTTGTATCAATAGATTAGATAAATTTTAGCTCTGTCAAAATTATAATAGCCTGGATTGAGTCAGCATGATAACCATCTGATAAACATTGATATTTTATACTACATATCAGAAGATGTATTTGACATATACATATATGTACTTAAATAACAGAAAAGTTCTACTTCTTCGAAAGCCATTTTTGGGTATGTTCCAAATATCTTATTCTAACTAATTGGGACAATACTTTATGAAGAGAAAAGCAAACATAAATTCTCAATAGAGCTTTATTAGCAATTATTTCTTTAGAATAAGAGAATGTTAGTTATAAATTTTCCGATAAATTATCCAAAAAAAATTAAAGACGCACATTAAATTATGAACACATTTAGAAATACCATAATTCCAAATGTTTACTGATAAACTCCTAAATTTTTGCGAAGCCAATTGCTGCTTTCCTTTCTCATTCCAATGATAAAAGCGAAACCAGTAATTTCGTTAGACACTTTTCTATATACAAGCTATGTTATATATTTATTTACGTAATTAATTCAAATGAAACATATAAATCAAAACATGTTGGCTTAAATGTTTTTTTTAGGAAATTAGCAAAAATCAAACCATATAAAACATTAAAAAGATCAAAGACAACTTTACAGACCTATTTTTAATTTTTCAATATTAAAAATAAATCTTCATATTCCTCTTTGAACTAAAAATATGCCCAGCTTTTCTCATAAGAATACCTTAAAAAGTAAACAATCGATTTCTTTTAGTTACTTACTGCTCTTAAAATGAATTGAGAAAATTACGAATATCTTTTAATGCAAACCAACATTGCATAAAATTCCAGCAAGCTAAACACAGAATTAATCCCCGGACTTGCAACTTCTGTTATCGAACATTAGTTTATATGTATTTAGAATAAAATTCCTTTGTGTTTACTATAACTAACATTGTGTTAACACAAAATTTATTAGTTTTTCTTTCATTATTCATATATTACATTTTTTAGCAAATTAGAAATAGAACATTATTTCCTTCTAGTCAGCGAATACAGTCTTTAAAACTCATAATGGAAACCTATTGTCACCAAATGCGACTTTCCAAAAAATATATATACTTCCCTATCATTGTTTCTTTTAAATTAATTTTGTATATAATTTCTTCCTAACAACGTCTTATTTTGTGAAGAAAAACAATACAGTGTAATTAAAGTTAAAGTTAAGACTACTTGAAGTTTGTTTCACTGAGGCCTTTCCAGATCTTTTGTGGTTCTCATAGGTTTCTGGACTCTCTCGGCTTCTTTGTGTATTCTTACTTCTTAGTTCGTCTTGATTACAACCTTTTTGTGACTTACGCGATCTTGTCTCACCAATTTTTTCTCTTCACATCACCTAAATGATCAGATCTTCCAGTTGGACATCAAATCCGCTTAATCTACATTATTGATCGTTACAGACTTATGCATCTTTATGTGTATAGATTATCTTGCTTCCATACCATTTCCATGCGTAGCAAGGGATAACAATCCGCCCAATTCGCCTGCTTTCATCAGGGGACAGTTTACATTTCGTTGCGACCATCCAATTCTAACTACGTTGCTTAACACCTTAGTTTATGTTTAGTTCAACTTTCTCGGAAGCGCTAATTTCTGTACTCACACACCAGTTGTGATTTCCTGAGGAGTAGCGTACATAAAATTGATGTTTATAAAATTTATATTAATACCTTCTTCCTTACTTACTGTGTGTCAGCAAGCTCTGTCGACTATAGCTTTCTAGATTAATTGACGATTTGGTCCTCTAAATTAATGATATATATTCTGATGAAAGAAATTTATCCATTGACCTGTTGGATAGAATAGATTTTCTTCGAGCACGTATATAGCAAATTTTTTTATAGAAAATTCTATAATGTTTGAAAAATGAATGCTAAACCCATTGTGTGAAAATTTATAACAAAGTCTGCCTCTTATTGTGCTGACTATAAAAATTGCTATTGAGAAATTTCGTGTATCACGAACCCAAGTTGTAATATTGGTCAGGTTGGTGGTTCAAGCATGTAAATCTGACAAAATACTAAAGCAATATTTTCCTAAAGTGCTTCACCTAACATGTTTGTCCCATGCAATTCACCTGGTAACAAGAGACTATATAGGAAGGAACTATCCAAAAGTGTATAAATTAATAGCGTCTCTCGACTTTTTATTAAATCTCCTAAAGGCATACGCGAAAATTACGTTCTCCTTTATAATAATGTATAGTAAAGAAATGCACAAAATCTTCCCATTCTCTATATTTGAAAGACACATAATATTAAATTTTGCAACATATGGTCTAATACAATATATAATCATGAGTATACATATTCATTTTTTTATTACAAAAGCGTAGATAACACAACTTTAAAATTTTAGGTGTCAAAATACTCCAACAACTGTGTGGATTGGAAGCTATCAATAGTTATATGCAGCTCATAATTGAAATGACTGAAAGTAATATTTCTTCTGAGGTATCCAGTATTATATTTGGAATTGTACAAGTACCTGCAGGTAATTACATAGCAATAATTTAAATTACCAGAGATAATATTCATTTAATATTCTAGCTTTGGCATCCAGTTTGCTAGTGGATAAGCTCGGTCGGAAGCCTCTATTAATCATATCGGCGTTGGGCTGCGCTGTCGCCTTATTCGGTGAAGGAACATATTTTTACGTACAAGACTACTTAGAAGCAGATGTGTCATCATTAACTTGGTTACCTACAACAGGCATCGCACTCTTCCTGATTATGAACCCTCTTGGTGTTCAATCATTACCTTATATATTGATGGGTGAATTGTTTCCCGCAAATATAAAAGGCATTGCCGTGTCATTTTTCACTGTACTTGGTTCGACAATGGGATTTTTCGTCGCAAAGTTTTTTTCACCTCTATCTAATGCCTGGGGTGCATACACTATGTTCTGGATATTCGGAAGTATTTGCTTCTGGGGAGCAATCTTTGTATTCTTTTTCCTACCTGAAACTAAGGGCAAAACATTTTCAGAAATTCAATATATACTGAAAAGTAAAGATAAAGAATTTATTACAACCAATAAGATTTGAATATAATCAAAGTTTAAAGATCTGCTGTATATAGCACGTATTATATGATATTTCGTATTTCAAGCTATATCAGTTTACGATGTATTTATTTTATTTATTATTTATATAAACACACAAATATATAAGAATTTATACCTAATAATATTGTATTTTTATATACCTTTTTGTCAAAGAATGTCATACAAACAATGTGTTATAAGTTAAATGTATTTAGATTTCAAAAGTCGTTACTAATACAACTTAAAGTTCGAATAATTCTTAAAAGAAGCTATACTAACATGATGTAACGAACTATATTACACGGAAATGGTACAACAATGACATACGACACTTTATGAAAATCACATAACTTTAAACTGAATCGATTTTCATTTGCTATCAGCACGCAGAAAACTCCATTTAAGTTTTTTATAAAAACTGATTCAATGCTTCCTTAGTCATTCCCTTAGAGATCATTCTCCTTACTTAAAAATGTTCACAACACATGTACATCGTTTACTTCTCACTTATTCAAGTGTCTTTTAGTCAATAATTGTTTCAAATTTGCTGGTTCAATTCATATAAAATAAATAAATTTGTATTACACTTATTTAAAACTATGGTAGTAATTATCATCGTAAATATTTACACTTCCTTAAAAACCTTGTGTTTCCGACAAGCACACATTGTACACATTTACCAAACCGCAAATAAACGAGCAATCTCACGATTTCGAATCGCACCCTCATAAACAAAATATCCGACCAATTAGATTTTAACAGAAACAAAAGAGAATCGTAACTTCAAAAATTATGGTTCGTATATGATTCATATATTAATTACAAATTTCAAAATTATTAACATTTTTGGATTCCGCATTTTAAATTTACTAAATTAAACCCGTTTCTATAAATTAGAACTTTACGTCTATGTATGGCACATAACTCTACTTTTCCTATACATAATAAAATTGATCTTGTAATAATTTTTTTTACAAATACTATTTCTCTAATATTTGTGTGATTATGCGATCTTTTATATCCATTTCATTACATGTATTGCCATCTACACAATATTTGTAAATTTTCTCCACATTTGTTACTAACTTATCCATGTACATTATTAGATATCTAATTTGGCTTTTTATCTTTATTAAAAGTAGTTCATTCCCATCCTACAATATTATTAATTTTCCTAACATTTACACATTTCCCTTACTTTAACTATTCTATACGAGAAATCTCCTTCTTTTACACATGCGTTCTCTACGTATTCCTTACTGTACTCACACTTATACTCACAATAATATTGTCTTAAACTAATTTAAATTTAATCTGTGTTGAATTTGTTTTGATCTATATACATTTTTACAAGGAATAACTTATTGAAATTCGTGATAACTACGTCGGCAAGGTGAAAAGTTCTCGGCCTGACACAGAGATGGCGTTACAATTAACAGAAATTTATGTTGCCTGCGTGGCTGCATGTGTCTTTAGTTCATATGAAAACTTTCAACTTGTTCTCTCAAGTAGTATGTTTGCAAGAATTTTTGTAGTTGACGTCGCGCGTGTTATTTTTTTAAATAGATAAACTTGAATATCGTGCTGTTATAAAATTCTTTGTTTTGGATGGTTTAACCCCTATGGAAATTCATTCGAAGTTGATAAAAGTGTACGGGGACTCTGCTCCTTCGTTGTCAACCGTTAAAAAATGGGCAGCTGAATTTAAACGTGATCGTACGTCCCTCGAAGATGACCCACGTGAAGGACGGCCAAAAACCGCAACCACACCAGAAATCATCGAAAAAGTACATGATATTGTGTTGGACGATAGGCGAGTGAAAGTGGGTGAGATAGCTGAGGCTGTGGGGATATCGGAAGAAAGGGTGCGAAACATTTTGCACAGAGAATTAGAGATGAGAAAGCTCTGCGTAAGATGGGTGCCGCATTTGCTGAATGTCGATCAAAAGCAAATGCGCAAACGATTTTCGGAGCATCCTTGGACCGATTTAATAAGAATTTGACCGGTTTTGTGCGGCGATTTGTCACCATGGGTCCACCACTACAAGCCAGAAACGAAACAGCAGTCGAAGCAGTGGGTGGAAGCCGGTGGTTCAGCGCCGAAGAAAGCGAAGTCGATCGCATCTGCCGGAAAAGTCATGGTCAGCGTGTTTTGGGATGCAAAAGGAATCTTGTTAATTGATTACCTTGAAAAAGCCAGAACAATTACAGACGCATATTACTCTAACCTTCTTGACCAGCTGGATGTCAAAATTCGCGAGAAGAGGCCTGGTTTGAAGAGAAAAAACATTTTTCATCAGGACAACGCACCCGCACACAAGGGTGCGTTGGCGATGGGAAAATTGCAGGATTTGGGGTACGATTTGATCGGCCATCCTCCCAATTCTCCTGATTTGGCATCCTCAGACTTCCATCTATTCCCAAATTTGAAAAAATTTGTTTCTGGAAAGTGATTCACATCCAACGAAGAAGTTGAAAGGACCGTAGAAGAATATTTTGACAGCCTTCCAGACTCTCACTTCCGGGAAGTAATATTGATGTTAGAAAAAGCTGGACCAAGTGTGTTGAACGCAAGGGAGATCGTGTAGAAAAATAAAATCATTTTTTAAATTTAAATCGCAGTCTTTCATTGTTAGGCCGAGAATTTTCACCTTGCCCACGTACATGTCATGCTCGAGTCCATAAGGTTTTATTTCATATTTACATTGGAGTCTTTATATTACCTAGAATTGTAATACAATCAAGTAAATACTTAGTGTTACTTTTTACTAATCTTAACTATACATATGTACATCTACAATTTTTTTCATAATGTATGTATGATACATACATATATATTATGTATGTCTGTCTGAAATATTAATTATGCAACTTTGTTTTGCTTCAAATACTGGTCTATTTCAGATGATTTCCAACTTTAAGCAAAAGATCAGCGTCAGAAGATGCATATGTATACACACACATATATATATATATATATATATATATATATATATATATATAAATATACAGTCTGTCTCAGAGGAAACGGATTTTTTTTAAATAAAAACGAAAACTTACTATTTTGGTAAAATTCATTTATTATCTATCTGCTTCTGGGTTTCCGGGCTGGAACCGCGTCACTAGTATATCTGCCGACGTTTCGTACCCATTTGTATGGGACATCTTCAGGGCTGAACTACTGCACTGAAACTGTTTCAGTGCAGTAGTTCAGCCCTGAAGATGTCCCATACAAATGGGTACGAAACGTCGGCAGATATACTAGTGACGCGGTTCCAGCCCGGAAACCCAGAAGCAGATAGCATGGACCACGACCGCGGAAGTCTACGTACCAAATTCATTTATTATCATATATTCAAAGTGGTCGCCTTCGGCTTCAATACAACGTTTTGAACGTCAATTAACATGTCGAATGAATTTTTAAGTTCATCTTTAGAGATGATCTTCAAGATCGCTGTCGACGCCTTTTTAATGGCTACGGTGTCGGCATAACGCTATCCTTTCATCAGCAAATGTAGTTCGGAGAATAGAAATCACAGGGTGCCAAAACCGATTAATACGGTGAATTTATTTATTTTAAGTTTAGAAACTACATATATTAAATAAAAACAATAATATCGACATAAAATAAGTATGTAACGAATGTTTAAATTTTGGGTGCAATTTATTGACTTCTTACTGCTACCCCATCTCTCATGCAAGTGGCAAAGAAAGAATAACAGCACAACAGCATAGGTACCCAGAATACCATTCCAAACCACAGTAGATGTTTAGCTATTAGTTATTAGCATTTTATGGTCCAATGTTATTGTAATATTATCACTTCATATTTTGGGTGTTTATCAGAAGTGAGACAGATCGAAAAAATATTCTGACATTATGAAGGTGTAGTCATTGGAATGAACATTTTAGGAATTGAATAAGGAGCATTTTTGGGCAATTTCAAGAATACTGGCTGGATAGTTCGGTGATAAATTACTGGCAAAAATTTTAAAGTTCTAAATACATTAAAACTAATAAATGAAATCGAAATGTAAAAAGAAATAAATTAAGTCAAAGACTTCAATAGAATATGTTATTTGCAAGAGTAGGACATACAAGGATTAGTGAAAAGTCGGTATTGAATAGGTACACTTACTTGTATCCCTGGACAAGCTGCTGTATATCGTTAACTCGCAGGCTTTTAAAGATATCAGAGGAGACGAAAAGTAACTACAATGGTGAAATGTAAATCGACCAATCAGAAAACAGAAAAGGCACGCCAGAGCTAAAAAAAGCAAAGAGACTATAACAATATGAAGAGCTTAGTTGCGGAAAGTACTTTACAATGATATGTCACACGACCTGCTTTATGTAATCGCTATTCAATAAGTATATAATCGCTATTCAATAATAGTAAATAATAAATCAGGTAAACCATACAATAATTATCTTGCAATAACCTTATACATATTCGACATATTATTTTCTGCCAGTTTGAAAGTAGTTATAAATTAAATAATATAAAACTAATTCGGTACAAATTAAATGTAATATCGAAAAAGAATATTCTAGGAAATAGACTATGTGTAAGTTTGTTTCGTCATAAGTAAGGTTGTCGTGAAGAAGTAGATTTAGCTTATAATCGACACATGTTAACTATAAAGAAATTTCTGGTTGAAAATATTTGAAACATCAAAGATTGTCTTAAGTTAGAAATTTTCAAAGTTTGTAAAATCGGTGTAGATGATAAATCGACTTAAAACGATTTTTACTCCAAACATAATTTAAACATGAAAGAAAAACAAAATTTTTGTACCGGTCGACATGTTGCAACTATCTTGTGTGATTACAATACGTTATGTTTAGTTTTAAATGGTCTAATATATATGCTTGCCTGAAGCAATTTAATAGATCAATACAGGTGTATAGCTAAGAAAGTACGAGATCAAAATCCCATAAGAAATAACACTGTGAGATTCTATCCCCTCCACTACCTCTCTCACGTCACCACGTCACGACACTTCCAAAATTCAAATTTCCATTAATCTAGAAGAAAACTTGAAGTAAAATCTTATTTCATGTGATTTTGGTGAGAGGGGGGGCACACAGAGAGCATAAAGGGGGGCACAACTTCCATTAAAAGACTATGTCATAGAACGAACGGAATTCAAATTTTAATTGGTCCGGTAAAAACCTGAAGTAGGTCTCTTATTATCTATGTTTTCAGCAAGAGGGGGCATAGGGACGTACGGGTACCAAGAGAGCACGAGGAGTATTGAAAGCAGCGCCAAAACGGCTCTAGTTATCTGGAATTGCGAGATATCGCCCCAGCTTAAAAGTGACTCATAGATAAGTGTTAGTTTAATACGCGGTCATTGTAAAATCTGAGAAGTCGCCGAGTCAGTCGCTAATTAAGGGTTGTGTTTATTAAGGCTGCAGAAACGTACGACTCAGTTGCTATCAATATTAAAAATAATAAATGTAATTACTTACCATTTTAGTTTTTTGTTGTGTTATTGATGTAGAGTGATGCAAAAATTCGCTGTAGTATTGTGTCATTAGTATGCCTCCCAGTGCTGACTCAGTCATACTCCGTCGACGAGGTGAAAATATGTTGGTGTACTTGGAAAAGGAGCATTCTGCGTCTAATGATGTGATCGTGAATTTGAAAAGAATGTTCGCATCATATTCACACTCTTGGTTTTCAGTTAAATTCTTGTCTATACGCACTATAGTTTGAAGGTCGGGATTCTTATTTATAACCGCACGCAATTTATCGGTTGTTAATCTTCCTATACTATCTGTTAGATTTCCTAACGGGACTTTAAAGTAATATACTATATTCGGCGCTTCATTTGATGACAGCTTGGTGTTCTCTAATTTTAAAATAGTATCTAAAAGAATTGAATAATTTTCGGAAATTTGCTCTATTTGAGTATGGATTTCGGTATCTGAAACCAACCGCTGACTTACTGAAATTGCTGGAGCATCTTGTGGATTTAAATTTAAGATACGAGGTTAAATGATGTGTAAAAATTTATCATATTATAAAACAGCTTTAAGCCACGTTCCCAATCTCCTCAATATTGGCTGTGGTGGCGGAAGAATATTCGGACAAGCCTGTTTAAACTAACGAATGCGTTTTGGAGATTTATTAAAAACATTTTTGGTAGAAACTATAAATTGGTCTACTTTTGGATAAATGTTTTTAATAGATTCAGCTACAAGATGACATACATGGAGCAAACAAGTTAATTGAGAGTAAGGTTGTTTTAGTAACTTTCCACCTTTAACCATATTCGAACTCCCATCTGTAACCAACATACAAGTTGGGTTGCATATACATATATTGAACTTTCCAAAGGTATGTTTTGTAGTTTCAACTATCCACCATCAGACATATTTTTTTGATCCTTTAACTCTGCTTTTATTTGATCCATAAATCGTGTTTTTCACCCGTGGAAAATTATACTGTAATTGACCTCTTGTTGGCAACCTCCATTCCGGAACATATTTTTCCCAAAAATTTCAAAATTATTCGTCGTCAACAATATTTTGTGGAATGTTGCACACACTTAACATAAAAATAAAGTCATAACCGGTGTTGTTTGCTATTAACATGTCTTTTACACACACAAATATTGTACAGTAAAGTATTGGTATTGCAAACAATATATTTAATAACAGTGCCAGTGTATTCTAATGTCAAAAATCGGTTAAGAAATTTAATATTTGTCGAATATAACAAAGAACGTCGTCAAACGCATATGAATCTCGCCGCATATCCGATCGCTTTCGAAATATATCATTGTCGTCAATGAGTGCGCATTCGCTTCCACAGGCTTAAAACTCTTTTGTATTCTACTGCGTAGCAACTGACTGAAGGTGTGCATGTGCTTATGTGCAACAGTTATCATTTTTAAAGGTGTCTGGGGCATAAATAAAACAGTCTCATAAATTATTTACATATATTAACATAAAATATACATACACACACACACACACATATATATATATATATATATATATAATGTTATATTATATATTATTACACTTATGAAAACGTTGGAAAAATATTAAAATAAGTACAATTACAAACGTATATGGTGTTTTCTTATTCACTTTAGTTTTATGTTTTACATAAATAATAAATAAGTGAATATAATTTCTCTATTTACTAATACGAAATAGTAAACGGATCACATTTCATTTTTGGAGAGTTTCTATTGACATAAAACAAAATTTATAATATTAATTTAATATTAACATAAAAACATATATTAAAATTGGTAGTGATAACTATTATAAATACATATAAACATTGCTATAAACATTAACTGTTTACTATTTAAATGTAAAAATATTTTTTAGTAATCGTAATATTATCCATTATATATTCTATATACGCCAGTGTCCCCACGGCATAGTATCGTGTGTGCAAGATATTATATATCTCTTATCATCACGAGGACTTAATGCTGTTTTGATCTGCGCAATCGTTGCCATATGATGATTGGTTGACTTGAATATGGTTTGTTGAACTGATGTTTCTTCATTTTCTTTGAGACATTTTAAATAGTCGTCGAAGTTTATTCTATTTTTTACTATGTGCCTCTTCACACCCTTCACCTTCTTTACTGTTTTCCCAGACTCCACCTTGTAACTATACATCTTCGACCGAAGGCCTACAAATTCCGACATTACCTTACCGGCATTTTCATCTTTCATCATACCTAATACTTTCTTATTGACGCGAGGAATGTTGTAAACATTATTATCCGGATAGTCACTTGTATCGTAATATTCATGAGCATCCTCACGAATTACTTCGTACAAGTCATCACATTCCACCTCGTATATAAGAGAATCAGTATCGGTGTAACAGATTCGCGCCTTGTTACCAAACCGATTCTTCATATATGAATAATGAAAGTCATAAACTTTTAGTTTTGATATATCTAGTATACACATTCCAACGTATATTGGTTTACTGAAATAGACTTCCGTCTTATTTAATTCGATCGCTACTAAATTTTCATCAAATATAGTGCTTGATTTGAAATTTGGTTTCGCGATCAATGCCTCAGCACCGTATCGACCCTCCCATTTGGTCAGCAGTTTAACAGTGCAATGCTTCCGTATATTCTCCATTGTTTTACCAAAAACTGCATTATTCATTAATTTAAATAGGTTCTTTTCGAAATCGTTGGAAGCATTCATTCTTAATTTAGTATTTAAGTCGACATAATTTTTTAACCAATGAGACTGTTTGAATTTTAACACGCGATGTGTTTTACGCAATATTAATCCGTTCTGTAACGCTTGCTGTAAATTTCGATAATGTATAATGTAACGTTGCTTATTATACACTGTAGCCATTAATTTTATTTGTTTTGAATTTGGTGGGGTTCCATGTTCTGGACAAAATGGGAGGTCACTATGGGCATCATGAATGATGTCTGGATAATCCAAGTCAACTTCAAGAATGTAACCTTCGGGATTATCTTCCGGTACATTAAAATTGAAATTGTGTAAACCATCCTCCACCCATTCAAAACCACCATAAGGTAGGCACTGTGACATTGTCCACCCGTACTGATTATTAATGTCATTATATATTAAATATTTTGATGATTGGTCTGCTTGATAGTCCGGCAAGTATTTATTATTAGCTTTCGCATAACGCTTTGAACATTGACTTAAACCGCCTCGTATTCCTCGCTCTATAAACAAAATCATATCAATATCTGTCAATAGTTCCAATTTTATTTGTGTTTCTTTGAGCATACAATCCCAGGTATACCCGGGCAAAGTGAAATATTGTACCGGATCAAGACCGTATGTCTTTAAGTTGGTTGCACGAAATTTTTCAAAAACATCTACCAAGAGCAAAATGTCCGTCTTTAAGTACAAATCGGAATACTCGCCTAAATTTTCACGATCGAAAGATTCCCATACATCTTTAGCATGCGCATACTCTTCGTCGCTAATGTTTGAATCGTTTACCTTGCTATAAAATTTCGATTTTTCCGGTAAGTGTGTTTCCTCAAATTTTGCAAACGAATCGCAATAATCATAAGGGAAAACACCTTTACGTGTTAACAATTTAAATTTCGAATCCTTTAAATTTTGAAATTGAGATTTTAAATTCGGATAGTCATTTAAATATGAAGCTAAAGTCTCCAAACCGTCAGTTAAAAATCTATACGAATCTATAAACCTAAATTTAATGAAACTATCATTTACATGTTTTGTAAATGAAATGTAGTGTTCCTTATTGATTGGAAGTAAATCGATACGACCCTCGAAATCTTTAGCTAAATTTTTTATAATGAAATGGGAATCGTAGCCGGACAAATTATGGAATACAACAGGAATTGTGCGTATGTCTTTATAATTAATATTGCACTTCTCATGTGCAGGTCCACGGTATCTGCCAGTAAAGTGACAGTGATCGCGCGCTCTCTTGTCTCGGACTTCGAAAGGTTGCTCACAAATGTGGCAGTGCGAAGTAGAATAAAACTGAAGTTTTTGCACAGGCGTAAGCTCTTCCATCGGTAGAGCACAAAGAAACACCGTTTCAACGTCTTCCGCAAACTGTCGCATCTCGTTCGTAAACCATTTCTGACAGTCCTCACCACGATAAGACTTGTAAACATTCAACGACTCATCATATGAACATTTCACATAGTACCCAATACTGTGAGGGATGTGGTCGTGGATTTTTCCTTCAGTCTGAGAGGGAACGAGCAAACATTCTAAATCGGCATAAATGACAAACGGAATTAGTTCTTTATTTCGATGGTTCTTGAATATGATAGATGCTTGTTCTGTTGTAGGAAGCCGTACCTTACAATCATTCATTCGTACGCAATCTTCCTCGTGCCGTTTCAACTTTTGTTCAGACTGAAAGTGGTGCAGACAACGGTCACAAATATGTATTCTCCCATTATGCCGATTGAGTTGTTTGGACAAAAGCCGACTTAGGTTTTTTATCCATACGTAGTGAAACCGAGGCTTCTGCTTGTCATCACCTTCACCTTCAACGTATACATCTTGGACGAGGAGCAGGTTAACATGTTTATTTTGCTTATCCTTTGTTAGATAAGCAGGCACCACCTTGAATATTTTTCTGTTCTCTTTCTCTAAGACGTACACGTTAATTGATATTCCATTCAGACGCTCAAAACGTGGAATTTGCCTGATGGTCATCGGCATAATTATGTTTGACAAATTCAGCACACTTCGATAATCTGGATAACTAGATGGTCGGTCGGAATGGATGGTTGTTGGATGTAGTGCTGAAACCACAGCCCACGCGAAGCATGCATTGTCGTTGTTCTGCACGTTTATGCATGCTTGCTTCATCTTGATGGAAGGTGGCAGATCGATATACGATGAACCAAGCTGTAGTGTAAACCTGTTGATGTTGAAGACCATGTTGACAATAGCCGAAAGGGTCCAACCGCTGTCTTTCTCCTGAAATATTTATTGTAATATTATATAATGTAGGTTTAAAATGGTAAAAGTATCAAGTTTAAAAAATTGGTGTACTTATACATACTTGAAACTCATCCAGCTTCCGTAAAATTAGCACTTCTACGTTTTCTCGAAACCAATTATTTAAATCTGTGTCTGTGAAAATGGGTGCGTTCTTTGTCTTTAGATATTTGAAATCGTAGACCTCTTCGCCTGCTTTGGTTACCACGAACTCCCCGCAGAATACACTATTAACTTTAAGGGCTTTCTCTTTTTTAAGAGATGCTCCTATATGACGTTGAAATAAATCTCTAGTGTCCCATAGAAATATAGCAGGGTCTTTGTGTTGGAGATTGATGACTACTCCGGTTCGAATTCTGCTTGCAAAAGCGGATTCTAAATCTCGCCATTGCATGCGAGAGCTCAAATAATTAGCTTTATTAGGGTGGGTGGGCTTATATCCACCACCATAAACCGTCCGCAAAGACTTCATCATGGTGCGAAACCCTTGCATATGTGCCAAGCACGTTGTGATATGCTGCTTTTCGCTTGTACTCATTACAGTTTTCAGCGCGGTGTTCATAAGACGGATATTTTTTCCACACTTTTTCACCGCTGGCTCGATTGCTGCTGAGTCATTAATGTTAGTCAGTTGAGCGCGAGATTCTTCCACCAGTCTTGAAAAATACTGATTACTTCCATTAGAAGACATTTCTATAAATTCAAATAGGATCATTGGAACAATAATATTCATTATATTATTCGAAAGAGATAAATTAAACCTCTTTCCACATCAATATTCTTATTCGCCTAGATTCGCCGTAATCCGCAGATTCATACTAAAATTTTAAACATCGAAAGCCAAACACACAAAGAGATCGTTTCACATAACTTAATATATATGTATCTTCAAAACTATCTCTTATTTTAAGTACATCCTCTCCCTCTCACCTACTTACAGACCTTTTTTAAAGATCCAGGAATTCGAATGGACAAGAGTATACTATTGAACCATTATCTGTATTGAACAAATGGTTTTTATTTTTGGTAATGAATATACTTATAAAAGCTATCTATTTCCCGTTAATTATTTATATTTTTGAGCAGGCGGTGCGTGGTTACACTATGATTTTTTTCTATCCGTGCTCCGCTAAACTGAATTTCCTAGATCGATTAAATTGTTCTGTACTATGTGCTCTTTATATCGGCTTCCTATTGAACGTTTAGTCTCACCTATGTATTGTTTATTACAATCTAGGCATTTTATTTTGATAATTCGCGATTTCTAATTTATTTCCTGGATCGAAATGTAGCCTGAAATTCGCGCTCTTTAAAAGGCCTATTTAAATTTTTCGTCATTGGGTGAAACGATAAGCATATAAATTGCTTGTCTCGATATTTTTGAGGTGACAAACTAGTAATATCGCGAATTCTCATTTTTAAGTTAGCTTTCCTAATTAATCTATTAATTATTTCAGAATCAAAACCATCGTATCTCGCAATATTCTTAATAAAATTTAATTCTCCTCCGTATCTCGCTTTTGCTAGTGAAAAACTAAGCGAACGATTGCTAAGAAAATTGAAAGATACCGCCTTTTGTTGTATGCATTTAAATTCGCCGTGAAAAATCTATTAAGTTTCTTTTCGGAAAATATCAATTTCTGTTTTATGATTATTTCTAATTACTAGGGTATCTAAGAAAGGTAAGTTATCATTGGTTTCTATTTCTGCCATGAATTTAATCATCAGGAATTTTGAATTTAATTGCAAAATCGTCCAAGTTACAAAAAATAAGGAAAATATCATCTACAGGATTAGGTATGTAGATGACATTTTCGCAATGTTCGACGCAAGTAAATGTAACTTGGACGATTTCGTTAAGCAATTAAGTCCAAAATTACGGATGGTTAAATTCACGGCAAAAAAAGAAAACAACAACAGACCTTACATTACATTTTTCAGATACCCTAGTAATTAGAATTAATCATAATGCAAAAATTGATATTTTTCCAAAAGAAGCTAAGTGTTAAGTAAGCAATTTATATGCTAAGAAATTTTAATGGAGCATGTGGATGATTAACTTAATCACTTAAGGTTGATATATAACACCTTTCCACATTAATTTTCGTATTCTGTATACGTAATTCGACAATTAAGTTGTCATCCTCAGCAGATAATTAAACAGTGTCGCACAAACAAATTCCGTACACGATATGTACCATCGAAAGCCAAATATATATACGGAATACGAAAATTAATGTGGAAAAAAAGCTATATATCAACCTTAAGTTATTAAATATATGTTTACTCTTTCAGTCAATGACGAAAAATTTAAATAGGGTTTTTAAAGAGCGCAGATGAAATCTACGGTTACATTTCCGTCTTCTATTAGACTTCTCTTAAGAAATGCGAAAGACCAAGTCGAGATATATCAAAAATCAGGGATTTATGAAATAAAATGCCTAGATTTTAATAAACAATACATGGGTCAAACTAAACGTTCAATAGGAACCCAGTATAAAAAATATAAATATTTACCGTGAATTAGATAGCTATGGAAGTATATTCATTACCAAAACAAAAACTATGCGTTAAACACAGATAAGTGTCCTTTTGCCTCTTTGAATTTCTGGTAAACGCAACCGTTAAAAAAGGTCCGTAAGTCAGTGTAGGCGAAGAGTGCATTTTGGAATAAGAAGCAGTTTTAAAGAAATATATTTAAGTTATATGCAACAAACTTTCAGTATATATTTGGCTTTCAACGAGAAAAATTTTGGTACGGATTTATTGTGTACAAATTTTATCGCAGATCCAGGTGCAGCACTGTGATTAATTATCTGCTGATGATGACAACTTAGTTGTCGAAATACGTATACAGAATGCAAACATTGGTGTGGAAAGGGCGTTTATTTACCTTATTTGATTAATTTAATCAACCACAGTCTCCAATAAAATTTACCTTAATTATATTCATTTAAAATCAATCACATAAAGCGAAACAGTGGGAAATGTGGGTGCGTATATCATACAATCGGCTATATCAGTTTAGTCTATTTAGTGAATGTGTAGAGTAATTTAAATCTAACAATAAAGATAAGAACAAGATGAAAAATAACTTTCGTCTCCTTAAACACCAATGTGAACCGAAATCCTGAATTTAGAGCCATTTTAAAGATAACGCTTAGTGATGCCTCAATATAATACTGGAAAAATTTAAAACTAGGTAAAATAAATGTATACGTCATTAGATTAGCATAGATAAGCAAATATGCAAGGTATTTTCTTCGATTATAAAATAGGTATCTCTACACTTTCCAAAATACAGACTGGGGTTGGGTTGACACACCCACATATATTACACATTTGAATACATACCTGATCTATTTTGGTAAATCCACTTTTATAATTTAACACAAGTAATAAACCGCGCAACGTTCTTACACCTACAAGATGTACAGATAGAACGATAATTTTCGAGTTTTCGTCCTCCCAATATCTTGTTTTACACATACCGAATATGAAACGTGTATGACAAAAGTCTTTTGTAGATTTATATATTTTGAAACACGCGCCCTACCCCACCTCCCCCCACTACACATACACACATATAACAGTAATTGTTGCACATGCATACATGCTTATCTTCAATCAGTTGCTAAGCAGTAAGATACAAAAAAGCAAGTACCAAGATAAAAGCGATAACAGAGATAAGATTACGGAGTATATTAAGTATATATATATATATATATACAGATATAGATATATTATTAAGGGGTATTATTATTATAATAATTTAGTTTCGTTGCATTTGGATGAATTAATTGCTATTTAATTATAAACATTTTTTTAAATTTTTTTCCGTTAAAACTCTTTAGTTGTCATTCGTTTTGTACATATTTTTCTTATTTTTATTATTATTAGTAATTCTATACCTTGTCTCAGAAGAAGAAGAAGTGATTCCAATATCCCGCTAAAACGCGGAACACATGGCTTAAAACTGTAACCTACCATAAAAATGAAACATAAGCAGTTTTGAATGTAGTAGTTTGTCAACGATATTAATCTTTTTCTTCACTATACAAAAATAAATGAAAAAAAATTCATTTTAATGGGAGTATGATTGTACAAAAGTTACCTTTTTGATTATTGGGTTGGCAACTAAGTACTTTCGGTTTTTACTGATAGAGAGCGTTGCTTTATTTTTTGTATAACGTGTTGATAGTGCTGTACTTTACCGTTTGTCGTGTGATACTAGTCACATTGACGTAACTTCAGAAGCAAGTAGTGCGTGATTTTTATTAAAGCTATTAGTTGTGGGTTAATTTTAAATGGAGTGCAGAAACGAATATTTTCGACATATTTTACTATTTTATTTCCGTAAAGGAAAGAAAGCTGCTGCGACTCACAAAAAGATATGTGAAGTTTAAGGTGCTAATTGCTTAACAGAGCGCACGTGTCAGAATTGGTATAAAAATTCCGTTCTGGAGATTTTTCCCTCAAAGATGAGCAACGTTCTGGTCGGCCTACTGAAGTTGATGATGACCAACTCAAAGTCATAATTGAAGAGGATCGTCATATAACTGTTCGAGAGGTTGCGGAAAGGCTACATGTATCGCACACAACAATTGAAAAACATTTAAAATGTCTTGGGCTAGTTAAGAACCTTGATATTTGGGTACCTCACGAATTGAAAGAAATTCATTTAACACAAAGAATCAACTTTTGCGATATGCACCTTAGACGAAATGAAATCGACCCTTTCTTAAAAAGAATCATCACTGGTGATGAAAAATGGGTCCTGTACACTAACATAGTTCGAAAACGATCCAGCTTAAACCACATCGAAAGCTGAATTGCGTCCAAAAAAGATCATGCTGTCAGTTTGGTGAGATTACAAAGGTGTAGTGTTTTTTGAACTGCTTCCAAGGAACCAAACAATCAATTCTGATGTTTATTGTTAACAATTAATAAAACTGGATGAAGCAATCAAAGAAAAACGGCCAGAATTGTCAAATCGGAAAGGTGTAGTTTTCCACCAAGATAATTCAAGGCCTCACACATCTTTGGCAACTCGTCGGAAACTATTGGAGCTTGGCTGGGAAGTGATGCCACATCCCCCATACAGCCCTGTTCTAGCACCATCTGATTACCATTTATTTCGAAGTTTGCAGAATTCTTTGAATGGTAAAACTTTCACAAATGACGATGACCTTCACTCGCACCTGGTTCAGTTTTTTGTACTTAGTTGCCAACCCAATAATATGTACAACCTACCCAAAATTAACATTAAATATTATTGAAATAGATAATAAATAAACAATGCAAAAATGTAATTAAACGTTTATCTATATTAAACTTACCTTTTCAAGAACCAATGAAATCTCTTAAAAATATGAACTATTTTATTGCAATATTTGAATTATTCCTTCTTATTTTGAAACAATGTATAGTTTCCTGTATATATAATATATTAACTTGAGTTTTCTAAACAAATTTAGTACGTAGGTATATTACTAACTCGGTTTCACGAATAAATAAATAAATCATGTCAATGAGGTACATAGTGTGCCGTGCTTGAATATACACTAAGTACAAAAGAAAAAACGGTGTCACTGTTTTCTTTACCAAAAAATGCTAGCAGACAAGTTCGAATAAAGAAAACGTTTTATTATTCATGGTATGATGATTCTAGGAGCAAAAGTTGAATGGTAAATACAGGCAGACGGGAATTCCTTCAAAAAATAGATAATTTTCAAAATGCTGTAGTAGCCCTGATATATACGAGGATAGTTTGACAAATAGTGAGAATGACACATAGGTGGCGCTCTAATTGGTAAAACAAATGTACTGTAATTTAGGTTGCCTATTTATATGTTTACATTCCGATATTTAGATAAATCGGTTGATTAGTTTATTTTTGACAGCTGATTGAAAAAGAAGCAACACCTCGTTTTGTTAAAATGGAAAAAGCAGAGTATCGTGCGGTGATTAAATACTTCGTAAATAAGGGTATGAAAGCTACCGAAATAAAAGATGAGTTACGGGAAACATTAGGTGAATCTGCTCCATCATCCGCCACAATAAGTAGGTGGGTAAATGAATTTAAACGTGGTAGAACAAGCGGTGTTGATGAAGCTCGCTCTGGAACACCCAAAATCGTGACTTCTAAGGAAATGATTATAAGAATCCATAATATTATTACGCAAGATCGACGACTCAAAGTGAGAGAGATAGCAGACATGGTAAACATTTCAACAGAACGCGTACACCATATTTTAACGAAAGAATTGGGCCTTTCCAAGCTTTCGGCAAGATGGGTGCCGCGATTGCTTACGACTGATCAAAAGTTCACTCGTTTGCGCATTTCCAAACGGTGTTTGGACCTTTATAAGCGGAATCCGGTTGATTTTTGTAGGCGATTTGTTACCTGCGATAAAACTTGGATGCACTACAGTACACCCGAAACTAAACAACAGTCGAAACAATGGTTAGAACATGGTTCTGCACCTCCAAATAAAGCGAAAACCAGTCTATCGGCAAACAAGGTGATGGCATCAATGTCTTGGGATTCAAAGGGCATTTTGCTCGTCGATTACCTTCAGAAAGGTGCCACAATAAACGGAAAATATTATGCAGAGCTTCTACAAAAATTAAATGTTGTGAGATTCGTGCTAAACGACCAGGAATGGCAAAGAAAAAGATTCTGTTTCACCAAGACAACGCTCCCTCGCATACCAGCACAGTTGCGATGTCCAAAATCCACCAGTTGCATTTCCATTTAGTACCGCATGCGCCATATTCGTCGGATCCAGCCCCTTACGACTTCCACCTATTTCCAAAATTGAAAACGGCGCTAGGTGGAAAGAAACTTTCATCTAACGACGAGCTTATCATCTTCGTAAATGAGTATTTTGCAAACCTTCCGGAATCGCATTTTAGAGATGGCATAAGGGCATTGGAGCACCGTTTGAATCAATGTATTGCTCTTTTAGGAGAATATATTGAAAAATAAAAATTATTTTGTATTTAAAAAATTCGTTTTTCTTTTCCATTCCCACTACTTATCAAACTACCCTCGTATTAGTGGGTATCTTCTACACAATGTTTGCAACGACACTCTTGTGAGTGCATTTCTTTTGCTAAAACGCAAAAAGAATTTGAATACAGCTTTCTTAAACTGCCATTTCAAAGGTTATGAAACACGCAACGAATTTATACCTTTTCCCCGCTCGAACACCCGATTTCGAAAAAGCGAAAGAAATCTGTCATCAAAAGTACCGGTAGAAAGTTTCACATTTGCTAGTAATTTTATCTGTGGAGGTAATAAACTGATAAGAGACACACACAACTTTCAAAATAAAAAATTGTGTTTACCTATATTAAATTCGTCATTAACGAAAACATCCCAATTTAAATCTCGTAAGAACGGGCATATGAAGGATTTGTTTTTCAAAGTTGATAATTTTCATCTGCCTTAGAACAGTTAGAAATTATTTTCACTTACATCGACAAGATCAAATACTTAGTACAGACACAATTTACACTTCAAGAATACTGGTAGTTTTAATAAATTACAACTTTTAATCTGGTTACTATATGTGCAAATAATGCACCAATTAATATTAGGCAGAAGGGAATTATGTTCAGATACAGTCATCAGATAAAAGGAGATATAAGGTACGTGCTTTATTTAACAATAGTAAATAAGATTTGTAAATGTACTTTAAGTGAAACTAAAAGGATCATAATATTATACATCTTTGATTGTATCGGCAGGCGACAACGTTAATATCAAACTCTTGACCTAAATCGGAAAATATACTTCAACACTTCCAAATGTACAACTTAAACGAATCTGTAAAATTTCAAACACATCTATTATTATACTAGTTATATATACTGTACATCTGGATCAAAGTTTGCTGATTTCTACAAAAATTAAATTGGAAATTAGATTAAGTATCCTATTGCTGACAATATAGTTGCCTACCTATTAATAGTGTATGTACAAATAACAATCTAAATATTAAATTCTTAAACGAACTACTAGCAAAAGTAATGCACGAAATGATGTTAACATTTTAACCGCTAGAAATTGTTGTAGGATCGCACTGAAGAAGGTAAGAATAATTATGAAGAATTATTAACGAAATTATTAGATTTACATATTTAAGACTCTAAAATGATTCATGCTGAGGAAGCTTTTGTATTTTTTTTCTAAAATACGTAGGTTTATTGTAAGTGCCAAATTGTTTATTACCAACATAATCATGTTCCTGAAATAAGTCCCATAAAAATGAATGTTCACAGATACTATTACTTTATTATCTTATCACCCCGAAACCTCTAATGTTTAGGTATGATGTCTGACTGAACATTTCATATATTCGAAGCCACACTTTAGAATGACTGTGAAGAAAATTCAAACTTTTTTTAACTTTTCAATAGCTTCGAATGTGGTTTTCCAACCTAAAGTTTCACTTATTCTTTTACTATTATATTTTACTATTTTCAGAAATCGCATTTTTGCCAAACTCTCACGTTAGGATAGTACATACATATATCGACTTCTTCGTCTACTGAGCAGAATATACACTTAGTTTCAAATTAATTGTCACTGTAAAGAAATGTAGCAAGGTATTGTTGGTTGCACGCATTCCAAGCGATACAAATTTGAAAATATTCTGTATACAATTTTAAATTCATCTAGGATTCGATTTTTTACGACTCAGGTAAAACATACGTCAGTGCTTTTTGTAGTCCGATATAAGACAAATGATTCTTGGTAAAAATTTGAGACTTTTCAAATGACCTTATAACAATAATACATATACTTATAATCGTAATAATTCGATAATAATAATATTCAACATAGGAGAAATAAATAAAACTAGACTCTATTGCTTTGTTCTTTTTTATATCTATTTTGCATAGATATCATTTACTATTCTAAATAATATTAAAAAATAGTCGTAAATTTCTGATATTTTATTTAGAGTTTCGTATAAAATATAAATATAATTCATATAAGAGAAGAACACATTCGCAATTCATGAAAATTTTCTTAATTATTAGAATATTTGATTACATAATTAAAATAAAACAAAAATTCCTTAAAACAAAAGATCGGTAATTTTAGAAATACAAAAAATTTTCAAGTAATTAAAAGCTATAAAATTTCAATTATATCACATCTAAATAGAAACCTCATAGAGAGTTTCATTTTAGACCTATTTGAATTTTTTGAGTTTTTTTATTTTGGTAAAACGAGCCACAAATTGCAAAGATTATTGACAAGTAGCTATGTAATATTTCATTCGTAAAGACTAAAATATTATAATATGCTCTTTATAGATATTGTTTATCCAGAACATAATCTTAGAAGGCTATATAAATATACGTAATGTATAAGTATCTATCACTAACGCACACGTTTCGAAAGGAATTTTTTCCAATTTATCCCCGACATTGGATCCTCCTCGCATAAGTCCTAGTCCTGCAAGATGCTCGACTCAAGATCCCCCAAATCGTTCTTTTAAAAATGTCAGTTCTATTCGCCTTCTATTAATGCTCTAGCTGCAGATCCTTTATTTATGAACAAGGAGGGAAAGACTATGTTCGCGGTCTGAAGTAATTACGTTATTGTGCTGGTGCCAAATTTGACTGTACACAGCAACATTATGCAGAGACGCTAAGGACCTCTTCTATTGAATATATGTAGATTTTTAGATATGTACAGATACAATAAATGAATTAAATAAAATAAATCATGCTATATTATGTTATTAAGTTTTGTTTAAATATATATGAAGATTAAGTTATTAAATTTATTAATTCTTTCTTTATTAAATAATTTTTATTACTTAAATTTACATTACGAAACTCTCTAAGGGATTTTCATTTAGACGTAACGTGATTTAAAATTTAAATGATTTTTAATCTTTTTGAAATCTCTAGTAATTCTATAATAATTAGTGATTTCATATTTTAAGAAATTTTTTATTATGATTATATACTCAAATGTGCTAATAGTTAACGAAACTTTCATAATGTGTATGAATTCCTTCATTATACACACTTCTGTATATGAATTATATTTACATTTTATCTATTATAATATAGAATATCTGAAGTTTACATCTATTTTTTCAAATATATTTAGAATTACAAATAATGTATTTGCAAAGAAAAGAAAACAATGGAGCATATTTTTTATAAGCCACAGCAAAGCTCTAGTACTACGAAAGTTTGAGGTAGCTTTTTTAAGCCCATTGGTGTACCTTTTCATTAACCTTTCAGTTTCATGCCCTGAGACTCAGGCTTTTGCGATTAGATCCGCCTCTAATCCTCTAAAAGTTTAGAATTGACTTGTACCGACAATTAGCTGTCAGTTAAAACTGTAACCAAATAACTCGCCTCATCCCTGTCTCTTAATTTTTCCAATACAATGAAACGCGGCTATTTTCGTTTGAAAGCATAAAATATTATACTACTAAGGTTAACCAGGAGCATCGTCCTTTTTTTGAATCCTTAAATTCCGACTCCGACACCTTGCTCTGTTTTAGAGCATTCGTATGTACATGTTGATTTTTTTGTTTCTCCATACCCGCTTATCTATTTTGATTATTTTATAATTCTTATCAAAATTGAATTTCTGAATCATAGCATCACATGAGGAAGTCCGTTTTGAATTCTTCCTTCAATTTATAATGGCCAGTGCAGTGAGCTTGGCATGTAGGAGAATTACCTTGTGTTACTGTATACGCTACTGATCTTAAAATAAAAAAATATCTGCGTATCAAAATGCAAATGAACAAAAGGATTTCGGTGGATCACATTGTATAAGCCAGTAGAATGATTTAAAGGAACTAAATAATGTCGTCCAAATTTATATTAAGTATATCAAATTCTATGTAATTTAAGTTTCGCTTTGCTCATACAAGCGGCGGAATTTTCTAGTTTTTTCCAGATGACTGATAATAAAACTTACTTTAAATACAAATGTATTGATAAACTATTAAATTACTGATAGTATCTTAAATCTATTAAAAAGTTAATGGCATGATTACATATATGTATCAACCTAATAGATACGATCAACAGTTATACGAAGTGTAGCAAATTAGTTATAAACGTTATGAATGTCGCAAATGGTATCCGACCATAATGTTATAGAAAAAGGCTAGTGTTGGAAGATATTCAAAAACGAGCGTGAATATGTGACATATGTACACAGTCAAAACCAATAATGATGAACGTCAATATTAACAAAAAGCATATAGCATTGGAGCTATTAAATGTGAGACTTATAGCATTCAAATAATTTAAACTAGCATCAGCGCATGCAATGAAAATCACCGCGTTGTAAAGCAGACATATGTTGTGCTAAAAACTTAAAACCATGTTTCATTTCTTCAGTCACAAGAAAATAATTCACAAAGAATTTATTGAACAAATACTGGGAATTACTTGGAAAAGTAGATTATTCATTATAAAAACATAGCAACCAATAATGCATTCACTATGAAACATTCTGTCCAAAAAGCAAGATTATCTAATTAACACTATACCCTGTATCTAGTGTTCAGGGAACATGGAAATAACATGAGCAAAGAAAACAGTCTTAATATTTTCAATATTTTAAAAATATTTGCATGCGCGAATAATAATTCCAAGAGATCTGGAAGCTGCTGCTGTCACCTCAAGAATATGATAAGAGAAGTAAATTTC
Source organism: Dermolepida albohirtum (assembly GCA_031893035.1). Lineage (NCBI taxonomy): Eukaryota > Metazoa > Arthropoda > Insecta > Coleoptera > Scarabaeidae > Dermolepida > Dermolepida albohirtum. The sequence continues at coordinate 941,920 of JAVIWB010002358.1, forward strand.
TCATCTCAGGACCTACGAGAAATCTCAACGCCGCTAATATAGTAACAAAAGTCAGTTATAGATATCTCTCTAGAATATGACACCATGAAGGATTTATCTGAGTTTAACTAAGGTTATTGGACAAGCATCAGTTACAAATTTTGTTGATAATAGTTTATAGTAAGCCAACGTAAGACAACGAGCGAAAATTTTAAAACTATCGGTATAGGCAATCGATAGACTTAACCAGATCATTAATATGCGACACACCCAAAGTGTAACGGAAAAGCCGAGTAGTAATTCTGAAACCGCATCAGAGAAAGCTAGACCAATTGAGAAAGATCTTTTAGAGTCAGTCTTCGTGGAATTAAATCTACCTGAAGTTAAAATCCGTAACAGCAAGCCCAAAAGAATTAAAAATTCGATGTTAGTATTGCGCTCGGATACAATGCGTTGATTTTTAGAATCATTTTTATTTTTATGAACACCAAAAGGAACAATGTTGTTTCTACGTTTTTCGTGAGTAAAGAATTTACTCTGTCTGGTTTTGGCGCTGATATTAAGGCTTTGATCTTTCTGTAAAGCAGAAATTGTTGCCTTTAAACTAACCATGTCATTACTAAACTTCAAACAATCTTTACAAGTCTAATACAAGTCGCAGTTAGAATTGATACTGTTTTTTCATTCCTCGTCAGTTTAACATAGGAACTTTTAAATGGTTAAAATTTAAAAAATGGAAATAATACGCATACAGTTAAACAAAAAATAAAGTTATCTATCGACGGGTATAAATTCAATTTAATATACAAACTAAAAACCACTGAAAACAATACAAAGTGAGAGCATAAATGCACGTATTATGGTAACTATCGATATCTTTTACTGTGTTATTTATATTTAATAATTTAATGAAAAATAAATTTATAAACACCAATTTATGTAATATATAATTTATACATACAAAAGGTTTAATTAGCAGATTTCGTAATAGTAAGTGATTAACAAACATTAATTGGCTATATATTCAATTATAAGCACTAGTATACTTTTACATTTTTTGACAATATATATGTATATTTCAAAAAAACAATATATAATTGCTATTTCTGCATTTTATACAGAAAAAAGTTAATTAAATGTAGAACAAATCAATAAGTTTATATACTTTGGATCACCTATAACCAATCAAGGAGGATGTGACAAAGAAATTAAAGGCCGTACTTCAATAGCCAAAAATGCAATGACGAAGTTGAATAATATATGGAATGACAGACAAGTCACAAAAAGCATTCAAATTAAGTTGGTTAAATCCCAGATATTCTAAATCTTTCTCTAAGGAGTGGAGTCGTGCATAATCGAGGCCCTCGGACAAGAAGAAGATAGATGCATTTAAGATGTGATGGTGGCAAGGTATGTTGCATATATTCTGGATTCAAAACCGCATTAAAGCATCTATACTAGATGAACTTAAGATGAAAGACAGATTGTCTACGATAGATAGACACAAAATCCTGCAGTATCTTTGTCCCACCACTAGAACAGAAGGTAACTCAGGAAAACTGATTGGTGATATTTATTGTCAGAGTATAAAAACCACGAAACATGCAAGCCAAAATAAGTAATTGTAACTTCTCAGACTTCTCCGCTATAAGTGGTTGGCAAAATAATATATTTTACTAAAAAGTATCTATTTACACTTTAATATAAAATATATTTCTCTTTAAATAGAAAACTAACTGTGGATAAAGTTAAATTATTTGAGGTTATCATAAAACCTACTTCTTTATGACCTTCTCAGATTTGTTATGGTCGTCATGTCTCTTTGGAATCTCTTGTCTTCTTTGCATAAGCCTGCTGACGCTTCATAATGGTCCTTTTAGTCTTATATAATCTTAGCCTTGTTTCACTAGTCTTTTATCCTTTGAACTTAGAAATTCCAGGTTATTTAGCTGATCAAATCTCCTCATCGGACATCGAATTCACTTCCATTACAATGTTGACCATCACCCCTTTATGTATCTTTATCGGTAAATGATCCTAGTTCACCTACCTTCCTGACTTATTTTTAGGTTCTTATAGCCTTGCAGTTTTAAAATCCCTTACATGTTCTTTTCAGCTCAACTAGATTAACCAAATTGATAATAGTATAAGCACATATTAATCTATATTGTACAAAGCTTATTTATTGACTCCTTCGTCAAACGATTCACAAGAGGCCCTACTACCGTATTAATGACTTTAATCCATTTTCTCTGAAGCAATTGTTACTAACATTCAAGCCTCTCAGATATATCCATATGGTTCCTTTACAATCTCTGCTCACTACTTACTTATCTTGCAATATTTTCATACTAACCACATTTTCCAGCATATTCCTATGGTTTATTTTTTCTTTGCAAATCATCACATCAGGCGCATTTCAATATTTTGTAACGTGATTTAGCTATGTTAGCTTTAAGCTATTTCTCTATCATTAAGTCTCGAATTGCCTTCAAAAATTTCTTGTCGTTCTGCCAAGTTGGATGCATATCACATAACTTAACTTGGTTATCCAATAATTAATTTTTACATAAAATTCTTTTCTTAGAGTACAAGAGTCTAAGTTCCGATAATTATTACATTTTATCTTTTCTTTTCTGATTTCTTATGTAATATCCGATCTTCTATATTGTGACAATGTGCTGTTTCTGTTATTATCAAACGTTATCACATAATAACCTTCCCTTTATTATTAATTGTTTCTTAATTTTTTCTCCAGAAATTCCTTTTGTTTTCATCCTTCATAACAGATTACTTTCTCCTATAAGTTTTTTCACTGACATTTTTTTCTAATTTTTTATTTAATATTACTAGTAATTTATGGAATCATTTTCTTTATTTTGTTCAGATATCTTACTTAAATATATTCTGTTCAATACAGCTTCAATTTCAACAATAAACAAAATGTTGCTAAATTATATATTGTCGGCTTTAATTATTAAATTTAAGTAAATTAAAAATAAAAATAAATAAATCCAAAATGCATATATTGCAATTTGCAATATTAGTCTTAAACAAACTGTCAAAGACTACGAAATATACGACTATACGAATATAATAAATTGAGTTAAAATTATAAAAGGTTATAAAAATAATATTATCTGGACTGTCCATGTTTTAAAATTTATTCAGTTCAAGGTAAGCCTAATAACGTTACTTTCACCGAATGTACTTTAAAGTAGTACATATTACTTAAAGTATACTTCAATCAATTCTATTATCTCAAGATACATTGTACCTAATTATGTAGATTTGTTTGTTATATTACACCAAAACCTTCATCATATATACAGTAGATTAAAGACTAAATGTTGAAGAACTCCTAAGAAATGTTTTTACAATTGCAAAATACACGTTACATGCAGTATGTTAGTGCTATTAGTGGTATGTAATTATTGATACAAGTTTTCTTATTGTTATGCAAAACAAAATATTTTTGTTCGCCCTAAATCTGACAGCTACTTCAGCGATGGCTGCTGCGACAACTTATGGAGCCTGGCCGTCTCCGTCTTTGTCAAAATTGCAATCAAACGAGTCTTCACCGATAGGTAGACCTGTGTCAGATGTAACTAACATACAATTCAAGATTCCCTTCACATTTATAAAATTGCTATTCTAGGAAGAAGGTTCTTGGATAGTATCTACACGCGGTTTAGCCATTGCATTTGGAGCAGCTTTCGGTGGATGGATTGTCGAAAGACTAGGTAGAAAGAAAATGCTATTATTGGCAGGTATACTAATATTCATACCTTGGTTTATGATTATATTCGGAACTCATATAGGGTGGATATACGTAGGCCGAGCAATAGCCGGTGTAGGAAATGGTATGATAATAATGGTAAAAACCTGGAATTTACAAAAATACAAACGTTTTTACAGATATTTTCTAGGGTTGTGCTATTTACAATGGTGAAATCGCTGAAAATGATATTCGTGGAAAACTGGGTACAATACTGATTGTATTAAAATTATTGGGAACGTTAGTAGTACTGTCAGTCGGTCCCTATGTTTCCTACACAGTATTAGGAATTGTTTGTGCAGTCCTACCTATTATTTTCTTCGCATCGTTTTCTTTTATGCCAGAAAGTCCATATTATTTAATTAAAATCGGCGACGAAACAAAAGCAGAACAAAATTTAAAAATTTTATCTAAGAAAACAGTGGATGACAAATTTATAAATAATCGCCTATCTGAAATTAGAAATTCTGTTGGAGAGGACATGCGAAATAAAACAACTTTATGGGAATTTCTTACGAATAAGGAGTACAGAAAAGTTATCTTTATCATGACAGGTAAGATGATGTCAACAATTTTTCTTTAAGCAACAAATATCCAATAAATAATTTGTAGTATTGTCCATCGTTTTACTGTCCATACTGCTAATTCTTGAGAATCTGCTATCAAATTAATTCTTTCCACGTCTTTATTTTCGTATGTCCATAGTATCAGATGCAAATGAAAAATTAGTGTATTTAATACACTATAATGATTAAATTATAATTGCCTAAAAATAAAAATTAAGTATTATACACCTACTGGTTTTTGTCATACTTCTTGCTAATAATTAATTAAATTAATATCTACGACATCATTTAAAAATTAATACTGTAGTCTTTAGAAGTCCTGAACAATAACGTAACCAAGAATCTGGCACGTATGGCTTTAATTATAACATTTGCTCAATAATTAAATAGAAAATTATAGAGTCTATTCTAGATGACCGACCAGTTAAATAAATGCTTTGATTTTTGAAAATTCAACTCAATTTTGAAACACGTAAGAAAGTTGCGTCATAAAATTTTATTTTACTTAATTTAGGATATATCAATCTTATCCTATTACTCTCCATCCATTTCCATTACTCAAGACATCCCTAGAAGTACTTATAAACCAGACTCTGTCTGAGCTGTCTCATCGTTTAAGGTTTTATCGTCTCCATATCATCCCAGTACTTCATCCGCATGACCCTTTGCATTTTGGGAACAAAAATATATTACAGGCGTCTCAGTCCGGTTATTTAAGAGGGTGATCTACCGTGATGATCGAAATATGAGCCAGAAACTGGCAAATAATCACTACTGAATGTACAAGCACATTGTCATAGTGCAGCAACCATCTATCGCTAACACACAAATTTGGTCGCACACAACATACACAAGAATTGCGTACGTCATGGGTGACCAAAATAAAGCGCTTGAAAATCTCCATGCAGCTTGACTAATTGTCCTTCAAGAAGAAATGCATAATGGACAACACCATTTAAATTCACGATATGTCCTTCATGTATTCGTTAAAAAATGCGAGAAGCATTGCTTCGACTTTTGAGCGACTTTTTCGACATTTTTTTTCATTCGCGACGTAACTTCTACTTTCCGTTTCTTGCTATGTGACTTCAACTCGATGTCGCACTCATAGAACTAGGATTCCTTACAAGCGATGACTCCTTAAAGGAAGCTGAATATTTATGCGGGTTTTTCCAGACAGTGCAGTATTCAAGCGTCAGCTGCTGTAAAACGATTTTGCACACAATTTTGTTTAGAACTAAATATGATATTAAATCGTATGCCTAGATTATATTACCAAATTCAGCGATCATCTGGACAACAATTCGGTAATCGAAAAGCGGATCACGTTTTCGGTGCTTTCATCAACACAGACGGTTGGCGGTTGTATTGATCGTGCAGTACCCTTTGAACCTTCGCGGTGCTTCAGGAAGCAGTTTTCTTCACTGCGTTATTCCCACAATTAGTCATTGGTGCTTTATGAATTTCCTGATAGTTTTTTCAAGTTTCACCAAAAATTTAATGTCGAGTTGTTGTCTCACCTGTATATTAATCTTAAACCAGCACCAACAAGAGCAAACGAAGGCGTCAAAAACTCGCACCTCTATTTGTACGATTGCCTCGACGGTCTGATAGTAAGTATGTAAAGTATTCCATATCTTTGTTACTAACTACTCTCTGCCGTAAGAGGGACAATAGTGTTGATTATACCTCGTTAACATTGAATGGTGCCAGATAAGGTACCAAGCAGCTCCTAGACGAGTATAATTACACCGACCCGAAAGCTTCAAATCGCCAAGCGCTCTTACCACATGCACTATCTTTGCTCGGAACAAAAAATTTACTAAGCAAAAATGTATTGACTTTTTCTGAAATTATATATTCTGTTATATATATTATATATATTTTAGGCATAAAACTTCTACAACAACTATGTGGAACAGAAGCCATAAACGCTTACTTGCAACCTATTATTGAAATGTCTGAAAGCGGTATTTCTGCTGAAATGTCTAGTATAATTTTTGGTGTAATCCAGATACCTGCCGGTAACTATACAAAAAATAACATTTGTAAATCATGTCTTTATGAATGTACTTATTTATTTCAGTTCTAGTATCCAGCTTCCTAGTGGATAAAATTGGCAGGCGGCCCTTGCTAATAATATCAGCTTTAGGTTGTGCAATAGCCTTATTCGGCGAGGGTACATACTTCTACGTACAAGATATCTTAGAATCAGACGTGTCTTCTTTAGTATGGCTTCCAACAACAGGAATCGCCCTCTTTTTGATCATGGATCCTATAGGTGTTCAAACATTACCATACGTTTTATTGGGAGAGTTATTCCCAGCAAACATAAAAGGAATTGCAGTATCATCTGCTACTGTGTTAGGTGCTATATTGGGTTTTCTAGTATCAAAGTTCTTCAAACCCTTATCCAACGCTTGGGGCACGCACACTATATTTTGGATATTTGGAGCTTTTTGTGTTTGCGGAGCAACTTTTGTTTTCGTTTTTTTGCCGGAAACTAAAGGTAAAACATTTTCAGAAATTCAGGCGATGATGAGAAATACGAAGGACAAAAATAGTGGTATAAAAGATGATTGTTCAACTCCAAATAGCTAAGACCTGTAAAAACTCAAAGATATTTAATAATTTATTTCATTAACTGAATAAATGTAATTAGTTAATCTATATATTATTATATTGTTTTTTTTCTTCCAAATAAATATCTGTTAGTGTAATATATGTGGAATTACAAATGATTTGTATTTTGACTACGTGGCAAATGTTAAAATTGACGCTCTAAAGTACTTAATATATAATGTTGAATAAAGACAAATAAATACTAAATAATTTATTTGCTCTTTTAAGGTAAATTTTAACATATACAGGTTGTTTCACAAAAACTTCCAGACACTATTATGTCTTCATTTATTATCTGATTGATTTCATAATTCATGCACCGAACGAAGCGGTTTCAGATACACTATGTATATATAAGTATATATAAGGTTTTCCAATAGGGATGATATGATTTTGACGTGACATTTCGGCCATTTGTAATATGTCATGATCTGTCATTTGTTTTTCATTGTATTCAGTAGTGTTTACAATTTCATCATGGAGAGATATATGCAAGAACAACATTTACAAATAATTCAGTTTTATTATCAAAATAATCGTTCTCCAATTGCAACTTTTTGTGCGCTTTTGCCATTTTATGGTCGTAATAATCGTCCAAGTGTGCTCGCTATTCGCCGAATTGTTAAAAATTTTGAGATTACATTTTCTTTACATAATTTTCAACTACCAATAAGACAAAGGACCGCTCGAAGTAATGCAAATATTGCTGCCGTTCAGGCAAGTGTTACTGAAGACCTTAATTTGTCGATTCCAAGACGTTCTCAACAATTGCGACTGTCCCAAACCACAATCTGGCGGATTTTGGGACAGGATTTGGATTTGCATCCCTATAAGATTGTTCTCACTCAAGAACTGAAGCCATTGGACCACCGTAAACGTCGTGAATTTGCTGATTTTGCCTTGGAACAACTTGAAAACGATAACGATTTTTTTAAGAAAATCATCTTCTCGGATGAGGCTCACTTTCATCTGGATGGTGTGGTAAATAAACAAAACTGTCGATTCTGGTGCGAAGAAAATCCACAAATTATTTACGAAAACCCATTACATTCACCTAAATTGACAGTTTGGTATGGTTTTTGGTATGGTGGAATCATCGGTCCGTACTTCTTTCAAAATTAAGCTGGTAACACCGTTACTGTCAATGGAGAGCGGTATAGATTGATGATAACCAACTTTTTATGGCCGACATTGGAAGAAGTTGATCTTAACAACATTTGGTTCCAATAAGACGGGGCTACGTGCCACACAGCAAATGCAACAATGGAATTATTGCGAGAAAAGTTTGGAGATTCGATTATTTCAATAAATTGTGATATTGAATGGCCTCCAAGAAGTTGACTAATTCTTGTGGGGTTATTTGAAGTCATTGGTCTATCGAAATAAACCAGACTCTCTTCAAGCTTTACAAGTCAATATTGAACGTGCCATTCATGACATACGACTAGATTTAGTGGAAAAAGTGCTCGAAAATTGGGTTCATCGAATTCGTTCCTGCAGAAGAAGTCGTGGAGGCCATTTGAATGACGTTTTATTTAGAACTTAATTGCATCGATTATACTTCACATTAAATGAAAAACTTTTGAATTTTCTTAACAATAAGTGTGTTTTTTCTTAAAGAAATCATATCACTCTTATTGGAACACATAGTATAATATAACAATGCAATTTTTTTTCACACATAGTTTTATTTGTTTTATTTGAATATATATATTAACAACGGAGTAAACATATCTTTTAAGTTTAAAATAATTTTTGATGGATCTGATATCATATAATCTCAAAAATTCATATATTATTGTACCATACCCACGTCCTGAAAAATTTTAAGAAAACCAAACTTATCCAACCAGAATGGAATAATCCTATTATATCATTTTCTAAACAAATGTTCCTATATTGAAGTCCGAAGAACACCATTTCTGAAATCTCATCTTTACCGAGAATTAATATCCATTTTTAAAAAGCTCCTGTAAAAGCCATAGTATATGATGTTAAAATTACTAATAAAACCTTTGTATGACTGAATTATTGAAAATAATATTAATTCAAATTAATGCTATTATATCGAAAAAATAAGAAAGTGATATTCCATTAGTGACACTTTTATCTAGACAAACTAATTTGATTTGTAATTTTCATAAATATATATTATACATTACATTAAGATCTTAATAAGTTCATGTAATCCATTAATAATAATGTAATAATGCATTAACTGCAATTAACAATTTCATATTATAATCTAATAATAATAATAGTTTCAGTTATATTATTATTTGTTATCTAGTTTAAAATACAGAACCATTCTTCGAAATTTAATGGTATTTATCTTTGAATTCACTATTTTACTCAATTATTTACATGGTAAATACATAATCTAATAAGCATTGTTATAGATACTAAGTATACTAAGTATATACTATAAGTATCGATATTATTGTAAATCTAGTAATTAGTATTACGAATTACTGATATTTTGCCTTATATAAAAACCAATTTATAATATTTGAAATATTGAAAGTATTCAGATTTAACCTTATGAACTATGATACATGCTAATTTGTCAGAAAAAAATCCGAATGTGTATAATGATAATTTAGAACAATCGAGGCTATAAATAAAACAAAGAAGGGGAGAGATGCTTAATTGAAATGTTTAAAAAGACGTAAAATTGTATGCTCTATTTAAAATTAAATTGATTAAAAGTAAACAATTAATAGTCAAATATATATTAACAACGGAGTAAACATATCTTTTAAGTTTAAAATAATTTTTGATGGATCTGATATCATATAATCTCAAAAATTCATATATTATTGTACCATACCCACGTTCTGAAAAATTTTAAGAAAACCAAACTTATCCAACCAGAATGGAATAATCCTATTATATCATTTTCTAAACAAATATTCCTATATTGAAGTCCGAAGAACACCATTTCTGAAATCTCATCTTTACCGAGAATTAATATCCATTTTTAAAAAGCTCCTGTAAAAGCCATAGTATATGATGTTAAAATTACTAATAAAACCTTTGTATGACTGAATTATTGAAAATAAGATTAATTCAAATTAATGCTATTATATCGAAAAAATAAGAAAGTGATATTCCATTAGTGACACTTTTATCTAGACAAACTAATTTGATTTGTAATTTTCAATAATTGGATATATCATATATACATATTTCATTACATATAGTAACCAATCTTAAAGTTCACTTGCATGTATACAGTCGATTTAATGGTTTTCATAAATAGTTCACTTGTTTCATTAATTGAAATGTCCTGAGAAGGACATAACTCGCACGCACAGAGAATATCTCACTCCAAGCAGGTGTCAACGACATGCCATGCGGCCAGAGGCAGAAGGGAAGAGTATTCGAAAACAAGTCTCACGCAGACAGAGAATAACCACGCGCATCTGCAGCTCATCTATCGATGCAAGCGTGAGTAGGAGAGATACACTAGTATGATGCATGCAACCTACGTATAAACATACAAAGAAACCCAAAACAAGCTGAGACGTGCCTTTAGCGGCTTAAATAAGAGACTCTATTGAATGTAATAAGAAGTTAACATAAAATACGCATAAACTAAATGCAATATTTACGACGTAATAAACGAATATACAGGAATAAACTAATGCGGCATTTGATGAAACTGAATCGGAATAAAACCTTACACAAACGACATATGAACATACATAAATAACCAAATGCACGGACTATACAAGATTCTTGAAAAATTAAATAAAATACGTGTAAGATAGAAGTTGAACCGCAACAAGTGTCGATGTCATTATAATGTAAATTAAACAAAAAGCTTACAGAGATCTAATTTCGGGGTAATACCAAAGAATCCATACCAATCGTATTCAACAGTTTCTGATGATTAAAGCCACGAGCAGGATGAATGCCGGTGGAGTTGAAATGGAAATATTTTAGGAATGTTCTCTAGACTAACTCTAAGAGGCGTATTATATAGACCAAACCAAATAAACATACTCAAATTTAAGTTTAAGGTTTTAGACTAGTAATGTTTTCAGTATAAGTAGAAAAGAACAATTTAAAATCGAAAGAAACACCAATATCCATCACATCTTCACGCCGCTGTAAAAAGGAGCCATTTAGATAATAACGTAAGTATTCCACATTTAGAAATATTCTATACAGTTTATTTCTACCACACCAAATACGTACAATATTTATTTAAACTTGTAAGAACTCGCAATCACTAAGCTGGATTACTTAATGGCAAAGCTAAAGATCATTGGAAAATAATAGCCTATGACACTGACCTATGATGGTACTTGCTTCAACTTTTTGAGCGTTTACCGAAAAATTTTCTTCTGTATATACATATATATATATATATATATATATATATATATATATATATATTCCTACCACTAATTCTACTTATAACAGTATATCGGATACTATTATATGAGGGTAGCCGTTTATATTTCGGGAATAGCAAATAAAAAAAATTTTATTATCGGAAATAGTTTTATTGCTTTTCAAAATATTCTCCATGAAAATCATGCACTTTTGCATTCGTTTAAACCAATCCGAAAAACATTGATGCTACTGTGAAGGCGGTATCTCCAAAATATGAGTTTTGAATGCCCCAACTGCCTCTGCCGGCGTAGAAAACCGTTGACCACGAAGTTTATTCTTCACGTGTGGGTACAAGAAGAAATCACAGGGTGCTAGATCAGGGTTGTTCAAAGTTTTGCCAGATCAAATATTCAATTCTTTGAACCGACCTGTGAGAGCTTGTATTGTCATGGTGGAGAATGACCGGTCGTTTTCGGTTTGTTTTCCTTATTTCTTCAAAAACTTTTGGCAAACAAATAGTTCTGTACCATTCGGAATTGACCATTCTACAACTCTCTAAAGGCATGGTTGTAACATGACCGATTTTTCCCACCATTTGTTTTGACGTGCTTCGAGCGCGAACAACTTTTGTTGATTTTGGCTCAAATTGGAATAGCACCAACATTGTATTCTTATGCATTTCTTGTCACCAATCAAAGCGAGTCCTTTTTTGAGCGGTTGTCGAACTATGTAGTACCCAACGTGAACATAGTTTCTTAACGGCTAAACGTTCATGCAGGATCTTATGCACGCTGGTGTTACTAATATCTAGAGATACCTCGATTTCACATGGCGGTCTTGCATTATCAATTCAGACACTGCATTAATATTTTCTGACACAATAACGTTTGTGGGACGACTTCACGAAATTCATTGTCCAAAGAACGCCGTCTAAGTTTGAATTCACTATACCTACAATATACTGTAGTTTTCGATGGTGCTTCATCACCATATAAAGAATTCAGCTGGTGGATGCATTCTTGTTGAGATAATCCATGCCGAAAGTTGAAATAATAATTGCACGAAAATATTCGCGAGGTATTCCATTTTTTCGCTGACATAAAATTCTCAACAATAGAAATAACGGCCGGATAATAAAACTGTCAAGGTAAATATATTGTCAAAAATGACAAACTTGACAATGCAATTATCAGATCGGAGGCAATACTAACAGTGTTGCCAGTTCCCGAAATATAAACGGCTACCCTCGTAAATACGAATACCCTTTCTACTGTGCTGTCAAATCTGTTATACGCCAAAATATTAGTGATTAGGTTAAAGAAAAATAAATCACAAAGCATGTGTAGTGTACTGATTGTAAGAAAGCTTTACATAAAAATTGAATGTGTTCAGAAAATGAATTTTAAAAACAATATGAAGTTTTTAAAAATGTTTTTGACAAAATAATGCCAATTGGAACATTTTATTATTAAGTTTCGCTTACTAGTTCATCAAGTTATTCAACAAGTTATATTAATAAAAAAAATTACTAAATTATCTTCATAATAGATGCGAACGCCATACACTCATTCAAAGCTACCATTAAACACACTTGATAATTTTTTAGAACAATAGCTAAATACTAAATTATAAAATTTTTGCATCTTTAAGTCGTTATCGTCTTAATCTACAATGAAGCCGATAAAAGGAACAATCCGTATTTGTAACTTTTCAGAAACTGTATCTTTGATATTTTGAATTTGTAGTGTTTCATTATCAGAGCAAATGATGATAAATACTTAGAATATATTAATTTTATATTATTATATTAGATTGCACGCATTATCTCAAATACCGGGAATTGTACTCCAAAAAATACGTTCTATAATCTGCAATTTATTTATATACATTCTAAGACAAAAGCTTATAAGCAATGGATCTCTAATGGAGCTCTAATTTATTTATCAAGTATATTAGCCTATTGTAATACCGTCTGGTACGCAAATTGTATACAAGAATTGCTTTAACGACTGGGCTAAAATGTATATACGTACCTTCTTCATGGCACTCATTTAATCTAATGCCACGAGTAACTTTGCAATAACATCTAATGGTGACACAAATTAGTTTTTCATGCCAACTTATGAAGCAGTAAGTAAAAAAGGAAAGACAAGAATTTTAATTGAAAGCTTAGTGAGCAAAATCCTTTATCTATTTGATTTTCTTGTAAAGGTTCCTAAAATCGTTAAAAATAATATGTTTAACTGAAAATACCATAAATCGAAACAAAATTCGATAGAAATAAACAATATATTTATTAAAAAAATGTAAGCCTACCATCTAACAGTAATAAGTAATAGCATAAATAATAGTATCAGTACCGATTTTTAAATCACATCAAGAAGTAGAAATACGTCGAAATTTTATTTAAAACTAATAACTAATAGTAATAAGATTTTAAGCGAATACAGATTTAATTTCAGATATGACAAAACATCAAATAGATTACTTATATCTACATATAATATTATCGTAAAGTAGATATTAAGGAAAGTATTTTTTTCTATAATATAGTGGTAAAGCATGTTAAAATACTTTCTAAATATTTCCTAACAAAATTTGCTGGTTCAATCCAATATGATTTTGATCACGTTCTTAGCATTTCAAAAGCAGGTTTTTTACCGACTACAAGATTACACAAATTAATCAAGAAAGAAACCGATAATGCCTACAATATCTACTTAAAAATATTTCAAGGAATCAGAGAATTTATCGAGAAACTTTTCATCCTGCGGAAATTTTGAAGATATCATGTATTACTTTCTTTGACATCTACAAACGGAATGTATTGACTGGTGCCTCAGTCTTGCCATCTTCACGCTCGCACTATAATTATTTTTTCAACACATAGAATGCTTTCAGCAATAGGGCTTTTAAAATATAATTTTTGTTGTGGATGTCATCGCAATTTTTTTTTTCTTAACTGTGGTACTTGGCTCTTGACAACTGTCTTCAAAATATCCCTTTCAACATTTACTTTCTGGGTACTTGGTAACTGAGCAAGATTACCATCATCTTTAAGAAAGCTAATCATTCAGATATTCGCAATTACCACCCTATCAGTGTTCTTTTGTGATGCGCCAGTGTTTGAACAATTACTTCATCTAAAATTTTTGCTTGTATTCAAACAAATATCTCTATAAGTCAGCATGAATTTATGGAATGTCAATTTACTTTCACTAACTTAGTTTAAATAACTCAATTTATCAGTGAATCGATGGATAATCAATGAATGGATGTAATATATAGACTTCGCAAAAGCTTTCAATACCTCCGATATCTTGCACGCATTTATAAAATGAATTCTCTTGGTTTTTCAGCTTCCATAATTAAATTTATTTAATCTTGTATAACAAAACTTACTATGTTTCATATAACGGTTTCAATTCTAGAAGTTTTATTGTATCATCAGGTTTATTCGCAAGAATCGAACCTTGGCTCGTCGGGTTTCTGTATTTATATTAATGATCTCTCCTCTGCCATCGACTGTAAAGTGTTTTATTAAGCTTTATCTACTTCTGGCTGCATAAATTTGCAGGATGATTTAAATATTATATGCAATTGATGCGATTCAAGTAAAATAAAGCTCAATGTTAACAAACTCAGTTACTTACTCTAAATGCAATAGTCTCATTGTATATAATTATTAAGTGGATCGAATCGATTTATTTAGCAAACCGAGATTAAGAGCTTGGGCGTTCTGTCAACACAGGTCGAAACTTTTCTAATCACATCCAACTCAATTTAACGTGCTCTTAGAATTATAACTCGTTCTTACAGACAATTTTTTATACTGTAGTAGAATTATTGTTTTAAATCTGAATAAGCTGCCATTATTTGGTATCATCATGTGTATTTACACTTAGAACTTGAAAGAGTACAGAATAATTTTTTTTAAATATCTAAGGTCTATTCGATGGCAAATACCCTCCTCAGGATCCAAATTACATGAATTTGCTTCAGATCGAACGTGCATGAGGTAGACGAAAATTACTTAGTGCTGAATTTTTTATTAAACTAGTTACTTATGCTATAGCTTCTCTTTCCCTTCTTTCGCAGATTAACTTTCGTGTTCCACATAATTTAAGTCAAACTAATGATATTTGTTTGGTGTTAAAAGCTAGAAGACATATCTTGTTTAAAACTCCTTCAACATATGTGAGTAAAAATGCTTGTGAAATTAGGTTCTTTAATTAATTTAAGTTCCTTAAGGGTTTCGTGGGGTTGTTTAAGAATTACTTCAGTAGTAGAAATTATAAGTGGTATTATTTTGACCTGCTTCTGCTGCCATAGTTGCTGATCTCTTCTGCTAGAGTGGAATATTTATTGTATTTCTGTTTTTGATAAGCGTTAGGTATAGAAGCGTCCATCAGGTATACCTCTTTAATAATTTTATGAGTTAGTATAATGTCTGGTCTATTATATATTACTGGGTGATTCATGAGAATGTTTTTGTTCCAGTATAAACTAACTTCTGAATTTTCTAAAACTGTTTGTGGTTCGTATTTATACTACGGGTCAATTCTATCTACCAATTTGTAGTTTTTAACAAGATCTTTATGTATTATTTTACAGATATTGTCATGACGCGTTATATATTCCGTTCGTTTTATTATTATTACTATTATTATATACGTATAAAGGCTTTGTATAATTCCTAAATCTCGTTTTTTTCTATTAAAGTAATATATGCACATTGACGTCGAATGTACTTTCAAGTGTGCAACATTAAATATGTATTACAATCGATTAAATTATCTTAGAATAGATTGTAACCCGGTAATATACAAACATTAATTTTTAATATTACACGAAAGCGTGCCAGAAAAGGTTTGAAATTAATATTGAAAAAGGCCTCAAAATGTTTATGCATTTAGAAAATACTCGGTATATGCAATATGTTAGTGCTGTATCAGGTACGTATTTCTTATGTTAAATATATTTCTCATTATTTTATACATTTGTTTCAAATTGCAATAGCTACTTTAGCAATGGCTGCTGCAACTACATACGCAACTTGGCCATCTCCATCTTTGCCAAAACTACAATCAAATGAAACGTCACCTATTGGTAGACCAGTAACAGATGTAATGTAAAATCAATGCTTTTAAAATATCTTTATCACCTTAAAAAAAAACAATATTTCAGGAAGAAGGATCTTGGATAGCATCTTCACACGTTTTAGCTATTGTGTTTGGAGCCGCTTTTGGCGGATTGATTATAGAAAGACTTGGAAGAAAAAGAATGTTATTAATGACAGGCGTATTTTTGTTTATACCTTGGTTTATGATTATATTTGGAACTAATATTGTGTGGATATACGTGGGTCGAACTATACCCGGTCTAGGAGTCGGTATGATAATTATGGTAAAATCAAAATATACGTTTTCAAATTCATTAATTATCTTATGTATTTTCCATAGGGTTGCGCTATTTACAATGGTGAAATTGCTGAAAACGATATTCGTGGAAAACTGGGTACCACATTTGTTGTATTAAAATTATTAGGTGCCTTAATTGTTTTATCAACTGGTCCTTATGTTTCTTATACGACATTGGGAATTATTTGTGCAATCGTACCAATTGTTTTTTTTGTATTATTCTTCTTTATGCCAGAAACTCCGTATTATTTAGTAAAAATTGGTGACGAAGCGACAGCCGAGAAAAATTTGAGAATTTTATCAAGAAAACCTATAGATAACAAATTTATAAATAGTAGGCTTTCAGAAATTAAAGAATCTGTCCGAAATGATATGCAAAATAAGACAACCTTATGGGAATTCTTCACGAATAAAGAATACAGACGAATCATTTTCGTTATGACTGGTAAGATAATTTGAAGTAAAATTTACAAAATAACCGTTCCTATTGGTACATTAAGTACATTATACCTTGTATGTACAGACTGTCACGAAAATTTTCGAACACTAATGTACATAAATGTTAAAAATCATCTAATGTAAACATTCAGTTGTTCAAACCACTAAAATTACTAAAATTAATTTAATATTTTGCTAGACCCCCATTAACTTATTTTAGAGCTACTATTCTTTTTGAATTTACTTACAAAAAATTTTCTATAAAATTAACAAACGTTTAGCATTCTTCCAATAATGCTTTCTTCAATGATTTCTTGTTAATTATGTTGTGATGTCTTATTTCTCTTTCGAGATATTTTCATACGTATTCAAACAGATTCAACGCCAGCAACTAAGAGGGATAGCTTACACTATACAATCATTCTTCTTGTATAACCTTACCTTTATTTTTCTGATCTTGATTCTGTTAGATCTATTTGCCTCCTAGCAATAATTTTTTTACATCTCTATGCAAATACAGTTTGAGGATATCTAAATAAACTTGTCGATCCATAGTCCCTTCAATTAATACTAAAATCACTTACCCCAGACACAGCTTTGTACCTCAACACTATCATACTATACAATAGGTGTTATGTGGTATTCTTCCTCTATATTCGGCTTTTCTTAAAACTCTCCTAATATTTCTTCCTAGTATCCTATTTCGATTACGCTCATTTATAACCTTTAGACGACCATTTTTCACAAGAGTTTCAACAGCTCCAGATACTTTGAATTTTTGTATTTCGCTCTTTACTGTGGAACGCCCCTTACCAATAAATGTGGATATTTGATAAAAGTATTTCTTGTTCTGTGTAGTTTTATTATTAACTTGGCATATTATAAGATATATTTAATTTTGTGAGTCACCTTTGTAAGTACATCGAATACTTATTTTCCACAAATACAATGTTCTACGAAACTTTTGCGATATTCAATTTTATAAAGTTTTTTTTACAGTTTTAACTAGATTTAGCAGCTTCCATATTGTTAAGTGGAAATAAATATGCTCTACCATAATTGGATTTTCGCATTTGATGATTTTCAACTCTCATGAAATGTACGAAAACTTTCTTGACTGATTATATCTACAGGTATGGCTCGATAATTACATGGCTTGACAAAGAATACGCAAGTTTTTTTGACAAAAGACATCTTATTTTTTAATACTTCCTGTTCGCTTAGCGAACTAATTTCAATGATACTTCGACTTAGCAATACCTTTATTATAGATCGAGTCTTCAACATAGCTATTTACAGCAATGATTACGTCGGAGTTAAACAAAAGTCTTTCACTTCTTAACTACTTTTTCAATTTTTGGAAATAGATAATATAATAATAGCGGAAATAAATCTGGAGAATAGAACGGATGTAGCATCAATTCGATTTCCAATTTATTAAATTTAACCATGGCGATCGTAGACTGGGTAGATGAGTTATTGCGATGGGAAAAGCACTGTCTATTAAATGAGGATATTTTTCTTTGATTTTATCGACCCATTATTGCGATAAATGATTATAATATCGATATTTATTGTTTTCCTCTTTTCGTAGTAGTCGATGAAGATTATTAAATGAAAATCCCAAAACAGAGTTACCATACCTTTTCCTGCCGACAAACCCGTTTTTGCCATATGTAGATTCGAAAATCAAATTTTTAACGATTGATAACTAAGGATCAGACTCTAATAATGTCGAATTCACCTCCTTCTAATTAAAGTTTTTCATCATTACCCTTAACTTATTTTTTTCTCATTATTAACAAAATCGAACAAGACGTCCGCTTTGGTGCACTATCAAGCACAGATCAATTGATAGATCTCTCTGTACTATCATATGTAATCTAATAAAATATAGTTCTACAAAATGGTAAAGAGGATTCCATCGAATTCTCACCATATCGTATTCTCACCGTATGTATTAAGTCATGTAGTTATCGAATAATCCTCGTATATTCTAAAGAAAATCGTAGTACCTTATAATAACGAAACAACGATGGAGCTCGTATGATAAGGAAAGCTTTATGAATTTTCCTTATCATACGAGCTTCAGATATTCATATATATATTAATATAAAAATGTATTGTAAAGATAACAACGCATAAATATTGACTGGCGTCGCTTTATTGCTTATTGTTATATTATTTGCTAGCCCAGCGATTTCTTTCGATTCATAACACAATCTATTACTACATGCCATATATAGTATTTGTCGTTATTAAAGTTTGTGAACAAAATGAAGTTATTTATTTACACATTCGCATAGAATTTATATTATGTTTTAGGTATTAAAATACTGCAACAGCTTTGTGGAACAGAAGCCATAAATGCTTATATGCAGCCTATTATCGAAATGACAGAAAGTAACATTTCTGCTGAGGTATCTAGTATAATTTTTGGTGTTGTGCAACTACCTGCAGGTAAGTATGAGCAAAGTAGCTGAATACATCTCGTTTTACCCTTTTATATTTTCGTTATATTACATATTAATCGTAATTATTTATATTTTTAGCGTTAGTGTCTAGTTTCTTAGTGGATAAAATTGGTAGACGACCTTTACTAATAATATCAGCCTTAGGCTGTGCAGTAGCTTTATTTGGCGAAGGAACATACTTTTATGTACAAGATGTCCTAGAAGCAGACGTATCATCCTTAGCATGGCTGCCAACAACAGGAATTTCCCTGTTTTTGATAATGAATCCTGTGGGTGTTCAGACATTACCATACGTTTTACTAGGAGAATTATTTCCGGCTAATATAAAAGGAATTGCTGTCTCGTGTGCCACCGTTTTCGGCTCGTTTATGGGATTTCTGGTGTCGAAATTTTTCAAGCCTTTATCCAATGCCTGGGGTGTACACACTATATTTTGGATATTCGGATCGATATGTTTTTTCGGTTCCATTTTTGTCTTCATTTTTTTGCCAGAGACGAAAGGCAAGACATTCTCAGAAATTCAGATAATGATGAGAAATCCGAAGGATAAACCCATAGAAAGAAAAAACAATTCTGAAACTGGGAATAATTAAGATCTGTATAATAATTTATTTTATCAATTATGTAATACAAAATTTATTAATTGGAATTATATTTTATATTAACATATCTGATATAGCAGTGTAGTATTTCACATAAAATCTCAACAAGAATAGTTTTTCTTGATTTGAAAATGCTCCATGTGTACGTGTTATTTAACAATTTAACCTATTATTACACAGCAACGATAAAGAGTAAAACATTTATTAATTCAATCAAATTTTATATTCTGTATATATAATTCGGTCCCCTGCTATCAATATTATTTTAATATACAAAAATTATCTGTGTTTAAGCAATAAGGTTGATATATACCCCTTTCCACAATTATATTTGCCTGTGTTTTAAAATATAATAATAAACAAGAAGGTTAATAGAAGGAGTTTAGATAAAATCAACAGCCATAAAAAAGCACTTCGCACATTTAGTTCAGCAAAGAAGCAAAGGAAAATAATATACAATATATTTATTTAGCTTATAGCGAAGTACACATTAAGACAGCCTTTACGAAAATCTCAGCTTCAAATCAAGATTTTGGAGCACCGAATGTCTTCGGATGTGGCTTTTAAAAAGTCTTCTTTAGTGCTAGGGAATGCTCGACGACCACATTCGTACACTATGTGTCTGATTATTTGGTTCTCCACGCCACAGTTGCACCCAGGACTCGACCTTATACCCCACTTGTGTAGGATGTGGTCGCATCTACCATGACCCGTTCGCATTCTATTGAAAAATACCTAACTCTGGCGAGGTAGATTAAATACGTGCGGAGGCTGTGTGATGTTCAATAAGGAGTGGTCACTCTCCGAAACGCAGTCTCGCCATTCCCTCATCCATGAATCCGCCGCATCAACGCCTTCTTCTGAGAACTGTTGAGCGATTTTTAATGGAATACCTCGTTTTAAGACGATCAAATGTGATAACACGGACATCTTCATGAATTGACAGAGTCGAATTTTTGGTGATCTTATCGTACTCTCCGGATAAAATTCTATGTCGTCAGATATTCTGCGACTAATGTTACTCAAAACGGGGAGCCAAAATTTTGAGGCAAACTTCACAGTCTTGGAAACAATGCGCATGGTCTGGTTGATAACATAATCCGCTCTATTTATATATAAGGTGCTTAACCAGATGGGCGCGTATAATTCTGTCATCGAATATTCGAGTGCAGAAGTCCGCAGAGTAGATGCCCGTATTCCTCCTCACGATGTCCTAGCAAGTTTGTACAAGATGTTACCCCTCGTTTGTAGCTTCGAAGCGATATTGTGCTTCCTGTACGAAAGTATCCCATTCAGCGATTCTCCAAGATATTTGGCGTACATATTGTGGAAGTAATAGTGGCATTAAGAGTTACTTGTAGTGTTTTGTGGGCTACTTTATTAATCAAATGAAAGCGATACGTTTTAATTTTACTCGTGTTTGGTATGAGACGTCATTATTAAAAGTAAGCATTCGCTTTTTGGAGAACATCAGTGAGAGTAGCTGTAGTGGTTGCTTTTTTTTGTTTAAAATTATATATTTTTCACTTTTGGCGGTAATTTTAAACAATCGATTGTCCTTTATAACGCACGTTGTACAAGGAAAAATTTTGTGCAACTCTGGCTCGCCTCCAATTAGTGCACACTGTATAACGCTAAAGGGCTATAAAACAAAGGCTATCCAGTACAGAGTGCATATCAAAGATGATGTCTAGACTAAACAGTTTTGATAAGAACTCCTATACAACGATTCTTGAACTCTCCGTCAAATACGTATGCCAGTTAAATGATAAATGAATCAGTAAGACTAACAAGTACTTATCTATGTTCTTTCTGGAGCACAAAATTGATATTGAATTGCTGCAAGAAACACATACTTGCGATGATGGGCAGCTCAGATCAAGGTATATCATCAATGATTTTACATTAATAGGAGCTATACACCACCTTAATTAATGTGCAGCCTTCATGATCACAATAATGACAGGAGATCTAACAATCGTGAATAGCTATAAACTGCCACCAGTGTTGTGGCTAGAACACGTACTCCCAACAGAAAACCATCCCAAGACGTATGTGGATAACTTTAACTCTAATGGAGATACCACATAAATGACCAAAACAACTAAACTGTGGGCCGATGCACTTGTGTTCTGTCTCTAAAACAACATGGAATACCTCTTCATCAATATCAACTATAAAATCATCTCCACTTCCAAGGTAAAACTTCGCGGAAGCTAACTAGAAGAAATTCTATTCAGAACTAGACAGACACATCAGGTGGATACCGCCTATTGTATAAAATTGAAGGAGATTTGCGCAGATGATCATGGCTATTACCTAGAAACACGTTGCCGAAATGTCGAAATCAAAGATCAGTAAACTTGATACAAGTATAACCAGGCAAGAGCTAAAATCCAACATAGCAGACGAAATAAAGAAATAGCGCTAGTCAATTTACTGAGGATGATATTCGAATCGCTCTCCAGGATGTTAAAAATGGAAAACCCGCTGAATTTGATCAAATACATGACGAATTTCTAACAAATTATGGAAAATATGTCAGGACGTGGCTGTCTTTGTTCTACTCGGATATCTTCCTAACGGGAACCATACCACGTGAGCTCGAGCGCACAAAAATTCTAGATATCTTGAAACCAGGTAAATCAAGCGATATACTTGAAAGTTACAGAACCATCGCTTTACTCAAGTGTTCCTACAAGGTGCTGGAATGACTTATATGTAATAGAGTCAGCGCGGAAATTGTGAGATCTTTGCAGGCGGAACAAGTCGGCTTTAGATCAAAGCGCAGCTGAGAAGACTTTAGATGAACAATTTTTAAGCAACCAACTCTTTGAGCTATAAAAAATTTAAAAAATTTATGGAAATTTCTTTCAAATAAGGAATACAGAAAAGCTCTATTTGTTATGATTGGTAAATTGAAAAACAAGATGTAATTTATTTTTTCAATAGTAATAGTAATGGTAATTTAAAAAGTATACCATAGCCATTGTATTAGTTTTTAAAACCACTATAGATTTTTCTTTTATTCCTGACTGAAACCGCAAGCTTAACACTGTTTTTCTTCTAGTGATTCCATGCTACTACTACTACTATTGTGCAAGCTTATGCACGAAATCTGTAATGATTTCGTACAAAATCTTCACTGTTTCAAATTATTCATCACAACTTGTCAAAAGCATATTTTTCAACAAAGATTTCGAAAAACATCTATTACTTTGTGTCTTCTTTATTCCATGTATCCGTCATTCTCGTTGGCTAAACCTTGGTATTCTTACATCTGTTTCTCATAGCGTCATACATTCATTTCATTTGAATAATTATAGAAGCAATGATTAGTTTTTTAAAAATATAACCCTAAAAGCTTAGACTGCTTACGAGGGAGCGTTTTTATATTCGCGGAATGGGGGACAAGGGGTGGAAATAAAAAAACCAAATTATTTTTCTTTTTCAATATTTCTCTTTATCTGCAAAATACGCCAAAACTGCCTCCTTGACTTCATCATCGGCAGTAAATTTTTTACCCCGCAGCTCTTTTTCATTTTCGGAAACAGGTAATAATCACTCGGGGCCAGGCCTGGGCTGTAGGGTGGGTGATTCACAATTTCGAAGCCCACCTTATGCAGGGCAGCTAACGCAACGCGGCTCTTGTGGACGGGCGCGTTGTCGTACAAAAGCAGAACACCTTTTGTCAATTTTCCCCGTCTTTTCCCTTTAATGGCTTCTTTTAGTCGCTCTAATATTGAAGCGTAATATTCTCCGGTTATAGAAACACCTTTATCTTTATAATCAATCAACAATATTCCTTCCGAGTCCCAAAATACCGTTGCCATGAGTTTCCCAGCTGATTGTGACACTTTAAATTCCTTGGGAGGTGCTGTGCCCTTTTTATGCCACTGCATGGAGTCTTGTTTGGACTCAGGTTCATAATGATGAACCCAAGTTTCGTCTCCAGTAACAATTCCACTCAATACACCATCCTTGTCTTCATTACAGAGGTCCAAAAATGCACGCGAACACTCTATGCGCTGTTGTTTTTGCGGCGGCGTGAGCATTCTCGGCACCCATCTTGCGCTGACCTTAGACATGCCGAGATGATCGTGTAGGATTTTAAAAATTGTTGTATCCGATACTCCAACCATTTCTGCGAGTTGTTTCTTCTTTAGTCGAGCATCTTCGAGTACAATTTGTTCAACTTTTTGGTTAAGTGCTGGCGTGGTCACCTCAATGCTCCTGCCCGGCCTCGGGTCGTCTTCAAGGGATTCCCTTCCTTGTTTAAATAAACTATGCCACTTGTACACCATGGTTTTTCCTGGACAAGAGTCGCCGTAAACCAATGACATCTCATTCATTATGGTCGCGACTGATTTTCCTTGCCTGGTAAGGAACTTTATAACGGCACGATATTCGATTTTTTCCATATTTCACTTTTCACTCCTGATTATGTTACTTGGTTGACGATAGCTCAAAGACTAACTGTCTAATAACAATGAAACTTCGTATTTATACTAATCATGAGTCGCTGCGCAGGCCACGCCCCCAATGCGCCTACTCACCCCTCTACAACCCGCTCATTCCGCGAATATAAAAACGCTCCCTCGTACATCTATGCAACAGAAAATGATGACCAGATAATATATGTAATATGTATACAGAATTCCTTCATTCTGTTTATTAACTAATTAATGCACATTTGGAAATAATAATTTAAGCTGTACTAACGCTGTTAAGTGTCACTTACCGAAGGACTTTTTCCAAATTTCTGGAAGGTAACACTGATTATCTTATTTTTTATGCATTTGTCAGAAGCTAACATAAATTTGCGTCTAATATTTCCCCAAAATACTAAATACAAAACTCGCATTAAAAATCTGAAAAAAATATATATTAGCCTGCCAAACTTCAAAATCGAAAGCTAGCGTCATTTTTAAACATATATTTCTAATCCGGAGTTCTAAGGTATGACTGCGTTAGTGGCAAGACGAAACACTGATTAAACTGATTAATGATCTTACTAACTATTTTGAAACACATTCAAGCCTTACGGTGTTTCTGACTGCGTTATAAAGTGATTAATGATCTTACTAACTATTTTGACATATTCGTCACAGTAAATTTTAACATACTCCAGAGCCTTTCTTTTACTCGCAGCAAATTTTTCGAAAAAATTTCTGCTCTCCGGTGACACTCGATCTCACGATCTTACGCTTATCGAATATATGCCTTACTCTTTGAACACGGAGAACGGTAACATTCGAATCTACTAAGACGCCATGAATTGCATTATGAAGTCAGATATTTAACCCACAAAAGATTTTAATTACATATGATTATGGGCTTTTAATACATGATATTTTGGATGTTTGGTAGTGTATGTGTTTTTGGATCCATTTTTGTTTACGGTCTCCTACCTGAAACTGAAGGAAAAAGTTTTCATTAAAGTCATAATGTAAAATCAAAAAGCATTAGAAAACAAGGTAATCCTTAAAATATGTTCTCTTCCTAAATATTTACGTTTCAGTATAGATTAATCTAATTGATAAATACGGTATTTATTATCGTTATTAAAATCAGATTTGCGAAACTTATACGTATCTAGTAAATTCTTTAAAAAACAATATCTCTATTGTGTTCTTTCTTAAGTGATGCTCGTATAGATTTACCTTAAAAATAAGATATACTCTATACTATAAAAAATTATGTTAATTCAAAAACTTGAAAATTATATTCATTAACAGAACGTAAAAGTAATTTAGATATAATTTCAAAATTAAACGATTTTAGATGTAGATAAGATTGTTACAGGCCCAATAATTTTGTTTAAACTACGAAGTGTGTCAATTTTATTCCCAAAATGACTCCTTAGTATCGTAACGTAAGTATATCAAAATCATATACATATGTAAGTATTCTTGCTCAAGAATGCTTAATAGTAGTAACAATAATATGAGTTAGAGAAATGTCCAATTTATTGTGTGTTACCGTGTGATCTGTAGAAATGTTTCTATTTCAAAAAAGTCCAAACAACAACTCGAATAGTATTCCATGATTAAAGGTTTCGTGTTCTTTCAGTTACTGTTTTATTCATTACCCAAGCTTTCATAATTTTGTAATTCTTGGAAGAATATTCATTTTACGTCTTTTGTAGTAAAAATGTATACACACACATAGGTGTTTTGAGGTCACTTTTATCCTCTCTGTTTAGAAGTTGATACTAATTGAAACTGTATATACCTAAATGTGAACAATCACAGTCCCTTTATTATGTTATATCTCACAATACTTATACATACATACATCATACATCATCAGTATTGAATCTTAATTCTGTGTCCATCTTATACTAAATAACATTTTCAATTATGACTTCAAAACAATTTGTGCCTCTCTTGATACAAAAGCAATTAGAAAAAGCAATTTACAGTTCAATCAGAAATATTTGATTTTCAAGATTCTTCAAATGAAAAAAATTAATGGTAGAGCAATCATAATGTTAAGTATTAAGACATCTAAAAAACGAACACTGGCTAAAATATCACTTGCGTAGGTAGTGATTTCTAGGAATGAGGGTTTTGGCGCGAAACAGACAAATCACCATATAAGGGGAAAATTCTCCTTGGAATGTGTGTTAGCAACGCAGAAAGTTGTATACACGGCTTTTGAAAATTAAACCTCGACGTTAAAGAAATTATTTTAAAAACGTAATAAAGTAATATATGCGAAGCGTATCAACGCAAATATCTTATACAATTTTATTTGAACAGTGAACTATTTGGTAATTGAAAATACACGCGTATATAATAATTCTATTGGTGTAAATGTAGCAGTTCAAACACATACGAAATGGGAATTTTATATAGTTCTGTGCTTATTAATGCAAGAATTCAAATACCTAAGAAATTGAAACAATTGAAATTCCTCGCTTTGCATTCAACACACCCCCAATAGAATGTTCGTCACTGTTAACTTTGCATCTATCGGGGAAGTCCATGCGACTACTAATCTGCGTCTTCAGATATACAATATATACACTACGACAAAAATTGCTGCCGACTAGTATGTGCGCGTTCATTTACGTTATTATGCATAATAAAAGAATAAATACAACTACTAAATAAAACGTAATATATAAAAAAATAAAATGTTTTAATCTTAAAATCATTAGGTCTTTAATAGTATATATGGATTATTTGTTGACTGAGTAGCCTTGGTTGCCATATAAAAGAATATATCTACGCTTTGAAAAAAAATTAATCAACTACTTCAAGCAAACATGTGTAGAAATTTCAAATTTAGCTACATCTCAAGTGTGTACACAAGCAATATTTAAATAACTTTAAACAAAAACTAAATGGAATGACAACTTCAGTGTATAATGCAGTAAATATTATCACCATGTATTCTGATTTACAATCTGCACTTAAATTAAATAATTATGTCTAAAACAATCTCAATCAATCAAGATTTCTCTTAATTGTAGATTAGAGTCCTGCTGTTTATAAATAAATGCACATCTATAGTAAGACAAAATTTACTTTGTCTTTCAAGTTTAATTTTGGTAATGTAATACATCTTACTGAAAATGATAATGGCGTTAAAAAGTACTCGATACATGCAATATTTAAGTGCTACAATTGGTATGAAATTCATTAATTCAATTATTATAATTAATGCAGAATATTTCAGCTACTTTTTCAATGGCCGCTTCGTCAATGTATAGCACATGGCCATCTCCTTCTTTACCCAAATTGCAATCTCAAGATTCACCAATAGGGAGACCAATAACGGATGTATTATAAACCAAAATATTAAGTATTGTGCCTCTGAACGTGTATGTCTACAAATTGCAGGAAGAAGGTTCTTGGATAGTATCAGCGCCCGTATTGGGTATAGTAGCAGGAGCTGCTATTAGTGGATGGTTAGTTGAATTATTTGGTAGAAAAAAATTATTGTTATGTTCCGGAATATTATTGTTTGTACCTTGGTTTATAATCATATTTGGCAAACACATTGTTTGGATATATGTAGCCCGAGCCATATCCGGTATTGGAGGTGGTATGATCGTCATCGTAAGCACCTATTTTATACAATTGAATATATTCATTCTGTTCTTAATTTTAGGGTTGTAATATTTACAACGGTGAAATTGCCGAAAATGATATTCGTGGTAAACTAGCAACGACTTTCATTATTCTTAAATTACTAGGAGCATTGATTGGATTATCGGTTGGCCCTTACGTTTCTTATGTATGGCTAGCAATAATTTCTACAATTATGTCTGTTATTTTTCTTGCATTATTTACATTTATGCCAGAAACCCCTTACTACTTAATAAAAATTGGTGATCGAATAAATGCTGAGAAAAATTTACGAATTTTATCTACGAGGAACATAGACGACAAATTTATAGATAACAGACTTTCAGAAATTGAGAATTCTATTAAAGAAGATATGAAAAATAAGACAACTTTATGGGAATTTCTTTCTAATAAAAAATATAGGAGAACAATTTTTGTTATGATAGGTAAGTTAAAAAATATTCGCATATAGTCAATTATATTAAATTATGTGATCGAAAATTTCATAACACGTAGCCTCTCAGTGGCACCATTCTACGTATATTATGTATGTGGTAATCCAAATACTATAATCACTATCATTACATTAAAGGAAACGGCCATTAATATTAATAAACGTTCCAATTCCCTATACCCTGCACTTAAGTCAAATACCGTGCAAGAATTTTTAGAAACCAACCGAAGAAAGAAACAATCTTGTCCCATGAAGTTAATATCACATCCGGAGCAATCTCTTATTGTAAAAGATTTTTTAAATTAAAAGCTAATACCAACTTCAAAGGCGATAAGAACAGCGAAGAAGTCGTTAAGTCATTACCGCAAATGGGTATCGTAAAGTTTAATCTTCGAACGAGCAAATCTTTTTTATAGAGGGAAAATTTAGCCAACAAAACGATACGGTGTATGCTTCACTAGAAGCTCAAACGACCTATTCAGCATGGTCACCATTCAGTCTCGGAAATAATTTGGTGAAACGTCTGCTATCAGGTGTTTCTCCTGTTAATTTTTGAAAATCTGTACCTAGAATGTGTGATAAAGACTTTGACAATCTCTTACATTATTGTAAAAGGTTTTTTTAAATTAAAAACTAGTACCAACTTCAAAGGCGACAAGAACAGCGAAGAAGTCGTTAAGTCATTACCGCAAATAGATATCGTACAGTTTTATCTTCGAACGAGCAAATCTTTTTTGTAGAGGGAAAATTTAGCCAACAAAACGATACGGTGTATGCTTCACTAGAAGCTCAAACGACCTATTCAGCATGGTCACCACCCAGTCTCAGAAATAATTTGGTGGAACGTCTGCTATCAGATGTTTCTCCTGTTCATTTTTAAAAATCTGTACCTAGAATGCGTGGTACAGACTTTGACAGTCTCCTTCAAAACACTTATAAAGGGAAGGCGATCCAAATACTGTTGAGAAACAATGTTGTTGATTTTTCCAGAATTACATCTGGTCGTATTGAGTTAAATTCCTTCAATCACCGATTAGTTTATCACCCTTCATTTAAATTATACATTGTTTGAAAATTATTTTCTGAACTTTTGTAATACATGTACTTTGATGAGTTAAATTTTTTATGCGACTAGTATACTAGTCAAACGGCTTTCTTCGTGTAAAAAGAAGTTTATTAAAATGAGCAGAATTATGAAAAGCGCCATTAAGACAATTTAGGTAACTGTATTATACCCAAAAAGTTTCTTAACAACGAAACATTTATAAATACATACTTGATTTTCAGTATGTGCAAATCGATTATACCATATATGTATATGTCTAACCTTGAACTACTACAGAAACTAGCGTTTCAGAGTGACCGGAGCTAAACCCGAAATTAATGTGAAGTATCGTATCGAGAATGGTACCCCTGCGGTCACACAGGACGATTAATATTTTCCTCATCGAACGCAACCTCTTTGTCCCTCCCCTATCGAGCAGTTTATTATTTCCCTTGCTAGCCATGGAAGATTTCCTTCTGTCCCTAGTTGTACGTTTTCAATTATAAATCTCTAATTCTTAATATCTATTCTCACTCGATCTTCCGATCTCAAATTTGGTCGACGAGGTATAACCGAAAATGCAAAACGACACATCAAATTACAGAATAGCAAGAAAGTACGAAGACCATCGAAGTGAAGCAAATCTAGAGAGCTTAAAGAAGCGGCGGCCATTGCTCCAGGAATATCAAGTCATGTATATAATTGTATAAAATATTATACCCCACAATAATAATACAGATACAGGGGCTATAATTGCTTCTTATCGTCTTTGATTTAATTTATAGAATTTTTACTAACTCAGCTTAAAATATGAACTGATGAAAGAAATTCAATATCCAAAATTCTTTTAGTACATAAAGTCATTAATGTTTATACATTGGAATTAATTTATTAATAATTTTTACAATGCTAAACGTTTATGTAACATATGTACTTTTATTTAGGTGTCAAGATACTACAACAACTGTGCGGAACAGCTGCTATAGAAGCTTACCTGCAAACCATAATTGGATTAACTGAAAGCAGTATTTCACCGGAAGTATCAAGTATAATTTTTGGATTTATACAACTACCTGCAGGTAATTACAATTACAAAAATAATCACCATATTTTTTTTAAGTCAGATCACCTGAATATGTAGTATATGTTTACATTAGTCTTCCACTTAGATGCGTATCCTTTCCCAAAGTGAAAGTTACACGGAGATTTACCTTAATTTGTTTTTTCTTCGAAATATTAAACATTCTAAGTTTTGAGAAGATATCCTTTACGAGGGTAGTTTGACAAGTAGTGAGAATGGAAAAGGAAAACGAATTTTTTAAATACAAAATAATTTTTATTTTTCAATATATTCTCCTAAAAGAGCAATGCGTTTATCCCAACGGTGCTCCAATGCCCTTATGCCATCTCTAAAATGCGATTCCAGAAGGCTTGCAAAATACTCATTTACGATGATGATAAGCTCGTCGTTAGACGAAAATTTCTTTCCACCTAGTGCCGTTTTCAATTTTGGAAAAAGGTGGAAGTCGGAAGGGGCTAGATCCGGCGAATAAGGCGCATGTGGTACTAACTGGAAATGCAACTCGTGGATTTTGGACATCACAGCTGTGCTGGTATGTGAGAGAGCGTTGTCTTGGTGAAACAGAATCTTTTTCTTTGCCATTCCTGGCGGTTTAGCACGAATCTCAACATTTAATTTTTGTATAGGTTCTGCATAATATTGTCCGTTTATTGTGGCACCTTTCTGAAGGTAGTCAATGAGCAAAATGTCCTATGAAACCCAAAAAATTGATGCGATCACCATGTTTGCCGATAAAGTGGTTTTCGCTTTTTTGGAGGTACAGAACCACGTTCTAACGATTGTTTCAACTATTGTTTAGTTTCGAGTGTACTGTAGTGTATCCAAGTTCCATCGCAAGTAACATGTAACTACAAAAATCAACCGGATTCCGCTTATAAAGGTCCAAACACTCATTGGAAATGCGCAAACGAGTAAACTTTTGATCAGTAGTAAGCAATCGCGGCACCCATCTTACCGAAAGCTTGGAAAGGCCCAATTCTTTCGTTAAAATGTGGTGTACGCGTTGTGTTGAAATGTTTAGCATGTCTGCTATCTCGCTCACTTTGAGTCGTCGATCTTGCGTAATAATATTATGGATTTTTATAATCATTTCCTTAGAAGTCACGATTTTGGGTGCTCCAGAGCGCGCTTCATCAACACAGCTTGTTCTACCATGTTTAAATTAATTTACCCATCTACTTATTTTGGCGGATGATGGAGCAGATTCACCTAATGTTTCCCATAACTCATCTTTTATTTCGGTAGCTTTCATACCCTTAATTACGAAGTATTTAATCAACGCACGATACTCTGCTTCTTCCATTTTAACAAAACAACGTGTTGCTTCTTTTTCAATCAGCTGTAAAAAATAAACTAATCAACCGATTTATATAAATATCGGAATGTAAACATATAACTAGGCAACCTAAATTACAGTGCATTTGATTTGGTACGTAGACTTCCGCGGTCGTAGTGCATGCTATCTGCTTCTGGGTTTCCGGGCTGGAACCGCGTCACTAGTATATCTGCTGACGTTTCGTACCCATTTGTATGGGACATCTTCACACTATACTGAAACAGTTTCATTGTAGTAGTTCAGCCCTGAAGATGTCCCATACAAATGAGTACGAAACGTCGGCAGATATACTAGTGACGCGGTTCCAGCCCGGAAACCCAGAAGCAGATAGTACAGTGCATTTGTTTTACTAATTAAAGCGCTACCTATGTGTCATTCTCACTACTTGTCAAACTATCCTCGTATGTTGTTGGCATAGATAGTTGCGCTTATCATTAATGCCAAAGTACTACTTTGTAGCAACCCAGATTAAATCGAGTAAATGCAGATTACATATATGATGGCTAAATAATAATGCTTGCCTTCCCAATCAATATACATTTTCTTAACGTAAAGTCTTCGTAGACCAAAATGATGCGTAGTTTTGGACTAATTTTCAAATAATATAAGAAGTGTTTTATTATGCCAAACTGGTCGAAAAATGTAAACACAAAAGAACAAAATTTATAATTAGAATAAAACGACCAAAATTAAAAGACGAAAAGAATACGTTAATGAAATTGTAATTGAGAAATTCGTAGCCTTTATAGAAAAAATTAAATATAATGTGTTGCCATTCCACATGGACGAATACGTTCTACTATTCGCCCGAATATGCCTTTAGTAAAATGTTTGATGAACTACTGTAGAAGCTTACTTCAAGCAACTTGTAGAGTATTACGTAGCTGTTGCGAATTAATTGGAGAACTAACAAGTATACCAACTTTTCGACCTGTCATATCCTAGATACGAGTATATAACAGATATTGTCTTGGTGAAATGTAGCATTAATTAACCCTTGTTTATATGGTAAAACAAATGATTCCGGAACTTAACAAATGTACATTTAAACATTTAATGGCTTCGAATGAATTCTAAAGAAGTTCTGCTTTTAATTTCACCTCAAAACCTCAATGCTCTACTAAGTGCACTGTCATGATCTAGGGAAAATATTGAAAATCGGCTTTCTCTTCTTTAATGGCTGACACACCTATGACCATCTCGGCCCATAGATAAAAACGAGATTCGTCTAAGAAAATGATATTTTTCCACTCATTATCTCAATCTGTCTGCGCATTATATCATTTCAATCTAAAAACATGATGTCGATTATTGAGAGGCAGTATTAGTCTTGAACGATAGGAAATCAACGCGAACAAACGAATATAAGATATATGGATTCCATTGTTATTCCACGGCTTATATCTGCCAAGAAAGCATTTTCCAGAAAGCTTGAGGTACCATACCGATTCCTAAGGGCAAGCAATTTTAGTCTCTTATCTTCCCATTCAGTGGTTCTTCTAGGTCGTCCAGAGCCTCTTCTATGACGTTGCCCACCTTTTTTGGACTAATCGCTCCAACAACGAATCACTTTAGTAATATTTCTTTATATCCACCTAGCGATGTCACAAAATGCCAGCCTCATGTAGTCTAACGATACCACCCCTTTCAAAATGACAATAATTTGGTTATCTTGAAGCTTTTGGCGTTTTAATACACTAATTCACAACTATAGTTTGTTGCAATCCAATAACTAAACTAAAAAAGGAAAAAAAATTTTTCATTCAGCAAAAAACGACTAAAGGGTTTATTGCCCTATTTCCAATTCTTTTATCATTTATTATTCTCAACACAGCAAACATTTGCACAAAAATTGTTTTAAGTGCATATATTTCTTGTTTCTTTTATGAATATGAATAAAAGTTTTAATGTAGCTTCATAAGAAATACATAAGAATCAGAACGTTTCGTGATAGTTAGCCGAATTTTTGTTTAAATAGAACATTTATTAACAATATGTAAATGTTAGGAAATGCAAAATAATAGTAAAGGTGTTATTCACTTACCATGTTTGTTGCCATATCTACTAAATACATAATAATCAGCGTGTTTGGAAATATGTACATATCTAGAATATTTTTTCTATTTTATTTACTTTATTTTATTTAACAAAATCAATAAGACATTGATTTAATATAAACCCTATTCATAGTACTACACAAATATTATTTTCAGCTTTACTGTCTGGCTTCTTAGTGGACAAAGTTGGTCGCAAGCCGTTGCTAATTTTATCAGCAGTAGGATGCGCTGTAGCATTGTTCGGTGAAGGAACTTATTTTTACATACAAGATGCACTAGAAGCGGATACTTCATCGTTGTCATGGTTACCGACGACTGGTCTTTCTCTATTCTTGATAATGAATCCTTTGGGAACATTACCACTGCCATACGTCCTGTTAAGCGAGTTTTATCCAGCTAATATAAAAGGAATCGCCGTATCTACTACCACAGTCTTTGGTTCAACTCTTGCATTTTTCGTTGCAAAATTTTTTATGCCACTAGCTAATTTATGGGGTATATACACAATGTTTTGGATATTTGGAAGTATATGTGTTTTTGGATCCATTTTTGTTTTCATCTTCTTGCCTGAAACTAAAGGAAAGAGTTTTTCTGAAATTCAAATCATAATGAGAAGCAAACATTAGAACAATACGGAACAACAAAAAACTTAACCCAAAAAATGCTGACAGTTCTGAGATCTATATCGTTATTTAGATCATTATGTGATATATATTGGCAATGCCAAATGTCTTCAATAAATTTGTAATCAACATACATTAAGAATTTACAAAAAAATGTTAATCTTTTATTATTTATTTTATTCGTGTGGAGAAAATAAAATTAAAACTTGAATTTTACTAATAACCTTTAGCTAAATATTATGTAGATATAATTTAGCTAATATGTATTTGTTTATTCATTGAAATGATCTGTCTAAATAAACAGAATATTTAATTTCAATAATCTCTCCAACGATTCTCCCTTTTCCGCCTTTAAATTCGTTGCAAATCGCGTATTGTTCAGTATTTAAGTTATTTAAAATATTTAATTTTACATAAAAGGCTAGACGAGTGTGCTGTTCGAAAAAGAACAAACAAGTTAGAAATAGAACAGGTAATTCTGTAAGTACATACGTACATTTCAATCATCAATAATCTACGTTTCGCTGTTCAGCAAATACCGTAACTTTGCTAATGACAAAGTTAACACAAAAGTTTTCCGATAACTTCAAGTAACTACTCTATTCTTAATGAAACAAGTAAATGAATTGTATCATTAATTCATTCGAATTGCTTCTATTGTTCCGAGCGTAAATGACGAGTTACACCATGTTAAAATAAGCAAACGCATTTATATTTTTTCGAAATGTAGTAAATGAACGTTCAGATATTAACTATCTTATCTGTCTTGATTTATATTATTTTGACCCCGAGCAGTTGTGTCTGCATTTATCACAACGCGTTGGTATAATTATATCGTCTTTTCTTCTTCAGTAAATACATGAGAATAAAATTGTTACTTTGGAAATATTCTAGAAAGCAAGCGAATTTATATTTAAAGTGTGTATCAGTAATATCAAAAATTACTAAACAGCACCTATGTATACAGTTAATATTTAATGTATTACAGCTTTCCATTTCATATATCTGAATTAAGGGTTTTAGAGAATATAAATAGTTTTAGGTGTATATTAAATCTCACGTCAAACAATAAAAATAAGGAAGGACAAACCAGTAAAAGCCCAATTTTAGAGTTCAAGAACTATTATAATAAAAGTATTTTCATCTGAACAAAGCTCAACAATTTTAATACTTGCTCTGGTTAATCTCGATCGATGGTACACTAATCTACATTATTAGCGATAAATATATATTGTATTTTCATGCCACAATACTACACACTACTCTTTCCAAATTTAAATCCGAGCTGAGAAATTTTGAAAAATATGCAAAATTCATTTTTTATATTATTAAAAGTTCATTCAGATAATACTGATTACGAAAAACTTGATTTGTTCTATTTAACAGGTAGTTTTCCATTAATTTCAAGAAACTAGGCGATACATCAAAATAAGGAAGCTTTCTAGCTTTCACGCCATGATTTAGAAGTCGGTGTAAATAACGTAACCTTGTCTTGGGTCTCAAGAGCTTTAGAGATATATTGGGCAATGGCAGTCAAATTGATTACAATAGATTGAACTGGCATAAATCCGTAATGGATTACGAAAAAATTTTACATTTAAGAACATGCGCGCATACGACAAATTCAAAAACTTTTGATGAAATTATAATAGATGCATTATAGATTAGTAACGAAGTATCATCTTTTATGTACACAGATATAAGCACTGTTCGGTCTCACGGAATAGGAAAAAGTCTAGTATTAATTGATACATTGGAAACCCCATAAAGTGGGTTTCTAATGTTTCAAGGAATGTAGACACTACCTTGATCAACTCATTTACCAGTAAAGTAGTAAAGGGAATGATGGATATTTCTTAACTAACTACTAATAGATTTATTACTAATAAGTCATTAGTCTAAGAAAGATCACTACTTTGTGTTTGCATTCAATCATGTATTGAAATAACTCTGCGAAAACATCAACAATAGACTGTATTAAGGCACAATTTTTCGGATATCTCATTTAAACATTACTTGCCGGAAAAGAATTGCAAATTTGCAATCAGTCCTCAGCCTCTTAAATTTATTGCAGTATAAAGAAAATTTGTAGTCTCCCACAGCCGCGTGCAGTAGTTCTTGAATTTTAAGCTGATTTGAAACTCAAAACTCCTGCATTTACTTACGTCTACTAACAAGTCCATTTGTGCTTGAAGCCGACGTTATGCTAACCGAAATTTTTTTATTTAATACTTTAGAACACAGAATGATATTCTTCTGGTATTGTCAATTTAATTGGTTTCTAACTTCTTTTGCCATAGTCGCACGTTCCTGTTTTTCGTTAACTTTTATTATAATTTTTCAGTTCACTCTTATTTCTGCATTAATTTTTTGTTAAACGCACAATCAGTTATCTTCATAACTGCCAAAATAAGTTTCCCAAATTTGTGTAAAAAAAGTTATATTTAATAATATGCATTTCAGATTTTATTAATCATTTTGGAGTGATGTTTATGTGTAAGCAAGACGCCTTCATCTTAACGGCCCATTTTCAGAATGGCACACACAATCCTAACAAAGCCTGAACTTGTTCTCTGGAATCATGTATTACGGAATTTAATGAACTATTTCCCAATGCAAAAATTACATATGCTGTTTTCATTCAACGTAATCGAATAATGTTGTTGCTGTATACGTAATGAAAAATCGTGGAAGATAGTCTTTACGAAAGTTATCAACATAAACTATGCTAGTAAATAATATAAGAATTGTGCATTTCGAAATTGTTTCTTGCCAATTGTAGGAATATGCACATCGATTTTTTCAAAAGTATTAAAGAAAAACCTCCATCTGTATCCATATAAGGTTTTTGTAGTTCATCGATTATATTCTATTAATTTTTAATCAAGAGTAACTTATAGTAACTGGTTTTAGGATGTAAAAAATAATGGTGTGTTAGAGTTAACTTTTTTACTAGTGGTTTCATTTATCGGATTACGTAAATTCCCAGAATTATAGAACATGAGTAACGAAAAACTCATACTTTTATCGAAACAGATTTGCACCCCAAGTTAGCATCACCATTTTGCGAGAATTTGTAGAAGAACTATATTATGATGAATTAAAGATAGGATCTCCATCAAGCCAACGCTTCAGTTCATACTGCGCGAAGAACATAAGCATTTTCAAGTGAGCTTTATGAGGATGACATTATTGGTCGAAGTAGGTCTAGATCACCCAACGTGCCCCCTCCAAATTACTTTTTGATTGAGAGGATTGAGGACAATATATATATATATATATATATATATATATATATATATATATATATATATCAATAAATTGCATAATTTAAATATATTAATGGAGGAGACTGGACAGGAGATCCAGGCTATTAGATGGAACTTCAGCATGTTTTCCAAAATATAACGCGAAGAATTAATTTATACTTACAGCTTCAAAGTCACCATTTCCAACATTTTTTTTTGAAATCGTATTATTAACTTAATGAAGATTGTTTGTATTTTTGTTTTAACAATGATTTAAAATTTATTTTGTTAAATAATTGTATTTAGCAAATAGCGGCAATAAACATTTCCAAAAGTAAGCGTATTGTGTTTGATTTTAACAAACAATTTTTACACTTACAGTAAAGGTGATTATTACACCACGAGACTTCAAACTTCAAAAAAAGCCTAAGCATAAAATTATAGTTATAGCTTTTAAGCTATTATTCTTGTTAAACAGACCGTATGTTAAGGGCACATATTATCTAATATTTATATCACCCAACAATAGCAAGAACTAATTTTCAGGGATATATTAAATGCCGTACGTATAATCAAAAATGTTATTAAATTACCCAAGAAAATATCTAACCATTTATCTTAGTTTTATAGGTTATATTATTCTTAGATGTCATAGTGTTTTGATATTAAACTTTATAAAGATCAATACGGTCACAATATTTGGATTATATAATATTATGAATAATTTTATGTTCAGATCCAGTTATATATATATACGAGGATAGTTTGACAAGTAGTGAGAATGACACATAGGTTACGCTCTAATTGGTAAAACAAATACACTGTAATTTAGGTTGCCTATTTATATGTTTACAACCGATTTATCTAAATATCGGTATTTAGATAAATCGGTTGATTAGTTTATTTTTGACAGCTGATTGAAAAAGAAGCAACACGTCGTTTTTTTAAAATGGAAAAAGCAGAGTATCGTGCTGTGATTAAATACTTCGTAATTAAGGGTATGAAAGCTACCCAAATAAAAGATGAGTTACGGGAAACATTAGGTGAATTTGCTCCATCATCCGCCACTATAAGTAGATGGGTAAATGAATTTCAACGTGGTAGAACAAGCTGTGTTGATGAAGCGCGCTCTGGAGCACCCAAAATCGTGACTTATAAGGAAATAATTATAAAAATCCATAATATTATTACGCAAGATCGACGACTCAAAGTGAGAGAGATAGCAGACATGGTAAACATTTCAACAGAACGCGTACACTACATTTTAACGAAAGAATTGGGCCTTTCCAAGCTTTCGGCAAGATGGGTGCCGCGATTGCTTACGACTGATCAAAAGTTCACTCGTTTGCGCATTTCCAATGAGTGTTTGGACTTTTATAAGCGGAATCTGGTTGATTTTTGTAGGCGATTTGTTACTTGCGATGAAACTTGGATACACTACAGTACACCCGAAACTAAACAACAGTCGAAACAATGGTTAGTACGTGGTTCTGCACCTCCACAGAAATCGAAAACGACTTTATCGGCAAACAAGGTGATTGCATCTATTTTTTGAGTTTCAAAGGGCATTTTGCTCATTGATTACCTTCAGAAAGGTGCCACAATAAACGGACAATATTATGCGGAACTTCTACAAAAATTAAATGTTGAGATTAGTGCTAAACGGCCAGGAATAGCAAAGAAAAAGATTCTGTTTCACCAAGACAACGCTCCCTCACATGTCAGCACAGTTGCGATGTCCAAAATCCACGAGTTGCATTTTCAATTAGTACCGAATGCGCCTTATTCGCCGGACTTCCACCTTTTTCCAAAATTGAAAACGGCACTAGGTGGAAAGAAATTTTCGTCTAACGAAGAGCTTATCATCTTCGTAAATGAGTATTTTGCAAGCTTTTTGGAATCGCATTTTAGAGATGGCATAAGGGCATTGGAGCACCGTTGAAATAAATGTATTGCTCTTTTAGCAGGATATATTAAAAAATAAAAATTATTTTGTATTTAAAAAATTCGTTTTTCTTTTCAATCTCACTACTTGTCAAACTACCCTCGTATATATGTATATATAAAACTAGACAAAATTAGAACGATTTAATAAAAATTAATTATCCGTACTGTATAATGATTTATACCCACAGTATATTCACTACATCGAATAATAAAAGAAGCGACTATTAGGAGTTAACGTTTTATATCGTGAAGGTCAATTTTAAACATTTATATAACTACAATCAATGTTTTGCCTCAGTGCGTCGCGACTAAGCAGTTATTCAACATGTATTACAGCAAAGTGTTGTGTTTTATTACATTTGCTATTATTGTAAATGAAGGTAATTGGTCATTCAGTATCTAAAGGCAAATATAACAAATGAGTATTCACAATTCACACTAATTCATTACTATGTCGGTTAAAATATTAATTTCTATTTTTCAATGATTATTAAAATATTTGTACTAACAAAAGAAACTGTAACTAAACATGAAAACTTAAAAAGATTCGATTCATTAACGGTTATCGAGAACTCATTTTAAGAATCATTAGAATTGGAAACTAAACTAAAAAATCGATAAAAATAGTATTTGAAAACGGAGATTGAGAATTTTGTGTAGTAATCGAGAAAAATCTCAATGATTATAATTTTGTGTATGTACGCGGCATATAAACCTGTTACCTGCTAGCTAGTCGGAATATTGTAGTTCCTGTTAATACTCTTTGTATATGTACATTAATAATACACATACATGTATCATATATAGCACACATGCAAAAATTCTATTCTTTAACAATATTGTTTGCTTATTTAATATTATTCTACTCTTACTCCTATAATAAAGTTCTAGGAATTAAAAATGTATTGTTAAATGAAAGAGAAAGCAGCCTTTTCGAAAATATTCTTAGACTTGTTGACCTTAGTACAACTGCCTGTGAATATTTTTCTGATATTATAAAGCGACACTGTAAGTAACGATTCACTTTATTCTATCATCCGTATTCTGAATAGATTCATTTCTCGAAGGGGCAGTAGAATGGAAAAAATACATGACGAAAATTGCTACAGGATAGTGTTGTTCATAGACAGGCTTAAGTCAACGATAAATTGCAGAAAAAACGCAATATTCCAAGCCTTCGATTTTTAAAATTATCAAAACGTAGGAAATAACGGGTTTGTTGGTTAATAGAAAAGAACGGGCTGATTAAGATAAGTAAAAAATCATGATCAATATTTGCAACTGATATTCTTACGAAAGAAGATTAAATTATCTAAAGATTTAACAGAAGGTCTTCGTAGATCCACAGAAGTTTCTGCGCATCCTTCTACCGTTCAGCACCATTTATATAACAGAGACTAAGAGGTCGTGTTGCAAGAAGGAACTCATTATAGCGAAGGGGTAGTAACATTAGATTAGAATATGCACAATATTCATTTCTATTGGACATTAGACGAGTACCGACACGTATTTTATACAGATGAATCCAAATTTAGAATATTCGGATATAAAAGAAAGCAGTGTGTTCGCAGAAGGATTGGAGAAGCGTATTACCCATCATGTTTATAATAATCGATCAAACATGGAGGTCTGTGAAAGTATGGGGTTACATATCTGCGCAAGGAGTTGACCCGTTAATTAAAATTCCTAAAAAATTAACGTCAGCCAAATATTTAGGGATTCTGAGGCAACATGCTAGTAGCAGGCGCACAATTAATTGGAAATAATTACAATTTCCAGCACAATAATGAGTCGAAGCATACCGTTAGAATCGTTCAAATTTATTTAAATGGAATTCAGCAGCAACAAGTTGCACAAACTTTATCTATGCATTTACATCATAAATCTCAACGGGGAAGAAATATTCCGAAGAATTAAACGTTATGAAAAAAAGCTGTTCTAATATGCGACATATCTTCCAAGAACGCAGAGACACCTCTATGACACTAAATTGCTGTAGAATAACACACCTACGATACAACTGCCTGATAGAAGCAGTAGACAGATTGTTAGTCGTGAAAATCTACACATTAGATATCATTTGCGACCATTGACGACACGAAGGACTGAATAGACGATTGATTCAGTTTGTGTAACCAATTCAAATATTTTAATAGCTCGTTAAGTGTACATTTGTATTTCTAAAAGTTCCAGATTACTACTTTTAAATTCTCGATTAAAAGATGCTTTTGTTTTTGTATCAGTTTTTAATTGTATCGATTACTACCCGTCTCAACATCTTATAATACTCAATTATCATAAAATACAATATTCTATAGGCTTTATACTCCATTATGGCCATCATTAATATGTATGTACCTCAAGGCGTTTATATATATATATATATATATATATATGCGCTTATGATTAAAACAACCGTTAGGATTAATAAAGGATTTTCTTTTGATATAATAGTGATCATAATACGTATTCATATGTAAGTAAATAAGAATCGAAAATACAGAAATTTAAATGTTAAAACGTAACTCATTAAATACCGCGTCGATTAATAAAATAATTATTTAATAAGGATGACGAAATCTGCAAGGTTAGAATGACCATATTCTCCAGTTTTCTTAAAACAATTTTGCAGAGGCCAAGAGAGCAATTCTATGATTAATTCTACTTCGACAATCCTAATATAGAAATGTTGTATTGTCGGTCTAGGTACACGAGAATATCAATGTTCAAAATATAGAACCAAAAATATTCCGAATTTTTTGTAATTTGTTGTAGAAAACAATGCTTTATTGCTGTCAAATAATATTATGCAACACGGCCTTTTTACGTTAAAGTGCATATGGCAACCTTGGCCCAGAATAATGTTTGTAATTTAAAAATAATTATTTTTCAAATTTTGACGTTTGTCAATTTAACGTTCATTATTCTGCTTCCATTACTTAATCTCATTTTTGAGATATTCCAAGCAATTTCTAATGTACACTTTAAACGAATTCGCTGAAATGTATAAGGTATTTAGGTTTCGCACTTGGCGAAAGACGAATATCCAATACAGTATCTACACCGACAGCATTCATCTACTAATACATTTCGAAGAAGAAGCAGACTTCCTAAAACAAGCATATTTGTCTCCAGTCAACGCGATGCAAGTAGTCCAAGCATACGATCCAAATTGAGAAGGAATTTTGGAGTTTGTTCATCAAAATCCTACTTGCAGCATTAGACAAATAGCCCAGGAAATGAACATTCCAAGTAAGACAATAGTTCTTTCAGTGCTTATGGAAAGCCTTTTAAGACTGTTTCATATTATAATAGTATAGCCATTATACAAAAATGACGTTTTGCAACACAATTTTATACAAAATTCAAGAAAATCCTAACATTTTATTACTTACTGTAATAAAATGTTCGTACAAATAGATCCTCACAATTTACATTTTTGGGTGGAGAAAAATACCAGAACTCTTCGAGAATTTGGACGCCAAAGAAAGTTTTCTGTTAATATTTGGCTAGGCATCTTAAACCTTCAAATTGTAGGACCAATATTCTTTCCGAATACACCAAATTCAAAATGAATATGAACATGTGTTGGAGGAAGTACTGGATAATGTTCCATTAAATATCAGAGCCAACATGTATTACATGCACGATGGTTTACCAACTCATAATGCAAGAATTATAAGAGCATGGTTAAACAAAAGTTATCCAGATACGTAGATCGAGCGAAATGGGCCAATGGCGTACAAGAACACTAGATATGAATCTCCTTGACTTCTTTGTTTTGGAGATTTTAGAAGGAGAAGGTTTATGCGATTCCTCCGGCTAATGAACAGCAAGTAATAAATCAAATTAACGCCACAATACAATTAATCACCACAGATATGTTGCAACATATCCTAAATTCAATTCCACAAA
This sequence comes from Dermolepida albohirtum, assembly GCA_031893035.1. Lineage (NCBI taxonomy): Eukaryota > Metazoa > Arthropoda > Insecta > Coleoptera > Scarabaeidae > Dermolepida > Dermolepida albohirtum. The sequence continues at coordinate 985,927 of JAVIWB010002358.1, forward strand.
TGCCTTGAATCCAATGCCTACCAGTTTCTGCATTTAAGTTAATTCTCATTATTATTATTATTATTGTTCTCATTATATTTAAATTAAACTCGTATTTTGTTATATCATTCGTACTGATTTATAGATGGTTTTATACCATGTCGTCAAATCTACTATTCTTTGAAGCAATTCGTTTGACTTAATAAATAACAATACGAGTTTTCTGTATTAGGATAATCGATTCAGAATTAAACAAAAAATTGCTCCACCTATGAATTATCCGAGAATTTATAATCACTCTGTATAACAGCGATTAGAAAAATTGCATGCATATTTATTGAGTGAGGAGTTTAGATTATTGCTATTGATATTTGTAAATTCGAAACAAAAATCGATAATTTTTACACCAAAAATATTAATCTAAATTTATAATTGTATCTCTGTTTAATAATATTAGAAAGTAAATAAAGAAATACATCGATTAAATTATAATTTAAGTTTTTAGTGAACTCCCAAGCATTGTCATTTAACCAAACTAGACTACTAATTTTTTAAGAATTTTATTCAAATGTGTAGACTATCCAACGGCTCGGAAATACCAATTAAATAATTATATACTGTATATATTTTGTATACATATATATATATATATATATATATATATATATATATATATATATATTCATCCTGAAGTTTTCACCTATGATCGTTGCTTCTTCGGGTATTTTACCATGTATCTTGCCAACCCAGAACAGTCCTTAGAAGGACTGTTCTGATGACGTTTCAATGAGGTTCCACTCATGATCTTCTCTTGACACTCATTCAGCTTTCCTCCTGTTTTAAGTCAAGATAAGAAGATGAGTGAAATTTCATCGAAACATCACCAGAGCTGTTCTCTTACGATCGGCAAGACACTCAGTAAGATACCCGAATAAATAGCAATGTATAATTAAGTTATTATATATTATTATAAAATTATTAAGTATAATAATAAATTAAATACTCATTTACTCATTATGCTGCAATACCTCAATATTTTGTTATATTTTTTATAACTTCCTCAAGGGTGCTGCAATTAATTAATCATAGAAACTAAAAAAAGTATAAACCACAAAGTAGTTACAACTAGAGTACTTGCTGACAAATATTCAATACATACATAAGAGCATTTACAATAAAAAGTTTTGCTGATAAAATGAGATTCGATACATTGAAACAACAAAAGAAAAATATCTTGAAAAAAAAAAGCTTTTCACACCAAAGTACTAGCAGATAAACTATTCGTCATGCAGACATGATAATATATATGTACATACATTAATTATATTCATAGATGTAATTTTAAACATTTTTTAAAATAATTTTAAAATGTTTGTGCAGAGTGAAAAACTGTTTTTATTGTAATGTATCCTTAGGTATTAAAGTACTTGCCAGTGTGCACATTTGTTGTAGTTTCTTCCGGATTAATTAATTGCATCACTCCTGAGGAAGTTATAAAAAAATATAACAAAATATTGAATAATGAACAAATTTGCAATAGACCTATAACCCTCATATACTATTTGCATTTTTATTATGCAAAATATGGACGATATTGATATATATATATATATATATATATATATATATATATATATATATATATATATATACAATATATATATTTGTGTGAACTAGATTAATTTTAATAATTTTATCTGCAAAATATACTTTTTTGTCTTAGGATCAACTCTAAAATGTTTCGAATGTATTGGACCACCTAATGGAGGTTGTGCTAACGCAAATGCCGCCGATCTAATAAAAATGCCTTGCCAACAAAATAAATTCATGAAAAGGCGTATTTCGTCGCATTTTGGTCTAGAAAATGCAGTAGATATTACACCTATATGCGTTCAAGCTGAAGTTGTGGGTAAGGAAAAAAATCCCTTTTTCATCATGAAAACTTCGATCAAACCAAGCTTAAATCCAATCTAACTGTTTTGCTGAGGCTTAGGAAGAAATTCCAACACATATAGCAAAACAAATTAGAATTATCTGCATTAATAGATTATTTTAACAAAAAGCAGTAAATTTCCAATTTATATTAGTAGTACTGGGGAATATGAAACGATGGAATTAAATAAGAATTGTTCCAGACCTACCCGAAATTATATGTGATAAGTTTTTTTTGTATACAAGTGTAATTAAGCTCCCAAACAGCATTCTATTCCACTACATACTAAATTCAGCAATTTATTAAGAACATATTTGTGAATTAAATGTTATTACTAATTTTACACAAAAGCTTGTTAAAATGAATACTGATGACTATCAAAGACAATAACAGGTTCATTTTGTTTTTAGCACAAGATGTCGTTGGGGTGGAACGTTTGTGCGCATTTGTACCACAAGGAACCGACTTTTGTGAGATGATTAAACCGATTATCAAGGTGAAAGAGTGTTCTACATGTACTGACGATTATTGCAATACAAAGCCGTATAATTAATCAATATTCCTTTATGTTAATGTAATTTCTATATCGAATAATAAAATATTTACTTTTACTTTGTTTTCTAAAGAATGAATGAACCCTATACAATTTTAAATGTTACATTCTCAATATTTTAATGTATTTGTATTTTACTTGAAAGAGGTCACCAATCTTAAAATAGCGATTACATTATTTTGATACAAGTACTTACGTAAATGTTTGTAAATGAACTATTAGTGAATGAATAAAAATAATATAAGTATATTTTCAAATCATACAAATCAATAATAATAAATTCAAATTTTCAACAGTGTTTAACCCTTTGCACTCCGTTGTAGTCGTATTTGCGACATTAAAATGCTGACAATAAATCCGCTGTCGCGGCTACGGCGACACGGTTGTTTTATTGACTCAGCGCCCTTAACACTTAGGTAAGCAAAATCGTCTGTTTATCTTATAGTGTTTATGATATGTTTATTATGTTTACATTATAGTAAGTGCTTTATTTAATTTCTTATCGTTACAATTATAACGTTATAACCCTTCGTGTAGTGAAGATAGAAGGAAAGATGAAAGGGTAGTTACGCTGTTATGCACCAGTGATAGCGCTGGATTCATTACAAAAATAAGATTTGTAAGAGGAGGTGAACAACAAAATGTGGAAAAGCCAAAAATTGTTGTTAACTACACGGCTTCAATGGGTGATGCCGATCACGCGGATCAATATGCATCATCATACTGTTTCCTAAGAAAATCTCTTAAGTGGTGGAGGAAAATGTTCTTTTGGGGAATGGAAATGTCTGCTATAAATGCATACATTTTATATAAGTGTGTAAAAAAAAGCAAGAACGGAAGATCACTGTCTCATTTGCAGTTCGTCAAGAGATTAGTCGATCAACTCATAGGTGAGTTCCACGAAGATCTATCAAAGCCTTCCACTTCAACACATGAAACAAGACTGGACAAAAGACTGCACATGGTGAGAAAAGGCAAGAAGAGAGATTGCATTGTGTGTTCTAATAGACAGGAAAAAGGACATAGACGCGAAACTTCGGAATATTGTGATACTTGTCCCGGTGAACCGCGAATGCATATGGGTGATTGTTTCCAAAGATATCACACTTTAAGAAATTTTAAGCCCTAAAATTTGTTTTTCTTTTATAATATTAGTTAGAATATGTGTCTTAATAAAATAGCTAAGAAATAAATGTTTTGTTTTATTGCAACGACTCTATTTTTCTTTACATCACAGGTATGTACTTGTAACTAATATAGTGCTGGAGTTATTGGTATCCTCCATGAGTTACTAGGCTGAAGTACAAAGGGTTAATATAACTCTATGTTAACTCTTTCAATACAAAATAAGAATATACAAGATATATCCATTCTAGACAAACATAAGGATTATTTTAGTCAATAATAATAACATAGCTTTTTGCAAATCTCTAAAATACTAAATTAATAACGATACACTGCAAATACAATATATAGACAAGTTTGAAACATATGAACGTATGAGACGAATTAATTACTTTAATCACTTATTTAAAAGGAATAAAGTCCATAAACCTCGCATATTTTATGCATATCGTGTGAAATATCATTATCTATTATAAATCATAAGTGCATTGCACGAAATCTAATTTAATTCTATGTACTTCTGTTAACACTATTATAATTTTAACTGAGCATATTTATAAACATACATGTACATTTCCTTCGATAGAAACATGCGGACCATATATTTTGTAAATGTTGAATATTATTGTAGAGATTTTATTATTATTATTATATCATTATGTATGTTAACACATATAGTCCAAGAACCTAAAACATATTTGTTTAGAATCAACTTATATGCACAATAACTATATAGTAGTGTTAGTTGATAGAAGGTTATCGTAAAGTTATTGATAGGTTTTATAAGCATTGATAAAGGTTCAAAAGTAAATATTACAATGACTAAAAGAAAGTATTGTTATGATAGTATATTGATTTTAAAGAAATAGGTCAGTATTTAAAAAAACATAACATAAATCAAACAAACACGAATATCAAATATAACAAGTCTTTTATTAAGCGCTTCCTATCTTTAAATTTAAATAAAACAAAGTGTATGTGAGATATCATCGAAATTTTGTATTCTGAAAGGCTTATCGATGCCATTATATATGGAATACAACATTGTGCAAATGTCCGCTGCGGCTTCACTGGGTGGCGCGCATCCGAAATGTTCAATTTTCCATGACTAGTGCATAAATCAGGCTGAATTTGACCGATGGTATGAGTTATGTTAGCTATGAGGGCCGCTGTGGTTTGTGGCTTATTCGTATAGACCCGCTACTTAAGAAAACCCCACAAGAAAAAGTCTAACAGGATCAAATCGCACGATCTCGGTGGCCAGTTCACATCACCTCCACATGAGATGACTATGCTCTCAAATCGCTTGTGCAGAATGTCCAATGTGCCATGAGCTGTATGTCTCAAAGACATATGGTCCATATGTCTTTGAGAACGACAGAGGCTAGGCTATCACCGTCAAGGGCGAGCGCTATAGGTCGATGATTACCAACTTTTCTTGGTCTAAATTGGATGATATGTACACCAACGACATATGGTTTCAACAGGATGGCGCTACGTGACATACAGCTCATGACAAATTGGACATTCTGCACAAAATCCACACCAAACAGCGATTTTTTCGGGATGCATTGGACGCTCTTGGATCTCATGTGGATTGGTATCGTCTCAAATTCGACAATTTTGTTTGTTGACGTACCCATTTATCCAGAAATGGGCCCCATGGCTGAAGGCGATTTTTTGATGAAAATTAGAGTCAGTTTCCAACTGCTGCACGGCACATTCAGCGAACGCACGTCGTAGTAAACAGTAAGCACAAAATTCTTTTTGCAAAATTTTTTGAATTCAGGTCTTTAAAATCCCCAACAATGCTTCAATTTGGCGACATGTCATATGTCGATCTTCGTGGATGATCTTGTGCAGAGCATCGACATTTTCCTGAATAACTTCCATTGTTAGTGAAAATGCTCTTGGATCGTCACTAAGACTAATTCATCCACGTTTGAATTCTCCATACTATCGAGAAATTGTTGACTGATTAATGCTTCATTGCCGAAAACAGAAACCAACTCGACGATGCATTTTTGTTGAGATAATTGCCTTTGAAGATTATAAAATACTATTCTGCAAAACGTTCTCTGTTTAATTCCATTTTTCAACTAACTTGTCAACTTGGATAGTTCTTGGATAGTCTTCTTCAATCGCTTCATTCCATCTTTTTCTAGATCTACCATGTTTCTCCTTTGCAATTGGTTTCTTCCAGGCTATATCTTTTACATTTCTATAGAGTTTGATTCTATCAAAGTGTCCCAGCCATTGCAGTCCTCTTACTTTGACCAATCGTCTGATGAGTGTATCTATAAATAGTTCTTAGACTTCTGCTTTGATGCTTTTCTTCCAACCCAACTCCAAAAATCCTCCTTTGTATTTTCGTTTTCTAGATGCCCAATTTCTGATAAGTTTGCTATTCAAGATCAATGTCTCATAGCTATATGACATAGTTGATCGTATTACTGTTTTATATATTTTTATTTTGTTTTCTTTGAAACTTCTTTTGATTTTAATATTGGTAATTTTGCATTTTGCACTTTGTAGGTGTATTCTCTTGTTCTCTTCATAGTCATTTGTTATTAATACTCCTAAGTTCATATATTCCTTCACTTCTACAAATTCACATATACTATGGATTTGCGTTTGTATTAGATTTCGTTTTGTGTCACTTTACACCAAAAAATGATGTTAGGTCAACTTTTTTAAAATTTTCTAGCGTTTTGTATGGAATATTCGTTAATTATTTTGTGCCGTGTATTCTATATCTAGTATTATATATTTTTTATACAACTAATCGTTACAGATATATGACTGAAAGAAGAAAAAATATTATAAAGTCGTATTAGTATTAATGATACATTAAAGAAATCATACTTAATGTGACACATGATGTGAGATAATGAGTTAAAATTATTACACATGACACAATTAGGTGACCTTAGTATTGCGTCTGTTCTGTTTGGTGCGCAATAAAAGTAATTCTGGTGACGGATATTTATTCTTGACACATTGAAATTATCTTTTATTAGTACAAAACTTAAATCAATGTAGAGAACTTTATATAAAAATTTTACGCCATTTACATTTCTTCTAAGTTATAGAAACGTGAAATGAAACTTATTAATTAAAGTTTTATAGTCACGTCCTCTATCTGAATAAACACCATTCTCCAAAAATATAAGATACTTTATTAATCAGCTTTGAATACATTGAATACGATTAATATGTATATATAGCGTAAATTAAGTTAGTGATCGATATTCTATTTTAGATTTTTCAGAAATTTTTAGAAATTAATATTTTAGATTATCAAATTATATGTATATTACGAGAGTATCTGCTGCTTTTGTAAATGAATCCTCTTATTATCATTATCATTTACGTGCTTCCTATTTTCATGTGTGAGATACCATTATACATTTATGTACTAATATCTAACGGAAGATACTTGTTTCCACACTACTTTCTAATAGAATTGTAGTCTCTTGATATCATTAATAAAGGGATGTTCATAAAGAAATGACCATTGACAAATGGGGCTAGATTTGATCCCTGCGGTACGCCTGATGTTAGGCTAAATACAATAGATGTGATGTGATATCTATATGTTGTAATACATAAACCAATAAATGATATCAACACTACTTTCTAAAAAGCAAAAACATTTTTTTCTGCCCTTAAAAACATATTCTAATTGCATTCGATAGTATCATCAATACTACTATATACATTGGAATGTACTGAACAAGAAGAACTGGTCTAAATTATTTTTCATCATACACTTCGACGATATTCGTATTGTTGTCCACACTTTGACAAGGGTAAGATCATTAGTGTTAATTATAATTACACGGAAAAGTATTAGTCCACTTGCATTTGTCTGGTGTTTAGAGTTAGTAACTTTGTAAATCGTTACACAAACTTTTTAACAAAGTATAAACAATATTATGTACAAAAAAGTCATAAGAAATGAACAATATTGAAGTAACAATGCAAAAAGCAAAAATTTTATTCTCTCTCGTACTTCACTATTGTTAATGGAAAGCTAAGCAAACTGTTGATAAGAAAATTGAAGGAAGCCATCTTTTGTTGCATGTTTTGCATTAACATTAGTTTCTTTTCGGAAAATATCAATTTAATATTTTACGATTATGTCTAAGAAAAGAAAGGTATTATTTCTTTTTCTACCGTTATTATAATATAAAAGTTACGAGAGCATTTTATTGTGAAAAACAAAATCCAAGGATTAAACATTGATAAAGGTCCGATAATATATTCTTGCCTTTTTGAATTCTTGACGGATACGACGGTTAAAATAAGTTCGTAAGTGGAAGCGGCGGTGGACTTTACCGTAAACTTTACGACTAGGAAACATACGAGATAGCCTTTCATTTATTTTCTTAATACACTTTTAGCCATAAATCTGCTGTCATTGAATTGATTTCTATAATATATAAATGGATCGATATAGAATTTAAGTTGAATTAAGAAGTATACTATATACGAGGGTAGCCGTTTATATTTCGGACATAGCAAACAAAAAAAGTTTTTTATTATCGAAAATAGTTTTATTGCTTTTCAAAATAATCTCCTCGAAAATGCACAATTGCATTCGTTTAAACTAATCCGAAAAGCATTGCTACCACTGTAAAGACAGTTTCTCCAAAATATGAGTTTTGAATGCCTCAACTGCCTCTTCCGGCGTAGAAGACCGTTGACCACGAAGTATATTCATTACGTGTGGGAACAAAAAGAAATCACAGGGTGCTAGATCAGGGCTGTACGGCGGATGGCTCATCAATTCAATGTTTTGCCAGGTCAAATATTCAATTGTTTGAAGCGACCTGTGAGAGCTCGCATTGTCATGGTGAAGAATGATCTGTCGTTTTCGGTTTGTTTTCCTTATTTCTTCAAAAACTTTTGGCAAACAAATAGTTCTATACCATTCGGAATTGACCGTTCTACAACTCTCTAAGGCGCGGTTGCAACGAGACCGGTTCTTAGGAAAAAACAAGCGAACATTTGTTTTGATATGCTCCAAGCGCGAACAACTTTTGTTGATTTTAGCTCATTTTGGAATATCCATACAGTCGACTGCTGTTTACTATTGGACTTATGCGTATAGATCCAAGATTCATCGCCTTTGACGACTTTATAAATGTTCTTTGAGGCAGCGCCATTTTGTTTTTTACGCATTTCTTGGCACCAATCGACGCGAGTCCTTTTTTGAGTGGTTGTCAAATTATGTGATACCCAACGTGAACATAGCTTCTTAACGGCTAAATGTTCATGTAGGATCTCATGCACGCTGGTGTTACTAATACCTAGGGATGCCAGGATCTCACGGTATGTTACATGACGGTCTTGCATTATCAATTCAGACACTGCATTAATGTTTTCCGACATTTGTGGGACGACATTCACGAAATTCATCGTCCAAAGTACGCCATCCAAGTTTGAATTCATTATACCAACGATATACTGCAGTTTTCGATGGTGCTTCGTCACCATATAAAGAATTCAGCTCGTCGATGCATTCTTGTTGAGATAATCCACGTCGAAAGTTATGAAAAATAATTGCACGAAAATGTTCGCGAGTTAGTTCCATTTTTTCGCTGACATAAAATTTTACTTTTACTGTCAAGAACAGAAATAGCGACCGGATAATAAAACTGTCAAGGTAAATATATTGTCAAAAATGACACAATGACACAAAAATGACTTCACGATGCAATCATCAGATCGGAGGCAACACTAACAATGTTGCCAGTTCCCGAAATATAAACGGCTACCTTCGTATTAAATTTTGCGTACAATAAATCAGTATGTATTTGTTGGTTAGCGGGGAAGTTTTGTGGAATTATTCTGTACGAGTTTTATCGTGGATCCAGTCGCAGCACATTAAATATATACTAATGACTTAATTGTCGAAATATGTATATAGAATACAAACATTTATGGGGTAAAAGATTTTATTTACTTTATTTTGATTAGTATGTTTACATAATTACTTCAATATTCTCTATTTCTTCTGGTGTTTTATATGTGTAACAGTTTATGAAACTATTAATCCTAAATAACAGAGGGACGCAAGTGAACAAATATTTTTGCGCGTAACTGCATATTATACAAATAACATTACTCTATTCAGGAATATCTGCATTGTTTAAATAAAGGGTAATGTATGATCTCTAAATTCAAATAATTTGTCAGTTATTCATAAGAAAGTCATTATTATTTAATTTAAGGGTAAACACAAATACTACTTTAACATTGTTACTATTAACAGACAGTATATTCTGAGTCAAAGTTCCTAATAATACCAGGTGTAGCTTTCGATGTTTCCATAAAGTGCAATGAAGAATTGATTCTGTATGTAGTAAAAACGGGGTAATTTATGTTATGCGTTTTCGTATTTGAGAGGATTGGTGAGTAAATATATTCTATGGGATATATATTACGACTACCGTTATTCCCTATTGAGATTTAAGATTGTTATTTAAGGTGGCAGTAGTAATATACACCAAATATTTATTGTACAAGAAGATACTGTGTGTAGTGTACATAATCGTACATAATACAAATGACATTTTCAATACAATAATATTTTAATAGTTACTATAATTACTTTATCTGTTCATAATTATGTTGCTTGGAACAAATCTAATTACTGTAACTTTAAACATCGTTAAAATAAACCCAGATTACCTTTTTATATATGGAACTTTTAGTGCTCTATTCTTAAACTGTGAAGCAAGCTAAAATATTTTATATACTCTTTAATTGCAAAATGTCCTTTCGCAGTTACAGAATAATGCGCGAAGTTAAACTTCTCAAGATTAGTGTTGGAAGTAATAATAACATAAAACAAATGAATCATTATTATAGTAATAAGGTATAATTACTAAAACGTTATTTTGAATTATATTTGATTAATTAAAGTTGTAAATTCCACAACATTTATTAAAAACGATCTTAAAAGACAATGTCTACTATCTAATAATAATTAGAGTTGAACACTTTTTCCGAAATGCAGGGATGTATCGTAGAAGAGACAGCCGTCCAATGCGAATAAAAATAGTGAGACTAGTTAGACCCGAGCTATATTAGTATGTGGATGTCCATTTCACAGATCGATAACTGTTACACGGTAAATATAATAATTATTAAAGCTAGATTATGAGATCGAACACTGAAGTAAATTAAGTATTTGTGTAGACAGTTAGCAGCGTAGGAATCGATATCCCATAGTGGATGAGATCAGAGAAAGAACTGCAGCATCAGTTATGCTATGACAGTTGTTTCAGTGAGGCGTGTTCTCCGCAATGAAAATACATATATTCTTATATGCAGAAAACGACCGTTCCACTTCTATTCATGTAATTTCTGCGTAATTGAAACAATTTTTGAAATTATTCGATGGATCTGTACATGCAGCATGTGTTTTGAAATGTTAACATCTTAATCTGTCTTTAATACACTCTCTAACTTTGCCACAACACGATCATTTATTTGTTTCACTGGCAACACATAACAGTGAATGAACATTGTCCAGTGAGTCCTCTAACAAATCCAAAGGATTTTGTAAACTCTCTATTGTTTAACTAATCCCGAGTAATTTTTCTGAATAGTTTGTGAATCTCTTTCAACATGACTACCTCAAAATTTCGTCTGACTTTTCTTGAAAGAATTAAAGCTTGTGAAACAACGGACTTTATTTTTTGAAAGTACTTACAATAGTATAGCGCCGCCTGTAACCAAATTCCCCTGTTCATCCCTAAAGTATGATAGATTCTGGAACTGCCTCGAGTAGTGACTCGTCACTAATTACGATCTATAATTGAGAAATTAGCAACAGTAACTAACACGTAATATAAGAAAATATTTTCCGTGTTTGCAATATTATTTTATACAAAGACCTTCCCCCATTCTCCAACGCGTTCATGCATCTTGGCCTGTAGATGCCTTTTCTTCAGTGTTTAGGTTAAACGCTGCTTTTTTACAGACCGGTGACATTTAAATCCTGCAGCATATAATCGAGTTCGTAAGGTCCGCTCTAATAGCTTTATGTTATAGGATTGCAGAAGATGTAACAACTCTATGATGAAAGGTTGTTTATTTTGAAAACAATGTTAATAATTCTTCTATCCTCTATTTCAGTAATTTTGCGTGGCCGGTGACATTGTTGTCGACCGCTTCATATTGAGACCAATTTTTCTTTCATAAATGTTTTAATTCATACCAATATTCGGCGCGAAACTTTTATTTTTCTAGCAAATTCGTTACGAGAACACAAACCAGTCCCTAATAAAGTTTCTGTTCTAATTATTTCACTGCTCGCTATATCTTACTTCTTGCACATACTGTATAAGTTCGTTATAGAAATAATATGAAAGTAGTACATCAGTAATTTAACTATAAGACACTAAACCAAAAACGGTAAATGCCTTATCACAAACATAGTCTTCTAGGGTTCTAACAATTCTGAATAAATTTCACTTGTAAACACATTATACCACCCTTTCACCTTCCCAGAATTTAGCAAGCAATAAGAGATTAGCGACCCCGAAACTTAATATTATGAATGAAATAAATATACGTATACTGTAAGCTAACAGTCTGCCTGTAAGAAATATGCACAACTTTCCGTGATAGTACAATAATATGTACTTAAAATATATTATTCATCATAACTGAAACTGTGTTAATTTAATTATCAGAAACTGTAATCAGTGAAAATTCAAAATCAAATAATATTATAGTACTTACATAAATAAAAAATATGATGCTGCAGAAGTATTATCTTCATTACAGTTTTTACGAACTAACCGAAATGTAAATTTGGAAAAAACTTTCAAATTATTCTTAATTAATAGTAAATTTTAAAAATGTTTTATGACTAGTTAATTTTTTGTGAGTAATTTGCATTTATGTTTATGCTATTCCATACGATAACTGACAGTTCTAACTTCATGTTAAACATATTGGGCGATTTGGCTGTGTTTCATATTTTATAAAAAGGCCAAAGTGTGCATTTTCATCATATTTTATTCTTTTAGTCCGTGTGCGCTTCAGGCTTGATCAATATGATACAATACTTATTCGAAACACAATTATGCTATAGATTACCAACTTCAGAGCTAGCGGCTCCGACCGACCTTAAACAAAACAGCACGCAAACACGCCTCTGCTCTTAGACTTTGCGATGGAAGTGTGCGAAGAATTCTTCATAAATTCGAATGCATCCACGAAAAAAGAGAGTAGCACAGGAATTGAACAAGAGAGACAGGAAAAGCCGCAGAGCATTGTGTTCAGCAATATGTCTCTCTTGCAGCTGTTGAATTGTTGAGTAACGAGGCCCATTTTCTCTTGCGTAGCAACGTGAATAAACAAAACTTCAAATACTGAGCCAAGGACAACCTTCGTCAGTTATACGAACGACTTTTGTATAGTCCTCAAGTGCATGATAATAAAAACCGGCATACTTCTTCAATGGAAACAATATTATAGTCACTGTGAACCCAGATTAATATTATAAGGTTTTAGAGACCTTCCTGCGACCCAAATTAAATGAATTTGATGCTAGAGATAGTATTTGGTTTTAATAGTATGAAGCAACAACCCACACTTCTCGACGTGCTAAGAGGATTTTGAGGAAGATGTTCTCCGATCATTTGATTATGGCATCGTATGGCTCGTCCAATCACTAGATTTGACGCTATGTGACTGTTTTTGGTGAGGCTTCCTCAAAGAAAATTCATATGAAATGACACCGAGAAAGGTACAACTTTCTTAGCCTCCTGCAATGGTGTGCGGACAGTAACAATAAGCATTTTCCTGATATAATTTTCAAAACCAAATAAAACAAAATAGCATTATAAAGGCTGACCACGGGATGTATTTACATTTTTGATGCGACTGTACTCGGCCTCGGCAAATCATGGGGGGAGGGGCGGGCGGTCATTCACCTCCCAAGCAGTGGCCATTTAGGTATTCCAGTCGCAATGTAGCCGTGGACAGTTCAACATCGCGTGTTTACGTACGATTCTTATGTAAGAAACAATAATTCAGTGGTAGCGGCTCAGCGTGATTTTCGCATTCATTTTAACGTTGGACGGCATGGAGCCGTACCTACCCGACCAACGATTATGAAATGGGTTACAAGTTTTCGGTCCACAGGCAACATTATGGGGAAGAAACCACCAGGCGCTACACGAACAGTGAGGACTCCGGAGAACATTGACAGAGTGAGAACAGCAATGATTAGGAGTCCTGGTCGTTCAGCTCGACGGCACGCATCTTCATTGCACATGGGACGTGAGTCGGTCCGAAAAATTTTGAAACGGGATCTCAAATTTCATCCTTACAAGATTGTGTGTGTACAGGAGTTAAAAGAAACTGACTACCCCCAACGGCTGGATTTCGCTACTCAAATGCAAGTTCTCCTTCACGATGAGCCTGACGTTCTGATTTTCATGAGCGATGAAGCTCACTTTTACCTAAATGGGACAGTGAACTAACAGAACTGCAGATACTGGGCAGAGGAAAACCCAAGACAGCTTCATGCGAAACCTCTCCATTCGCCTCGTATGACTGTATGGTGTGCGGTGTCGAGACAACATGTTATTGGCCCCTTCTTTTTTGAAGAGGATGGAGTTGCGGTGACAGTGAACGCGAATCGGTACGTGCGTATGATCAACGATTTTTTTTCTTACAACTGCAGATGCTCAACATGCAACAGGACATATGGTTTCAGCAAGATGGAGCTACTGCACACACAGCAAGAGTTTCGATGACGTTGCTGCGAAACTTGTTCCCAGGTCATGTCATTTCAAGATTTGGAGATGTGCCCCGGCCTCCTCGTTCTCCCGACCTCAACATCTGCGATTTTTTTTTGTGGGGACATTTGAAGGAGAAAGTTTTTCAAGGCAAACCTCGTAATTTGGAAGATTTGAAAGAGGCAATTCGTGAAGAGGTGGCACTAATCACCGAGGAGACATTACAGCTAGTATGGCAGAGCTTCCTCAACAGAATTGAAAACTGCATCAGAGAAGACGGCCGTCACCTTCCTGACCTTATTTTTGCAAGTTAAATTAAATGGCATATCCTAACAAACATGTCAGAAAAGTAAATATATTTTTTGTTTAAAAAATTAACACCGTTTTGCTGTTTTCAAAATGTTAATACTTCCCGTGGTCAACCTGTATATACTTTTTGAAAATGAAAACGAAATTTTTATTTTTCACTCTATTTGGATTTTATTAGCCCTACAAATGTCTGTTACTTTTGCAGTACCATGTACATCACCAACGTTTCTACTTGAATTCATACCTTTCCCGACATATACATATGTAGATATTTTAACTCACAGTCATATTAATTGATTAATATTTTCGTCGTTATTCTTTCTTTCCATCTGAGTATTGAAATTGCGTAACAACTATACATATATATACATTTCGCGACAGCCAGTCGCGAAAATTTTCTTACTTATATTAAAATTATCAAATGTGAATAACCAACTTTAATATCTATTTATATCTATTTCCATTTAACGTTAAAAAACGTTAAAAAACGTTAAAAAACAACAATTAAAGTACTTCTACGAATCGCTAAGTTTTAATAGACAGTCGAGCTATTCACGATATATTAAAATATTGAAGATTTTACAGTTTTTTGTGTGTTATACATTTTATTAATTTTTTACATGTATAAATTATAGTCCTAAATACCTTGCACTTTTAACAAAATATCACCGTTTTAATTGTTAATTAAGAAATGTTTAAAGTTAAACTGATAGAAATCACATTAAAAATGTTTCTATACATGTATAATATATATAATTTCAATAAATAATAGAAAAGGAATGCCCTTAAAGTCTCATCGTCCGTTGGCCTCCTTTACATTTCAACATTCTTTGCATGCGTTTCGTAGAAGACCAACTAATTTTGTGTCACAATATAATAATAATTTTATTTCAAATTTGTAATCTACATTGATTTACAATAAAAAAATGTCAAAAGGAAAGGGATATAAAGATATCTACAGTTAGAGAAAAAAACAATTGAACAAACTAATTACAAAATACAAAATGGACGAAATAATTCAAACTTCTATTCTACTTTAAATATTTTTTTAGGTCATAGGGTTCTAAACTGTTAGTAATATTGAAATGGCCTGCTTATATTTATTTATATCGCTCAGAATTTTTAAATGTTGAGGTAAGTAATTGTATAATTTTATGAATTAATTGTGTAGTTTTTTTCTACGTTTTTTTTGCCAATGTCAACCGATTTTAGGAAAACTAATAACGTATTATAATAATGTTCCCTTTCAAGTTGGAGTTGGTGTCTTTGATTGATTGCAAATATTAATCATTCATACAAATAATGCATACGCAGTTAGTATGCTCGTTACTTTGAAAAAAACCTGTGCATGATGCCCTCTAACGTACTTTCATAATAATTCTTATCTCTTTTTTTAAGATCTTAAACTGTTGAATACTATGTTATCGGTCAAAAGCGTCTCTTTCACTTCATAGATATTCAATAAAGTTCGTGCCTGAAAACTGTAGCTATATGTGTTATTGCTTTGTCACATTATATAATAACCACTTTTACTTTCTTTGTAGTATGCTCAAAATCGTTGTCTTGTTGGACCGTATGCGACTCTCAAAATTGTAATTTTTCAACATTACTGTTAAGATTTTATTTTAAAATTTAAGTCCCGCTGCACCCAAATTTATATACCGTGCCTGATATTTGCTGTTCATCTAGGTGTTAAGTGTTTTCCGTATAAGAACTCTTCCAACAGATCCAAAAAGATTGAATTTATCTGCTTCTGGGTTTCCGGGCTGGATCCGCGTCACTAGTATATCTGCCGACGTTTCGTACCCATTTGTATGGGACATCTTCAGGGCTGAACTACTGCACTGAAACTGGTGTAAGTCGATGGGGGACGTGTTTATATATGGATAATGGGTCATGGGTCAATGGAGCGTTACGGTTACGGTTGGGTAGATTAGAGATGCAGGATTGCCAAGCGTTATGTAGGGGGTAGCCATCATCGCGGTTAAGATTATTGGGGTGCTTAAAGATCTCTATAGTTTCACGGATTTTGCGACCATAGAAGTGGTTAGTGCGGGATAGGATCTTGGTTGAATTAAACTGAATATGGTGCCCGGTTTCCAGCCTATGCTCGGCAAGTGCAGAACCGGCTATGCGCAGCAACCTAGTACAACGCGCATGTTCAGAAACACGAGTGCCGACAGACCGCTTTGTTTCACCAATATATGCCCTGCCGCATGAACAAGGAATTTTCAGTGCAGTAGTTCAGCCCTGAAGATGTCCCATACAAATGGGTACGAAACGTCGGCAAATATACTAGTGATGCGGTTCCAGCCCGGAAACCCAGAAGCAGATAGCATGAACCACGACCGCGGAAGTCTACGTACCAAATTAGATTGAATTTACTTTCGCGTCTCTACAAAATAATGTTCCAAAAAAACTGGACTCTTATCAACGAGGGTTTTGGAAAATTCAATTTGTTTTTGCTAGTTTATTTATTATATCCTGAATTTTTAATAATGCTACAGTCTGAAGTACAAATTCTATATTATAGTCTCTTTCAATCATACCCACAAATTTAGGCGTACTAACTCTTGTATCATCTCGAATTGTTCCCAAAATCGTACATCCGTGGTTCACTTCCAACTTCTGTGAGCGACCTGAACGTGCTTGACTAGCATTATTGGTTGTTTCTTTCAATCTGCATTGCACTAAAGAGTTCAAAAACGTTTACAATCTCTGAGAGATTCACCTTCATTTGTTAATTTAATTATTAACTCACGAAACTGGTAATTCTACAACGCAGTGAATTATGTTCGTACTGCTTCGTAAATTATGTACAACTAACATCAATCCATTGGTCTATATTGCTTTTGTTAGACTGATAGGTATAGAAACGTTTTCAGTGATTCGCTGATTGCTCGTAACAAAGGGTTGTAATCATGACTTTTGCGAATTGATTAATGATTCTACCTAATTTTAGCAAATACATATATATATATATATATATATATATTGTATATATATATATATATATACAGAAAATAATTTCTTGAATTTTTACACTTTGGCGTACCCGGTTAAAGGCGGTATTTTACTCTGATAATTATTTGAAGCAAATAAATGCCATAATTTTACACGTCAGTCAAATTTCCAATTGTTTCGTATCAAGAGTTTTTATCTGACTGTATATTAGAAGACAGTAAAATCGTTTCGTTCGATCCCTTTGAAAACTATCATATTCCTGTCCTGTAAGATAAGGGAATCCCCACGAATACTTGTCTCGTAAGTTTATATAACATTGCGCAAACAATGAAATTACAGGTAAATGACGCATATTGAAAACTAACAGTAAATAACCAAAATATAACGCTTTGTTAACCACGAAGGTCAATTATATATATTTATATGAAAATAATTCATAAGTTGGATCAGTTTATATCCAGGAAGGCATCCAACATGTACATCTACTCAAAGGTACTGTGTTTCTTTATCCTGGCTACTATCTTCAACGAAGGTAACTAAATTAAATAGTTATAAATACACTTACATATATAACAATAAACGTAAACGGATTAAAATAGTGTAATTTAAAGTTAATTTGATTAGTTTCGCTTTTTCTAATAATTTGCAGAAATCTGAATTGAAAAAAAGGAATGTTACAAATACATTAACGTACCTGCTAAATATCTCTTATGAAAACATATATTAGCTCATATGTACACACATGTATAATATAACAATATAGAAACGCGATTTTATAATCCATGCCTGCACATTCAACAAAAAATTTAGTATAAATTTAGTCTCATGCATAATTAAAATTTAATTTTTTTGTGTAAAAACAATACAAATCTTGATTTCAATTAGATGACCATATAATATTACTAAGAGATGATACTATCTACTTCTATATTAATACAACGAAAACAACAAATAACTAAACATTGTAACTTAAAATAAAATATTAAGAATAAATAAATTGAAGTCTAAGGCTAAACTTATACAACCACTCACAAAAGTTTTCGTATTTTCCTTGAGTGTTTAAAAATCATCAAATGTAAACATCCAATTATGACTTCTGGACTTCCCAAATTCTTCGTGTACGATTGGCTCATAATATTATACGGCCTCTAATAACTATTTTTAATTTGCCCATGCGAACTTCTACTTTACCTGAGTTTTAGAAGCTACGTCGGATGAGACCTATTCACAATAGTTATCTGTCAAATGTATATAATTATCTTCCCATCAGTATGTTGCCTTGTTGTGCTAAAATATACTAGCATCTGTTACACTTCGAACTTTACAATTGCCTTAAATATTATATCTCAATCATACAACATGTATTTATGTTTGGCCATTCGACGATGACTAATTTAACTGAAATAACAGCTACGCAACACAACTACCTGTACAACTATTAACGCATCGCCGTTGTCTATACTGATTTTGCGAAGACATTTGACACTATTAACCACCCTCTATTGATTTCGAGGATGTCGCTGGTTTTTCTGCATTCCTTAACATTATTGCTTCTTATTTGAACAACCAAACCTGTTACGATTCTTACAATGGTTTCATCTCGAACACTTTTATAGCGTTCAGGCGTGAAACAAGTCTCTAAAATGAGACCTCTTCAATCAATGACAATCCATGACCTAAAGGTCATGTACAAAATTTTGTCAAACATCAAGACATCAATACTGTTCATATTTGCTGATATTACTTACTCTTAGAGCCGTAATTCTATTTGCTATCCTTATGGATTGTCGACTTTTTTACTAGTCAAACTAAAAGAATGTATTTGGCTGTTCTATTTGATTCAACCCTCCAATTTTCTAACTACATAGCTAATACAGGTAACTTAACTTCTCAAACACTCAGCTTTGTGATTAGATCTGGTAGAAAATGTTCTAATCTTTCAACATTAAAAGCTTGCAACTCTTTAGTGCATTCAAAACTTGGAAATGCCTCCAGTTGCCTAGTATCAAAATTATCTATACCAACAGCTTTCGCTTGAAAGTGTTCTAAACAGATTTGTCAATATATTTAAAATTGATAGCATATACTCTCCTCTGGGAAGTGACTCATTACTTCCACGATTTCTTCCATGATTTCGTCTCCTTAACTTCTAGAAGAGATTTAGACACCAGTAAATTCGTAATTTAACTCGTAAACAGTAAAATCCATTCCCCATCACTGCTTTCTCAGATCTCTCTAGGATACCTTTTTAATTGAAATTGCTCAAACTAATGGTTATCATAAAGCATCACTTACACATATACCAATAGACTGAACACCGGTCATTTTGTCATCTATTATTTTTCTTTTCTCATTTATTATTATAATTACATTTATTTCTCTTATTTATTTTTGGTTTGTCTTATATTATTCTGAGGTTGTTGATTTATATCTTGATTTGTTAGATAAATTACCCACCTGCTTTCTTTTTTATGTTTTTTAGAATAGTAAGTTTTTAGCCTATTGTACATTATCTATTTTTATTGATATATAATTTTTTTTATTTATTTAACGTAATCAACGTATTCTCCTTGCATCTCACTAGTTTTATTCCACCGATAGTCTTTTCGTTCCTTCAGAGTAAGTAAACTTCATGAAATATGCGTTAGTGTCAGTGATAGCCGCCTCATTTGATCCAAATCTCTTGCCACCAAGCCAAGTTTGCAGATTGAGAAAAGGGAAGCCATTTGAGGGTTTCACATTTTTTCCAATGAAACAGTCGAAGTATGTACACGTGTATTATCCTGAAGAAAAAGCACTTGTTTCTTCTTTACATGTGCTTTTGTCGTTACATCGCATCGTGTAGTTGATCTAAAAATAATGCATAGCATTAAAGCTCGCAAGTTGAGTTACATTACACTTAAATTGTAATTTTTAAATTACATACAACTGCGAAATACTTACCTAGCGAATATTAAAAATTTGGAAGGGAGCAATGTAACTTCTGCCACATGGCTAATGTTTTTCACGATCGGTTCTTTAACGCTGCGACTATATAAAGAGAAAAATCGTTCGACGGTTAAAGATGTAACATTTGCATGAGAAAAATGATCTTTATAACTGCTTAGGATCTACAAGGTCATTATTACCATAAAATTACCTTAATTTCGTAAAACCAACATTTTTGTTGAGACACTGTTCAATTTTTGATTAACACATCCATTTTTCTCGTCATTTAAATCGTGTAGCATTAACTGCAAGTAATTTACTATTTGCGCTGACTCTGCGAAAAAGGAAGAATCTAGTTCATTACAGATTGATGAACATTATGAATAGATTTCGAATCGACTTGAACTTAAAAGTCTTCAAACACTATTTGACTATCCTTGGTTGGAGCTGCTTCTGTAGCGTAAAGTTGTACAACACACCTTACTTTTTCAAAATGTTCTGGAATGTCGCGATAGTCTTTGCGAAATTTATGAATTCTCTTAAACAGTTTGCGAAATTCTGCTTTCGTCTGTGATATTATCTGCATATGTCTAGGTAACAGTTACGAATAGTTTCTGCTACCAGATGTAAAACTAGCAGTACATACGTAAAGTATAGTAAATTAGAACAGACTGTTTTCAGTAGTCTGTCCTACTACTATCACTGCACGAATCATGGAGGACCTCTCATCTGTAGCAAACATTAAGGCTTAAGTAGTCGAAACTTGAAATGCTTATATACACCACACACATACCACCTGTGAGTCAGTATATTCGAAATCTGGAAACCCCTCTATAACTTTTTGAATTCTGTAAACGAGCGAGCAATTTTGTTCCCACGTAACAGTTTATCAGTATATATATATATATTATATGCATTTCCCTATTAATATGTACCTCACCAAACCTCTTACAATACTGACTGCCGATAGATAAGGAAGATACGCAGATACGCATACGCAGATGTGCGCTCCCATTGTACGTTACTGAAGGTGAGTCGCAACCTACATATTATTCACCTTTTATAAGGTTACCTTGAAGATATTCAATTAGGAGAATTCCACTGCAATCCCAAGAGACAGCAGCCGTAATCTTTTCGACCAAGAGGACGGCCTTTACCTATTTCAGAGTCTCAATCAATTATTTCAATTGGTCCTTCATTTAGGGTGTATAATAGTATATCCATATATATTGCATTTGTAGTTCACGAAAGAGCAATACGATACCCAACTTGCACATAATTTTTTCATACTGAATTCATTATGCAAAATAGAAACTGTGAGAAATGTGTGGAGGTCATATTATGAATTTTTTTAGTCACTTCTACACACATCTTTTGGGCATGCACACTGTTGTTCAAGTTATTCAGGTTGTGGTCCAGGCCACATTTAAACTCACCATCGCTCTATGGTTGCAACCGATGAATATTGGTCGCTCTAGATAGACTCCAGTTAAGCTTTGGTTTCATATTTTGTTTTATTCTTTAAAAATAAGATTAATAAAATAAGTTAGTCACTGATCGGTGCTCTATTTTTTCCTTGTTTCAAGACAAGCTGAAGAACAGTTAATTTTCCAATCTAATAGTACCTTTGCTGACAGAGCAAGCACAACCTTTGACAGTTATATTTTTAAGAATAACCCAGTTAAAAAACATTGTTTTAGTAGTATCATACTAAAGTTTTTATTAGATGTCTTATGAGTGTTAAGTTTTTTATTACACTCTGCACTGGAGAACGCACTTTACCGATAAATTTAGCTGTTTGTACTAAGAATTTCTTTTCTTTGTGTAGTTTTATTATTAACTCGCGCTTATCACAAAACATGTATTTATTTTTGCAACTCTTCGCAAACAGAGAATGCTTATTTTTCGCAAATACGTGATGCGTGATGTACATCATAGAATAAACTTGCAGGTGATTTTAATGGAGCCTGTGGTTGATTAACTTGATCACTAAGGTTGCTATATAACCCCTTTCCACATTAATTTTCGTAATTCTGTATACGTATTTCGACAACTAAGTTGTCATCATCAGCAGAAAAATTAAGCTATGATGCACGTGGAGAACTACGGTAATAAATACCCGTACAAAACAATTAATCTCGCACACGATTCGTACCGATGAAAGCCAAGACGCACGCTTTCATCGGTACGGATCGTGTGTAGATTTATTACCGTAGTTCTCCGGGTGCAACACTGCTTAATTTTTCTGCCGATGATGACAATTTAGTTGTCGAAATACGTATACAGAATTACGAAAATTAATGTGGAAAGGGGTTAGTGATCAAATAGAATAAACTGTCCGAAAACTTTTCTGGTATTCAAACTACAAGAACATTTACCAAATGTTTTTGTAGTTTTCAATAATAGATTTCATATTGCTATTATATTAAAATTCTTTAATTAAATCGGATGTTCATATTTAATGATATTCATTATTCATGGGATGTATTAAAACTTTTGTGACTAATTTTAAACAAAAAATAAAACAATCTCACCGTGCCATCAACTAAATCAATTTCAATTTAACATAAACTATTGACAAAAGGACTTGTCGACACATTTTTTTTACTTTTAGGTAAGGCGCTTAAGTGTTACGAATGTCTTGGCCCACCAAACGGCGGTTGTGCAAATGCAGTATCCACGGACTTCATAAAAGAAACCTGTTCAAAAGATAAATTCATAGGCAAACCGCTGGCATCATATTTTCAGCTAGAAAATGCAGCAGATGTTTCCATATCTTGTGTTCAGGCAGCAGTTATTAGTAAGTAATAAAATTCAATCACAGTTCATGCACAGAAATGAATTATGTTTGAATTTATTTGGGATCAGTCATAAGTAATTACAATCTCAATAAAACAACCGTATTCGTTACCACTGAACAGCTTGTTGATAATGCAAAGTTCAGGAGCTGGTTGTCGAAATTTTTGCTCATCAAAATATTTTGCAGTTATCAAAGGAGCTGAAAACTACACAATGCAAGATGAGAATGGTGGAGTAGTAGAACAAAGCAGCAGAACGCTAAATTTTTTTCCTTTGCTAGTCTTCTAATATGCAGTTTTGTGCTATTATTGGGGGGAAAATATTTTTCTTATTGATGAATCCAGAGCGGTTCTTGATCGAACTTAAAAAATTTAAATTTTATCCCACTCAATTCACTGCTTTTTTACAAGCTTGTTGTATCTAACCTGTGTTTAACATCATAAAATGTTTAGGAAGCGAATCAATTCTCTTGAAAACACTTGTTACTACAGATAAACGACCCGCTTTGTTTCCTTCGCAAAGAGTATGTGAAACTCAAGCACCTTACTAACTATTTTTTAAATGGCAGCATATTATAACATATTTAACTTCTTTGATAACTGAATACTTTGCCGTAGATTACCTCCCACCAATGATGTATCTTCAGAATAAAATTCAATAATCCTCATATGCATTTACTGATCGGTTATAACTTTTTCACCTTATACACTATATTAATCACTATCAATGCCTTCTTCTCAAAGCTTATAAATTTTTAGTTTCATTCCAATGTGTACTGAGGGACACTCATCTATTGCTCACGGATTCAGATCTGCTGATTTAATAGTCAGTAGAATGATAAACGCAGAAACGCATCATTACGATTTGTTCCTAGAAACGCAATTAATTATTAATTAAAATTAGTTAATGTGACGATATGTGAAATTCCTTTTCATTCAAAAGTTTTATTTAACACTTTTACACTTGGATAATCAAAAGTTAATTCTTTAAGTTTTATAACGTATATTATTATACAAAATTATAAAATTCATTTCATTTGGAAACAGTAATCTTCTAAAATTTAAAACGAATAGTAAAAATTAATTAATTAATAATTAAATTAATACTAAAGTTTGTACATCAACATTCCTCTTTTAATCAATCGAAAGCATAAATATGAGTTTTTACATTTGCACTGGCACATAACTATTTAGTTAGTCTATTAAATAAAAAAGGATCTTCCCAGAGCTTTGCTAGACGTAATAATAACAATTTTCATCAGTAAAACACTTGAATAATTTTTTTGAACCTTTGTAGTAATTTCTTTTACCTTTCTTTCTAGTAAAAAATGCAACCACTGTAGGACGAGTTTGTGGTTTCACCCCGCAAGGTGTTGATTATTGCCGCCAGCTTAGAAATTTGGTCAAAGTAATTTCCTGTTCCACTTGTAATAGTGACTATTGTAATACGAAACCAATTGTATAATACAATAAATTATTATTACATTTCTATCACAATAATAAAAAAATCTGACTTAAGTTTGTGTCTTACTTATACGGACAACACATATTTTTTTTACTATTTAATCGATAATCTAGTGAATAAAAACAAAGGTAAATGTAATTGTTATATGGAATCTTTTGGGCAAAAGTATAGTAATTAGAATGTAGATATAATAATAATAATAATAATAATGTATATATTTGCCCAACAGATCTTTACAATCCTATTGCAGGACAACTTTTAAGTCTAATTATTTCTGCTTTGACTTACAGTGAACACCCAATTTTCTAAATACACTAAATACTAATCTAGCTTAAATACTTATTTGTAAGACCCACCACCATAAAAAGTATAGACACACTTATACACTACAAACACGGTAAGTGCACTGACGTAAAATCGTTGGTAAAGGACTATAGTTTATATCCACGGCTGTTAAATTATTAAAGTTATTACATATTCGGTAGACAGGCGATCCAATCAGTATATTTGTCCTTGGAATGGGCAGGTGAAAGGTGTTCGTTATTCTAGTCGCTTGCCTGGGAACCAAAAAGTTTATCTTTGCCAGAATTTCAGGTGTGTGATAAATGTCAAATGACAAAGTATTGAGAGAAAAAAAAATTTTTTTCTTTCTTTCGTTAATGATAAGCTGGTCCTCTAAAATTATTTATGGACTCAACGCGTAGTAGTTTTGATATAATATCAAATATCTCCTTATGGAATCTTATCCGAGGCTACCTATATTAAGGTAGGCTAAGAAGATTCTAAAATATGTGATAGGTTATCCGAATTCTCTACTCATCTAACGATAATGTCCCACACGTGTTCTATCAGACAAAAAGCGGGAGATTTTGGAGACAAATGAAGAGAAAAGATTGATATATACCTCTTAAAAGAAGTCTGAAACAAGGTTTACCATGTAGGAGTCCGCAATTATGTTACCTTCTAGGAAACTGACATCATCCAGTCTTTGAAAGTATGAAAAAGGATGAGGTTCCATGAATTCCTTTAAATAACATTGACCGGTTATAGAACACGTGATGGAGATTCTGTGATAACTGGTCCGAATGATCATTAGAGGGCTTTCATCACCAAACAAAACATTAGCAATTAAACTCTCAGAACCTGTAACTTTAAGCAATGGTGCTTGCGAGCAGTTGTTCTTCGTTGGCCTCCACTACTTCTTTTTGAATTGTCTTTACCATTTTCAATCCACATTCAACTTCCCATAATGATGAACCTTTCAATTCACACGGCCAGCAAATTTTATGAACAATAACTGGCTGTATTAAGAAGCTACGAATTTTAGTCTGAACTTACACAGTAAAATCTTTGTTCTCTTTCCCTGTAATTCACTATACAACATCCTTCTTTGTCGCCTGTTGTTAATTAAGTTATTCAGTCTTAAGTAACTTATGCTCTGATTGAGTCAGAATACTATTTCCGTAAGTACAATTCTTTTATTTCTAAAGATTTGACTACTATATTATTTGCTTTTTAAAGTTATATTTATATATCTACATAAAAGCCTTGTAAACCATTAATATATTTATTAAAATAATAATGTTTACATATAAAACCAAACTTAAAAATTGTTCAATAACTTAAAATATAATTCATGTTTCTTGATTTTGATAACCATGCTGTACATATACACATTTACGTCATAAATAGATACCAGCACCATCTGCGTAATGTTTTACAATTCCGATTATATATTTAATTTTACCAGGACTATGTCTTTGCCGCTAAATATATATGCATATATTTATCACTATTCTGCTTATTTGCAGATAAATATTTTCGCCTAGAGAGACCGTTCTAACGTGCTCGTATGCATTTTACAAACAGTCTGGTTATTAGTAGTATGATATGCTCACCCACAACCCAGTCTTACAAGACAATAGCATATACGTAATATATTTTTGACTTACGTATACGTTTAATTTAATCGATAATCGATTTAATTTAATCGCAGTTTATCATCGTCACATAAATAGTTCAAGACACTGTAACGCAAACACTAAAATTAAGACGGGTTTTAGTCTTGCAAAATGTTCCCTAACCGTTTTCTAAAAGAGTCAGTTTTATTTGCCTTTTGTCAATTGCTTTAACTGTAGGTCCCTTTATATAAGCGATACTACCCGTTATCGCCCGACTAGAGGAGAAAGACAATGTTCACGGTATGAAGTAGTTACATAGTCCCGCTAAAGCCAAATTCGAATGCAAAACATCGATGGGTATTACATGTTCGCATCGGTAATACACTCCGCGCAACATGAATAGGACCAACTGCACATTTGTAGTTGGTATAAACATGGTAGCGCGCTGGAATTGTTATTTTCGAAAATAAGAGGGTTGATAAAAAGATGTATGTAGGTACCAAATATAATTTTTGTAAAAGTCAGTGCAAATGTACGTTACTAATGACAATACGTAGAGTAATTAAACGCCACATGAATACGACCAATCTACAAAATAAAAGATTCGTTTGCAATAACAAAATACTTTATTGTTCAATAATGAGTACTTTTGCCATTATTTCTTATAACCTCAAATAGTCGGGATGGAATGGAATTATACAGGGTTCTCAAGTAGTCAACGGGAAGTTCCGCCCAACTTCGTTTCAGCGCCTGCTCTAGTTCGTCAGCGCAACTGAATTGGGTAGCATTGGAGTACAATTTACGCGACAACCATCCCCAAACATTTTCTATGATGTTCAGGTCGGGGGAGAGCGATGGCCAATCGAGAACCTCCATGCCTTGTTCTTGAAACCAGCGTCGAACAATGCGCGCGGTGTGAATACTGGCATTATCCTGTTGGAAAATAAATGGCCCACCTGCCATAACGTTGGAAAATTTGTCTTTCACCTGTTGCAGCAGCTGAACGTACTTTTCCGAATTCTGTCTGCCCTTCACTATTACTAAATCAACAGGTCCGTTATAGGAAACAGCTCCCCATACCATGACCGAACCAACATCGGCTCGCCTTCGTGACTGAATCACTTCAACTTTACGTAAATCGTGGAAATAATAAGAAAACCCATCCGGGCCATCTAAATTAAACTTCTTCTCGTCACAGAAAATAACAGTTTGCCATTCTCTTGTCCACCCCATTTTTGCTTGAGCAAACTGAAGACGTGCAGTGCGCTGAAATTCCCTTAAACGAGGCCGTCGTTTAATTTTCAAACATTTTAAATGCGGACAGGTCTTCAGTAACTTCTGTACAGTTCTTACCGATGCATTCGTTCCAACGTTATTCGCGATTTGTCTTGCCGTTAATGCCGAATTCGATGCTTCGCGTAATATGGCTCGACGTTCTCTGTTAGTTGTAACGGATGTTGTTTGCCCTTTAAAACGTTTTCCATAATTCTCGGGATCCCTAATAAAATTGTTCACAACCTGGTGTGATCGACTTATTTTCTTTGCAGTAGCCCTTAAGGAATACCCTTCTTGATGGAACGCTTTAATTTTTCCAATTTTTTCCATACTTAAGCACTTCTGTCGTCCCATCGTTGCACAATACCCTTAATTACAGATGTTTGTTTTCCGGATACACGTTGTAACTCGACACTCATCCGGTAGCTTACTATTAAATACTGGTCGTATCCAACCGGCGCGGTGCATTTTATATGTATGTGGTAGTTACGTCACCCAATGCATAACGTTAGGCACTATTGCGCAATAATGCGTATTATTTGCCATATCATACCATTACAAACTTGCATTGTATTTTTAGTAAATGAATTGTTTTTCAAACCACCGAAAGCTTGCAACAAGTCGGGTGGTCCTATTCATGTTGCGCGGAGTGTATATGTTATCGACGAATAGGCATGGTAACATTGCAAATCACTGCATTATGCAGTGATACTACGAACATTTTCTGGTGAATATATATTAATACTTTAAATACGTACGTATTTGTAATATATATATATATATATATATATATATATATATATATATGAGACTAATAAACTAAATATAAATTGCAAGAATTTCTAACGTAGATATCTTTATAAACGAAGCACAGGCAAACGTTCAAACAGTTTAGTTACAAACATTGTTGAGCGTGATTAATTTATATCTAAATTTTTTATTTTGTACTATTCGATATGCCGCATGTAACGTAAGCATTGTAGGCCGCAATCGATTCAATTGCAAACAATATATTAAAATTAGTGTATTGCGTATTAATATTTTATATATTCAAGTACCTCGTTTTCATATCTTTCTTTCTCCATTGGTACTACAAAAATACATAGAAAGGTTAATGACAACTTGATAAAACAAAATTATATTTTATGTGCCCCTAGTCTACGCCTATCTTCAGCACTACAGA
The DNA here is from genome assembly GCA_031893035.1 of Dermolepida albohirtum. Classification (NCBI taxonomy): domain Eukaryota; kingdom Metazoa; phylum Arthropoda; class Insecta; order Coleoptera; family Scarabaeidae; genus Dermolepida; species Dermolepida albohirtum. Next base: position 1,015,109 of record JAVIWB010002358.1, read on the forward strand.
CTATATTGCAAGTACAGTCTCTTAATTTGATAACATGTTACATTGATAACATTTTTTCTAGTCTTAGCTGTATAAAGATAATATGTTTGCCATGACAAACCCAATTGCTACACGTAGATACGAAAATTATATCTTATCCAATTTAAAAATATTATCAGATTTTGATTTTACGTGTACAAACAAACTCCTTCAACAATAAAAGTAACTCAATAAACGTTTAGAAGCTAAATGTAATTGGTAATGCGCAAAATATTCTCTGTTTGTGTTCATCTCTATTTTTTATAATGGTAGGTTTTTATATACTATTGCAAGTTAACAAACAAATCCGTAAGTACATGCGCTTAACTAAATACATCTTATCATATTTTGTTAAACTTTTATTATACGTACACATACATATACATATGTAATGTAAGCCACACATATGTTTTAAATACAAACATACATCCGAGCGTCTAATATAAATAAATATTGTTATCGGCTATATAAGTAATGTGTATGTATGTATATACATCTATATATTTATAAAATATATGAGTTCTTCTTCTAAAAGAGGAAGAAATACACTACAATTTAACTATTATTACTTCAATTAAGAATAATAATATATCTATATTTAGTTAATATAGAAATATATGAAAAATACCTTTAAATATAGACAATATCAGTACATAATGTATTGTAGAGATATCACTTTTAAATGTGTGTACTATGTTATTCAGCGTTAGGCATTGTTTATGGAGTCTAGGCCCTTATGGACAATTGTCACTTCATATTTACGATATGTATAAATAAACCGGCATCTACTTTTGTTAAGTTGTAACAAACACCATTCTACGTAATGTTGGTAACGTTGAAATATTAGTTTATTTCCACTGTAATGCAATCAATTTTCATAAACGCTAATCACTAATGTTCGTTTTTATTGTTGTTAATAATTATTTATTTCCTGTATTTTAACTGCAAAAAAATTAGGTATGGGTGAGTTTTCTATTCACAAAGCTATCAAAAAGTATTTAGCGTATATGTATTGTGCATATAAAATTAGAAAGGTTTTAATTATGTCAACATAACCTATTGCGGTTAGTTGTCAAAAATGACGCCTTCGGATTAGATAATGTTTGCATGTATCTAAACAATAAAGATCAAAAATCCCTATCACTGAAGATCTGTATGTACTTATTTTCCATATATTCTGTACTTCATTCTCAACGTGGAATGAACTCCAAATGTTATTTTATTCACGATATAATTTCTATTCTAGTTTTTCCACATTTAGATTATATCCTCTTTTTTATGTAACCTGTCAGATACCTCCTTTTCAAATTTAGACTACCATTGGTACTCATTTTTTATCTCTCTATATGGGCAATTTTCTTAGTACTGAAGATTCAAGATCGGTTAAATTAACATTCTTGTCGATTGTCGTCCAATTTTTGGGGCATTAAAAAAGTTTTTAAATTGCCGAAATTATTAGTCTGTCACGTCTTCGTAGCCATTGAAGATAGAACGAAACTAAAAATAGCTTTTTGTACATATTTTTACACAGAATTTAATAATCTTGATAAAAATTTATGGCACCCTTTATTTTCAATATATAAAACTAACATATTTTTTTAAATTAGCTATGTCTTCATGAAAATGCTAATTTTTAAAAGATATTGAGTTTAGTATAGACATCTTTTTCATTTTTATTAAATAATATATATGTATATACATATATGTATATATATAAGGGGTTTTCCAATAGGACTTGACAACTTTTAATTCAATTTGTGAACGCACCCTTTCACTAATCATCGAACTGTCACTGTCAATTTATTCAGTAAACTTAACATTTTCATCATGGTAAAGTACACTAACGAGCAACGTCTGCAAATTATAAAAATTTACTACAGAAATTCGGAGTCGGTGACCGCTACTTTAAAAGCGTTAACTCCGATTTTCGGTCGTAATTCTCGCCCTAGTAGACAGGCAGTAACAAATTTAGTGCAAAAATTTGAGTCTACATATTCGTTGTGTGATGTTGCCGTGCCAGTGAGACAACGGGTTGGTCGAAGTGTCGAAAATATCGCTGCCGTTGAAACGTCCGTAGCAAATGATCCAAATCAGTCAATTCCACGGCGTTCTCAAGAGTTGAGCATCGCCCAGACCACTTTATGGCGAATTTTGCGTAAGGATCTTGGTTTACACCCATACAAGATCAAGCTGACTCAAGAATTGAAGCCGATGGACCATTTGAAGCAACGTACGTTCTCCAATTGGGCTCTGGAAAAGATGCGCCAAGATGATCAATTTCATCGCAAAATCATTTTCAGTGACGAAGCTCATTTTTAGCTCAATGGGTTCGTCAATAAGCAAAATATGCGTTATTGGTCGGGTGAAAATCCACATGTGCTTCATGAAACACCACTTCATCCACAAAAAATAACTGTTTGGTGCAGTTTGCATGCCGGCGGCGTCATAGGGCCATATTTTTTCGTTGACGATAATGATCGTCACGTTACTGTGAATGGTAATAGTTATCGCACCATGATTACCGATTATTTTTGGCCCGATTTGGAAGATATGGACTTGGACAACATGTGGTTTCAGCAGGACGGTGCCACAAGCCACATAGCACACGTTACAATCGATTTATTGAAGAGTAAGTTTGATGAGCGTGTTATCTCAAGAAATGGACCAGTCGATTGGCCGCCTCGTTCGTGCGATTTAACGCCTCTAGCCTTTTTCTTTGGGGCTACGTCAAGTCATTGGTCTATGCTAACAAGCCGATAACGTTGGAAGAGCTCAGAGCTAACATTGAACGCGAAATAGCAGCCGTTTCGGCCGAATTGTGTGGCCGAGTCATCGAAAATTGGGTGCAACGAATTGTCTGCTGCAAACGTGCCCGCGGTGGCCATATGAACGAAGTCGAGTTCCATTCATAAATGTTTTGATTGTACTTCAACCCGATAATAAAGTTTTTGAAATATCTCAAATGGTCTGCACTTTATTTTGAAAAAAAGTTGTCAAGTTCTTATTGCAAAACACTTTATTATATATATATATATATATATATATATATATATATATATATATGTATAGATTTTATTGCCATTGGTAATTGAGAAAATAATGGGCAACGATGCAGCAAAAAAAAGAAAAATGGAATAAATGGAAATAAAACTGAATGACATATTAATTTAGACTAAAAAGAAGGTAAACAGTAACGAAACTGTAAAGTCAAGAAATATGTATATACTTAGCAAAGGAAGTAAAAAAATATAATAAGCAAACATTAACTAAAGTTATTTCAGTAAATGCTCAAAATGACCAGTATTATTCCGTATGCACATTTCACACCTTCTCACCATTTCGAAAAGAACTTTTCGCAGAGTCCGAGAGCGAATGCACCTCAAAAAAAATCTAGTAGTCTAATATCTATCGATCTTAGCGGCTAGAGAACAGTACCCACAATTCTATTAAAACCAATTCTGAAAACGTTTCAAAAATTGTGAGAAGTTACACTATCATGTTGAAAGTATCTAAGATTTTGAATCATTCCACAGTAACATAAGGATTATCTTGACAAACATTATTGTCTTAATCAAAAAAGGCAAGAAAAGCTCTTACTGCAACAATGTTCGTGCGTACGTATTTCGATAACTAAATTGCTATCATCAGCAGAATATTAATTACACTGTCGTATCTGCTGATGATGACAACTTAGTTATCGAAAGACGTATACAGAGTATGAACACTGATGTTGCAAGGGTTATATTTTTTTTGATTGAATTCAATTAACCAGAATTTACCATTTTTATGACTACTAAATACTCCATTGTTGGTTAATTTCGTTTCGCCTATATAAATCTTCTTTCTTGGTCTTGCACCTAAAATGTGTTACGAAGACTATATTCAAATGGGTTGTATTTATTATGTTATAAAATTATACGAGCCTTTTCTGTGTAAGCAGCGTATTCACTAGCAATTTAACCAATACATGTCGTGGATGTATAATTTACATAAGCTAGTTCTTTCCTTCATCTTCCGGTTTGAATTTCTTTTTCAATTGATGTAGTATTGTAAATTATCCAATTTTTTCAAATTATTTTCTAACTTGGCAAGTAGACTTTGATCTGACTGGTCCCTTTCGGTATAGCGTTGACATAATATATTTCTCTAGCGTTAATACCATTTCTATAGCTAACATAATTACAAAAGGTATATCATTTTTTATTCATTTATAAAGATTTTTACGCGAATATTTTATAAAGCTCTAGTACAATCAACTATCTGATGGAAATTCAATTTATTTGACAAACGTATTTGTTTAATTGCAGCGTTCATTAATTAAAACCTACTTGTACGTTATTTCCTCAATTAGTACTAGTAACTGAATTATTTCCGCCACAATAAACAAACGAAAGAGATAACCATGTCGAGTCATATATATATATATATATATATATATATATATATATATATATATCAAGCATCTTAAATAAATCATACCCAATTATAATTGTAAAAAAACTTAAGTTTGTTTTATATCTTAAAAACCAAGGGTTTTATAAAATTTTAATTAAGATTATTAAATTAGGGGCAAAAATATCTACAAGACGCCATTTTTAGTTTTGTTCTTTCTTCAGTAGTAACGAAAATTTCGACAACTTTCAATTTTCTAAATACCTCAAAAGTTGATAACACATAACAAATCTGAAAATGTTATCAAATACGCCTCGAACCATTTTGAAAAGTTAAATAAAAAAAACAAATATTTTTTTAACTTTCTGTCAAAACGTAACTATAGATGTCAAGATGTCATCATTTGGAGTGTACCCACATACCAAGAAATAAATGTACTGTGCAAGTGAGATCACCGAGCTGGATAATAGTAGGGCTACCATTTTGATGCATGATCTGTCATCGTTATCAAAAATTTGTCGGAAATATAACCTATTTTGTTTGTCAAAATTGGACCTGTCAGTAGTCTCCTAGACTTTGCTATCCACATTTCGACCTTCATGGAGTTATGTTTCATGAAATTCATGTGAATTTGCTACATATGAAATTATATAATTCTGAGAATTAATTTAATCTGAAAGACAAAATTAAGCTTCGTCAAAGAAGGTAATCTGATCTAAAAGATGTTCATTATGCCGATTACAGTATCCAAAATGTTTAATTAAATCTATGAAATGTAATTCTTTGAAGTGTAATTCTTACACAACTAACACCCTCTATGATGTAAGTGCGATTATCTTTTAAGTGGATTCATATGATTAAACCTGGTAATTTAAGTATATTTTAAGCCTATTTTATACGCACTTACCTGTTTGATGGTAAAGATTTTGTAGACCTATGTTCAACAGATCTACGCCCGCCGTCAACAACTTCCTCTGTCAAGATCGTTGGTCGACCTGGTGCCTTTTCTTTACTTACATTCCCAGTGTTATGAAATTGATCAACATTTCGATAAATATGGCGACTTAATTGACTACTGAATTTCCATCTTAAAAAAAATTGAGCAGTAAATTCATCTATGCAGATTTTAACTGAATATTCCGAATAGGAATATTCAGTTAAACCTATAGAAACCTATAAGATAGTAACTTTCAAATATTATCACTCAAACTGATATTAGTATGCCTCTAAATGTACGACTTCATTAATCTTTAATCTTGATAAAAACTGCTAAAACAGCCTCTAAAAAAGGTTATGAAATAAAAGGAAATGATAGAGTATACATAGTATACAAGAGTAAATAAAAACATAAATATGCAAATTATTCGTCAATAGCAGTTTCCAACAGAAACCCATGAATTTTTGAAAAATGCTAAGTTCATAATTAACTGCAAACAAATATTGATAACAGCGCCACAGAAATAATTTTTTTAAGACAATCTTTGTCGATCACAATGTGTTCACCATAAAAGGAATTATTCTTTGTATATGCAGCATTGTTGTATGTGATCACGTTCACCAGCGTTCCAAAACAAGCTGCTTAGACGCCCTGCCTTCGGGTAAAATTTAATTAATACATCTCTGTTAGTTTACAACGTATTATAAAAATCATTAAAATTCAAAAGCAGGATTTATTTAGCACTAAGTATTATTTTAAATTGTATGTATTCCTTTTAATTCATTAAAATTTACTGAAAATCTATACACTGTTATAAGGTTATTACAGTTCTAATTCAAAGGCATAATATAGTAAATTTTAGTTATTCCCGTTCTACACGCTTTTTATAACTAGACTGCAACATAATAGCTATTTCTATTCTTATAGCCGCATCGTTAAAATGCTTTTACTGCGCTGGGTCATTAACCAGTGATTGTTATGAAGGAATAAAATCGTCAATGGTCATACAAGACTGTAGTGCTTCACAAAGAAACATCTCTACGGCAAAAATGCGCGTTTCAGATTACGATCTTTCTGGAGATAAAGAGGACAGGGAAATCGTAACCACTTGTGTTAGTTTCATTGCGTTAAGTAAGTATTTGCGTATTCAAAATATAAAATAAACATGAGCATTAAAAAATAACTTGTTGCAGCATATGGAATGTCGTACGTCGAAAGAGGATGTGGATATATTTATGACGGTCTGGATATATGTGACTACATGGAAAGCTACTTTGATATTGTCGACTGTTTACATTGCGAATACGATATGTGCAATTAGTATTTATTTTTTCTAATTAATTTTTTATAAAATAAATTATGAAATACATTAAATTTTTTGTAGTTTAAGACTTATAATTAAATATTGAGTCATAAGATATAAAAATTACGGTTTACAGTCAGAAATTAAAATCAAACATTAAAAGCCTAAAGAACAAGGAAATAACAATAAGCAACATTTCTACAAAGAACAATACAAAGACATACCATCGATGTTGCGTGGGTGTAACACTTTTCTGAATTGCTTGTACATACCCAACGCACACAGTAAGGTCTATTAATTATGGCAAAGGCAATCTCTTTTAATATTTACAAAATTTTTCAAAACCTCTCGTCCTTTAAAAAAACTGTAAAATAAAAATTACTTTTCAGCTTTACCATCGTATAACCGTTTGTCAAGGGACCCAGTCCTTTCTGCAAATGTAGCTCTTACCTTCTAACTATTACCGAAATATCGTTAGCTTAGGGTTTTAAAAGATAACAATATTCCACAGATCCTCAATAGGATTGACATATGATCTTCATGGTGAGCGAGGGAACGCATTTGGAACCTTAGACAACATTCGTTTCTTGACCATTCTAAGGCAATGCTTTGAATATTGTCCTACTGAAAAGAGTACTAATTTCCAAGCTCCAATTTTTCAACATTAATACAACGTCTTGAAATATTCTCGAACATTTAAAGTGCCATCAATAAATCGCACCCGACCCATCCCATTATTAATCATACTTCCATTCACCATGAGGGGCTTTTTGATCATATCCGCTTTTATGCTTATTTTCGGATTTTTCTTGACTTGTTCTTCTCAAGCATTTAATACTTTTGCTAGCTCTCTGTCCTCTTTGTTTATAGTACTTCTAATTTGTTTAGACTTGCTAATTATACGTCTAACTGTACTATATGCTTTTTCGACTATTTTTATTTTTCGTATTCTGTTATTCCGTTCATATAAAACAACGATATCATTCATTTCCTTGATAAAGAGTTCTTCTTTTGGTTTTGAACCCGTTGTTATAAGTGCATTGATAAAAATTGATATCTACTTTGACAAACACATGCCACAATGAACAGTATAGTACAACAGGCTTCTCCTAGGCTTTTCCCCTCCCTCGCTGTATCTCGCCAATGCATTTATATACGTATGTGAACTAATTTAATAGTTACTCGTCTCTTAAATCTTCAGGGAATTGTTGGCAATAACTTGTCTTTTGTATATGTAAATGTTTCCAGTATTACCGTTTCAAATTACCGTTTTCGTTTATTGTATATTACTAAGTCGGTTAATAATTTACTAACCCACTGTACAGCGGTTTGTTATTTTACGACTTAAAAGGATTATCTGAAACTCATTAAAGAACCGTAATATAAGAAAAGAAATAATTTTAAGTTTCATTAAAATAATTAAACAGACAGAAACTTTCAAGCGTTTGTGAAAAGTATAAAGTGTATCTTCGTGATTTACATTTTGTAACTACAACATAAAGATTATCTAAAACTAATTTATTTTTAATAATAATAAACAAATTGTTCAAGTGAAGATGAACTTAAAAATAATCACTGAATACGAGAATTCATAGCACACACTTATTATAATTATTAATAACTTAAAAAATCATTGCACTACCTAACCTATCTCTTAATGGGTCCTGGAAAAGTGTTATAGTAAATATAAAGAGGATTTCAAGGACCGTGTTCGCATTTCTCTTGCAAAGATAAGGTGTTACTCACAAACACTAATAAACTAAATCGTTATATCAAGAATTAGCACTGCGAGCATTCGGTCAGCGACGCATGCTTCGAAAAAGTTCAAGGGGTTTAGCAGGTAATAAATGTAAAAAAACGCTTACCATTTTAAGTAGTGTTTTCAGTAAACAGATACACAAAAAGTGGATAGATCGGCTAAATATTTATATCATCAGGTATATTTCAGCAAATTCTTCATGAGACCGTATTTATCGTAAGGAATTGATATTCGTATATACAGAAAACGACCATTCGGTATCCAATGATGAAATACTTGCATAATTAAAATAATCTTTGTTAATAGTTAACAGGAATGCAAACTCACTATCACCAAAAATTTGTTTTACTCTAGTAAAGTCTCAATCTTTCATTAACATACTATCTAATATAACTATATCACTAATATAATATTAGCCTATGCAATTATGCAAGTACTTCATCGTTAGATGTTGAACGGTCGTTCTATGGATATAAGAATATTTATTCCTCACATTGAATACTGTTACATAGGAAACTGTTGAAGCATATGGTGTTTAAAACAGTAAATATTTATTTATTATCTGATAAACGCATTGCAATTCTTCGAAGCACGCACCGCTGACCGAACGCTCGCAGTGCCAACTCCAGTTATATTGATAAACAGGCTATAGAATTTATTTGTTATCCGGCACTTCTTCGAAGCACGTAACGCTGACCGACCGTTCGCGGTACCAGCTCTAGTTATATCCATAGACAGGCTATAACAGCAGTAATTAAGGTATAATTATCAACTCCTGTCTATATAGTAGAAAGAAAATACGCAATAAGATTTCTAATTAAAATAAAACCAAATAAATATTTTTAGAAAGGAATGTTCCTTCTTGAACTTTTCGAAGGTATTGTTAAGGCCTAATAATCTTGGCGCTTCCGAAATAACATATTTTTTCTAATTATCGAAAAACGAATACACTGTGATTAGTATATACTGTGATGGTGTTTTTAAAAAGAAAAGACGGATCTCTCTCTCTATATAGATATTTTATTCACTTTACCAATTTTCCATTGTTGTTCAATGTTGATTGAAACATTGATTTTATTATACATCTTGTTTCTACTGGCTACGTGAAAATGAGCGAAATGAAACTAAATTGTTTATCTAATTTATCTAATTATATAGGTTTATTTAACTGACTTGCAACATGTCAAAACACTGGGTAAGTAAAGTAGATACAAATTGTGTACGATGTATACTCACTGCTGTGCTACAAGTGATTATGTGTGTTGTAAAGAAGTTCGAGAGTATTATAAAGAATTTTATTTTACCAGATTAAGACAAATTTGTTATGGTGCGTATATAGATTCGCTATTTACTTCTTCTATTTTAATTATGTGTGTATTACCTTCATAGACGTCGAGTGGTCATTTTTTAGATGTCAGAACATCTTTTCAGCATGGCGTTCGTTGCTTTCCAAGGGAAAGTTACGCCATGCTACAGTCATTTTGTCAGTCTTATCCATTTAGAGCTACGCAAAAACAACTATGAATAATGGAAGTGTGTTATTTAAAGACAAAATATAAGTTGTATGAATACCGTATGCATCGCAAGGTCATCCAATTGTTCGTACACTCGCCTTTTACTATCCTGGCCCGCGGGAAAAATATCCTAACTCTACTCATAATGCAAAGATGTATTGTATTGTGGAACAGCCGTCCGAACTCAACAACAGCTATAAACAGTTTGACTCAATGTATTCAACAGTTCAGATAATTGAGCGATTCAGCGTAGTAATACACAACGAACGACGTGGTAGAAAACGCCCATTAGCCAACGAAGTAAACAAACTTATCCGGAAGTATCCCGAATTAAAATATAATGATACAATATTAAAATATTGTCTACAGTATATAATGTACTGGAAACAATGGGACTTCGGAAAACACGTAAATACTGGAGCAAGTATTCAAAATTAAAGAACAAACTTACCATCACATAGATCTAACGTGTATTGTTTGCAATTTACCACTTTATTGACTGGATCGAGAACCATTTCAACAATACTGGAATAAATATAGGGGTTTCAAATTACCAAGTCGATGAACGTCGCAGAGAATTGTACCGACTTTGCACGCAAAAATTAAAAACATAATGAAATCTTGAAAACAGATATAAAGAAGTATTCTATTGTTAACGTTATAGTGCGCACACTGGACCCTCTTAAATCGACCTCCATCGTTATTACCATGTAAAGGACGAAAACTATCTAATGGAAAAACAATTACAATACTGGTATAAGAAAAACAGAGAGGTAATTTGTTGCATATTACGTGTAAAATTCATACGTTTTATCTCGTAGGAGAAACTACACGAAAATTTTATCCAGTGGGTGGTGCTTCGTAAGTTCCCAAACGTACTCGAGAATTTAACAGACGGTGGCCCCATATTCCTGAACTAACACAACCACTTCTTACGAGTTGAGAAACCTGATTACACGCAGCGCTTGTAAAAATTTTCAATGAAATAAAGTCCGTTATTTCGCACTTTAATTCTAGGAAAACTGAAGCTATCAATAAAAGTCAACTAAATTTCAAGATAGTCACGTTGAAAGAGATTTACAAAGTATTTAGAAAAATTACTCGCGAGTAGATGAAGCCACAGAGAATTTACAATGTCCTTCGCAGCCGTTCAAGGACCCACTGCAAATAGTGGATGACGTTCGTTCACTGTTATGCACTGCGAGTGATAAAAAAAAAGGATCGTGTTGTGAGAAAGTTAGTGTGTTAAAGAAAGTTTCAGATTTTATCACTTTAGGATAGACTTGCGACGGTGTGTATACGTAAAATAATTTAAATTACGCTAACGTTACATTATTAGATGTGGAACGGTCGTTATCTACATATAAGAATATACATACGAGGGAGCGTTTTTATATTCGCGGAATGAGCGGGTTGTAGAGGGATTTTGTAAATTTTATATGTACTGGTAACGTATCATTGTTTTAGAGAACAATGCGAAGTATTACGGTATCATAAAATTCAAGTCTCCGCCGTTATTGGTTTACGTAACAATGTAAGACTGACGTCCACAAAGTGAATTTTGCATTGCTAATTTCAAGAATACGCCTTTGTCGTCTCTCTAAAGTTGAATGGACAAACGCTTCATTACAAAGTTGAATGCCGGTATTGAATTCATTATCATTAGCATCCTTACATCAAGATATCTTTGAAGTCTAGCAGAAAAAGTTCAAAAAACATTCTTCGGTTCGTTCGATCAAAAACTTTTAATAACGCAAGCTTTCTTAAAATTCTAATCTTAATGGCGTTTGTAATAATAGCAACAATAACGTTAAAATAATAAGAAACGGAATATTTCAAGTGACGATAATACAATATAAGTATGTATCCCATCGATTACCCATTATTGAAATTACGAGTACGACATTAATGCATGATATACATACATGATGACTTAAATATAAAAACCAAAGAAGAGACAATATACAAGGGCAGAGTGAGAAGTCTGGCAAAAACGAAAAAATGAAGGATTTTTTCGAACAAAAACATTTTCTTGTAATAATACAAGATGTGATACATCATTGATTACTGACTATTGAAACATGAGTACGATATTTATACGAGGGAGCGTTTTTATCTTCGCGGAATGAGCGAGTTGTAGAGGGGTGAGTAGGCGCATTGGGGGCGTGGCCTGTGCAGCGACTCATATTAGTATAAATACGAAGTTTCATTGTTATTAGACAGTTAGTCTTTGAGCTATCGTCAACCAAGTAACATAATCAGGAGTGAAAAGTGAAATATGGAAAAAATCGAATATCGTGCCGTTATAAAGTTCCTTACCAGGCAAGGAAAATCAGTCGCGAGCATAATGAATGAGATGTCATTGGTTTACGGCGACTCTTGTCCAGGAAAAACCATGGTGTACAAGTGGCATAGTTTATTTAAACAAGGAAGGGAATCCCTTGAAGACGACCCGAGGCCGGGCAGGAGCATTGAGGTGACCACGCCAGCACTTATCCAAAAAGTTGAACAAATTGTACTCGAAGATGCTCGACTAAAGAAGAAACAACTCGCAGAAATGGTTGTAGTATCCGATACAACAATTTTTAAAATCCTACACGATCATCTCGGCAATACTAAGGTCAGCGCAAGATGGGTGCCGAGAATGCTCACGCCGCCGCAAAAACAACAGCGCGTAGAGTGTTCGCGTGCATTTTTGGACCTCTGTAATGAAGACAAGGATGGTGTATTGAGTGGAATTGTTACTGGAGACGAAACTTGGGTTCATCATTATGAACCTGAGTCCAAACAAGACTCCATGCAGTGGCATAAAAAGGGCACAGCACCTCCCAAGAAATTTAAAGTGTCACAATCAGCTGGGAAACACATGGCAACGGTATTTTGGGACTCGGAAGGAATATTGTTGATTGATTATAAAGGTAAAGGTGTTTCTATAACCGGAGAATATTACGCTTCAATATTAGAGCGACTAAAAGAAGCCATTAAAGAGAAAAGACGGGGAAAATTGACAAAAGGTGTTCTGCTTTTGCACGACAACGCGCCCGTCCACAAGAGCCGCGTTGCGTTAGCTGCCCTGCATAAGGTGGGCTTCGAAATTGTGAATCACCCACCCTACAGCCCAGACGTGGCCCCGAGTGATTATTACCTGTTTCCGAAAATGAAAAAAGAGCTGCGGGGTAAAAAATTTACTGCCGATGATGAAGTCAAGGAGGCAGTTTCGGCGTATTTTGCAGATAAAGAGAAATCATTTTTTTATGAGGGTATAAATAAATTAATTGAAAGATGTGAAAAAATTATCCGTCTTGCAGGTGAATATATTGAAAAAGAAAAATAATTTGGTTTTTTTATTTCCACCCCTTGTCCCCCATTCCGCGAATATAAAAACGCTCCCTCGTACTTCTGTTAACACTATTAAACAGTTTCAGGTAGGTAAAATCTGTATATTACATATATACATGTATATACGAGGGTAGCCGTTCGAATCCTTAATTATATTTCGGGAACTGGCAACACTGTTAGTGTTGCCTCCGATTTGATGATGACATTGTGAAGTTTGCCATTTTTGACAATATATTTACCTTGACAGTTTTATTATCCAGTCGCTATTTCTATTGTGGACAGTAACTTGAAAATTTTATGTCAGCGAAAAAATGGATTATCCCAACAAAAATGCTGAATTTTTTATATGGTGATGAAACATCATCAAAAACTACAATATATCGTTAGTATAGTGAATTCAAACTTGGACGGTGTTCTTTGGACGATGAATTTTGTGAAGGATGTCCCGCAAATGCTGTTGTGTCGGAAAATATTAATGCAGTGTCTGAATTGATAATGCAAGACCGTCATATGACATACCGTGAGACCGAGGTTACGATTTTTCCGTTTTTTAAATTTCATCGCTTGAGGTTCAAAAAAATCGCAAAAATCGTCAAACGGCCATAACTTCCACATTTTTCGTCCCATCGCCACAAAATTTTCACCAATGAATGTACTCTTCACAAGGATTAGAATGAGCACAAGCGCATCGCTGTAGAGCGAACCGTTTGGCCGCAGTGGCAGTTTGAATTTTCGCAAAAATTTTCGGTTTTCCGGTCATAACTCGAGAACGCGACGTCGTAGCGGGTTCCGGTTTGAAGCAGTCGATTCCGGACGTCAATACGCATCCGGCAGTGTCCGCGCCGTCGCCGAGAGGCCCTTGGTTCGCGAGATAGCACGCCGATTTGAACGAAAATCCAAAATTTTCGCGATTTTCGCAACTCGCAAAAGTGTTTTTTGCGAATATCTCGAGAACCGAAAGAGATACGATGCCAAATAGGTACATTTTCTGAATCAGCAGATCAAAATACATAAGATAGAACCTCGACAACCGAAAGAGCTAGCGCATTTCCGATGCGTTTTTCGTAATCAGCGGGTTCGAATACATAAAATAGAGGTATCAAAACGTCGAAAATCCACACTTCGATTTTTCCGTTTTTAAAATTTCATCGCTTGAGGTTCAAAAAAATCGCAAAAATCGTCAAACGGCCA